>OY992883.1:33243377-33911272 GCA_963921405.1 Cepaea hortensis | reverse complement strand
AGGAGGGAGGAGGAAGAAGGAGGAGGAGGGAGGATGAGAACGCAGGAGGAGGAGGAGGAGGAAGGAGGAGGGGAGGAAGAGGAGGAGAGAGGAGGAGGGAGGGGGAGGAGGAGGGAGGAGGAAGAAGGAGGAGGAGGAGGGAGGATGAGAACGCAGGAGGAGGGAGAGGGAGGAGGATGAGGAGGAGAGAGGAGGTGGAGAGAGGAAGAGGTAGAAGGAGGAGGGAGAAGGAGGAGGGAGGAGAAGGAGGGGGAGGAGGAGGAGGAGGAATGATGAGGAGGGAGGAGGAGGAAGAGGGAAGAGGAGGGATGTGGAGGACGGAGGAGGAGGGAGGAGGTAGAGGGAGGAGTAGGAGAAAGGAAAAGGGAGGAGGAGAGAGGAGGAGAAGTGAGGAGGTAGGAGGAGGAGGAAGAGGGAGGAAGAGGAAGAGGAAGGAGGAGGAGGGAGGAGGTAGAGGGAGGATGAGGAGGGAGGAAAAGGGAGGAGGAGGGAGGAGAAGGAAGAAGGAGGGAGGAGAAGGAAGAAGGAGGAGGAGGGAGGAGGTAGAGGGAGGAGGAAGAAGAGTGAGGAGGAGGAGTAAGGAGGAAGAGGGAGGAGGAGGAGGAAGAGGGAGGAGGAGGAGGGAGGAGAAGGAAGAAGGAGGAGGAGGGAGGAGGTAGAGGGAGGAGGAAGAAGAGTGAGGAGGAGGAGTGAGGAGGAAGAGGGAGGAGGAGGAGGAAGAGGGAGGAGGAGGATGGAGGAGGAAGAGGAGGGAGAGGGATGAGGGGAAGAGGAAGAGGGTAGGAGGAGGAGGGGAGAGGAGGAGGAGGAGAAGGGAGGAGGAGGGAGGAGGTAGTAGGATGATTGATTGCCATCCCACCAGGTTAATATGTTATCGCGGACCTCAGAGAGAAGTGTCTATGTAGAAGACCATTTCCTGGACGTACGTATTTTGGGAGGGGGAGGAGGGAGGAGGGAGGAGGAGGAAGAAGAAAAAAAAACTATGACAGTTGTCAGCGCTGGAATGAGAGGAAGGCGTGTAGAAAATTTCATCTCAATCGGATGGGCCGTTCGCGAGCGTATAAAGGACATACATACATACAGACATACATACAGACGCACATCCTAATTTATATATAAGATATGGGCGGAGAGGGAGGGGTGTTCCGTTGCGAAGTTTCCAATCCTTCTGCCTCGCTCCTTTGGTTTCCGATTGCGTATTTTGGGGAGACTCCACCTGAGGGTCTTTACTGGAGCTACAGAGTTCGTGCTCTGTGAGAAGCTTTTGGCAGACCATTCTGCTGAAATAGACCGAGTCATATGGGATCAAGCACATACTCCAAGACTGCCCAAAATATAACATATTTAAGCAAACCTTCTGGTCTAGAGAGACAACAGTGGAAGATAAACTCTATGGACCGCTGTGTGAACTGAAAAAGACAGTTCAATTCATACAAGAGACAACAGTGCAGATATAGACATATTTCAAGCGAACGAAAGAAGAAGAAGAAGAAGAATATGGGATCAAATCCGGAACAATTAAAGATAATGTTTTTTTTAAACATTCGCTAGCGTTCAAGCGTACTCCATAAATGTCCTACTACTTCTAGTGCACTGGACTGGTTATTGCGTATGGATTACCTTTCCCTATAACCGGTGACTCACGCCACCAGGCGAAACCATTACGACATCAGAGGTATGTTTTGTGTTTATTTGGTTGATCCTTTCATTGACTGAGTACAATTCCGAGGCCGATCCAGTCTTGTAAATTGGGTAGCGGACATTTTCAGGCGTTGAAGAAGAAGTTATAGTATGTCCACATTTGTTTGCCGCAATATAAACATCCATATCTCAGTAACCAACTGAGGGAAAATTATGAGATTTAGTATATAACCTTATCATCATGTCCACCCAACAAAAAAAATTTTGTTCTGAAGATTTTACAGCAGATTTCAAAGTTTGTTTATATGCGTTATATAATTTACGAGTCTGAGATGAAATTCATAATTTTAAATGTATTACAGCGTAGCCAGACAATCAGGCTTAATGTTGAATTTTGTACGTGTTTTGAAGGGATTGGCCTTATGCCAACACTACCCGCGTTGTTCAAACAAGAACTGTTCAGAGGTGTCTCAAAATGTGGGTTATTTCATGAAACCTGATTAATATGTTGTTGTTGTTTTTTTTTTTTTAAATCTTACCACTTATCGCTAACATTGAAATGTGTGAATATTTTTCAATGGGATTTAATGCGAAATTGTACACTTCAAAAATCGCTATGAAGTTGTACACATATTTTTGTCAAGAAGCTGATCGCAGGAAACTGTTTTATACTATTACAAATTCCGAAAAAATAACAGTGCATGCATTGGGTTTGAGTCGATGGGTGGAAGAATCTGAAATTAAACCACCACGCAATAACAAAACGGTAGGTAGAAAGATTATTGTAGACAGCTTTGACAAAGATGTCATAAGGCGAGCTATTATAAAAATGCTTTTAAAAGTCGACAAGGTCGACTTCATTGCATCGGGTTCTATCCCATATGGCTCGGTCTCTTTCCGCAGTACGGACAGCATCGCACAAAGCATAAACTCCGCAGCTCTAGCGACGACCCACAGAAGTCTCCGAAAAATTTAACTCGTGAACCGAAGGATGCGGCCCGGAATCGAACCCACGATCTTTGGAGCCCGAGTCAAAAGGCTTGACCTCTTCGCCATGGAGAATCCTAAAATTATAAAAATTTAGAATTTTATATCCAGGATTATCCAGCATTATACAAATGCTGGATGCCAAAGAAACAGTGACAGTAAGAAAACTTAGGGTTTAGTTGAGAAAGAAAAATAACATAGCGCTATCTAAAACAACTTTGTGGAAAATTATAAGGACATTATCTTCACTTTTTGAAAGTACAAGGGCGGTAGAAATATTCTTTGCGAGCAACCGCATTTAGGAGCCATGAGAAGCAGAT
Source organism: Cepaea hortensis (assembly GCA_963921405.1). Taxonomy (NCBI): domain Eukaryota; kingdom Metazoa; phylum Mollusca; class Gastropoda; order Stylommatophora; family Helicidae; genus Cepaea; species Cepaea hortensis. Next base: position 33,908,324 of record OY992883.1, on the reverse strand, counting down.
ACCTACGTGAAATAAGGGAAATGCGCAAAGAAAATTATGACATAGTGTATTTGGATGAGACGTGGATCAATGCGCACCACACAAGTGAAAAGGAATGGCAATCAATGGATGGAAAGATAAAGCATTATGTGCCCAGTAGTAAAGGGCAGCGTTTGGTCATAGCCTATGCTGGTAGTACTCATAATGGCTTACTACAGAATGCTGGGCTCGTGTTCGTATCAAAGCATACAAACAATAGGGATTATCATAATGAGATCAATGGTAATGTATTTAGAGATTGGCTCGAGAATACAGTACTTCCATCCCTTGATAGACGGTCTTGTCTAATCATGGACAATGCATCATATCACAATGTTGTTGCCCAAGAAGACAAAATACCTACGGCATCGGGCACAAAGGAAGCAATAAAGATATGGCTCCGAAGGGAAAATATACCATTTCCAGAAACATATTTCAAGCTACAGTAGTTGTCCCTTGTAAAACAGGCGCAAAAAAAGCAAGAAATTTCAAATCGACAAGTTGATAGAAGAGCATGGCCATAGGTGCTTGAGACTTCCGCCGTATCATTCTCATTTAAACCCTATAGAACTTGTGTGGGCTAAAATTAAAGGACTAGTGGCATCTGCAAATCAATCAATCAATCATGTGCCATGCCGGAAAGCGTGGGCGGTCATGATTCGCCATTTCACTCGATCACCAGAGTCGTGGATCAGCTCAGTGTTCCTGTCTCGTCCATGCCATGTGGCCAAGCCATCCAGGTATTTTCCTCTCGGTCTTCCTCTTGGTCTGTTCTCTTCGATCTTGCCAGCTGTCACTAAGTTCTCCAGTCCATTTCTTCTCATAACATGTCCAAAGAATTTTGACTGTCTACGTCTAATTTCTCTAATCAATCTACGATTTTCATTTGTCTCTTGTAGTACTTGTTCATTGGTTTTTCTGTCTGTCCATGGTATTCTTTGCATTTTCCTCAGAAACCACATTTCTGCAGCCATCAGATGTTTTTCTGCTTGACTGCACATTGTCCAAGTTTCACATCCATACAAAAGAACAGGCTCTATGTATCCCCTCAACACTCTTTTTCTCGTTTCAATTGACATCATTTTATTTGTCAGAATGTTTTTCATCTTGCTAAAGGCTACTTTCGCAATGGCGATTCTTGTTCTAATCTCTTCAAGGCATCTGCCATCAGATGTTATGACTGTTCCGAGATAATTGAACCGAGTCACTTGTTGAAGAATATTCCCATTTACTTGTATATTACATTGTGGTACTTCGTTCTTCCTAGTGACGACCATAACCTGTGTCTTCCTACAATTTAATTCCAACCCCAGCTGCTCACTGTGTACAACGAAAAAATGTAAGGATCATGTGTTGAAAGAGGAAGAGGACTATTGGAGAAAGGATGGATTGAATTTAATGCAACCGAGAGCAATCATCAACCTACTGGAATCGTCCGACACAGATTAAGGTCTGAGCGATCGCAGACCTTAATCTACGTACACACTTACTGGGATATTTTGCTCTAACTATTCAGACGAATTGCAGGCCCTAAACATTACAGCATCAGCATAATGTCAATGCAACAGTTTGTATTCCACAGTGATGAATTTTCAATTCCGCAAGCCCTCAGCGGTGACAAACAACTGTATTGAAACACACACACACACACACACACACACACACACACACACACACACACACACACACACACTAAACGCATTGAATACCAACAGAAGAGTAATATTGCGGTGGAAACTGACATATTGTGGCATAACAAGAAATGTGAGAGCAAACACGTTGTCAATTTAGGGGACAACACACGTGCATACGAATCAATCTATAAACTTCAATGAAAAGAGGACCAACATCTTGGTCGTTACGAAGAAAGCCCACTACAGAGACACTGACAACTATTTTCATAGTGCAAAACAAGTAATCATGTTCCGTCTCTGAACGGTAAACAGCAGAGTAGACTTTCACGAAGACTCAAAGCGGGACTGTCACCCACGTGTACGTGTGAACAAACTACACAGACAGCTTAACAGATCCTTAAAAATGGGCACATGATGACTAAATTGCGGTATCATTTCTGGTCACTCCATACGCACATTAACGGAGAGCTATTTGGAAGCTTTCACGAACTCAATGTAAAAAGCTAACATGAATACTTGTGTACACTTTATTAACCAGCAGCTGAAGAAGCAAGAAGGAAATGAAAAATAAGGTAAGAAATATATTCCTTCTACTTTCCTGTTAATTTACAAATTATTTACCCCGTGCCTCTGTAAATTCTCTGTCTTTACTAATATTACAAATTGCACCCCTCTCGGGATTCTCCGTAGTGAAGTGGTCAAGCCGCCTGACTCGGGCTCCGGAGGTTGTATTTTCGATTCCGGGCCGCGTCCTTCATTTCACGAGTGCATTTTTTCGGAGACTCCCGAGGGTCGTCGCTGGAGCTACGGAGTTCGTGCTTTGTGCGACGCTTTCCGCGCTGCGGAAAGAAACTGAGCCATATGGGATAAAAACCCGGTGCAATGCAGCCGACCCTGTCGATTTTAAGCTAGTTCTTTCATTGCACCCACTCCCATACAAATCCGGATACGCCTTTGTGTGTCATCTGAATTGGCGGGTCTCCCATTACCGTAAACATAATTTGTTAGAGAGAAATCACTAGTTGTTCAGCAAAACGTCAAAAGAATGTCGCCGCTTTCGATGATTTAAGTTGTTTTTGGACCTATCAAAGACAGATTCCTTGGGTGGGGGTGAATATAAGACGGCTGTAAAAATTTCATAACGATGCAACAGACAGTTTTAAAAATAATTGATCGTGAATGAAGGCATTCTTTGTGGGACATACTATAGTCACCCCAACTCAATGTATTGTCGACTAGTGTACGTGGAGACCTAACACTTCTCATCGATACGGCAGTAGCCGAAATGGGATTAACTTTAAACTTGAGGGTAGAAAGCTAGCAACAAGGAACAAAATATATGTATGATTTGTAAGCAAAATATGCAAGATCACCGGTTTATGTTCAATCACAAGCCAAGGGAAAAAAATACTTCACATTAAAACAAAACAACATCTGCATTTTGATTTTCACAAGTAAACACTCTGAATGTATGCATAAATCAAAACACGTAGGTATACACGCATAAATAAGCCGGTGATCGCTATGCAAAGTGCGGTGACACTGGAAATATTGTCCCAGTAGCTATCCAGTTCTTTAGTGCGTCCTGCACCATATGTGATGGGTACTGGGGGAAGTACTGGGCGTATGCCTCAACTAGAGGACGTAGTTCAGATAGTTGAATCTGTCCCTGGTCATCTGTGTTGTCTTTGGTTTGAATGCCATCTGCCCCTTTAATGGTATTTTTCTTGTGTGTATTATCAGACTCTTCTTGTGTTGTCTGATTAGACGTGTTCGATTTGGAGATGTCGTCATTATCATTGGCCACTGTCTGATTAAGAGATTTGTTATATGTATTCTCAGAACCATTGTGTCCGTTCTCTGAAGTTTTATTTTCAGTAGTCTTCACACCTGAGTCATTCGTGAGGCCCAACTGTGGTTTTATGTTTACAACAACGTCAACAATACGAGTTTTCGTCAGTTTTCCTGGCTCCAATTCTTGAATCAGGTTGGAATTGACTAGTGCCAGACATCTGCCACCAGGCCAACACATGGCTCTGGGACTTGAATGTGTACTGAGTCTTGTGATGTTAGTGAAGCACTCATCAAAACATTGGAAGAATGGCTCTAAGCTCTTTAAGGCTATTGAGGGGTTAAAGATATACAGTTTTTGCCAAGTAACCAGCTGCGAACTTTCATCGTCTTTTGTTACCTTCAAATAAGTATGCTCGTTTGTTTTTGTGTCTTGTTGCTTATCATCACCGACTTCTGAGAGACTTGAAAGCTTTTGCTGGTCACGTTCATTATTGATTCTTGAGTGGTTCACATCTTTGTGTATATCTCCTTCTTTATTAATGGTTTGTTGTATAACTTGTAAGCTGTCTTGCAGCTTATTCTCGCCTTCTTCATTATCTTTCTTTGTATGTTGATCCTGCAGTTGCTTTCTCTCCGTGTCTATGTTTTTAGCTGATGAAGCAGCTGATGCATCTTGATAAACTTTCTTCAGAAAATACATTGCAGTATCTGACTCCTTCTGAAACTTATAAGTCATGAAGGAATCCGTGAATTCTTCTGACTCCAGGCTGAAATCCAATGATACAGCACGAGGAATATAACAACCTAGTCCCATATCTACAAGGTGAAGGCTACCAGGGGTCACAAGATCATGAACAAGGACTATTACGTGGTTTTTAGAAGTATATCTCCCGATATCGTAAGTTGAATACGTCAAACTGGCATCACATCCGAGAGCTGAGAGCAGAGCATACATGAAAGCATTCAGCCAGTAACACAGACCACCACGGCCTAATAGAATGTCATGCTTAATCTCGTCCCAGGAAGGTCGGCGCCGTTTAGTAACATCATGTGACATAAGACTGATGCTTTGAAATGGCTCATATTCTTGAAATGCCCGGATAAGTTTTTCCAGAAAGGATAGCTTTGTGCTGGCTGACACGGATTTGTCGGAAATATTGGGAACTTCCTTAGCAGAGATGTGCAAGACATCCTCCAGGTACCCCAAGGCTTCCTCTGTGGTCAATAGCTCCATCTGAAATGTGTAGAAATGAAGTTCAGTGTTCACATAAAGATAATTCAAGAATTGGTCTATCCAACAAGATATCCGTATAGAAGAAGACTGGATATAAAGACAAACAAAAATAAGGAAATATTGTGGACATATAAAGAATCATGAAAGACTAGAAAAGATCAGAATGGGCGGGGGGGGGGGGGAGGGGTGGAATTCTGCCGGAGAGGGAGTCTCCATGGTGAAAGTGGTTACACCCTCTGCTTGCACTCCGAAGGTTGTGGTTCAATTCCGGGCTACTAAGTTCGGTTCACGAGTGCAATTTTATTGTAGATTCCTGGGGGGGGGGAGGGGGGGGGGTCGTCGTTGGAGCTACAGAGTGTGTGCTGTGTGATACGCCCTCGGCAGTCCGCCCTGCGGAAAGATACCCGGTCGTATGGGATAAAACCAGGTACGAAGAAGTAGATTCTCTGACTTTTTAACCCCTTTCTTTTCTACCGGGAAGGCAAAGTATAGGCATTCCACAATATAGACGGATTCCAGATGTGATAGATAATTTATACATCAGGCATGGAGTCTGGCTTATGATAGATAGAGAGACATTTCTGGAGACTGTTATAGGTGGGATGTTCTGTACAGACAGGTCACTGAATGATTGAACCTGAGGATTTCGTCTGTGTTCAGTGATCCACCTGAATTGTTTACACATAATGTACAAGTTATACTTAACGATAATTCAAGAAGCTGACAAAACTGTTCTATGTGTTATATTTTATGCACACAGAGGACATAAGTTTATGGAGGATATGACATTTGATGATATTTTATGGATATTGACAATTATTATTCTCACAAAGGTTGATCTTTCCTTCACTTAAATCCAAAAAGACGTTACATGCGAATAACAAGTGTACATGTCACCCGTTTGTTGTCGACCCCAAAGTCTTATGGCCATAAAAACACCCTTACATTTAACCAGATTTAAACACAGCATGACCAGGCTAGCAAATGAGTGCACTAAATTCCACTTCATAACACGACAAAAGAATTCACATACAGAAGATATTGCTTGTAAAGTAAAGTACAAAATAATTTATGTCACGTAATGACATATTTGTAAATATATCAAAAGCTAGGATATATCAGCTAAGTTAGGTAGTTGCATATTTGACAGGACGTCTCAGTCAACCCCAGCATTATTTTTTTATCTGTTTGTGGTTTCTTGACAAGCTTACGTTCAGTAGTTTGACATTGCTTTCTGAACGACCGGTACACATACTATTGTATGAAAACCAAACCGATGAGGTCTGCTGCCAAATCGCCGGCATGTGTTTCGGACGCTGTATGTGGGATAACCGATCGGTAACTCCTTCGCCAGGGAGCAGGTATACCACCTAAACAATTCGAAATACCATGGTGGGGATCATAATATAAATATCAAATTGTTCGAGCACGAATAAACAAACAGAATATCCGCTATCTTATATAATAAAAGATACTTTATATCTAAATTATAACCCAGATGGGTTGGACTTGGATATTACTTGTATAAATTATACTTTACAATCGTAAGTATTATGTGTATGTATGCAAAATAAGCATGGTTAACAGGCGATGTAGGTTAGGGGATTGTACGGCGCACAGTTTCATAATTCCCCGTCATATAGTCTAGGGTTCGATATCGGCTGTGGCAGATTTGACAGCAAACCGCTTTCTGTTTATTTCAATGATACGAGGTGTCGACCTTTCAGAAAGCAATGGCAAAATCAATCAATCAATCAGATACCGTTTCCACAATGAAGGTAGGCTGCAATGGATCTCAAACACTGTCTGTCTCTCGCCTTGATTGTATATTCTGTTAGACTGCTGTTCGTCCATCTCTTGATGTTATCTTCCCACACAATTGTATCTTTGTCTACTTATTGCTCGCTTGCCTTTAACCTTACGAAACGTGGCAAACTACTGAACTAATAGTAAATCACAAACAGACAATAAATACTGGGATTAGTTGTAACGTCCTGTTAAGGAGATGCGATTAACGTTATTTATTTTTTTTTTTAACCGTGACTAAACAAATCATGAACTTTATTGTGAACAGTATGAATGTGGTTCTGAAACTCACCTCGACCAGTAGAAAATGTCAAACGATGCAGGTGGAGTCAAACCTTTATGAAGCAACTGTCATCAGTCATCCATCCAGATCAATCCAGATTAGACAGATCAATCCAGGTTTATCAGGTAAATCACCGGTGCTAGTGCTCTTATAACCAAAAAAAGTCGTCGGGGATACACCCCCATTGGTGTACTTGTCTGAAAAATCCCTGAGCTTTGAACCCCGGGCCATTTTATTTTGTGAGCCCATGTACTAACCACAAGGAATCAACGGCCCCTACCCCCTATCAACAGATGTTCTAACAGGTTGTCACTGTAGTATGCAGGTCACCAACATACGTCACTAAAAACGTGCGTGAAACATACTTACAATGACACTATCCGGCGATTTGAGTCACGTCACAGATGTCCACAAAAGCAATGGAATGGCGAGATTCTGCCGGCAGGTAGAACGAACTATAAACCCCAGACAAGTTTTAGTGAATTGGTTTCTACTGTCTTAGGTCAGATTATCTGGATTACAACAGACTTAAACCTCGAATTTGACAACCGATTTCAGGAATTTTAAAAACATCACGTGCTTTTTTGCGCATTTGCAACGCCATTCGCGGTAGACGTGAATTTATTACCAGGAAGATTACATATGGAACACTGTGTTATTTTTCACAGGCTGATCGGAGTTTTATATAAGCGTTCTAACTTCATATAGTATGTCTACATTTGTTTGCCTTCATTCACGATCAATTATTTTGAAAACTGTCTGTTGCATCGTTATGAAATTTTTCCAGCCGTCTTATATTTACCCCCACCCAAGGAATATGTCTTTGATAGGTCCAAAAACAACTTAAATCATTGAAAGCGGCTACATTCCTTTGATGTTTTGCTTAACAACTAGTGATTTCTCGCTAAAAAAGTTATGTTTACGTTAATGGGGACCTGCAAATTCAGATGACAAACAAAGGCGTATCCGGATTCGTATGGGAGTGGGTGCAATGAAAGAAGTAGCTTACAATCGACAGGGTCGGCTGCATTGCACCGGGTTTTTATCCCATATGGCTCAGTTTCTTTCCGCAGCGCGGAAAGCGTCGCACAAAGCACGAACTCCGTAGCTCCAGCGACGACCCTCGGGAGTGTCCGAAAAAAATGCACTCTTGAAATGAAGGACGCGGCCCGGAATCGAACATACAACCTTCAATCCATCCTTTCTCCAATAGTCCTCTTCCTCTTTCAACACATGGTCCTGACGTTTTTTCCAGTAACTTTTATCAATATTTAATAGCGCGGACAGACAGACAGACAGACAGACAGAAAGGTAGGTAGGTAGGTAGGTAGGTAGGCAGGCAGAAAGGTAGGTGGGTGGGTGGGTGGATGGCTGGCTGGCTGGCTGGCTGACTGTGTGGGTGGGTGGGTGGGTCGGTGGTCGGTCGGTTGATCGGTCGGCCGGCCGGCAGATAGATAGATAGATAGATAGATAGATAAGCAGGCAGGCAGGCAGGCAGATAGATAGATAGATAGATAGGTAGGTAGGTAGGTAGATAGATAGATAGATAGATAGATAGATAGATAGATAGATAGATAGATAGATAGATAGATAGATAGATCCCCGCCAGAAGCCGGGCCTTGTCAGCTAGTTTATTTATATAATCACGTTTCATGAAAGAACCCCCATTTGGAGGCACCTCTGAATCTTCGCGCTGTTTGTTTCAAAACGGAAATCACGTGAAAATTTCAAAAAATGCCGGACGTCTCTTGGTGAAGCTGTAATACTGTTAAAATCATGGACGTAATCTCTAAGTCGTAATTAATATACCGCATATAAACTAACTTTGAAATCTGCTGTAAAATCTCCAGAACAAAAAAATTTTTTGTTGGGTGGACATAATGATAAGGTTATATACTAAATCTCATCATTTTCCCTCAGTTGGTTACTGAGATATTGAATTTTATATTGAGGCAACAAAAAAAAAAAAACACTATACCTAACACATACAGACGACGAACATGAAGGTCATAGAACTAAGCTATTGTGTTTAATCGTTACGTTAATCTGCCTTCTAACGTTACCTTAAAAAAAAAAAAAATCGGTTGTCTGATTTCACACATTCGCACAGTGTGCGAGAACCAGTGGGCTGGAGGAGAGTTTAGTGAGAGTTTTGGTTGAAGGACGAAAAACGGCACATGTCGCCCAATTATCGCACACAGAGAATCAGAACAGTGCATAAACATTGCGTTTTCATATATCTACCGGGGTTGCTCTATTTTGTTGTTCATATAGACAATAGGCAAAGAATACCATGGACAGATAGAAAAACCAACGACTAAGTACTACAGGAGACAAATGAAAATCGTAAATTGATTAGAGAAATTAGACAGTCAAAATTTTTTGGACATGATATGAGAAGAATTGGACTGGAGAACTTAGTGACAACTGGCAAGATCGAGGGGAACAGACCAAGAGGAAGAACGAGAGGAAAATACCTGGATGGCTTGGCCACATGGCATGGACGAGACAGGAACACTGAGCTGATCCACGACTATGGTGATCGAGTGAAATGGAGATTCATGATCGCCCACGCTTTCCGGCACGGCACATGATTGATTGATTGATAGACAATAGATGAAATAAGTAAAATAAATTGTGAATAATAAAACTTTAATAATAAAATGAAATACTATATAAATTAATATCATAATTAGTATTATAATAACAACTATAATCAACAATAGTCTTTTAGCATTGAAGACGCAAACAGTATATTGCACACTTTATTGCCTGATATATTTCAATGTTTCGCTGAGATGCATACAACAGAAATAAGTTCAGCATATAATGAAGTAGAGTAATGTATTCTTCCTATTGAAATACACAAAACACACTGTCATATATTCTGTTAAATTTAGGACACTCAGAACCCTTCACCATAAGATCAGGAGTATGACAAGGTTGTGTCCTGTCCCCTCTCCTGTTCATAGCCTATATAGATAGCATATGCAAAGAAATCATCCAAACAGAGACCGCATTAACACCGCTTGACGAAAAGAACACAGAAGAACAACCAACGGCAAATAACACCATTAAAGAACTCCTATTTGCGGACGATCAAGCACTAACAGCAAAATCCGAAGCAGAATTACAAGACCACATGAATAGTCTAAATCAGGGATTGCCAACACGAGGCCCGCGGGTCTCATGCGGCCCGCCGGTGTCATGTTGCGGCCCGCGGAGCTAGGTCAAATGAACATAAATATTAACTTTATTGTACATATCACCAACAGAACAGTACATCATGAGTCGTTCGTATCATATATTTTTAAATTATAGCTAAGAGAAATTTGAAATATCTCGCATTTTTTGAAAAATTCATTAATTTTGAGCTATTTTACAAATCCCGCATTTTCGGGAAAATTCATAGATGTTAGCTATTTCAAATATCCCGCTATTTGACATTCAGGGTTACTTAAGTTTTTGTCCGACGCTAGGTGTTGATAAAATTTAATATGAGACTTCAACTTCTGATATATAAGTTCTGTGATCTTCGGCGTCTCCGGGGGGAGCTCGCAACGCTATCGGGCTCAAACTCATAACTACTTTCAGTCCAGCTTGACAAAGTTCCGTGTTATTCTATAATTTCGTTCTATTATGGCCACTGCGTCTGGAGAGATTTTGAGATCGACGCTAAAATACATATTTATTATATTTATTTATAACAAGGCCGGTCTCCCTGACTGAGGGTTTAGCAGCTTTCTCCGTAACCCCGAATAATCTCGTGGTTGACGTGAGCGCACAAGAATTTGAAGGGGTTCGAGTCGCGCCGTTGACTTACGAGAGTATGGAGCCGGTCGCTCAGAAAGTCGTGGCGTGCTGATGAGCGTAATCTAGCCTAAGATTCAACATAAAGCTGAAAGATGTTGATGTTGACCGCAATATCCTGAAACAGGATGGAAACGTGAAAAAAAAAAAAAATTTATAACAAGAGTTCAAACTACTTTAATCAAGTATCCTGTCTACCATATCGATTCTACAGGTAAGTAAAATATAAAACGTTTTATTTATGTAATTTAAATTAATTAATTATTATTAATTAGTATTAACCGTGGTGTTTTATTTTTTTTCTTTTAGTTAAAAACGAAAAACTACCATGGCGTCAAATAATAAAGACGTCGACAAGACGGTCAGACTGCGAGAACAGCAAGTTAAAAGAGGGGTGGCCAAACAAGAACTCTACGCAGGAAGCCAAAGAAGATTGATAAACCAACACAGAACTGGCGTCGTTAGCCGCTACACGCTGCGGGACTTGCTGAGGAGGGGATCAGTGCACTTATGAACTGAATGGTTTGATGTGCTATGAGGATGATCTGTCGACTAACTAACTAACTAACTAACTAACTAACTAACTAACTAACTAACTAACTAACTAACTAACTAACTAACTAACTAGCTAACTAAATAGTAAAGACGTTGGACCAAAGAAGAGAAGAAACACAGAAGAATTAAGAAGTTTTCAAGACAGGTGGACTATAACTATTTTTTCGTGGAAATTAAAACAAAGCCCATATGCTTGATGTGCAACGAATCTGTTTCTGTTTTGAAAGAGTATAACATCAAACGGCACTACGAGACTAAACATGCAAATAAGTTTGATAAGTACAAGGGGCAATTTCGACAAGACCAAGTAAATGACTTTTAAAAAAATCTGCACAACAAAGGATATTTACTAGAGCGGGTTCACAGTCAACATGCTATATAAAAGCTAGGTATGCAGTAGCCATGATACCAGCAAAATAATGGAAGCCATATTCAGATGATGAAATGGTTAAGGAATATAGAGCGTCGTTGAAATCCTGTGTCCAGAAAAGAAGAAGAATTTCTCAAAAATAAGTCTGTCTCGTCAGACTATTACTTGGTGTGTGGACAACATTGGAAAACATATTGAAGATGATTTGAAAAGTCGAGCATCCGAGTTTATATTTTATGCGCTAGCATTGGATGAAAGCACAGATATGGCAGATACTGCCCTATTGACAATTTTTATCACGGGTGTTGATGTCCATATTAAAAAGACAGAAGAATTAGCGGCACTGTATCCACTTAAGGACACTACTAAGTCACGAGATTTGTTAGAGGCAGTTACATCCACATTGAATCGCTTTTCGTTACAATTTAACAACTTATCGGTCTTAGCGGCAGATGGTGCTCCAGCAATGGTGGAGAAACACGAAGGTTTAGTAAAATTGATTGAGAATGAGGCCTCCAAAGTCGGTAATACTTCAATGCTAAATTTTCATTGCTTTATTTATCAGGAGAATCTATGTTCGAAGTCCCTCAAAATGGACCATGTCATGAAAGTGGTCGTCAGAATAGTGATCTTCATTAAGTCGAACGGGTTGAATCGCCGTCTGTTCCACGAATTTCTAAAGTCTTTGGACTCAGATTATAATGACGTTACATTTTATGAAGAAGTGAGATGGCTGTCCCGTGCCAAAATGTTGAAAAGAGTGTTTGATTTACAGCAAGAAATGCAATCATCATTTGCAAGCAAGTCAAAAAGTATCCCAGAGTTTGAAGACAAAGAGTGGGTTTGCGACTTTGCATTTCTGGTCGATATAACTAGCCACCTAAATGACGTTAATACTCGTCTACAAGGGAAAGATCAATTAATTAATAAGATGCATGATCATATTTCTGCATTTCAAATGAAACTTGGTCTTTGGAAACAACAGTTGAGGACATAACAACTTTACACACTTTCCTACATTGTCATTGCAACCCGACGTCACACACGAGGCGGCGGATTAATACGCTTCTTTCATTTCTGACTTAAACCTCGAATTTGACAACCGATTTCAGGATTTTTAAAAACATCATGTGCTTTTTTGTGCATTTGCAACGCCATTCGCGGTAGACGCGAATTTATTACCAGGAAGATTACATATGGTACATTGGGAAATGTATTGTGATGCACAGTTAAAGGAGAAATTCCATCAAGTTGGTTTGGAAGAGTTCTATAAAACGTGTTTGGAAAAGGATAAATATCCTGCGTTTTACAAACATGCTCTGTCGATGGTTTCGCTATTTGGGAACACTTATGCGTGTGAAGCCGGTCTCTGTGGCTAAGGGCTTGCGAACGCGGTTTGTGAGCCCGTATACCCGGGTTCGAAACACAGCGGTGCTGGTTTTTTCGAAAAAGGTATAGGGGCCGGTCGTTCAGAAAGCAATGGCAAACTACTGAACGTAACACTTGCCTAGTACATCAACAGCAGCTGAAAATGCTGGTGTTGACTGCAACGTCCCGTAAGGGATACGCAACAATATTTATTTATTTATGCGTGTGAACAGCTTCTTAGTCGCAATAAGCACATGAAATCACAAGTGAGAACACGAATTACTGATGTTAATTTAAAAAACTGTTTGCGTGTAGCCACAAAATCAGTAGAGATCAATTTTGATGCACTTATTGCTGTAAAACAAAGTAAGGTGTCTCACTTTTAAATATTTTTAAATTGTCTATCAATGTGTTTGATTCTCAGTTATGTTTTATTTTCTTCAAAAAAAAAAAAATAAAATAAATAAATATAACAATTTCTTGTATTTTTTTTTTTTTTTTTACATTAAATCAGGCAAGCGTTTGACCACGATCTCACCTACTGGGAAGCGACTATGTGGTCGAAGCTGTAGCACGCTTGCTTGTTTACTTTAATTAATAATTTTAAAAAAAAATTACGTGCGTGGCCTGGCAGGAAATATTATTTCTGAAATTTGGCCCGCCTGCTGAAAAGGTTGGCCACTCGTGGTCTAAAATGAAATGTTTAAGGAACATATCATGAAAATTTGCATCAGTAAAACAGAGGTAATGACAATAACCAAATAATAAAAACAACAAAGATTCATCTAAAAGGACACCTCCTGAAACATGTAAAGAGCTTAAAGTACTTAGGAAGAATAATGTTATAAAATGGTAAATCAGAAGACGAGATCGAAAATAGATGCAATAAGGCAAACCAACTCATTGGACAAATGGCACCTATACTAATAACAAATATGTATCAATAGTTACTAAGAAAGCACTTTACAACACCATCTTCCTAACAACTCTGTTACCAATGCTAAACATGGACAAAGACAGAAAAAGAGAAAAGAAATATCACAACAACAGGGATGAGATTCCTGAGAAGAATACTCAATGTGTCAAGGAGCGAGAAAATCAGAAATGAATAAATCAATTGGAGTTATAGCAGAGCTAGATTTTATCAGAAGCAGCAAATTAAATGGTTTGGCCATGAAATTAGATTACCAACTAATAGTATATCACAGCAAGCAATGATGTACAAACCAGATGGAAGCAGACCATGAAACGATGGACAGAGTTTAGCAGAGCCCATGGGAATCTCGATACATGAAACCCATAATCGGACACTCTCCCACTGTTTATACTTCGCCTCAACACCTCAAAGTACAAGAGGAACAAGATGCGATGAGATATGTTATGTTGTAATAACAGTAGTTTTAAAGATGCATGCATGTCTTTTTTCTTTGCATGATTGTGATTTACCCGCATGTATATCGGACGCCTCGGCATATCTCAGTAACATTTGCTTATGTGTAGTTAACCAAGCACTGAATCCTCTTTGTCACATTCCAAAACGCTATTTAATGGCGTACTATTGAAGAAGATGGCTCCTTGTTGTTGATAGGGTAAGTCGGATTGCCAGAAGTTTTCAGCCTTAGCTTTCTAATCTATACAGGGGGTGCTTTCTGCTAATCTACCTTCTAACTGTCATTCCGGTCTGCCTATGTGAATGGGCTAGCATTTAAATCGATACTGGTACATGCAATTAGATTTGACGTACGAAGATACATTTTTTTTTTTGGAATAGTGTGGTTGGTATAAAGGCGGTTTTGTATGTCAAAAATAAAACTTGCTCATAGTACGTTCAGCCAACTGTTGATTTGAGTATGTTCTGTATATGTTGCACCAGGTTGTCCAACGGAAGGGTTGTTGAATAAATACTTGGAGTTTGGGGTCCAATGTCGTTATGTAGTGGTTTGGGCGGTGGCAGTGGCGCTTTATGAATACAGTAAGATAGCGATTTAGATTTTAATAATTTCTTTAAGGTTCCAAATCGGTATACCACCCGGAAGGTTAACCCGGTCAACAAAGGCCCTAAGGAGTTGGATTTGTCGGCTAAAAGGCGCAAGTATTGCAGCTCTGCTGTAAACTTCCACAACGCAATTACGTCTAAAACAACATTCCGGACGAACGCAGAAGAAGAAGAAATTGGTCTACCAGTGCATCCTGAGTATATATCTTTTAGGCACTGTTGAATTGGGATATTACTAGGCATAATTTATGCTGGAAATGTGCAAAGCTGTGGAAATTTGGGCCTGTCCATATTTCTTTCCATTGCACTGATCTTTGTATGATACCACCCTTTATACGTCAGATTAGTATGTATATTATGTTCTTATTCGATGGCACAGGAGACGTTCTCGTATGCCCGATTCATAGCAACGTGGAGCTATGCAGCTTCTTGTTTTCTGGCGGTGATGATTATTCTGTCATCTAAAAACGGTGGCAGAAAGTTATGTCTTTTATAACTGACGATCTGTTTTATTTGACATGTGCTATGAAGATGTTCACCAGAGTAGTACCTAGAAGACTCCCCATTGCCATTCCATCAGTTTGGCGGTAAAAGTTAAATTTGATGTTGAGGGTGCAAAGAACTGTTTACTCGCATCAGAGGTAGACAACCACTCTTTGGACACATCGTGAGAAGGGATAAGAGAGAAGATGATAGACAGTTTAATATTAAAGCATGGTGGAACATTGGTATCAGAAATGACTGTCAGTACACGAGACAGGTGACATACATTATAACCAGCACCACACGGCATTGACTATTGATTGATTGATTGATAGATTGAATTAGGAACCGACATCACAGCATTCGAGGCATTCCCATAAGCGCTCCATCCCCATCCTCAGCAGCCAGCGAAGAATTCCAACACCAATAGTTCCAGTAGCAATCTATAAGAAGGGTTATGTATCAACACCTATGATATTTCTATCACTACCCCCCCCCCACACACACACACAGTATTTCTAGTGCTATCTGAAATTTGATAAAACTTGTGCATTATGGGCTACCATACTGAGAATTATGGAACGGCAGACAACCTGTTTACATCAGAATTATTAATAACTCCAAGTGACACTTGGCATCCGCGTATAGAGCTAAGTTGTCAAATCTTTCTTGAGTATACCATGAAAATTAAAGAGTGATTGCAATTTTTCTTTTACTGGGATTATTGCACACATGAGAAAGAAAGATGGATTATGATGCAAGCTTATTTAGGATGTTGCACTCAACGCCAGCACTGTACAGCTGCTGTTGATGACAAGGCAGGTTTGTGCGTTCAGTGATCAGCCAAATGCTTTCTGACCAATCAACTTATACCTGCGTAAGTGATCTAAATAATGCGGTTCGCTACTGAATTTCGTGCAACTATAATTTTTGCGAAAGTGTGCAGGATTTCAAACAACACCCTCAACCCTTTCTCCAAGGAGAGAGGCTGGGAAGGATATCACTTTCATGTGTTGGAATCTTCGTTGATGTTTAGGAGTGAAATGGAGATCTATGTGGTGGTTCTCTCATTACTTCGTATGATCATTATTTCATCCAATGAACTATATGATTTCTTATTGGTGAATACATATAATGTAAATGTTGATTTATTGTTATTACCCTGACTGCTGGAGAAAGATGATATGTTCGTATTGACCCCAGTAGACTATGCAAATAGGTTTATGAATGTGGACAAGAGAAGATCACTCGGTAAATGAAGGGAGTGTTGACCGGTCTTGTAGTTATAAGCATGGCATGATAAGATCTCATCATGATGTCCTGGTATCAATCATGAATATATGGATCAATTACGAATAGATGTCAATCACTGTGCAGATATTAGTCACACTCCACCAGATGATTGATCAACTTAAATTACCAGAGAAGAGGGTTTGGTAATCCCACTTCTGAGTAGTAACACCCTCTTTAATACTTCCCCCTTCTCCTTTATCTATGACATTTGTTTTGCAAATGTGTACATGTTGGTGTTTGTGTTTATAACACCAGATAAGGGTGGTGATTTATGGCCACAACATCATGGACTTGGTCGTATTGACATGGTCTGGTGGCTGCTATTGAGCGTTCTAAACATGGAACAGGAACAACGGGAAATTCTATTTCATCTAAGATGAACTGAGGAATTTACTTTTTGAACGACTGAAAGAGTATCTACATCAGGTGCCTACCTAATACTTAGAATGACCACCCGACCTCTACATCACCAAGCCTTAAGTAACCAGCTAAGTATTTCTGTATTGTAGACTGGATTGTCAATATTCTATCGTTATCGCCCCCCCCCCCCTTCCGTAATTTGATATCTACTTTGTTGACACAACGGATTGACTACAACAAGTGGAGTAATGACTTATCAAGTGTCATCATTTAGCGGTGGATTATCGTTAGTTGTGTGCCCAAGGCCTTCTTATTGACTTTGTCTTGTGCTGCGAAGAATATGGGCTTTGATAAATTCAAGTATGATGATTATCAGAACCCTAGAGCTTTATTTTGAAGAACACACACAAGATTGTTAGGTTATGATCTGAAGGAACTTAAAAACATTTAGTGACGATCATCATGGATTATCAAATCGGATATATTTAATTTATCAATATCTGATATTAGGTTTATCTTGCATTATGTTTTCACATTGTGGTTTTGTATTTTTTTTTTTTTTACATGCAGATCACAGATCTTCCTCAACCCCAGCAGATGTCGCAATATATTGTTTTCATTCGGATCAACTAGTTTGAGTCTATTCATTGTTGAATGTTTGTTCAGTATTTGTTTACTACAAGTGGTACATTACACCCTGTTTATAGATTATTTAAAGAGCAAACTGTGGCTGGATAAACACACGCGGACAAATCTTCTTTGCAGAGTGAGCAGTCTTCTCTTTGTCTGCGGTAACTTTCCAGACTCTTCACGCCTTCTATAGGAGAACGTAACTTCATACATTTAGTATTGGAATCATACACACTTCTCTCTTATTCCGCACTTGGGGGTTTGTGAGCCATTTTCGAGTTTTCTTGTGGTGGATGACTAATAAAGATTGGTACCCCATTCTTTCCATTATTTCCTTATTACGCCTCTCCCCCTTTTATTTTCTTTAACGGTAGGCTATATTGTTGTTGTTGTTGTTGTTGTTGTTGTTGTTGTTGTTGTTGTTGTTGTTGTTGTTGACAGGTAACTGGCACCATTGGACGGGAAAGAGAACAAACAGATCAAGAACTCAGTTGTTAAAATGATTCGTTATTAAGAGATACAAAATTGAAAACATTGAAGAAAGTGGAATAGTTTTCAGGTAAATCAATTTTGAAAAACAAAACACAAACGTCCGAAAAAGATAATTGTCTCGTAAGTGTGCAGGAGAGGCTAAGAAGAGTGAGACTACAACGTAGATGCATTCAAAATGTGATAGAATATTTACACATGACAACAGTAGGGAAAGGACGTCGGGCTTATGATAGAGAGACATTTCGAAAGACCGTTATGAAGGCAAGGTTCTAGATAGCACAGGCCCCTGATTAATAAATTTGTACCAACATTTTGATCTCATTCTTAGTCCTGGTTTTACTTTTGAAATATTCCTGTTACACTATATGAGTTAAAACACGAGCGTGGGGGAGTGGAGGTGATGATGAGAAGGGGAAGGGGAGTAGGTATGGCGGAGGTAGTTGAAACTTATACTGTAAATGTTGTATTCCTTTGCAGGACGTTGTGATCAACCCCAGGTTCATTTTCTAAACAATTTTACGTTCAGTAGTTTGGCATAGCCTTCTGAACAAGAAGTCAACGTTTTAGTCTAATTGATCGTCATAAGGGAATGAACCCACCACAGGAAAACTAATTATCTGCCAAAAATGGGATGGCCATGCAAGATTTAAGTATGTATGGGTACACAACTATGTATAAATATTTTCCATATTCAACAACAATAAGTAAACCCATCAACATAGTGCTGGTCATTAGAAATGCATTGATAACACACTCGTGTGATCTCCACATACATTTATTACGAAGCACTGTTTTATACACACTTATTATTGATGATTGTCAAATCCACACATTATTCTCTGCCTCCCACACAATCTGAACAAGTCATTCATCTGTGTCTGATGAAAATAGTGTGTTACGTCCAGTTAATATTAATAACAAGTGACAAGTTGTCTAATAATTTACATTAATAATTGCATAGTCATATTCGCCTTGGTTTTCATACAATGCTATGGGTGCCGGTAGTTCAGAAAGCAATGAACTGAATGCAAACTTGCCAATAAATCACAAACAGCCAAAAATTGTTCGGGTTTGACTGCGACGTCCTGTAAAGGATATGCAACTAACTTAATAACTCCATTAGTGATCATACTCTGGTAGTAACAGACTCAGTTCCATGTCCTCATCAGGAATCCTCTTGGGAAAGATATAATATTGGCCAACTAAAATTACAATAAAACATTCTGATCGCAGGGCGTTGGCACTCGGGGCGTCCTCCAAACACCCAAAACTCCCTATATCATTCCAAATGAGCAGCTACACCGGTCAGTTGGACTAAAATGTTGACTTCTAGTCCTTGACTTGGGGACGTAAATTACACATACCTCGAAGTGGGTTCTCTTGATGGCGAGGGACACTGGTAATAGGGAAAGCTAATCCACACCAAAAATCAGCCCAGTGCACTAGAAGTAGTAGCACCTGTATGGATTACACATTGAGTTCAATGTCAGCAGAAGCAAAATGAACCAAAAATAATAATAATTGACATAGGTAAGCATTTTCCCTACTATTGTAATATCGGATTTTGATGTCATCTTTCTCGTTAATACTATCATTTTTATTTTAAATATTAATGAAGAGACCCATTTTTGCACTCTATTACTACCATGTCTAACAGATGTTGCAAATCTTTTGCGTTTCCACCTTTCAATACATCGTCATGTGTCTAATGTATTGTTGTTTATATAATAACCTCCAAGTCGTATTCCAGGTCTATCTTTGATCTCGCTCATTATTGTTTCGCTACATTGGCACCATTCCGTCTTGACAGACGATAGTTTGGTACATTGTGCTTCAAAAAGGCTTAATAACTATTACCCACGGCGGTGGCGAGTGTGACTGGTAAGGCCAATTCGTGCTGCAAATGTCCGTCCACAGTGGATGCATGTGAAAACATGGTCATTTCCACAATCATGCACCATCTTACGTCTCTCACGCTCTGTGTGTGCTTTACCTGCAATCATTTTCTTCTTTGTCTTTATTCCATTTCTGATAGTTGCCCTCCATGCAACACGTTCAGCGGCGACTTGCTCCCAATGTGCATTATCAATGCCTGTATCAATCATGTCCCGCTTACACACATCTTTGTATCGTAGTAGAGGCCGACCCTGAGATCTCATACCTATTTGTAATTCACATATCCAATATTTCAGACAGCGGCAGGTTCCCACAGACGGAGTCACAGCCACACTGTCATGGCGGCCGGAAGATAGATGGTGGATAGTCTTCGGCAGTTACAATCACAAGTTTGTTCTACGGGATCTTTCTCTGGTGGCAAGCGGTTCAAGAAAGGAGACATTGTTATTGCAAGTGAAGAAATTATGAGAAGATGGCACATCATCAAGAAGCAGGATCAGTCAAACAGGAGCCAGACTGTGAGGTATTTGAGTTCACAAAAACTAGATACCGGATTGTTACTGGTGGTTTCTACATAGTGACCTTCCGGTTTCAAGATGGCGACGGACGGTCGTGTTGTTTTGTGTTCGTTAACTTTTTCGCGTAGGGGATGGATTTATTCATCTCTTGCGTGTAATTGGTGTGCCAGGATGTAAAACCAGGAGTTTATACTCAAGATCTGCGCGGGTGCTACGGAGTTCGTGCATCGAGCGAAGCCTTCCTTGAGTGAATTTTCAGCAGCGTGTGTGGTTCTCAGCAGTCTGTGTTTACGTTTTTTCAACATGGCGGAACAACGTGTGTTTTCCGAGGGTTCAGCAGTCAACATAACGAAGCGGCGTGGTAGCCGCGCAGGGAGGAAGAAACAAGGTAAGCGCGGTGGTTTGAGGCGTTTTAGACTCAAGTGTCACCGTCTAGGACTCAGGAACATCCGTATTCTATATTGGAACTGTGCCAGTGTAAAACAACGGGGCTCTATTTTAGAAACCCTAGTTTACAGGAACGACATTGTAGCACTCCAGGAGACGAGACTGGGCTATCAGCCACTCCGAATTGCCGGCTTCAAATGTTTCTACAACAGACGACATCTGGGAACGGCGATTCTCGTTCGCGACAGCATGGTGGCGTCAGAGCTAGACATGTCCAGTTGGGACAGTGACGATATACAAATACAGGCGTTGAGAGTTCATTCCAGTGTAACATTCGTGTTGGTGAATGTTTATGCCCGCAATGGGAGTATGGACGCCCAGAAGTGGCAGTGCTTAAGTGGCATATTAGGCCACGAGAGGAATGTTATTTTCTGTGGTGACTTCAACGCTAAAGGCAGATCATGGGGAAACACTTCCTCCAATACACAAGGGGAGGAGCTCGAGACTGCACTGGAAACCATCGACCTGGTTTGTATCAACAGTGGCTGTGTCACCAGGACAGCAAGCCGCCCAGGCGATGAGGACAGTGCTATTGATCTGGCGCTAGTTTCACCTTTATTCACTACAGTGTGTAGATGGGGTGTCCTAGGACACCATGGCAGCGACCACCACCCTTGCAGCATATTGGTGGAGAAAGGCAGAACCAGGCAGCACAAGCTAAAGGTAAAGACGTTCCAGTATGACAGTACAGGGCAAGATGTGGTGAGTAAAATAAGACGTGACAAGCGCAGAACGTTTCAGGGCAGGAAAAAAAGCTGGGAGCAGCCACCGTGGTGGAGTTTCGAGGTGGATAAGGCGTGGGTGGATAAGCGTAGTGCTGTAAGGAGATGGCAAAATGCCAAGAAGAACAGAGCTGGTCATCCTAGTCCCTGCTTGCACTTAGAAAGAGAGATGCACACAAAAGTAAGCTATTTCAAAAAACTGGTCACGGTGGTTAAAAGGGAAAAATGGGCAGAGGTGTGTCAAAGGGTAAGCACAGACAAGTCACTGAAATTGTTCTGGCGACTACATAAAAGCATGAGTGGTGTAGTCAAGAATAAGAGCATTTCTGACTTCCAAGGTGCTGACCTCATCTGGCAGAGGACTGATGAAGACAAGGGCAAAGCCCTCTTTGAACGCTACCTTGAGCAGGGCAACCAGACAGACATGGGAGGTCGAAATCTGGCCAAGGAGGTCACCTCAGACAGATGCAAGGCCCAGAACACTCCGGATGAAGACACAGTGACAGTGAAAGAAATCAAGGCTGTGCTTCGACGATCAAAAAACAGTGCTCCAGGTCCTGATGGCATAAGATACGACGACATAAATAGGTGTACCGACAATGAGCTAGAGAAACTAGCAGACATGTACAACAACAGTATAGGGAGTGCTAGCATCAAGGAGGAATGGTTACACAGCTATCTGATTCCCTTGCCGAAGCCTGACAAAGACCACAAAAAAATTCAGGGATATCGAATTATAACCATGCAGAATACAATAGGCAAGCTGCTGGAGAAGGTAATTGCCAGGAAAATATCAAGCCAACTAGAGAGGCAAGGTGTTTTCCCACCTACCCTGGGTGGGTACCGTCCAAAAAGAGAAACCTGGACCAATGCAGCAGTCTTTGCCCAGGATGTCTATGAAGGTTTCCACTCAGGCACTGAAACCGTTGCTGCAGCGATTGATCTTGAGGACGCATACAACAGAGTACCACTGGATTTTTTAATGTTTCAGCTTCTTGAACTAAACGTAAGTCCATTCCTCCTTAGTTGGATCGCTGCAGCCCTCTTCCAACGGAAAGTAGTTTTTAGATGTGGCAGTTGGACTTCGGAACCAACAACAATATATCCTGGCCTACCACAGGGATCACCATTATCTCCGGTACTGTTCAACGCCTACACAGTGAGAATCACCAGTGAGCAGATCACTGGACCTGGCAGGACATTGTCATATGCCGATGATGTTTTAGTGTATCGTCAGGGTAAGGATAGAGAGGAGGTTGCTGGGGAACTACAAACCGAACTCAATCGCATAAGTACTTGGTGTGATGAAGCTGGGGCAATGGTTAACCCAACAAAGGCAACAGTGACTTGGTTCTCGTTAAATAATCATATTGTCAACAATCCAACACCAACTGTAATGCTGTGTTCAGAGACGGTGGAAAGAACGCAGGCAATGAATTACCTGGGGATACGGTTTGATCGAAGCCTTGCTTATAATGTGCACATAGACCAGGTGATAACAAAGGCCAAGCGGGGTTTGGCAGCGATGCGGGTGATGGCGGCAGCAAACTGTGAGCAGCGCCATCTATGTCTTCTGTACGAGGGGCTGGTCATGTCTGTTTTGGAGTATGCAATGGCAATCTTTACTCTCAGCCATAAGCAGATAGAAAGGATGGAAAGGATACAGAATGAAGCTATGCGCATTATTCTTGGATGTACAAGAGATACAGCATGCAGGGCGATGCGCTACCTTCTTGATTTTCCAACCATTGAAGAGAGAATACAAGTTTGCAGGGCACGCGCCTACCTCAGAATTAACGCAAACACACAACATCCACTGCATAGTGAAATTAGGAAGGTGAAGGGCAGCAGGTTAAAAAGAGGACGGTCGTGGATGGGTCAAGCCGAAGACATTCTTCAACAGGTGTGTTCACTTGAGGACTTAGAACCTGGCGAGGAGTGGGTGCAAGTGCCAACAGACTTCTGCACATCCTTTTCAGTTTGCATCCAATTAGATAGAAAATGCAGACAAGAAAATCCGGCTGCTGTTGAGGCTGAAGTACAAGCGTTGATTTTCGAGAATTCGCTAGACGGTGACGCGGTCATCTACACAGATGGGTCGGTCGTCCGACATGTGAGAAGCTCATGGGCCTTTACAGCTCGGGCCGGAGGGAGAATTGTGAAGGAGGACTCTGGTGCTTTCACTGAAACCACAAGTAGCCTGACCATGGAAGTCATGGCAGTAAGTAAAGCAATAACATGGCTCGAGACACAGACATTCACCAGGGCTTGTTTCCTTAGCGACTCAATGAACATGATCAAGAGGATAGAGGAGGGGTCGATCCGAAGAGAATGGTTGCTGCCTCTGAAGCGGTCTCGGCTGGCAAAGATTAGTTTCATCTTCGTGCCAGGGCATGCGGGAGTACAAGGAAATGAGCGGGCTGACAAGCTCGCAGGTGAGGCTACTGTGGAGGGCGGACGCGCCATGGACCAGGCTGACATTCTGAATGCTCTACGTGATGTGAGACTTTTGCGAGAACCAAGTGATGACTGTGAATCTACAACAATGGCCAGACTGCTAGAGCATCAAATTAAAAGAGGTGTGGCCAAACAAGAACACTACGCAGGAAGCCAAAGAAGATTGATAAACCAACACAGAACTGGCGTCGTTAGCCGCTACACGCTGCGGGATTTGCTGAGGAGGGGATCCGAGCACTTATGGACTGAATGGTTCGATGTGCAGCGAGGATGATCTGTCGACTAACTAACTAACTAACTAAAAAAGATGTCCTTTGGTATTCTACTATCATCCATCCTCCTAACATGTCCTATCCATCTATAGTATCGCCCACAAAGAATGCCTTCATTCACGATCAATTATTTTGAAAACTGTCTGTTGCATCAGTATGAAATTTTTCCAGCCGTCTTAAATTTATCCCAACCCAAGGAATATGTCTTTGATAGGTCCAAAAGCAACTTAAATCGTTGAAAGCGGCGACATTTCTTTGATGTTTTGGGGGAAATGTAGTGAATTCACGCTAACAAACTAGTCTTACAGTAAACCACGTTATTTCTGGTAAGGACACAAGTACAAGGCGTAGCCAGATTCGTATGGGAGTGGGTGCAATAAAAAAGTAGCTTAAAGTAGCATTGCACCGGGTTTTTATCCCATATGGCTCAGTCTCTTTCCGCACGGCGGAAATCGTGGCACAAAGCACGAACTCCGTATCTTCAGCGACGACCCTCTGGAGTCTCCGAAAAAATGCACTCGTGAAATGAAGGAATCGAACATACAACCTTCGGAGCCCGAGTCAGACGGCTTGACCACTTCACCACGGAGACTTCCGAGAGGGGTGCAATGTGTAATATTAGTAAAGACAGAGAATGTACAGAGGTATGGGGTAAATAATGTGTAAATTGACAGGAAAGTAGAAGGAATATATTTCTTACCTTATTTTTCATTTCCTTCTTGTTTCTTCAGCTGCTGGTTAATAATTGTACACAAGTATTCATGTTACTAGGATGTATTTAGCTTTTTATACTGAGTTCGTGAAAGCTTCCAAATAGCTGTGCGTTAATGTGTGTATGGAGTGACCAGAAATGATACCGCAATTTAGTCATCATGTTTCCATTTTTAAGGATCTGTTCAGCTGTCTGTGTAGTTTGTTCACACGTACACATGGGTGACAGACCCGCTTTGAGTCTTTGTGAAAGACTGTCTACTCTGCTGTTTACCGTTCAGAGACGGAACATGATTACCTGTTTTGCACTATGAAAATAGTTGTCAGTGTCTCTGTAGTGGGCTTTCTTCTTAACGACCAAGATGTTGGTCCTCTTTTCATTGAAATTTATAGATTGATTCGTATGCACGTGTGTTGTCCCCTAATTTGACAACGTGTTTGCTCTCACGTTTCTTGTTATGCCACAATATGTCAGTTTCCACCGCAATATTACTCTTCTGTTGGTATTCAATGCGTTTAGTGTGTGTGTTTTTTTTTTTCTTTCAATACACTTTGTCACCGATGAGGGCTTGCGGAATTGAAAATTCATCACTGTAGAATACAAACTGTTGCCATTGACATTATGCTGATGCCGTAATGTTTAGGACCTGCAATTCGTCTGAATAGATGGAGCAAAATATCCCAGTAAGTGTGTACGTAGATTAAGGTCTGCGATCTGCTCAGACCGTAATCTGTGTCGGACGATTCCAGTAGGTTGATGAATGCTCTCGGTTGCATAAAAGTCAATCCATCCTTTCTCCAATAGTCCTCTTCCTCTTTCAACACATGGTCCTAACATTTTCCCAGTAACTTTTATCAATATTTAATAGCGCGGACTGGGTTAGTATCTTGACGTCAGACAATTTGAATGTAGTATTGGCAGCTGCCACTTGTCCTTTAATTTTAGCCCACACACGTTCTATAGGGTTTAAATGAGAATGATAAGGCGGAAGTCTCAAGCACCTATGGCCATGCTCTTCTATCAACTTGTCGATTTGAAATTTCTTGCTTTTTTGCGCCTGTTTTACAAGGGACAACAACTGTAGCTTGAAATATATTTTCCCTTCGGAGCCATATCTTTATTGCTTCCTTTGTGCCCAAATGCCGTAGGTATTTTGTCTTCTTGGGCAACAACATTGTGATATAATGCATTGTCCATGATTAGACAAGACGGTCTATCAAGGGATGGAAGTACTGTATTCTCGAGCCAATCTCTAAATACATTACCATTGATCTCATTATGATAATCTCTATTCTCTGTGTGCTTTGATACGAACACGAGCCCAGCATTCTGTAGTAAGCCATTATGAGTACTACCAGCATAGGCTATGACCAAACGCTGTCCTTTACTACTGGGCACATAACGCTTTATCTTTCCATCCATTGATTGCCATTCCTTTTCACTTGTGTGGTGCGCATTGATCCACGTCTCATTCAAATACACTATGTCATAATTTTCTTTGCGCATTTCCCTTATTTCACGTAGGTATCTGCTTCTCAAGGCTCCTAAATGCGGTTGCTCGCAAAGAATATTTCTACCGCCCTTGTACTTTCAAAAAGTGGAGATAATGTCCTTATTATTTTCCACAAAGTTGTTTAGGATAGCTTTATGTTATTGTTCTTTCTCAACCAAACCCTACGTTTTCTTACAGTCACTGTTTCTTTGGCATCCAGCATTTTTATAATGCTGGATAATTCTGAATATAAAATCCTAAATTTTTATAATTTTAGACGAAGTGGTCAAGCCTTTTGACTCGAGCTCCAAAGATCGTGGGTTCGATTCCGGGCCGCATCCTTCGGTTCACGAGTTAAATTTTTCGGAGACTTCTGTGGGTCGTCGCTAGAGCTGCGGAGTTCGTGTTTTGTGCGATGCTTTCCGCGCTGCGGAAAGAGACCGAGCCATATGGGATAGAACCCGGTGCAATGAAGTCGACCCTGCCGACTTTTAAAAGCATTTTTATAATAGCTCGCCTTATGACATTTTTGTCAAAGCTGTCTACAATAATCTTTCTACCTACCGTTTTGTTATTGCGTGGTGGTGTAATTTCAGATTCTTGCACCCATCGACTCAAACCCAATGCATGCACTGTTCTTTTTTCGGAATTTGTAATAGTATAAAACAGTTTCCTGCGATCAGCTTCTTGACAAAAATATGTGTACAACTTCATAGCGATTTTTGAAGTGTACAATTTCGCATTAAATCCCATTGAAAAATATTCACACATTTCAATGTTAGCGATAAGTGGTAAGATTTAAAAAAAAAACATATTAATCAGGTTTCATGAAATAACCCACATTTTGAGACACCTCTGAACAGTCCTTGTTTGAACAACGCGGGTAGTTGGCATAAGGCCAATCCCTTCAAAACACGTAGAATATTCAACATTGAGAGTTGATTGTCTGGCTACGCTGTAATACATTTAAAATTATGAATTTCATCTCAGACCCGTAAATTATATACCGCATATAAACAAACTTTGAAATCTGCTGTAAAATCTCCAGAACAAAATTTTTTTTGTTTGGTGGACATAATGATAAGGTTATATACTAAATCTCATAATTTTCCCTCAGTTGGTTACTGAGATATGGATGTTTATATTGCGGCAAACAAATGTGGACATACTATAAGTCTACGAAGACTGAGCATGGAATACACCGTCACACAGCCTGATTTTTCCAATACTTCAGTATTTGTGATTTTGTCTTGCCACTTAATACCAAGTATTCTTCGCAGACACCGCATATGAAAGCTGTTTAATCGTTTCTCTTGGTGTGAGTAAGTTGTCCAGGTTTCACTGCCATAAAGAAGAGTACTAAGGACACAGGCTTGGTAGACGAGGACATTTGTCTTGGCAGTAAGCTTCCTGTTCTCCCAGACCCTTTTTTGCTAACATGTTCATTGTTGTTGCTGCCTTGCCAATCCTGATGTTGATTTCCTGATATAGGGATAATTTGCTATTTACCTCTGATCCTAGATATGTAAAATGGTCTACTATCTCCAGTTCGACGTCGTCAATAAAGATTGATGGTACCCCATTCGCACCTTGTGACATAACCTGTGTCTTATTTTTGTTAATTTTTAAACCAAACTTAGAACAAACATTGGAGAATGCAGATAGTAGATGTTGTAATTCTTTCTCAGAGTGGGTCGTAGTTTCAGCATCGTCCGCGAAAAGCAACTCTCTGATTAGTACCCTCCTAATTTAATATTTAGCTATAGATACAGAGAAATGATCAGGTGACAAACCACAACACAATGTAATAACAAGTTGTGTTAAGACAATACACAACATATCGTGTTTAATTTGAAGTAAATGTAACACGGTACATTTAACAATGTAACAGTTTATGGTTTAAAAAAAAAACAAAAACAAAAAACAGCATATTCAAGTTAACAATATATCATCATTTCTTTAAATTAATTTTCTTAAAAGAAAGCAAAGTAACGGTCCCATTATCAGGTCTTGAGGCGTATTTAATATGTGGAACTACCCCGATTATTTGGTAGAGCAAACCGTACTTAGTTGGTGTGGTCAATATCCGCCATCCATCTTTACTTCCCAAAGAATTTCCTGATACCGGTCTTAGGCTGACATTACCACCTCGATGAAGCTTCGAATACATGCCCACCGGACCGGCAAACAAGCATATCTAACTACTGCGGCACTTCCAGTACTGGAAGTATTGATCTTACTCCCATCAGTATGTGCCTATTATCTTGAGACTTCCGGCAATGTGGATATACACTTTGACACAGACCCCCAGTACTGGTAATATTGGTCTTACTTCGACAAGTATGTGCCTATTCATTTTTTTTTTACGGCGAGCTGCGTTGGTGTAAACACTCCAAAGGCGGCCAGAGGAAACGCTTTAAAGACACTGACAATCTCACTGCAAGCTTTTGGAATTCATCATGACATCTGGGAGACTGATGCTAAGGACCGTAATTCGTGGCGTACGTCATTACATAAGGGTGCAGTCACTTGTGAAGCAACCAGGACTGAAAATCTGTGAAGAAAAGGCTGGACAGAAAAACTACTGCAGGAGACCCTCCTGGAACGTCAAGCATTATTTTCCCACATTGTCAAAGAACATTTCGAGCCACAATAGGCCTTATAAGCCATCTTAGAACTCACGGCTCCATACTTTCAACCCCACTGGATGAAATGAATGATCATCATTCTTGATGGACAAACAACATGTGCCTGTGTATATATTATTGTTATTTGTCCATCAAGAATGACGATGACCATTCATTTCATCCAGTGGGGTTAAAAGTATGAAGCCGTGAGTTCTAAGATGGCTTATAAGGCCTATTGTGGCTCGAAATGTTCTTTGACAATGTGGGAAAATAATGCTTGACGTTCCAGGAGGGTCTCTTGCAGTGGTTTTTCTGTCCAGCCTTTTCTCCACAGCCCTTCCAGTCCTGGTTGCTTCACAAGTGACTGCAACCTTGTGCAATGATGTACGCCGCGAATTTCGGCCTTTGGCAGCAGTCTCCCAGATGTCATGATGAATTCCAAAAGCTTGCAGTGAGATTGTCAGTGTCTTTAAAGCGTTTCCTCTGGCCGCCTTTGGAGTGTTTACACCAACGCAACTCGCCGTAAAAAATTCTTTTAGGGAGCCTGTGATCTGGCATGCGAGTCAAGTGAACAGCCCAGTGAATCTGATTCTTCATTAGTAGAGTGTGGATGCTGGGCATGGATGCTCTTTATAGGACTTCAGTGTCTGGAATATTGTCTTGCCATTTAATCTTCAGTAGCTTCCTAAGGCAGACTGTGTGAAAGTGGTTTAATTTCCTAGCGTGTCGCTGATAAACAGTCCAGGTTTCACAAGCATATAGCAGTGTGGATAATACAACTGCTTTGTAGACTTTCAGCTTTGTTTGCAGGCTGATTCCATTTCTGTCCCGTACATTCTTGTATAGTCTGCCAAAAAAGCCGCGCTGGCCTTGGAGATTCTTGCATTCACTTCATCATCAATTGTGGCAGCTTGTGACACAGTGCTGCCAAGATAGGTGAATTTGTCCACAACACTTAGACTATGATCATTCACTTTGATATTCGGCACAGTGTGATTATTCCTTGGAGCTGGCTGGTACATAACTACAGTCTTCTCCAAGTTGATATTGAGCCCAAAGTTGGCACAGGCATGTGAGAAAGCTGAAACATTATGTTGCATGTCCGCCTCTGAGTTGGCGTATAAAGCGCAATCATCAGCAAACAGGACTTTTCTGACGGTGTCGCTGTTAATTTTGGTTTTATCATTCAGCCTTCTGAGATTGAATAACTTTCCATCCATTCGGTAGTTGATGTCTGTTCCAATGTCGTTGTTCTCGAAGGCATTCGTCAACATGGTTGAAAACATGAGGCTGAACAGTGTTGGTGCTAGGACACATCCTTGCTTCACTCCATTGGTGACAGGAAAGGACTCAGACAGTTCACCATTTTCTTGTACTCTTGCCTGCATGCCATCATGAAATAGCCTCACTATTTGGACAAACTTTCGTGGACAGCCATATTTTGCCATAATCGTCCACAGTCCTTCTCTGCTGACTGTATCAAAAGCCTTGGTAAGGTCAATGAAAGTGGAGAACATTTCGCAGTTCTGTTCCCGACATTTCTCTTGCAGCTGCCTTGCAGCGAAAATCATGTCAACAGTTCCACGTTCTTTTCTGAAGCCACATTGACTCTCAGGAAGAAGACCTTGATTGAGATGGGCCGTGAGACGATTGAGAAGAATTCTGGCGAGTATCTTCCCTGCAATTGAATGCAAGGAGATGCCTCGGTGGTTGTCACAGGATTGGCGGTTTCCTTTACATTTGTCAAGGTGGACTATTGACGCGTCCTTGAAATCTTGTGGCTTGGTCTCGTTCACCCATATGTTTGTAAAGACTTGGTGAAGCTGCTCTGTTAGGACCGGCCCACCTGCCTTGTATATCTCTGCTGGGATGGAGTCAGGACCAGGTGCCTTGCCGCTGGAGAGTTGCTGGATGGCTTTGTTTACATCCACTATGGTTGGCAGGTCATCAAGTGTATCACTGATGGGAACTTGAGGAAGGCAGTTGATGGTTTCATAATCGAAGAAGGAAGTTGCATTTAAGATGTTGCTGAAATGCTCTGCCCAGCGTTGAAGGATTTCTTTCTATCGGTGACCAATGTTCCCCCATCTGCACTGAGGAGGGGAACTATGCCTGGTGATGTAGGACCATAGACCGCTTTCAGTGAGTCGTAGAAGTTTTTCATATCATGTTTGTCATCAAAGCCTTGAATTTCATCAGCTCTGCTGCTCAGCCAAGAATCCCGCATGTGCCGAAGTTTCTGCTGCACTACTCTCTGAATGTTCTTGAAGGCATCTTTTTTTTTTTATGTTGACTTCGGGTCATTCAAATGTGAATCGAGGAGAAGATGTTTCTCGGCCAGCAATAGATTGATGTCTTCGGAATTTTCATCAAACCAGTCTTTATGCTTTCGGGGGGTTGGACCCAGGATTTCCATAGCAGTGTTGTAAATTATGTCCTTTAGGGCTCTCCACTCTGTTTCTGTATCCTGTTAGCTACAGCATTGGGCTTGAGGCGGTCTTCCAGCATATTTTCAAACGACTGCTGCATTTTCTTGCTGTTTAGGCGGGTGACATTTTTTTTTTTTTTTTTTTTTTTGCATTTTCACCACTTGAGGACGCCGTGGTGGTTTGCTGTGTATGTTTATTTTCGAGATAATGAGACGATGATCTGTCCAACATTCTGCACCACACATGGATTTTGTCACACGAACGTCTTGTCTGTCACTCCTCCTGACGATGACATAGTCAATGAGGTGCCAGTGTTTTGAGCGAGGGTGCATCCACGATGTCCTGTTTCTCATGGGAAGACGGAAAATTGTGTTCGTAATCAGGAGATCGTGTTCGGCACATATCTAAAGGAGGAGGAATCCATTGCTGTTACAATTTCCAACTACGTGTTTTCCAATAATGAAACTCCAAGAGGTGGTGTCCGTGCCTACTCGTGAATTGAAATCCCCAAGGAGTATAAGTTTGTCTCCTTTGGGAACAGATGTTAATACATTGTGCAGGTCCTCATAGAACTTGTTCTTGACATCATCTTCATTGGTCATAGTTGGTGCGTAGACACTCACAATGGTTGCATGCTTATTTCTATTCAGCAGGGGCAATTTAATGGTCATGAGCCTGCCGTTTATAGCCTTTGAAAATCCAGTTAGATTGCCGACCAGGGCCGACTTAATGGCAAATCCCACACCGGATTGGCGTCTTTCCTCGCTTTTCCTTCCACTCCAGAAAAATGTGTAGCTGGCATCTATATCACAGATTTGACCTTCTTCTGCAAGTCGTGTCTCGCTCAAGGCTGCAATGTCGATGTTGTACCTGCCCAGCTCTCTCCCAATCAGTGCTGTTCGTCTCTCTGGACCCGACGCGCCGTCTCTGTCAAGTAGGGTGCGTACATTCCAAGTTCCGATTGTTAAGGGAACATAGTTTGCTCTTTTAGCTTTACTTGTTTTTTCTTTGTTTGTATGTCGACCGCAGTTTAGGGTACCCACCAACCGCTGCTAGCTGGTTAGGTAGTGATGGAGCAGACAATGTTTAGGGCACCTTTTCTAGCCCCTTCCTCATGCTATGGAGGTGAGCAGTGTGTTCCTATAGAGGGCTGCTCAGTCGCTCAGGGGGATGCCGAATCCCACTGCTGCTCCGGTCAGTAGAAGACGACCATATGGCCTGAGCCGCCTGTGTGCAGGTCTGCGACTACGGCTACCAGCGTACCCACGCCTGCCGCTTCGCCGCTCGCCCATCGCCACAGGGCTTGAAGGTGATATATGACGTTGAATGAAGAATGACTTGCGCGATGAAATCAAATCAAATCAAATCAACTTTATTAGGGTCACAAATTGGGCGCGCAGGCCCGTCTTACATTCGGCCCTTCCAATCACTCGTCTTTCGTTCATCAAGAGCTTTATACATTTACATAGGAAGAAAAATAAACATTGTGAAATGAATGTTGTAAACATAAACAAGGCTAATTACCATGTTATGAGGCCCATCTCCCACCTATCCATACATCACCCCACCCACACAACACCCCCACCTACCCACACACACGCGCACCAAGGGACACATACACACCCCCACCTACCGACACACACGCACACAGAGGGACACATACATACCCCACCAACCGACCCATCCCCCTCCCGCACATCCCCCACCCACACACACTGCCCTCCCCTGATCCCCCAACCAAAACACACTCGCCACCCACAAACATTCCCCCACCAACCCACACATCCCACGCCCATCCACATACACATCCTACCCCACACATCCTCTCCCCACCCACACCTCAAACCACCCATCCCCCAGCCACATCTCCATCGACAACATATTCCCCACCCATGCACACAATCCCCCACCAACCCACACATCGCACATCCACATCCCCACCAACTGACATGTCCCCCCCCCCACATCTCCCTAACCACCCATACATCCACAATCCACTCACACACACCCCACCACCCACATATACAACTTCCACCCACCCACACATGCCTTAACCTAATCCCCCACCACACAATCCCCCACCACACAATCCCCCACCCGCACATCACATACACCCCCTACCACGCACTATTCCCAACCTACGCACCACACACACACATATCCCTCACCAACATATCCCCACTTACACACCACACACATATCCCCCACCTAGATACCACACAATATTCCCACCCACATCCACACAGATACCCTTACCCATCCACCCCACATACCCCCACTCACACACCACAAAAATCCCCCACCCACACACACATACCTCACCCACACAATATCCCCAACCAACACACCACACACCTCTCACCACCCACACACGCATTCCCTACCCGTCCACCAACACACACTCACTCACGCATACATCCTCCACTACGCACCCACACCCCCCCCACCCACCCCCCCCCACCCAAACATCTCTCGATCACAATACCCCTACCCCCACACACATCCTCCACCAACTCACACATCCCACCCCGACACATACAACTCCCTCACCCACCTACACATCCCAAAGCCACTCACACACCCCACCCACACATTCCCCATCCACACACACACATCTCCCACCCAAACTCCCCCACATACTTCCCCCAACCACCACAATCCCCTACTCACCCACACATATACCCCACCCATACGCACATTCCCCGCACCCATCACACACATCCCCCACACCACACACTATCCTCCACCCATACCACCACAAACATACCCTCCACCCACACATCATTCACACATCCCCCACCAACACACCGCACACATATCTCAAACCAACACACCATACACTTCTCCCCACCCGCCCTTGCATCCCCAATCCACCCAACACAATCCCCTACCCACACAACCCCGCCTCCCACACATACTTCCTCAAACCATCCACACATCTCCACCCACATAAACACACATCCACTGCATCCGTCCCATACACATATCCTCCACCCATACACACATCCCCCACACCCATTCCAACACCCCTACTTTCACCCCCACACATCCATCCAACACCCACAAATACCACTACCCATCAAAACCCACACACCCCAACCCATCCAAATGCATACCCCCACTCACACACCCCCCACCCACACATATCCCCACACTCACACACATCCTCCACATACACTCACACTTCCTCACATCTAGACACATACAAAATGTCTCACGTTAGTATTGAAACTAGTATGAACAAACTCCCACACTTTACTCACACACATACACTGACAATTGTCATGAGCAGTCTCATAAAAATGTTAAACATGGAGAAAAATGTGTACATAAAATGTATGTGACGTAAAAATAGTGATGCTCTCTCTCTCTCTCTCTCTCTCTCTCTCTCTCTCTCTCACACACACACACACACACACACACACACACATACACACACACACACACACACATTCACTCTCACGCTCACTCATTCACTCTCCCGCTCACTCATTCACTCTCCCGCTCACTCATTCACTCTCCCGCTCACTCATTCACTCTCCCGCTCAATCATTCACTCTCCCGCTCACTCATTCACTCTCCCGTTCACTCATTCACTCTCCCGCTCACTCATTCACTCTCACGCTCACTCATTCTGTCTCTTATTCATACTCACTGACTCTCTCACTCAAACTACAGTAATGAACATGAGTTTATATTATGCATGATAAAATCAAATGGTATTTAACTGATAATATGACAGATGAGAATACACAAACATATGGATTCGCGTGTTACATAACAATGAAGTGAGGAAGAGTTGCGCAATTCGTCGACCTCACTCTCTCGCCTTAGTCCATCTGAGTCCAGTGGCAAGACAAGTCAAGACGACTGGAGACGAATACAGGTGCAGTGGATGACCAGGGCGTTCTACGTGCCTTGCCGTGCTCATTACGTTCCACAACGCTTTGCAGGTAAATGCCGTCTTGCCCGTTGAATCAGGAATGATTTCTTCTGCGCATTCTGCCGGATCCTGTCTTCACATGCTGGGTAGGCATACCCTAGTTCACCGCTTGGTTTGACACCAAATCGGCTACCCGCGCCTGGTTTAGCCAGCCTCTCACAGCTGTTGCCGGGGGTGGTCACTGTCGCATGCTGACAGCTACTAGGAGCCACAGGCACGAGCTGGGTGTCAGGCTTGGACCAGTGGGGGATAGGTCATGAAAAGGACATGAGAGTCATCCCTACCAAAGGAAGGTGTATATATATACTTTGACACAGACTCACAGTACTGGCAGTATTGGTCTTACTTCCATCAGTATGTGCCTATTATCTTAAGACTCCCGGCAGTCTGGATATAGACTTTGACACAGACCCCTACTGCTGGAAATAGTGGTCTTATTTCGACCATTATGTGTCTGTTATCTTAAGACTCAAGTCAATCTGGATATAGACTTTGATAAACACTGTGGTCGAAACGTACGCTTATTTGTGCGTGTGTCTTGCTGTTCCTTCTCTTGATTTATAGTTATATGGGCGGAGAGGGAGAGGTGTTCCGTTGCGAAGTGACCAAGCATTCTGCCTCGCTCCTTTGGTTCACGATTGCCTGCTTTAGGGTCATTACTGGAGCTCTGTTAGAAAGATTTTGGCAGACCATTCTGCTGAAAGAGACCGAGTTATAAGGGATCAAATCCGGAACAATTAATGACAATTTTTTAACGTTTGCTCGCTTTGAACTCAGGCGTAGTCCATACATGTGCTACTACTTCTAGTGCACTGGACTGGTTATTGCGTGTGGATTAACTTTCCCTATAACCGGTGTACCTCGCCACCAGGCTAAATCATTCCGAGTTCAGAGGTATATTTTGTGTTTATTTGGTTTATCCTTTGGTTGATTGAGTACGATTCCGAGGCTGATCCAGTCTTGTAAACTGGGTAGCGGACATTTTCTCGGAAGGAAAGGCGGTGAAGAAGGTGTTAGTCACCCCTATTCAATATATTGTCGAGTTGTGTACGTGGAAACCTAACACTTCTCATCGATACGGCAGTAGCTGCAATGGGATTAACTTTACCCTCGAGGGTTGAAATATAGCAACAAGAAACAAAATATATGTATGCAAAATATGCAAGATCACCGGTTTATGTTCAATCACAAGCCAAGGGAGAAAAAATACTTCACATTACAGCACAACAACAGCTGAATTTTGACTGTTCAAAAATAAACACATAAGTATACACGCATAATTAAGCAAGTGTTCGCTAAGCAAAACGCGGTGGCACTGAAAATATTGTCCCTGAAGCTATCCAGTTCTTTAACGCGTCCTGCACCATCTGTGTTGGGTACTGGGGGAAGTAGTGGGCGTATGCCTCAACTAGAGGACGTAGTTCAGATAGTTGAACCTGTCCCTGGTGATCTGTGCTGTCTTTGGTTCGAATGCCATCTGCCCCGTTAATGGTAACAGTTTCTATATTATTTTTCTTGTGTGTATTATCCGCCTCTTCTTGTGTTGTCTGATTAGAGGTTTTCGATTTGGAGATTTCGTCATTATCATTGGCAGCTGTCTGATTAAGAGATTTGTTATATGTATTCTCAGAACCATTGTGTCCGTTCTCTGAGGTCTTATGTTCAGTAGTCTTCACACCTGAGTCATTCGTGAGACCCAACTGCGGTTTTATGTTTACAACAACGTCAAAAATTCGAGTTTTCGTCAGTTTTCCTGGCTCCAGTTCTTGAATCAGGTTGAAATTGACTAGTGCCAGGAATCTGCCACCAGGCCAACACATGGCCCTGGGACTAGAATGTAAGATGAGTCTTGTGATGTCAGTGAAGCACTCATCAAAACATTGGAAGAATGGCTCTAAGCTCTTTAAGGCTATTGAGGGGTTAAAGATATACAGTTTTTGCCAAGTAACCAGCTGCGAACTTTCATCGTCTTTTATTGCCTTCAAAGAAGTATGCTCGTTTGTTTTTGTGTCTTGTTGCTTATCATCACCGACTTCTGAAAGACTTGAAAGCTTTTGCTGGTCACGTTCATTATTGATTCTGGGCTGGTTCACATCTTTTTGTACATCTCCTTCTTTATTGGTGGTTTGTTGTGTAACTTGTAAGCAGTCTTGCAGTTTATTCGCACCTTCTTCACTATCTTTCTTTGTGTGTTGATCCTGCAGGTGCTTTTTCTCCAGGTCTACATTTTTAGCTGATAAAGCAGCTGCTGCATCTTGATAAACTTTCTTCAGCAAGAACATTGCAGTATCTGACTCCTTCTGAAACTTATAAGTCATGAAGGAATCCGTGAATTCTTCTGACTCCAGGCTGAAATCCAGTGATACAGCACGAGGAATATAGTAACCAATTCCTACATCTACAAGGTGGAGGCTACCAGGGGTCACAAGACCACGAACAATGACTATTACGTGGTTGTTAGGAGAATATCTTCCGTTATCGTAAGTTGAATACGTCAAACTGGCGTCACATCCGAGAGCTGACAGCAGAGCATACATGAAAGTATTCAGCCAATAACACAGACCACCACGGCCTAATAGAATGTCATGCTTAATTTCGTCCCAGGAAGGTCGGTGTCGTTTACTAATATCATGTGACATGAGATTAATGCTTTGAAATGGCTCATGTTCTAGAAATGCCCGGATGAGTTTTTCCAGAAAGGATAATTTTGTGCTGGCTGACACGGATTTGTCGGAAATATTGGGAACTTCCGTAGCAGAGATGTGCAAGATATCCTCCAGGTACCTCAAGGCTTCCTCTGTGGTCAATAGATCCATCTGAAATGTGTGGAAATTAAGTTCAGGTACATTTGACGATAATTCAAGAATTGGTCTAGCCAACAAGAAATCAGTATAAAAGAAGATTGGATATAAAGTCAAACAAACATGACGAAATATTGTGGACATATAAAGAATCATGAAAAACTAGAAAAGATAAGAATGAGGGGAGAGAGAGGGATTCTGCCGGGGAGGGAGACTCCATGGTGAAAGTGATTACACCGTCTGCATTGCACTCTGAAGATTGTGATTCCATTCAGGGCTACGAATTTCGGTTCTACCATTTAAAAACTGCAATTTACTGCCAATATAGTACCTTGCGGTGTATGGCAGAGGGGTCTTTGAGCCTGAGTAATTAAGGCCGCCTGGCTAGTGCAGTCGCCGCGAACTGTTAGGATTTGTTTTTTGCCCCCGACAGAAAAACAATCCCACACCTTACCGAGGGATCGAACCCGGGTCTCCACTTGGCCAGCCACCTGTTAACAATAAACCACGAATCTGAGTCTGAGTCAACCCGAGCAATAATTTTTAGCTGTTTGTGATTTCTTGACAAGCTTACATTCAGTAGTTTGACATTGCTTTCAGAAGGAGCGGTACACATACTATTGTATGAAAACCAAAACGATGAGGTCTGCTGCCAAATCGCCCGCGTGTGATTCAGACGCTGTATGCGGGATAACCAATCGGTAACACCTTTGCCACGGAGCGGGTATACCACGTAAACAATTCGAAATACCAAGGTGGGGATGGTAATATAAATATCAAATTGTCGGAGCAGGAATAAACAAACAGAATATCCACTATCTTATATAATAAAAGATACTTTATATCTAAATTATAACCCAGATGGGTTGGACTGGATATTACTTGTATAAATTATACATTACAATCGTAAGTATTATGTGTATGTATGCAAAATAAGTGTGGTTAACAGGCGATGTAGGTTAGGGGATTGTAGGGCGCAGTTTCATAATTCCCCGTCATATAGAGTCTAGGGTTCGATATCGGCTGTGGGAGATTTGAAAGCAAACCGCTTTCTGTTTATTTCAATGATATGAGGTGTCGACCGTTCAGAAAGCAATGGCAAAGTCAATCAGTCAATCAGATAACGTTTCCACAATGAAGGTAGGCTGCAATGGATCTCCAACACTGTCTGTCTCTCGCCTTGATTGTACATCCTGTCAGGCTGATGTCCGTCCATCTCTTGAGGTTATCTTCCCACTTGTATCTTT
Organism: Cepaea hortensis; assembly: GCA_963921405.1. NCBI lineage: Eukaryota > Metazoa > Mollusca > Gastropoda > Stylommatophora > Helicidae > Cepaea > Cepaea hortensis. The sequence continues at coordinate 33,868,635 of OY992883.1, read as the reverse complement.
GTCTACATCTTGCTCGCTTACCTTTAACCTTACCAAACGTGGCAAACTACTGAACTAATCTTCTTCTTCTTCTTCTTCTTCTTCTTCTTCTTCTTCTTCTTCTTCTTCTTCTTCTTCTTCTTCTTCTTCTTCTTCTTCTTCTTCTTCTTCTTCTTCTTCAGCATTCCGAGCCATTGAGGTTCTTTGCTGCAGATACAAACCGTCTCCATTCGTCTCTCTGGTTGACCTTCTCTTGCCAGTCGCTGATTCCAAGTGCTTGTAGGTCTGTATGTATATTATCTCTCCACCGTCTTCTTGGTCTACCCCGGGTTCTACGGTCATTTATGTCCTGAGTGAAAGCGATTTTTGTTTCTCTATTATCTTCCATTCTTTCTATATGCCCCAGCCATTGCAGTCTATTAGCCTTCATGATACCAGTGATTAGCGGGGACTTAAACAGATCATAAATGTCTTTGTTGCTTCTTCTTTTCCACTCTCCACTTTGTGTATCCCTAATGGGCCCAAAGATGCGTCTTAAGACTTTGTTCTCAAAGGTTTGTAATAAGGCTTCGTCTCCTTTAGTTGTACTCCAGGTTTCAGAGCATACAGCACAACTGGTCTGATCAGTGCTTTGTATATTCTAATCTTGATATTACGAGATAGCGCATTTGATTTTAGCAGATGTTGTAGTGCATAGTATATCTTATTTCCAGAGTTGATTCTAGCTTGTATTTTGGAGCAGTTGAAGATTGTACCCAGGTATTTGTATATTTCCGTTCTTTTAATGGTCATATTATCTATTTGTATGTGGCCAGAGTTTTTAGCCGTTCCTTCTCTTGAAATTACCATATATTCTGTCTTGTCTTGGTTGATAACCAGCCCCATTTGTTGAGCTTTTTCCTTTAAGTGAGTCAATATTTCCAAAGTTTTTTTTGTTCATTTTCCCCTATTATATCTATATCATCTGCATACCAAGCAGTCTGGATGTTCCTCCAATAGCACATTCCTCCTTTACCTTCCTTACAACTTTCTCTAGAGCCAGATTGAATATAGTGCATCGATTAGTGCATCACCCTGTTTCAAGCCAGATGTTATTTGGAAAGGGTCTGATTTCCTGCCTTTATATGTTACTATATTATAAGTATCTTCCATGCATAGTCTGGTCGTGTTGAACTAATATTACTGTCTAATAAATCAGAAACAGACAATAAATACTGGGATTGGTTGCAGCGTCCTGCAAAGGAGATGCGATTAACGTTATTTCTTATATTTAAAGCCGTGACTGAAAAATCATGAACACTACGGTGAACAGTGTGAATGTTGTTCTGAAACTCACCTCGATCAGTAGAAAATGTTAAATGTTGCAGGTGGAATCAGACCTTTATGAAGCAACTCTCATCGGTGATACACCCAGATCAATCCAGATTGGACAGATCAATCCAGGTTTATCAGGTAAATCACCGGTGCTAGTGCTCTTATAACCAAAAAAATCGTCGGAGATACACCCCAAGAGGTGTACTAGTCTGAAAAACCCTGAGCTTTGAACCCCGGGCAACTGTATTTTGTAAGCCCGTGTACTAACCACAAGGAATCAGCGGCCTCTACCCTCTATCAACAGATATTTTAACAGGTTGTCACTGTAGTATGCAGGTCACCAACATACGTCACTAAAAACATGCGTGAAACTTACTTACAGTGACACTATCCGGCGATTTGAGTCACGTCACAAATGTCCGCAATGGCAATGAAGTGGCGAGATTCTGCCGACAGGTTGAACTTACTATAAAAAACCCCAGACAGTTTTACTGAATCGGTTTCTACTGGCTCAGGTCAGATTATTTGGATTGCAACCGAGTTCTGCAGGAAGGTGTGCTCCGAGCAATCTCTTACGACATTCTGGCGCCTCCACAAGAGCATGAACGGTGCTGCACAACGTAGGGGTATTCCAGACTTTCAAAGCACAGACCTCGCATGGAAAAAGTCGGATGCGGATAAAGGTAAGGCCCTTCTTGCACGCTACATAGAACAGACTGACCAGAAAGACGAGCCCGCCAGACAGAGGACCACAACAACACTCTCTCAGTTGTGCGAGGGGGTCGGGACAGACGAAGAATGGACGATCACAGTTGACATATTGCGTGCGATGCTCAAGAAATCACCTAACACCGCCCCAGGCCCAGACGGCATCCGATATGGTGACCTAATGGTGATATCAGATGATGACATGGAAGAACTGGCCAGAGAATTCAACACCAGTATCCAGAGGGGTCAGGTCAAAGAAGAATGGCTACACAGCTACCTGCTGCCGCTGCCAAAACCGAACAAAGACCACTCCAAGATAAGCGGCTACAGAATCATTACGATGCAGAATACTGTTGGCAAGCTACTGGAGAAAATTGTAGCACACAGACTTGCTTGGGACTTGGAACAGCTCGGCTGCTTCCCGCCCACACTTGGAGGATACAGACGCAACAAAGAGTCATGGCTGAATGCGGCGGTCTTTGCTCAAGATGTTTACGAAGGATTTCAGGTCAGAGAAGAGACATGTGCGGCCGCCATAGACTTAGAGGACGCATATAACAGAGTATCTTTCGAGCACTTGATGCAAACCCTCCTCAGACTGAAAGTGCACCCTCACCTTGTACGATGGATAGCTGCAGTTCTACTCCAAAGGAAGGTGGTGCTAAGATGCGGGAGTTGGTCTTCTGAGCCGATAACGATATGTCCAGGATTGCCGCAGGGTTCACCACTGTCACCAGTACTATTCAACGTGTATACGGTGCCGATCACTGAACAACAGTTGGATGGGAGGGGTAGGACTCTATCATTCGTTGACGACATCCTCGTGTATCGACAGGGTCGAGATAGACAGGCGGTTGCCAACTATATGCAGGGAGAACTAGATCGAATTTCCTCATGGTGTGCTGATGCCGATGCCCTTGTCAACCCTGCAAAGGCAACGGTTACATGGTTCTCACTAAACAACCATATTGTGAAAACAGACCTGCCGGCAGTAAGAATGGATGGGAGCATTCTGAGTAGAACCCAGTCAATGACATATCTTGGCGTGAGGCTTGATCGTAGCCTGTCCTTCAGAGATCATGTCGAATATGTCATAACGAAGGCTCGAAAAGGTTTGGCAGCAATGAGAGTCATGGCGAGTGCCAATATCGAGCAAAGACTGCTATTACTTCTGTTCCAAGGACTTGTGCTTTCACGCATCGAGTATGCCCTGGCCATCCTCACTGTCAGCCCTACACAGATTGGAAGACTTGAAAAGGTACAAAACGAAGCCATGCGCATCATTTTGGGCTGCACGAGAGACACCAGCTGTGTAGCAATGAGATACCTCCTTGACTTCCCGACAATGGAACACAGGATCAAGATCTGGAGAGCTCGTGCATACTTAAAAATAAGTGCAGATGAGCAGCACCCTCTGCATGACGCTGTATTCAGAGAAAAGGGTGACAGGCTAAAGAGGGGCAAATCATGGATGGGTCGGGCGGAAGATGTCGTCGGACAGGTCTGCAGTCTTACCAGTATCAACCCCGGCAAGGAATGGGTGCCGGTGCCTCCAGCTTTTAAGTGTACCTTCTCCTGCATTATCACACTCGACAGACGGTGCAGAGAGCAGAACCCTGCCGCTGTCAATGCAGAGGTTAACGCGCTCATCTATGATCACTCAGATAGCCCCGAAGTGCTCATCTATACAGATGGATCTGTTGTAAAGCAGCAGAGAAGTGCGTGGGCATTTACAGCCCGCTCAGCGGGCCGAACCGTTCAAGAATCCAGTGGTGCCCACTCCATGACCACGAGCAGCATGACGATGGAGGTGATGGCAGTTACACAGGCTTTCATATGGCTGGAATCACAGCATTATACCAACGTGTGTGTACTAAGTGATTCAATGAGCATGATTCAGAAGGTCGAAGCTGGATCTGTACGTAGACAGTGGACTGAGTCGCTGCGGAAGTCTGTTGTCCGCAAAGTCACCTTCATCTTCGTCCCGGGACATGCGGGAGTCGAGGGAAATGAACGAGCTGATAAATTAGCTGGCTCTGCACCCCCTGTAGATGGCCAGCCCATGGATCGTGCCGATGTTATTAACGCCCTTAAAGATATGGCGAGAACAGAGGATTTTGACGCCAGTGATTCCACATCGCTTTCCAGGATGAAAGACCTGGGAGTAAGAATCGGCACAGCCAGACGCGAGAGGTACATCGGAAAAACAAAGCGCCTCGTCAACCAACACAGAACTGGCACTATTAGCCACCGGACGCTGATGCATATGCTGGGGGGAGGATCTGAGCACCTATGGACATGTCCGGAGTGCAACGAAGATACCCCAACTGATAACTAACTAACTAACTAAGTATTTTTCACAGGCTGATTAGAGTTTTATATAAGTGTTCTACCTCCTTTCTTAACACACAGAGACGGCGAACATGAAGGCCATGGAACTAAGCTATTGGGATGAATAGTTAAGTTAAGCTGCCTTCTAACGTCGCCTTAAAACAAAACAAAAAATCGCTTGTCTGATTTCATACATTTACACAGTGCGCGAGAGCCAGAGGGCTCGAGGAGAGTTGAGTGATAGTTTTGGTTGAAGGACGAAAAGCGGTACATGTCGCCCAATTATCGCACATAGAGAATCAGAAGCGGTACATAAACATTCATATATCTACCAGGGTTGTTCTATTTTGTTGTTCATAAAGACAATTGATGGAATAAGTTAAATAAATTGTGAATAATAACACTTTAATAATCAAATGAAATCCTATATAAATTAATGTCATAATTAGTATTATAATAACAGCTATAATCAACAACAGTCTTTTAGCATTGAAGACGCAAACAGTATATTGCACACTTTATTGTCTGATATATTTCGATGTTTCTCTGAGATGCATACAACATAAATAAGTTCAACATATAATGAAGTAGAGAAATGAATTCTTCCAATTGAAATACACAAACACACTGTCATATATTATGTTAAATGGAGGACACTCAGAGCCCTTCACCATACGATCAGGAGTATGACAAGGTTGTGTACTGTCCCCTCTCCTGTTCATAGCCTATATACAAAGGGCTTCTCATAAGTCTTTAGCCTGACCATGAAGGAGTAAGCGGAGAAAATTAAAATTTGGTACATTTATAGCTCATTCAATTTGTAATGGATATCATCATCATCATTGGCACCTTTCTGTCTTGACAGACGATAGTTTGGTACATTGTGCTACAAAAAGTCTTAATAACTACGATCCATGGCGGTGGCGAGTGTGGCTGGTAAGGCCAATTCTTGCTGCAAATGTTTGCCCACAGTTGGTGCATGTGAAAACATGGTCACTTCCACCATTTTGCACCATCTTACGTCTCTCACGCTCTATGTGTGCTTTATCTGCAATCATTTTCTCATTTGTCTTTATTCCATTTCTGATAGTTGCCCTCCATGCAACACGTTCAGCGGCGACGTGCTCCCAATGTGCATTATCAATGCCTGTATCAATCATGTCCCGCTTACACACATCTTTGTATCGTAGTAGAGGCCGACCCTGAGATCTCCTACCCGTCTGTAATTCCCCAAAAAAGATGTCCTTTGGTATTCAACCATCATCCATCCTCCTAACGTGTCCTATCCATCTAAGTCTACGAAGACTGAGCATGGAATACACCGTCACACAATCTGATCTTTCCAATACTTCAGTATTTGTGATTTTGTCTTGCCACTTAATACCAAGTATTCTTCGCAGACACCGCATATGAAAGCTGTTTAAACGTTTCTCTTGGCGTGAGTAAGTTGTCCAGGTTTCACTGCCATAAAGAAGAGTACTAAGGACACAGGCTTAGTAGACGAGGACTTTTGTTTTGGCAGTAAGCTTCCTATTCTCCCAGACTCTTTTTGCTAACATGTTCATTGTTGTTGCTACCTTGCCAATCCTGATGTTGATTTCCTGATCGAGGGATAATTTGCTATTTACCTCTGATCCTAGATATGTAAAATGGTCTACTAATGGATATATGAATTATGAATTTCCCTCCCAAACTGGTTTTCCCGATATGGTGCATGGCACAACACACCCTATTGACCAGATCTGCACATCCAACGGTTTGTCACAACAATGAAGAAATCAGACGCCAGGACTGTGATAAACTTCTTGATGTTACAGGGAAAACCACCTACAGAAATACACAGGGAGATGGAGCCAGTGTTTGAGGAAGTCTGTCCTTCATATGTTTCTGTAAAAAAAAAAATTGGTGTTTGCAGTTTAAGTATGGCCGTTACCAAGTTGCTGATCTGCCAAGATCAGGACGACCGTCCTCGGAGTGCAATGATGCAAATACTGCAAAAGTGAAGAAAATCATAGACCAGGATAGGAAAATGACAATTTCAGAGATATCGCGTTCAGCAAAACTGAGTAAGAGTACAGTTTTTAGAATTTTACACAACAGACTGAACATGAGAAAATTGTGTGCCCGCTGGGTCCCGCGCTTGCTGACATGTGAACAGAAACAAACACGGGTTGATTGCTGTGGCCAGTTGTTCAACATGTGGCGGTCGAAAAACATGTTGATGACCATGGTGACGGTAGATGAGACTTGGATTCACCAGTATGACCCAGAATCCAAAATTGCCAGCATGCAGCGGAAAACCCCGGGCTCGCCAACACATGTCAAGTCAAAGCACAAAAATCTGCAAGAAAAGTGATGCTGACTGTGTTTTGGGACGTCAAAGGTGTCATATTGAAAGATTACATGCTTCATGGCAACACGGTTAATGGGCAGTACTATGCAGATCTCCTTATCAAACTAAGAAAGGCTATGACCAGAAAACGAGGGATAGCACGTACGCAAATTCTGCCTTTGCTTCAAGACAACGCCCCCCCCCCCCCCCCCTATAAAGCACGACTTTTGCTGCAAACTGCCAATAATTTTAATATTGAAATTCTTCCACACCCACCATATTCTCTAGATTTTGCTCCATCAGACTTTTTTCTTTTCCCAAATCTTAAAAAACAGCTGAAAGGAAATCGTTTTGACATTGATGAAGATGTCATACTGGCTTTTGATAACTGGTTTAGTTCGAAAAATAGGTTATTTATGCTGAAAGTCTTTTCAAGATCATGAAGAGGTGGCAGAAATGCATAAATTCAGGTGGTGTCTACACTGAAAAGGAATAAACATTGTGCTAAATGTCAATTTTCTCCGCTTATTCCTTCATGGTCAGGCTAAAGACTTATATGAGAAGCCCCTTGTAGATAGCACATGTAAAGAAATCATCCAAACAGAGACCGCAAGAACACCGCCTGATGAACAGAACACAGAAGAAGAACCAATGGCAAATTACACCATTAAAGAACTCCTATTTGCGGACGATCAAGCACTAATAGCAAAATCCGAAGCAGAATTACAAGACCATATAAATAGTCTAAATGAAGAGTGTAAGGAACATATCATGAAAATTAGCATCAGTAAAACAGAGATAATGACAATAACCAAATAAGAAAAACAACAAGATTCATCTAACAGGACACCTCCTGAAACATGTAAAGAACTTCATGCACTTAGGAAGAATACTATCATCAAATGGCAAATCAAAAGACAAGATAGAAAATAGATGCAATAAGGCAAACCAACTCATTGGACAAATGACACCAATACTAAAGAACAAACATGTATCAATAACTACTAAGAAAGCAGTTTACAACACAATCTTCCTACCAACTCTATGTTACCAATGCTAAACATTTACAAAGACAGAAACAGAGAAAAGAAAAATCACAAGAACAGGAATGAGATTCCTGAGAAGAATACTCAATGTACCAAGGATAGATAAAATCAGAAATGAAGAAATCAGTGGGGGTTATAGCAGAGCTAGATTTTATCAGAAGTAGCAAATGCAATGGTTTGGCCATATAACTAAATTACCAACTAACAGTATATCACAACAAGCAATGATGTATAGACCAAATGGAAACAGAAGAAAAGGCCGGCCACTGAAACGATGGACAGAGTTTAGCAGAGCCCATGGGAATCTCAATACATGAAGCCCATAAGCGGACACTCTCCCTCTGTTTATACTTTACCTCGACACCCCAAGGTGCAAGAGAAACAAGATGAGATGAGTATGCTCTGTTGTAATCACAGTAGTTTTAAAGATACTAGCATGTCTTTTTTCTTTGCATGATTTTGATTTACCCGCATGTATATCGGACGCCTCGGCATATCTCAGTAACATTTGGTTATGTGCAGTGAACCACACACTGAATTCTCTTTGTCACATACCAAAAACGCTATTTAATGGCGTACAACTGAAGAAAAATGGCTTCTTCTGGTTGATAGGGTATGTCAGATTACCAGAATTTTTCAATGTTAGCTTTCTAGTCTATTTAGGGGATGTTTTCTGCTAATCTACTTTCTATCTGTCATTCTGGTCTGCTTATGTGAATGGGCTAGCATTTGTATCGAAATTGGTATATGCAATTAGATTTGGCGTACGAAGATACAGTTTCTTTTAATAGTGTTGTTGGTATAGAAGCGGTTTTGTATCTCATAACTCAAACTTGCTCATCCCCCGGGATGGTTAACCCGGTCAACAAATGCCCGCAGAAGTCGGATGTGTCGGCCTAACGGCGCAAGAACGCAGCTTTGCTGTAAACAGGCACAACGCAATCACATCCGGAAAAAAAATATCTGGATGAACGCAGAAGAAGAGGAAGAAACTTGCTCATAGTACGTTCTGCCAAGTGTTGTTTTGAGTACGTTCTGTATATGTTGCACCAGGTTGTCCAACGGAAGGGTAGTTGAATAAATACTCGGAGTTTGGGGTACAATGTTTCGTTAGGTAGTGGTTTGGGTGGTGGCAGTGGCGCTTTATGAATCCAGTAAGATAGCGATTTAGATTTAGGATTTTCTTTAAGGTTTCAAATCGGTCTACCACCCGAGAAGGTTAACCCGGTCAACAAATGCCCGTAGATGTCGGATGTGTTGGCCAAAAGGCGCAAGTATTGCAGCTCTGCTGTAAACTGGCACAAAGCAATTACGTCTAAAACAACGTTCCGGACGAACGCAGAAGAAGAAGAAATTGGTCTACCAGTGCATCCTGAGTATATATCTTTTAGGCACTGTTGAATTGGGATAGTAATAGGCATAATTTATGCTGGAAATGTGCAAAGCTGTGGAAATTTGGGCCTGTCCATATTTCTTTCCAATAGATTTTTGGATTATACCACCCTTTATACATCTGATTAGTATGTATATTGTGTTCTTATTCGATGGCCCAAGAGATGTTCTTGTGTCCGATTCATAGCAACATTGAGCTACGTAGGTTCTTGATTGCTGGCGGTGATGATTAGTCTGATATCTAAATACGGTGGTAGAAAGTTATGTCTTTTATATATGTCTATCTGTTTTCTTCGACATGTGCTATGAAGATGTTCACCAAAGTAGGACCTCAGGGACTCTCCATTGCCACTCCATCAGTTTGGCAAATAAAGTTAAATTTGATATTGGGGTGCAAAGAACTGTTTGCTCTCATCAGACATTATAACCAACACCACACAGTATTGACTATAAGAAAGTTTATGTATCAACACCTGTGATATTTCTATCGCCCGTCCCCCACAGTATTTCTAGTGCTATCTGAAATTTGATAAAACGTGTGCATAAACGGCTACCAGACTGAGAATTCTGGAATGGCAGACAACCTGTTACATCAGCATTATTAATAACTCCAAGTGACACTTCGCGTCCTCGTATAAATGAAGCTAAATGACTGGATAATCCAGCTTGGCGTGGCAACCGGAATTTGAGCTTGCCCGGCCAGAATGTTAGAGAGGGCAGTTCAAAATGTGACTCCATCTCGACAGGAGGTGTATATGTCGTGTGGATTATTTTGTGCTCTCTACTCTCTCGATTCGAGGTAAGCTAAGTCTATAGATGATAAATTATTATGGTGTCTGACAAACTATGGTGTAGGTAACATGTTTGCCTATATGTAAAGTGTGAAATTGTAAAATCAACGCTTCAATGTGAAGATATAAAATGATTGCTAGATTTCTGGAAGGATTCTGCAGATAGAAATGCTGTTCCACTGAAGGATCTACAATCCTTGAGTTCCATCTGCTATGAATGATTCTCTGCATGTTATGTGATTGCCGTCACACTATAAATGCACATCATGAGCATTATTCCTTTAGCTGAGGACATTTTCTTAAGTGTCTGTGTCTTAAACCATCGTGCACTTGAGGGGAGAAATATCATTCTCAAGTTTTCACATGTTTCTTGAGTATGACTTGAGAATTAATTAGTGATTGCAATGTTTCTTTTTCTGGGATTATTGCACATATTGAAAATAAAGATGGATATATGGTCCAAGATTTTGCAGGATGTTGCACTAAACGCCAGCATTGTATAGCTGCTGTTGATGACATGGGATATTTTTGCATTCAGTGATCTTCCAAATGCTTTCTGAACGATCAACTTATACCTGCGTAAGTGATTGACATAATGCGGTTCGCTACTGAATTTCGTGCAACTATAACTCTTGCGAAAGTGGGCAGAATTTCGAACAACATTCTTAACCCCTACTCCAATGAGACAGGCTTGGAAGGATATCACTATCATGTGTTCGAATCTTCGTTGGTATTTAGGAGATAAATGAAGATCTATGTTGTGGTTCTCTCATTATTTCTTATGATCATTATTTCATGCAATGATCTATATGATTTCTTATTGGTGAATATATATAGTATAAATATTGATTTATTTTTATTACCCTGACTGTTGGAGGAAGATGATATGTTCGAAGTGACACCAGTAGAATATGCAAATGGGTTTATGAATGTGGAGAAGAGAAGAGCACTTGGTACACGAAGGGAGTATTGACCGGTCTTGCAGTTAGAAGCATGGGATGATAAGATCTCATCATGATGTTCTTTGTATCAATCATGAATATATGGATCAATCACGAATAGATGTCAATCACTGTGCAGATATTAGTCACACTCCATCAGATGATTGATCAACTTAAATTACCAGAGAAGAGGGTTTGGCAATCCCACTTCTGAGTAGTAACACCCTCTTTTATACCCCCCCCCCCTTCTCCTTTATCTATGACATTTGTTTTGCAAATGTGTACATGTTGGTGTTTGTGTTCATAACACCAGATAAGGGTGGTGATTTATGGCCACAACATCATGGACTTGGTCGTATTGACATGGTCTGGTGGCTGCTATTGAGCGTTCTGAACATGGAACAGGAACAACGGGAAATTCTATGTCATCTAAGATGAACTGAGGAATTTACTTTTTGAACGACTGAAAGAGTATCTACATCAGGTATCTATCTACCTAATACTTAGAATGACCACCCGACCTCTGCATCACCAAGGTTTACGTAACTCGCTAAGTATTTCTGTATTGTAGACTGGATTGTCAATATTCTATCGTTATCGGCCCCCCCCCCCCTTCCGTAATTTGATATCTACGTTGTTGACACAACGGATTGACTACAACAAGTGGAGTAATGACTTATCAAGTGTCATCATTTAGCGGTGGATTATCGTTAGTTGTGTGCCCAAGGCCTTCTTATTGACTTTGTCTTGTGCTGCGAAGAATATGGGCTTTGATAAATTCAAGTATGATGATTATCAGAACCCTGGAGCTTTATTTTGAAGAACACACACAAGATTGTTAGGTTATGATCTGAAGGAACTTAAAAACTTTTAGTGAAGATCATCATGGATAATCAAATCGGATATATTTAATTTATCAATATCAGATATTAGGTTTATCTTGCATTATATTTTCACATTGTGGTTTTGTATTTTTTTTTTTTTTTACATGCAGATCACAGATCTTCCTCAAACCCAGCAGATGTCGCAATATATTGTTTTCATTCGGATCAACTAGTTTGAGTGTATTCATTGTTGAATGTTTGTTCAGTATTTGTTTACTACAAGTGGTACATTACACCCTGTTTATAGATTATTTAAAGAGCAAACTGTGGCTGGATAAACACACGCGGACAAATCTTCTTTGCAGAGTGAGCAGTCTTCTCTTTGTCTGCGGTAACTTTCCAGACTCTTCACGCCTTCTATAGGAGAACTTAACTTCATACATTTAGTATTGGAATCATACACACTTCTCTCTTATTCCGCACTTGGGGGTTCGTGAGCCATTTTCGAGTTTTCTTGTGGTGGATGACTAATAAAGATTGGTACCCCATTCTTTCCATTATTTCCTTATTACGCCTCTCCCCATTTTATTTTCTTTAACGGCAGGCTATATTGTTGTTGTTGTTGTTGTTGTTGTTGTTGACAGGTAACTGGCACCATTGGACGGGAAAGAGAACTCATCAAGAACAGATCAAGAACTCAGTTGTTAAAATGATTCGTTATTAAGAGATACAAAATTGAAAACAATGAAGAAAGTGGAATAGTTTTCAGGTAAATCAATTTTGAAAAACAAATCACAAACGTCCGAAAAAGATAATTGTCTCGTAAGTGTGCAGGAGATGCTAAGAAGAGTGAGACTACAACGTAGATGCATTCAAAATGTGATAGAATATTTACACATGACAACAGTAGGGAAAGGACGTCGGGCTTATGATAGAGAGACATTTTGAAAGACCGTTATGAAGGCAAGGTTCTAGATAGCACAGGCCCCTGATTAATAAATTTGTACCAACATTTTGATCTCATTCTTAGTCCTGGTTTTACTTTTGAAATATTCCTGTTACACTATATGAGTTAAAACACGAGCGTGGGGGAGTGGAGGTGATGATGAGAAGGGGAAGGGGGGTATGTATGGCGGAGGTAGTTGAAACTTATACTGTAAATGTTGTATTCCTTTGCAGGACGTTGTGATCAACCCCAGGTTCATTTTCTAAACAATTTTACGTTCAGTAGTTTGGCATACTTCTGAACATGAAGTCAACGTTTTAGTCTAATTGATCGTCATAAGGGAATGAACCCACCACAGGAAAACTAATTATCTGCCAAAAATGGGATGGCCATTCAACTGGTTCTCTAAGTATGTATGGGTACACAACTATGTATAAATATTTTCCATATTCAACAACAATAAGTAAACCCATCAACATAGTGCTGGTCATTAGAAATGCATTCATAACACACTCGTGTGATCTCCACATACATTTATTACGAAGCACTGTTTTATACACACTGATTATTGATGATTGTCAAATCCACACATTACTCTCTGCCTCCCACACAATCTGAACAAGTCATTCATCTGTGTCTGATGAAAATTGTGTGTAACTTCCAGTTAATACTAATAACAAGTGACAAGCTATCTAATAATGTACATTAATAACTGCATAGTAATATTCGCCTTGGTTTTCATACTGTGGGATGTGGATTTTAATTCCTGAGAATAATTCGTTAAAATGTCTAGGGGGTATTATTGATTCTCTGGTCACTGGTCAGAATGCAGGGTGATCAGGGATATTTACCACAAATCCCAGGAGGAAAGAGTTCCATCCTTGAAACAATGGCATCTGTGTGTAGGTTTCCCTTCCCACTTCATCACCCTTTAAATTAACTATAGATGCTAGAAGGATATTGATTGCTCACAACATATAAACAACCACTTGTTGGACACCACATTTACTTGATGTACACAACACTTTTGGACACACAGTTCAGGTATTAACTCAAGATCTGCAGTTACATATATATATATAGGTGTAATAAACACTATGCATTTTCAGACAGGCATGGGAATGATATGCAGTATTACAACATAGTACCCAGTGACCCCAGAAAAAAACAAGGTTATTACAAACAACACAACAACCACAAATTGGTTCTGCTAACTTGACTCATTGTACCTAGATAAAATCACATTGGTCTAGGTGCAGAAACCCAACATACATACATTTATTTCTGACACCATGTACAATTCTCATATTTAAAAATAATGAGTGGGTGTCAAAATATTATACATATATGTCATAACATAACCCTTTAGGTGTACACCATTACCATGTAAAACAATCTTTACCCTTTTCCTGTCATTGAAGAAAACCACACTCATGAAAACAGTTGATACTAATAATTAAATTAATTAATTATAGTGTTCATTTAGGCGTTGCGGATGGGCATTCTTCTCCAGTGCAAAGCAGTTAATGTCCATAATTATCCGTGCAGAATTATACTCAGTCATTTTCTACTCACAGTATGTCCACCGAAGTTGGCTGGCGAATGTTTCTAATCCATAATCCAAGAATAGAATTATACATAAGCACATATTCTCTCCATGAGACTGAATTTAAGAATACTCGGTTGCCATTTGGGTTGTGTTCCAATTGAAATTGATGCCTAGGTCTGTCATACTTTCAGGAGATGCAACTTAAGCTCTGCAGAAGGTTCTTCCCTATATCATCTTATCGATGAAAAGATGACGACTGTCCAACAGCTCGGTTTATGTTAACCGTTTCCCAATTTAGTTCAAAAGGCTTTGTCACACACCCGGTTCATGTTGATAGGCCATCCCACGCTTGATGATGGGCAGTTAGGCTGACATGGGACCAGCATAGAGTTCTCATTCATTCCATTTCTGTGTAGAACATACAGTGGTGAATCATTCATTTGGTTTCATCTGAAGATTCTGCTGCAGGCATGTAACTGAAGAATATTACTCCACCACATATCCAGGTTTGCAAGCCATCAGGTGATTCCTTTGGTTGCAGGCGTAAAGGCATTTACTCATCTAGCTGCTTTCATATGGTTCTTTTGATGGTGTTCAGGTTTTGGACCTTGAGGTAATCTGGTGTAGTTATGGTTCAGATGTTCTGAAGTTGGTACATTTGTTTGTATTGGCTATAATGTTGTTTCAGTGTCTCTTCCCATTTGTTTGAGTTGGTGTTCATAGCTAGAACTTGGTGTTGCATGGCTGGAACCTTATGTTTGACTTTTGCAGCTGTGAGATGTTCTTTCGAAGACTTATCCATTGTGGATATTAACTTGGTAATCCAACCAACAGTTGAAGGTTACTCACTGTTGTTAGTTTTAGTAACTTGAAGAAGGATTGTCCCAGTTTCACTGACTTGGTTGAATGATGAGGCCATTGGTGATACTTCTCAGAAGTAACGCAAACGATACACTGTTGTCAGTACTCTGATGATCTTCATCTTTGTAGATTATTAGATCTTGAAGTCCATCCTGGATATTCCTACTAAAATAGGACTTAATCACTCACCCAGTCAGTTGTCTTCTAATTTATCTGTTGCTCGCTATGGAGCTATTGAGTGCCGCAGTAAACATTGAGGTATTGCTAGATCCAGACTATGGTTTGGACATTCACTTTATGGCTGTTTACCCAGGATCCAGTGTTAGTGATATAGTCCCACCAAATTCAACCACCACCTGCTTCTCTTCTATAGAAAAGGGATGACAAAGAATACAACACTAGCATTAACCTACTGTGTTATGATAAAAGGTTTACAACACAATTACAAACACAAATACAAAACAACAAGGGGAGAAGGGGAAAGGAGTGGGTGTCCATGTTCCACTGTCCCTCATTGCTGAGTAGAGCCATTCTGACCCTTCCTTGTGAGTAAGGTATTTTCTCACTTATATTTTGTTCTGTTGTTACTGGGACTATTGGATGGGTGAAGTCATTCTGTCCATCCAACATGTTGATATTGTCTCTCTCATTACTTGAAGAGAATAGCCTATACAGAATCCCTGTGGTTTCTAATGCCGCGTCTTCCTTTCGGCACTATAATCATCATTAGGTCAAGACTATTCAACCTTGGCTTCTTAAAGTACTGACAAACACATGGATTCTTACATCAACATCCTCTAATCCCAAGGTGCAACATTAAAATGTATCTTCCCACAGTAAAAAGTAACAATCAGAACAGAGAAAATTCTCATACCAAAAAAAAACATACATGTACATTTCTCTGATATTAAGTACATGATAATCATACATAATAATCATAATGATGATGCAGGGAGCCTAGGTTTTTGAATTATCTTCATGAACTAAAACATCCATTGTTTTCCCCCCACTGCGTACAGCACATGAGGATAGTAATCGCTGTGATATGTTTTGCCAATGACTGCTATTATTCGGAGGGTATTTATAAGAATAACTTATGCCGCATGGTCCAGTCTTCTGAATATTGCAAGCAATTTATTCACATCAATCTTCGCTTCTGTTTCTACTACGGTGAGGCGATGCGGAGTGAATCCTATCCGAACATGCATTTACATCACGCGTTTACTTTAATTCTTCATGAATTTATATTCAAACATGGCCTGTCCCTAACACTATTTTATGAAATGATTATATGTTCACCCTCATATGGAGTGGTTACTAATCTGTTAACAAAAGGATAGTACTAAAATGTAACACTATAGTTCCAAGTTACAGATTATGATGTGGCAAAATATTTTATCCCCTGACTAAGTACGAGTCAGGAATATGCGTAATCATTTGTATGTCCCCGCATGGATAAAACACCTTTCTATAGTACATAGATTATTTGCAGATTTCTAAGCATAAATAGTGAGATATTGTTCACCGTGCCTAGAAGTTTTAACATAGGAATATGAAATTGACAGACACTAGTTCTTTACTATGAAGCATGAATCAGGGGTCTGCTCCTACATTGAGAAAATCTCTAGAATGTGTTTCAGACATGAGAGTTGATACTTTACAGTACACATAATATTCATAGATTATAGCACTACTAGTGAGATATAAGTTCATAATGCCTATACAAGATATTAACATATGGATTTGAAATTGTAAGACATAGGAAAAATTACAGCGTGGCGCCCACCTGTGTTTCCTTAGTAAACATCATCCAGCCTGGTTTAAGAGAATTGTAACTAATTCTTAATTAAACATACTGGTCTAGGTAATACATAAATATATCTTAATATATGTAGATAACATACCAATAGCTTGAAGAGAATCATGGTTTTAAAACAAACTACCTTCTCCCCGAAGGGAAAGGTCGACTTTCTTGTCTGTTCTCTTGACTAGAAATGGCCGCTTCAGTCTTTGTTTTCCCCCTCGCCAGGATTGGCCAGATAAGGGAGAGAAAACAAGCCAAAATAAATTTAGCTGTGCCACGGTCAGTCTATCGCTGTTTTATTTTCTCCTACATTAAGTAAGTTACTTAATCAGTAATTGTAAGGGTTTGTTTATTTTTAAGGGAGTCCATAAATAGGAAAGGGTAGAGACGTTTTTATTATATTACACGCCTCCCCCATTTAAGACATTTATTTCTTTCAGAAATTAAATGGTCAAGAAGTACTCTACAATTTCCGTCTTTACATTGACTCACCTAGTATCCATCCCTTATTACTTTACTACTGCCTTATGTTATATAATCAGAGCCACGTCCATTTTCTTTTAGTCACGACAACTGGCATAACCTTAAAGGATTATTTCTCTTTTAGTGAAAGAGTGTAGCACCCTCTCCACTGTTGTCAGCTATTGTTTGAAATATGAGTGGTTATCTGATAATTTGTTACTTTCCAGTACTGGTTTGTCTGCATCAAACCGACTTTTTGAAGCAATTGAGATATCATTAAGCTTGATTTCTCTCATTAGATTATCAATCTTGAGATTATGTTAAAACCGACGGTTAATTCTGCGTCTACTGATAGCATATTAAACTCGCCCGTCTCCCTATAAGTTAGACGTTTGTTTTAACTATAGATCTGATATTTAAAGGAAGCTAAATGTGGTTCCTGTTGAATACATTTTCATCCAATACATCATGTGTTTGGGTTATTAGGCGAGTTATGGGATTTTCCGATCAGTTTTGATAACTACTGATTAGAGTGGTGTCCCTTTCTCTTGCGGGTTTTTCCCGAGAATCTCGTCTAACATGTAAACAAGGTCCAACTTTTCTAGATTTCCGTTCTGAACCGACTATTCCGGGGAACATGAATCTATCAGAAACGAAGTAATTCTTAGCTTACTCTCTCTCTCTGCTTTTCCTTCTAACCTAGATCTATTTTACGCTAGAATCCTTATTAGTAATTCTAACTTGATGTGTTTGAGTTTCACTCTGTATTTGTTGCTTTGGTGTTGAATTACGAGCAATTTTGCGTCGCTTGGCGTACATTGATCGTCTTCTACCTCCCTCCAGGTTTTAGGACTATTTTCAACTTAGCAACATACATTGTTATGTAGGTTCAGACGTATTGTCTCCTACCATATATAATCAGTTCAGTGAGAAGTTAAAAGCCACTTTTTGTGATTCCTGTGATAGTCTTCCAGACAATCAAGTTGCTGGTTCACTTTCCAGTTATGGATGTGGGTTACTAGTTTTTGTAAAATTACTATTACATCTGTATATCCCTCTAATACTGGCGTCTCCTGAGTTGTGTCCTCAAGATAACAGGTAAGGTACTCTTAATGTTTCTCTCCAGTTTTGTTTTCGTCCGTTTAATACGTGGAAACTCTGGATTTATTTAGATTGACGAAGGTCTATCTTTGAACTGTTATATAATTTACTAGCTGGATTCCTGATTGAAATTCCTACTCTAGTAAATATCAAGCAATTCTTCAGCTATCTGCTCCAATTTGCTTGGTTTTTACACAGCTATATTCCATTTTTCTAGCATGGGTTCACTGTATAAGTTTTAGGCGTTTCCCCTGTCTTCACGTCAAGGAGTTCGTCCTATTTATAAACAGCATCTATTTCAAGAGTTGTTTATTTAATTGTTGCTTTTACTGATTCGTATCAGTTATTTAAGCTAATCTCTGTTAGTCTGGATCTGCTTTCACATATTTAATGCTGGCATATAATCCTAGTCAGAACTGAGATGTAGAAATCTGTTTCGTCTTGCGACTGATTTCTGATTAATCTACCTTTTAGTAGGCTTCGAGCATTATCTAGAATTTAGTTACTCGGTTAGTTTTAAAGAAAATACAATTGAGTCGCGCGCCTCTATTGTACCACTTATTTTTGCCCTTCTTAATTCTTCTCTTATGAGAATATTAATGTTAGTTAGGCAATTATTGAAATAACTTTATGTAAGCTAATCGCTAACTAAAAGCTGTTTCACTCCTCTTTTTGATGAGGACTACTCATAGTGAACATTTCACTTAATGAGATTAAACTGTAAATTTCAAAGCTAAGGAGCCAATTTTCTGAAATGTTTAGTCTCTTACTAGAGACTAGCACAGATTTTTTCAGGTATCTCCTGAAGTTCATTTGAAATTCCAATTTATATAGTTAATTCTTTAATTATACCTTTTACATACCTATACGGTCTGTTTCCGCTACCATTAATAATGGAATCGGGGTGGATAATTTAAAGAAAAACCTTATATTCTGTTGGGTCAGTAAGTGAGTTGATCAGTTTCACTTACATCACCAGGTGAATATTTTGGTTGACCCTATTTATTAACATATGGGCCATCTGAGTTTGTTATTAATAACTACTCATATCACCGGTGGAGTAGAATAAGTGTCAGTATGGCTTTTCTTCCTAAGTATCCATCATTTATTCACTTTACTTTACTACCGGTGTTGTAGAACATGTTATGTCATATGAAAAAAAAAGGATTAAATTAGGGTGCCCCTAAATACTGCCAATTCTTACAATATTCCTTCCCTTCCATTAACTATGTCTACATTTTTGCAAGTGGTGGTTTTGGCCTTACCATTAGTTCATTTACTTTAGTTACTGCTATTTTCCCCTGGTTTAATTTATCTCTCAGGTATTATTTCCTTTCCTACTGAATCATCCTTTGTTGATTAAATTTTTCCCTTAAAAAACATTTATTGGATTTCTAACTTATCTGTCCTAATTATCTATAAAATTGTCTATCACTCTCTGCTGCCTTGGTAATTTTTCAATATTACATGACTTATACAAGCAGATCAAGCATGAAAATACAATGATAATCAATGACAAAATAGTTAATTAACACATGATTCATATGTAGGAACATAAACCTTATGGATACATAATATAGTAGTGTGTTCATGAGTACACCACTTTTGAACCATTTAAAGAGAATATCAGAGTAGCAGAACCATACCTCAAACATCAAATGGGAATGACTATGAATTCTAAACATTCACTGAATTACCTATCTTATGTGAGTTTACCATCCCAAAGACCTTACTACTGGAGGTTCATTACTGGACTTAGTTTCCCATCAATAAGATATAAAATATGAGTTTAAAAAAAAAATCTCATATCCAACAACCAACTACCTGATGCATCTGCTAGAATCAAGATATTACCTGTGAACAGTTTTGTACCAAAAAAAACCTTATATTTATCTGAGCCATTATGGGTTCACATAAAACTAGACTCAGCTCATACTAATGAGTGATTAGGTCTGTTACTAACACTATAACATTCTGAAGTGACTTGGTTTACCTGCGAGAGGTTTTCCCTGAATTCATATACTCACCATAATACACCAATTGTGATGTTTACCATGAGTTTTAAATTCACGGACTACTCCACTACTAGGTGAAGTCCGTACCGGGCGGGACCACACATGTGGGATGTGGATTTTAATTCCTGAGAATAATTCGTTAAAATGTCTAGGGGGTATTATTGATTCTCTGGTCACTGGTCAGAATGCAGGGTGATCAGGGATATTTACCACAAATCCCAGGAGGAAAGAGTTCCATCCTTGAAACAATGGCATCTGTGTGTAGGTTTCCCTTCCCACTTCATCACCCTTTAAATTAACTATAGATGCTAGAAGGATATTGATTGCTCACAACATATAAACAACCACTTGTTGGACACCACATTTACTTGATGTACACAACACTTTTGGACACACAGTTCAGGTATTAACTCAAGATCTGCAGTTACATATATATATATAGGTGTAATAAACACTATGCATTTTCAGACAGGCATGGGAATGATATGCAGTATTACAACATAGTACCCAGTGACCCCAGAAAAAAACAAGGTTATTACAAACAACACAACAACCACAAATTGGTTCTGCTAACTTGACTCATTGTACCTAGATAAAATCACATTGGTCTAGGTGCAGAAACCCAACATACATACATTTATTTCTGACACCATGTACAATTCTCATATTTAAAAATAATGAGTGGGTGTCAAAATATTATACATATATGTCATAACATAACCCTTTAGGTGTACACCATTACCATGTAAAACAATCTTTACCCTTTTCCTGTCATTGAAGAAAACCACACTCATGAAAACAGTTGATACTAATAATTAAATTAATTAATTATAGTGTTCATTTAGGCGTTGCGGATGGGCATTCTTCTCCAGTGCAAAGCAGTTAATGTCCATAATTATCCGTGCAGAATTATACTCAGTCATTTTCTACTCACAGTATGTCCACCGAAGTTGGCTGGCGAATGTTTCTAATCCATAATCCAAGAATAGAATTATACATAAGCACATATTCTCTCCATGAGACTGAATTTAAGAATACTCGGTTGCCATTTGGGTTGTGTTCCAATTGAAATTGATGCCTAGGTCTGTCATACTTTCAGGAGATGCAACTTAAGCTCTGCAGAAGGTTCTTCCCTATATCATCTTATCGATGAAAAGATGACGACTGTCCAACAGCTCGGTTTATGTTAACCGTTTCCCAATTTAGTTCAAAAGGCTTTGTCACACACCCGGTTCATGTTGATAGGCCATCCCACGCTTGATGATGGGCAGTTAGGCTGACATGGGACCAGCATAGAGTTCTCATTCATTCCATTTCTGTGTAGAACATACAGTGGTGAATCATTCATTTGGTTTCATCTGAAGATTCTGCTGCAGGCATGTAACTGAAGAATATTACTCCACCACATATCCAGGTTTGCAAGCCATCAGGTGATTCCTTTGGTTGCAGGCGTAAAGGCATTTACTCATCTAGCTGCTTTCATATGGTTCTTTTGATGGTGTTCAGGTTTTGGACCTTGAGGTAATCTGGTGTAGTTATGGTTCAGATGTTCTGAAGTTGGTACATTTGTTTGTATTGGCTATAATGTTGTTTCAGTGTCTCTTCCCATTTGTTTGAGTTGGTGTTCATAGCTAGAACTTGGTGTTGCATGGCTGGAACCTTATGTTTGACTTTTGCAGCTATGAGATGTTCTTTCGAAGACTTATCCATTGTGGATATTAACTTGGTAATCCAACCAACAGTTGAAGGTTACTCACTGTTGTTAGTTTTAGTAACTTGAAGAAGGATTGTCCCAGTTTCACTGACTTGGTTGAATGATGAGGCCATTGGTGATACTTCTCAGAAGTAACGCAAACGATACGCTGTTGTCAGTACTCTGATGATCTTCATCTTTGTAGATTATTAGATCTTGAAGTCCATCCTGGATATTCCTACTAAAATAGGACTTAATCACTCACCCAGTCAGTTGTCTTCTAATTTATCTGTTGCTCGCTATGGAGCTATTGAGTGCCGCAGTAAACATTGAGGTATTGCTAGATCCAGACTATGGTTTGGACATTCACTTTATGGCTGTTTACCCAGGATCCAGTGTTAGTGATATAGTCCCACCAAATTCAACCACCACCTGCTTCTCTTCTATAGAAAAGGGATGACAAAGAATACAACACTAGCATTAACCTACTGTGTTATGATAAAAGGTTTACAACACAATTACAAACACAAATACAAAACAACAAGGGGAGAAGGGGAAAGGAGTGGGTGTCCATGTTCCACTGTCCCTCATTGCTGAGTAGAGCCATTCTGACCCTTCCTAGTGAGTAAGGTATTTTCTCACTTATATTTTGTTCTGTTGTTACTGGGACTATTGGATGGGTGAAGTCATTCTGTCCATCCAACATGTTGATATTGTCTCTCTCATTACTTGAAGAGAATAGCCTATACAGAATCCCTGTGGTTTCTAATGCCGCGTCTTCCTTTCGGCACTATAATCATCATTAGGTCAAGACTATTCAACCTTGGCTTCTTAAAGTACTGACAAACACATGGATTCTTACATCAACATCCTCTAATCCCAAGGTGCAACATTAAAATGTATCTTCCCACAGTAAAAAGTAACAATCAGAACAGAGAAAATTCTCATACCAAAAAAAACATACATGTACATTTCTCTGATATTAAGTACATGATAATCATACATAATAATCATAATGATGATGCAGGGAGCCTAGGTTTTTGAATTATCTTCATGAACTAAAACATCCATTGTTTTCCCCCCACTGCGTACAGCACATGAGGATAGTAATCGCTGTGATATGTTTTGCCAATGACTGCTATTATTCGGAGGGTATTTATAAGAATAACTTATGCCGCATGGTCCAGTCTTCTGAATATTGCAAGCAATTTATTCACATCAATCTTCGCTTCTGTTTCTACTACGGTGAGGCGATGCGGAGTGAATCCTATCCGAACATGCATTTACATCACGCGTTTACTTTAATTCTTCATGAATTTATATTCAAACATGGCCTGTCCCTAACACTATTTTATGAAATGATTATATGTTCACCCTCATATGGAGTGGTTACTAATCTGTTAACAAAAGGATAGTACTAAAATGTAACACTATAGTTCCAAGTTACAGATTATGATGTGGCAAAATATTTTATCCCCTGACTAAGTACGAGTCAGGAATATGCGTAATCATTTGTATGTCCCCGCATGGATAAAACACCTTTCTATAGTACATAGATTATTTGCAGATTTCTAAGCATAAATAGTGAGATATTGTTCACCGTGCCTAGAAGTTTTAACATAGGAATATGAAATTGACAGACACTAGTTCTTTACTATGAAGCATGAATCAGGGGTCTGCTCCTACATTGAGAAAATCTCTAGAATGTGTTTCAGACATGAGAGTTGATACTTTACAGTACACATAATATTCATAGATTATAGCACTACTAGTGAGATATAAGTTCATAATGCCTATACAAGATATTAACATATGGATTTGAAATTGTAAGACATAGGAAAAATTACAGCGTGGCGCCCACCTGTGTTTCCTTAGTAAACATCATCCAGCCTGGTTTAAGAGAATTGTAACTAATTCTTAATTAAACATACTGGTCTAGGTAATACATAAATATATCTTAATATATGTAGATAACATACCAATAGCTTGAAGAGAATCATGGTTTTAAAACAAACTACCTTCTCCCCGAAGGGAAAGGTCGACTTTCTTGTCTGTTCTCTTGACTAGAAATGGCCGCTTCAGTCTTTGTTTTCCCCCTCGCCAGGATTGGCCAGATAAGGGAGAGAAAACAAGCCAAAATAAATTTAGCTGTGCCACGGTCAGTCTATCGCTGTTTTATTTTCTCCTACATTAAGTAAGTTACTTAATCAGTAATTGTAAGGGTTTGTTTATTTTTAAGGGAGTCCATAAATAGGAAAGGGTAGAGACGTTTTTATTATATTACACGCCTCCCCCATTTAAGACATTTATTTCTTTCAGAAATTAAATGGTCAAGAAGTACTCTACAATTTCCGTCTTTACATTGACTCACCTAGTATCCATCCCTTATTACTTTACTACTGCCTTATGTTATATAATCAGAGCCACGTCCATTTTCTTTTAGTCACGACAACTGGCATAACCTTAAAGGATTATTTCTCTTTTAGTGAAAGAGTGTAGCACCCTCTCCACTGTTGTCAGCTATTGTTTGAAATATGAGTGGTTATCTGATAATTTGTTACTTTCCAGTACTGGTTTGTCTGCATCAAACCGACTTTTTGAAGCAATTGAGATATCATTAAGCTTGATTTCTCTCATTAGATTATCAATCTTGAGATTATGTTAAAACCGACGGTTAATTCTGCGTCTACTGATAGCATATTAAACTCGCCCGTCTCCCTATAAGTTAGACGTTTGTTTTAACTATAGATCTGATATTTAAAGGAAGCTAAATGTGGTTCCTGTTGAATACATTTTCATCCAATACATCATGTGTTTGGGTTATTAGGCGAGTTATGGGATTTTCCGATCAGTTTTGATAACTACTGATTAGAGTGGTGTCCCTTTCTCTTGCGGGTTTTTCCCGAGAATCTCGTCTAACATGTAAACAAGGTCCAACTTTTCTAGATTTCCGTTCTGAACCGACTATTCCGGGGAACATGAATCTATCAGAAACGAAGTAATTCTTAGCTTACTCTCTCTCTCTGCTTTTCCTTCTAACCTAGATCTATTTTACGCTAGAATCCTTATTAGTAATTCTAACTTGATGTGTTTGAGTTTCACTCTGTATTTGTTGCTTTGGTGTTGAATTACGAGCAATTTTGCGTCGCTTGGCGTACATTGATCGTCTTCTACCTCCCTCCAGGTTTTAGGACTATTTTCAACTTAGCAACATACATTGTTATGTAGGTTCAGACGTATTGTCTCCTACCATATATAATCAGTTCAGTGAGAAGTTAAAAGCCACTTTTTGTGATTCCTGTGATAGTCTTCCAGACAATCAAGTTGCTGGTTCACTTTCCAGTTATGGATGTGGGTTACTAGTTTTTGTAAAATTACTATTACATCTGTATATCCCTCTAATACTGGCGTCTCCTGAGTTGTGTCCTCAAGATAACAGGTAAGGTACTCTTAATGTTTCTCTCCAGTTTTGTTTTCGTCCGTTTAATACGTGGAAACTCTGGATTTATTTAGATTGACGAAGGTCTATCTTTGAACTGTTATATAATTTACTAGCTGGATTCCTGATTGAAATTCCTACTCTAGTAAATATCAAGCAATTCTTCAGCTATCTGCTCCAATTTGCTTGGTTTTTACACAGCTATATTCCATTTTTCTAGCATGGGTTCACTGTATAAGTTTTAGGCGTTTCCCCTGTCTTCACGTCAAGGAGTTCGTCCTATTTATAAACAGCATCTATTTCAAGAGTTGTTTATTTAATTGTTGCTTTTACTGATTCGTATCAGTTATTTAAGCTAATCTCTGTTAGTCTGGATCTGCTTTCACATATTTAATGCTGGCATATAATCCTAGTCAGAACTGAAATGTAGAAATCTGTTTCGTCTTGCGACTGATTTCTGATTAATCTACCTTTTAGTAGGCTTCGAGCATTATCTAGAATTTAGTTACTCGGTTAGTTTTAAAGAAAATACAATTGAGTCGCGCGCCTCTATTGTACCACTTATTTTTGCCCTTCTTAATTCTTCTCTTATGAGAATATTAATGTTAGTTAGGCAATTATTGAAATAACTTTATGTAAGCTAATCGCTAACTAAAAGCTGTTTCACTCCTCTTTTTGATGAGGACTACTCATAGTGAACATTTCACTTAATGAGATTAAACTGTAAATTTCAAAGCTAAGGAGCCAATTTTCTGAAATGTTTAGTCTCTTACTAGAGACTAGCACAGATTTTTTCAGGTATCTCCTGAAGTTCATTTGAAATTCCAATTTATATAGTTAATTCTTTAATTATACCTTTTACATACCTATACGGTCTGTTTCCGCTACCATTAATAATGGAATCGGGGTGGATAATTTAAAGAAAAACCTTATATTCTGTTGGGTCAGTAAGTGAGTTGATCAGTTTCACTTACATCACCAGGTGAATATTTTGGTTGACCCTATTTATTAACATATGGGCCATCTGAGTTTGTTATTAATAACTACTCATATCACCGGTGGAGTAGAATAAGTGTCAGTATGGCTTTTCTTCCTAAGTATCCATCATTTATTCACTTTACTTTACTACCGGTGTTGTAGAACATGTTATGTCATATGAAAAAAAAAGGATTAAATTAGGGTGCCCCTAAATACTGCCAATTCTTACAATATTCCTTCCCTTCCATTAACTATGTCTACATTTTTGCAAGTGGTGGTTTTGGCCTTACCATTAGTTCATTTACTTTAGTTACTGCTATTTTCCCCTGGTTTAATTTATCTCTCAGGTATTATTTCCTTTCCTACTGAATCATCCTTTGTTGATTAAATTTTTCCCTTAAAAAACATTTATTGGATTTCTAACTTATCTGTCCTAATTATCTATAAAATTGTCTATCACTCTCTGCTGCCTTGGTAATTTTTCAATATTACATGACTTATACAAGCAGATCAAGCATGAAAATACAATGATAATCAATGACAAAATAGTTAATTAACACATGATTCATATGTAGGAACATAAACCTTATGGATACATAATATAGTAGTGTGTTCATGAGTACACCACTTTTGAACCATTTAAAGAGAATATCAGAGTAGCAGAACCATACCTCAAACATCAAATGGGAATGACTATGAATTCTAAACATTCACTGAATTACCTATCTTATGTGAGTTTACCATCCCAAAGACCTTACTACTGGAGGTTCATTACTGGACTTAGTTTCCCATCAATAAGATATAAAATATGAGTTTAAAAAAAAAATCTCATATCCAACAACCAACTACCTGATGCATCTGCTAGAATCAAGATATTACCTGTGAACAGTTTTGTACCAAAAAAAACCTTATATTTATCTGAGCCATTATGGGTTCACATAAAACTAGACTCAGCTCATACTAATGAGTGATTAGGTCTGTTACTAACACTATAACATTCTGAAGTGACTTGGTTTACCTGCGAGAGGTTTTCCCTGAATTCATATACTCACCATAATACACCAATTGTGATGTTTACCATGAGTTTTAAATTCACGGACTACTCCACTACTAGGTGAAGTCCGTACCGGGCGGGACCACACATGTGGGATGTGGATTTTAATTCCTGAGAATAATTCGTTAAAATGTCTAGGGGGTATTATTGATTCTCTGGTCACTGGTCAGAATGCAGGGTGATCAGGGATATTTACCACAAATCCCAGGAGGAAAGAGTTCCATCCTTGAAACAATGGCATCTGTGTGTAGGTTTCCCTTCCCACTTCATCACCCTTTAAATTAACTATAGATGCTAGAAGGATATTGATTGCTCACAACATATAAACAACCACTTGTTGGACACCACATTTACTTGATGTACACAACACTTTTGGACACACAGTTCAGGTATTAACTCAAGATCTGCAGTTACATATATATATATAGGTGTAATAAACACTATGCATTTTCAGACAGGCATGGGAATGATATGCAGTATTACAACATAGTACCCAGTGACCCCAGAAAAAAACAAGGTTATTACAAACAACACAACAACCACAAATTGGTTCTGCTAACTTGACTCATTGTACCTAGATAAAATCACATTGGTCTAGGTGCAGAAACCCAACATACATACATTTATTTCTGACACCATGTACAATTCTCATATTTAAAAATAATGAGTGGGTGTCAAAATATTATACATATATGTCATAACATAACCCTTTAGGTGTACACCATTACCATGTAAAACAATCTTTACCCTTTTCCTGTCATTGAAGAAAACCACACTCATGAAAACAGTTGATACTAATAATTAAATTAATTAATTATAGTGTTCATTTAGGCGTTGCGGATGGGCATTCTTCTCCAGTGCAAAGCAGTTAATGTCCATAATTATCCGTGCAGAATTATACTCAGTCATTTTCTACTCACAGTATGTCCACCGAAGTTGGCTGGCGAATGTTTCTAATCCATAATCCAAGAATAGAATTATACATAAGCACATATTCTCTCCATGAGACTGAATTTAAGAATACTCGGTTGCCATTTGGGTTGTGTTCCAATTGAAATTGATGCCTAGGTCTGTCATACTTTCAGGAGATGCAACTTAAGCTCTGCAGAAGGTTCTTCCCTATATCATCTTATCGATGAAAAGATGACGACTGTCCAACAGCTCGGTTTATGTTAACCGTTTCCCAATTTAGTTCAAAAGGCTTTGTCACACACCCGGTTCATGTTGATAGGCCATCCCACACTTGATGATGGGCAGTTAGGCTGACATGGGACCAGCATAGAGTTCTCATTCATTCCATTTCTGTGTAGAACATACAGTGGTGAATCATTCATTTGGTTTCATCTGAAGATTCTGCTGCAGGCATGTAACTGAAGAATATTACTCCACCACATATCCAGGTTTGCAAGCCATCAGGTGATTCCTTTGGTTGCAGGCGTAAAGGCATTTACTCATCTAGCTGCTTTCATATGGTTCTTTTGATGGTGTTCAGGTCTTGGACCTTGAGGTAATCTGGTGTAGTTATGGTTCAGATGTTCTGAAGTTGGTACATTTGTTTGTATTGGCTATAATGTTGTTTCAGTGTCTCTTCCCATTTGTTTGAGTTGGTGTTCATAGCTAGAACTTGGTGTTGCATGGCTGGAACCTTATGTTTGACTTTTGCAGCTGTGAGATGTTCTTTCGAAGACTTATCCATTGTGGATATTAACTTGGTAATCCAACCAACAGTTGAAGGTTACTCACTGTTGTTAGTTTTAGTAACTTGAAGAAGGATTGTCCCAGTTTCACTGACTTGGTTGAATGATGAGGCCATTGGTGATACTTCTCAGAAGTAACGCAAACGATACACTGTTGTCAGTACTCTGATGATCTTCATCTTTGTAGATTATTAGATCTTGAAGTCCATCCTGGATATTCCTACTAAAATAGGACTTAATCACTCACCCAGTCAGTTGTCTTCTAATTTATCTGTTGCTCGCTATGGAGCTATTGAGTGCCGCAGTAAACATTGAGGTATTGCTAGATCCAGACTATGGTTTGGACATTCACTTTATGGCTGTTTACCCAGGATCCAGTGTTAGTGATATAGTCCCACCAAATTCAACCACCACCTGCTTCTCTTCTATAGAAAAGGGATGACAAAGAATACAACACTAGCATTAACCTACTGTGTTATGATAAAAGGTTTACAACACAATTACAAACACAAATACAAAACAACAAGGGGAGAAGGGGAAAGGAGTGGGTGTCCATGTTCCACTGTCCCTCATTGCTGAGTAGAGCCATTCTGACCCTTCCTAGTGAGTAAGGTATTTTCTCACTTATATTTTGTTCTGTTGTTACTGGGACTATTGGATGGGTGAAGTCATTCTGTCCATCCAACATGTTGATATTGTCTCTCTCATTACTTGAAGAGAATAGCCTATACAGAATCCCTGTGGTTTCTAATGCCGCGTCTTCCTTTCGGCACTATAATCATCATTAGGTCAAGACTATTCAACCTTGGCTTCTTAAAGTACTGACAAACACATGGATTCTTACATCAACATCCTCTAATCCCAAGGTGCAACATTAAAATGTATCTTCCCACA
Organism: Cepaea hortensis; assembly: GCA_963921405.1. NCBI lineage: Eukaryota > Metazoa > Mollusca > Gastropoda > Stylommatophora > Helicidae > Cepaea > Cepaea hortensis. The sequence continues at coordinate 33,838,484 of OY992883.1, read as the reverse complement.
GTAAAAAGTAACAATCAGAACAGAGAAAATTCTCATACCAAAAAAAACATACATGTACATTTCTCTGATATTAAGTACATGATAATCATACATAATAATCATAATGATGATGCAGGGAGCCTAGGTTTTTGAATTATCTTCATGAACTAAAACATCCATTGTTTTCCCCCCACTGCGTACAGCACATGAGGATAGTAATCGCTGTGATATGTTTTGCCAATGACTGCTATTATTCGGAGGGTATTTATAAGAATAACTTATGCCGCATGGTCCAGTCTTCTGAATATTGCAAGCAATTTATTCACATCAATCTTCGCTTCTGTTTCTACTACGGTGAGGCGATGCGGAGTGAATCCTATCCGAACATGCATTTACATCACGCGTTTACTTTAATTCTTCATGAATTTATATTCAAACATGGCCTGTCCCTAACACTATTTTATGAAATGATTATATGTTCACCCTCATATGGAGTGGTTACTAATCTGTTAACAAAAGGATAGTACTAAAATGTAACACTATAGTTCCAAGTTACAGATTATGATGTGGCAAAATATTTTATCCCCTGACTAAGTACGAGTCAGGAATATGCGTAATCATTTGCATGTCCCCGCATGGATAAAACACCTTTCTATAGTACATAGATTATTTGCAGATTTCTAAGCATAAATAGTGAGATATTGTTCACCGTGCCTAGAAGTTTTAACATAGGAATATGAAATTGACAGACACTAGTTCTTTACTATGAAGCATGAATCAGGGGTCTGCTCCTACATTGAGAAAATCTCTAGAATGTGTTTCAGACATGAGAGTTGATACTTTACAGTACACATAATATTCATAGATTATAGCACTACTAGTGAGATATAAGTTCATAATGCCTATACAAGATATTAACATATGGATTTGAAATTGTAAGACATAGGAAAAATTACAGCGTGGCGCCCACCTGTGTTTCCTTAGTAAACATCATCCAGCCTGGTTTAAGAGAATTGTAACTAATTCTTAATTAAACATACTGGTCTAGGTAATACATAAATATATCTTAATATATGTAGATAACATACCAATAGCTTGAAGAGAATCATGGTTTTAAAACAAACTACCTTCTCCCCGAAGGGAAAGGTCGACTTTCTTGTCTGTTCTCTTGACTAGAAATGGCCGCTTCAGTCTTTGTTTTCCCCCTCGCCAGGATTGGCCAGATAAGGGAGAGAAAACAAGCCAAAATAAATTTAGCTGTGCCACGGTCAGTCTATCGCTGTTTTATTTTCTCCTACATTAAGTAAGTTACTTAATCAGTAATTGTAAGGGTTTGTTTATTTTTAAGGGAGTCCATAAATAGGAAAGGGTAGAGACGTTTTTATTATATTACACATACTATGGTATGGGTGCCGGTCGTTCAGAAAGCAATGAACTGAACGCAAACTTGCCAATAAATCACAAACAGCTAAATATTGCTCGGGTTTGACTGCGACGTCCTGTAAAGGATATGCAACTAACTTAATAACTCCATTAGTGATCATACTCTGGTAGTAACAGACTCAGTTCCATGTCCTCATCATGAATCCTCTTGGGAAACATATAATATTGGCCAACTAAAATTACAATAAAACATTCTGATCGCAGGGCGTTGGTACTCGGGGCGTCTTCCAAACACCCAAAACTCCCTATATAATTCCAAATGAGCAGCTACACCGGTCAGTTGGACTAAAATGTTGACTTCTAGTCCTTGACTTGGGGACGTAAATTACAAATACCTCGAAGTGGGTTCTCTTGATGACGAGGGACACTGGTAATAGGGAAAGCTAATCCACACCAAAAATCAGCCCCAGTGCACTAGAAGTAGTAGCACCTGTATGGATTACACATTGAGTTCAATGTCAGCGAACGCAAAATAAACCAAAAATAATAATAATAGTTAAGCTTTTTCCTTACTATTGTAATATCGGATTTTGATGTCATCTTTCTCGTTAATACTATCATTTTTTTTTTAAATATTAATGAAAAGACCCATTTTTGCACACTACTACTACCATGTCGAACAGATGTTGCAAATCTTTTGCGTTTCCACCTTTCAATATAACGTCATGTGCCTAATGTATTGTTGTTTATATAATAAACTCCAAGTGGTATTCCAGGTCTATCTTTGATCTCGCTCATTATTATTTCGCTACATTGGCACATATCGTCTTGACAGACGATAGTTTGGTACAATGTGCTTCAAAAAGGCTTAATAACTATGACCCACGGCGGTGGCGAGTGTGGCTGGTAAGGCCAATTCGTGCTGCAAATGTCTGTCCATAGTGGATGCATGTAAAAACATGGTCATTTCCACCATCATGCACCATCTTACGTCTCTCACGCTCTGTGTGTGCTTTATCTGCAATCATTTTCTCCTTTGCCTTTATTCCATTTCTGGTGTTTACCCTCCATGCAACACTCTCAGCGGCGACTTGCTCCCACTGTGCATTATCAATGCCTGTATCAATCATGTCCCGCTTACACACATCTTTGTATCGTAGTAGAGGCCGACCCTGAGATCTCCTACCCATCTGTAATTCACAAAAAAAAGATGTCCTTTGCTATTCTACTATCATCCATCCTCCTAACATGTCCTATCCATCTAAGTCTACGAAGATTGAGCATGGAATACACCGTCACACAACCTGATTTTTCCAATACTTCAGTATTTGTGATTTTGTCTTGCCACTTAATACCAAGTATTCTTCGCAGACACCGCATATGAAAGCTGTTTAAACGTTTCTCTAGGTGTGAGTAAGTTGTCCAGGTTTCACTGCTATAAAGAAGAGTACTAAGGACACAGGCTTGGTAGACGAGGACTTTTGTTTTGGCAGTAAGCTTCCTGTTCTCCCAAACTCTTTTTTGCTAACATGTTCATTGTTGGTACTGCTTTGCCAATTCTGATGTTGATTTCCTGATCTAGGGATAATTTGCTATTTACCTCTGATCCTAGATATGTAAAATGGTCTACTATCTCCAGTTCGGCGTCGTCAATAAAGATTGATGGTATCCCATGCGCACTTTGTGACATAATCTGTGTCTTCTTTTTGTTAATTTTTAAACCAAATTCAGAACAAACATTGTAGAATGCAGATAGTAGATGTTGTAATTCTTCCTCAGAGTGGATCGTAATTGCAGCATCGTCCGCAAAAAGCAACTCTCTGATTAGTACCCTCCTAATTTAATATTTGGCTATAGATACAGAGAAATTATCAGGTGACAAACCACAACACAATGTAATAACAAGCTGTATTAAGACAATACACAACATATCGTGTTTAATTTGAAGTAAATGTAACATGGTACAGTTAACAATGTAACAAAAAAAAAAAAAAGCATATTCAAGTTAACAATATATCATCATTTCTTTAAATTAATTTTTAAAAAAAGAAAGTAAAGTAACGGTCCCATTATCAGGTCTTGAGGCGTATTCAATATGTGGAACTACCCCGATTATTTGGTAGAGCAAACCGTACTTAGTTGGTGTGGTCAATATCCGCCATCCATCTTTACTTCCCAAAGAATTTCCTGATACCGGTCTTAGGCTGACATTACCACCTCGATGGAGCTTCGAATACATGCCCACCGGACCGGGAAACAAGCATATCTAACTACTGCGGCACTTCCAGTACTGGAAGTATTGATCTTACTCCCATCAGTATGTGCCCATTATCTTGAGACTTCCGGCAATGTGGATATAGACTTTGACACAGACCCCGAGTACTTGCAATATTGGTCTTACTTCGACAATACATGCCCATTATCTTGAGACTTCCGACAATGTGGATATAGACTTTGACACAGACCCCCAGTACTGGCAATATTGGTCTTACTTCGACAATACATGCCCATTATCTTGAGACTTCCGGCAATGTGGATATAGACTTTGACACAGACCCCCAGTACTGGTAATATTGGTCTTACTTCGACAAGTATGTGCCTATTCATTTGTTTTACGGCGAGCTGCGTTGTTGTAAACACTCCAAAGGCGGCCAGAGGAAACGCTTTAAAGACACTGACAATCTCACTGCAAGCTTTTGGAATTCATCATGACATCTGGGAGACTGCTGCAAAAGGCCGAAATTCATGGCGTACATCATTGCACAAGGTTGCAGTCACTTGTGAAGCAACCAGGACTGGAAGGGCTGTGGAGAAAAGGCTGGACAGAAAAACCACTGCAAGAGACCCTCCTGGAACGTCAAGCATTCTTTTCCCACATTGTCAAAGAACATTTCGAGCCACAATGGGCCTTATAAGCCATCTTAGAACTCACGGCTCCATACTTTCAACCCCACTGGATGAAATGAATGATCATCATTCTTGATGGACAAACAACATGTGCCTGTGTATATATTATTGTTGTTTGTCCATCAAGAATGACGATGACCATTCATTTCATCCAGTGGGGTGTCGCTGATAAACATTCCAGGTTTCACAAGCATATAGCAGTGTGGATAATACAACTGCTTTGTAGACTTTCAGCTTTGTTTGCAGGCTTATTTCATTTCTGTCCCATACATTCTTGTATAGTCTGCCAAAGGCCGCGTTGGCCTTTGGAGATTCTTGCATTCACTTCATCATCAATTGTGGCAGCTTGTGACACAGTGCTACCAAGATATGTGAATTTGTCCACAACACTTAGACTATGACCATTCACTTTGATATTCGGCACAGTGTGATTATTCCCTGGAGCTGGCTGGTACATAACTACAGTCTTCTCCAAGTTGATATTGAGCCCAAAGTTGGCACAGGCATGTGAGAAAGCTGAAACATTATGTTGCATGTCCACCTCTGAGTTGGCGTATAAAGCGCAATCATCAGCAAACAGGAGCTTTCTGACGGTGTCGCTGTTAATTTTGGTTTTAGCTTTCAGCCTTCTGAGATTGAATAACTTTTCATCCATGCGGTAGTTGATGTCTGTTCCAATGTCGTTGTTCTCGAAGGCATTCATCAACATGGCTGAAAACATGAGGCTGAACAGTGTTGGTGCTAGGACACATCCTTGTTTCACTCCACTGGTGACAGGAAAGGGCTCAGACAGTTCACCATTTTCTTGTACTCTTGCCTGCATACCATCATGAAATAATCGCACTATTTGGACAAACTTTCGTGGACAGCCATATTTTGCCATAATCTTCCACAGTCCTTCTCTGCTGACTGTATCAAAAGCCTTGGTAGGGTCAATGAAAGTGGAGAACATTTCGCAGTTCTGTTCCTGACATTTCTCTTGCAGCGAAAATCATGTCAACAGTTCCACGTTCTTTTCTGAAGCCACATTGACTCTCAGGAAGAAGACCTTGATTGAGATTGGCGGTTTCCTTTATGTTTGTAAAGGTGGACTATTGACGCGTCCTTGAAATCTTGTGGCTTGGTCTCGTTCACCCATATGTTTGTAAAGACTTGGTGAAGCTGCTCTGTTAGGACCGGCCCACCTGCCTTGTATATCTCTGCTGGGATGGAGTCAGGACCAGGTGCCTTGCCGCTGGAGAGTTGCTGGATGGCTTTGTTTATATCCACTATGATTGGCAGGTCATCAAGTGTATCACTGATGGGAACTTGAGGAAGGCAGTTGATGGTTTCATAATCTAAGAGGGAAGTTGCATTTAAGATGTTGCTGAAATGCACTGCCCAGCGTTGAAGGATTTCTTTATTATCGGTGACCAATGTTCCCCCATCTGCACTGAGGAGGGGAACTATGCCTGGTGATGTAGGACCATAGACCGCTTTCAGTGAGTCGTAGAAGTTTTTCATATCATGTCTGTCAGCAAAGCCTTGAATTTCATCAGCTTTGTGACATATTCACCTATCCATCATTTTCAGCGCGTCAACGTTACACAGCAACCCAGAGATTATCGAAACAATTACAGCACCGTAGAACATCGAACGCACTAAGCGATACTAATGACAGACAGATGCCAGGATAAGAATAGAAGGGTTAGCGTCAACAGAATAGAATGTGACTGGTAGAGACACATCACGTGGATATAACGTCCCCCAGCTTGGGCGCCGCTTTAATAAAACCGCGCACTTCTATGACTTCAGAGCGAGCGAGCAGTCGCCAAAGCTATGTGTTGTCCAACTTTCAAACTTTTACAACGGGCAGTTTGATCTAGTCTGAGGTAAGCGCGTGATTCTCAGATCTAAGTGGTACCAAGATGTATAACGTAAAGGTATCCAGTGTTGTGCGTCCAATGAATTGTATTTTTGATAAAATAAATCTCTGAAAATGTGAAAAAACTGCCGATCGCAACTTCAATACTGGCGCCACTTCCCCGGCGAAACCGACATCTTATAATTTCTCAAAACTGCAAAACTCTGACTTTCTACACTACATCTAACAACTTCACTATGTGCATATGACTATAATCTATCACAGAATAATGTACAAGATGAAATTTCCAATGCACTCAAATGCTTTTCATCAAAAACTTCTAGGAAAACGTTTCTGCAGAGATAGTCAGCTGGTGCAAACGAAACACTACCTTGCTTAAAAATGTACTTAATTCTGTCTATTTTGCAATCTAAAGAAATGAAACAGGAATTATACTCTTCCTTTTCTCTTTACGGATTGAAAACAAATAGTATTTGATAGAAATTAGTTTATTCATGTGTCAGATTTTATTTAGACAACGCACTACATCAACTGCATTGCTTAAAATAGGTTTATGTTCACAAACGTCATTTGTGATAGCCGACCTACTTAATCTGCTCAGACTAACGGGTGATAATTACCTTGGTCTATAGCCAACTGTGTCGCCAACAGAATGGACATGATATGCACTGGTAAAAGATGTAGGAGAAGTATAAGTAGACAGAGAGGAGGAGAGTATTAGGGAAAAATACTTTAAGTAATAATTTTTTTCTAATATATTGTGTCATGACCTTGTATAGATTACATTTTGTAACAAATACACATCAGAAATTCTGTATGTTGGACATGAACCACAATAAAAGCACACTAGATGAGTTAAACTCATATTAACTGATGTAGATGTGAGGACAATTAGTACAAGCTATGGAACCCCACACAACAGAAGTTAACTCAACACAATACACTTCACACCACACAACTCCACACCACAACAGCAGGAACAAGGAAATGATTTAGAATAGGAAGTAGTTGCCTTGGAAAGTACAGATAAACAATTATATACACAATGTAGAACAAATAGAGTAATGTGGATGTTTAAATGTATGCCATTTATACAAATGCATCTCATACTTGTGTTGATCTTGCCTGTCAGCTTGATTACCATGATTCAGGGAACATCACATTATCACTCTTATCTGTGTCTGACTGTACACTACTCACTGAACTACAGGTCCACTGAGGAAATGCATACAGCAGGTACCAGACAACAGAAGCTGCATCCAGTGTAATAATCTCTGACCCACCCCAAAGTAACACAACAATACTTCTTCTGATCTTATCATTTTTGTTTTGTTATGTTGTGTTCACACTATGAACATGCTGTAAAGGATTATACATACCTGTATGAATTTTAAACAGTGATGTCTTGGTGCCACACCTAACCAACAAGGAGGGAAGAGGAGTGAATGAGATGATCAACACCTGTGATGGCAGATGACTCCAGCCTTAGGCAGAGAATGAGAAGTCTTCAGTGAAGCTAAACTGGCCCAACCTGAAGTGGATCCATCAGACCATGGACCCAGGCTTATCCACATCTCATCACACCAGGTTTTCTTATCACTCCCACAAACTTCACCCTCTCAGAAAATGATTTTCTTGAATTATTGTTGGATGTAGAAATTGTTAACTATAACACATTTTGGTAGTTAAAATATCTCACTACACAATGAATGTTATTATTTATTGACTGACTATACTTGGTCCTATGAAAGTTTTTTTTTTCTATTTCATTCTGTAAATGTTAACAGCTGATGAAAGAACAAAGAAAATGTCAAATAGGCCAAAAGAAACTGGCACAGTCAATAAATTTGTTTAAATGTGAAGATCTCTTCCACTTAATTTGTCAGTCCAAACTATCTGTGGGAAAATCTCTATCTTGTGTGTGGAACATGTCTCAATGCTCCCTTGTGTTTGTTGAATGTTTAATTAACAGATACACATTCACATAAGATAAATTCTTAGTTGGAGAGAGAGAACAGGAGACTCTTCATCTTTAACTGTTCCAAATCCATGTTATATTGCACCTGATTCTTATTGAGAAAGTCTTTTCAGACAATTTCTTAAGATGGAAGAAGGGGGTTCGTGAGCTATACCATTAAATACCAGGTGGAAAGACAGGGGACAAACCTAGTGATGACTTTTCTATTAAAAGAGGACCACACACCCTTAGACAAATAACCAAATCCGAGTCTGTAAATCTTTCAAGGGTCGTATTCTTGATCTATTTACATATAAGAAGAGGATGGGGCCCAGCTACCTTTAACAGAGATGGGTCATGCACTTTAGTGATTGCCAGTCCCTTCAAAATATACGACAGCTTTGCTGTTCAACCAGGAATTCCGCATGTGCCGAAGTTTCTGCTGCACTACTCTCTGAATGTTCTTGAAGGCATCTTTTTTTTTTATCTTGACTTCGGGTCATTCAAATGTGAATTAAGGAGAAGATGTTTTTCGACCAGCAATTGATTGTCTTCGGAATTTTCATCAAACCAGTCTTTGTGCTTTGTGCTTTTTCTCATGCATCAGTCGCAACGTCATCTATTCGATTACCTGCACACGTTGCGACATGAGATATGTCGGTGAGACAGGATTACGTCTTGGGGACAGATTTAGACAACATCTTTCTGATATCACCAGCGCCGCACAGAAACCAGTATCCATGCATTTCAACAGTCCTGACCACCATGGCGCAGCAGACATACAGGTCACGGCCATCAAATCATGCGCATCCCACGAACGGGATAGGAAGATATTGGAACACCGTCTCATCTTCCAGTTGGGCACACTCTCCCCTCACGGCCTTAATGTCCAACACAGCTTCATTTAACTCCCTACCCCACCCCCTCCCACCCCCTAGCTTACAGTCCACCATCTAGGTACGTGCAGGTCCTTTATAGGACATCACAGTCAACTTTCTTGGCAGGTTTACGTTCGGTGTTTTGCCATCGTTTTCTGAACGACCGCCACTCATGCCCCTCTGTGTGGACTAACACTATGTAGTTTTCCGCAGCGGTGTTTCGAGCGCTTAACGAGAATTGCTAATTTTCAACTGCGTCCGCGACATCTTTGCCGGTCTTAAATTTCACTTTTCCGCACACATGGGCGCTTCTCCACCCCACTCCCCTCCCGCTTGACCTTTGACCCGTGTACCATACATCCGGTCTATTAATCCACTGGAGCCCTAAGTGTGTCAGTCTTTCCAAGCAAGGACACAGAATCAGATGAGTACATTTAATTAGTTTAATAGTTTAATATTGTCAAAGTGTGTTTCATGTAGGTTTGTGTTGGTTTGTATTTGTTTGTCCTGTGCTGACGAAGGCTTTGGCCGCAACGTCCAATTTGTCTCATGTAGTCGTGTTTTAGTAAAGCTCACAATCTACTTCTCGTTTTTTTTGGGGTGATTCATTTGTGCTTTCGGGGGGTTGGACCCAGGATTTCCATAGCGGTGTTGTAAATTATGTCCTTTAGGGCTCTCCACTCTGTTTCTGTATCCTGTTAGCTACATCATTGGGCTTGGGGCGGTCTTCCAGCATATTTTCAAATGACAGCTGCATTTTCTTGCTGTTTAGGCGGGTGACATTTAGTTTTTTTTTTTTTTTTTTTGCATTTTCACCACTTGAGGACGCCGTGGTGGTTTGCTGTGTATGTTTATTTTCGAGATAATGAGACGATGATCTGTCCAAAATTCTGCACCACACATGGATTTTGTCACCTGAACGTCTTGTCTGTCACTCCTCCTGACGATGACATAGTCAATGAGGTGCCAGTGGTTCGAGCGAGGGTGCATCCACGATGTCCTGTTTCTCATGGGGAGACGGAAAATTGTGTTGGTAATCAGGAGATCGTGTTCGGCACATATCTGAAGAAGGAGGAGTCCATTGCTGTTACAATTTCCAACTCCGTGTTTTCCAATAATGCCACTCCAAGAGGTGGTGTCCGTGCCTACTCTGGCATTGAAATCCCCAAGGAGTATAAGTTTGTCTCCTTTGGGAACAGATGTTAATACATTGTGCAGGTCCTCATAGAACTTGTTCTTGACATCATCTTCATTGGTCATAGTTGGTGCGTAGACACTCACAATGGTTGCATGCTTCCTTCCATTCAGCAGGGGCAATTTAATGGTCATGAGCCTGTCGTTTATAGCCTTTGGAAATCCAGTTAGATTGCCGACCAGGGCCGACTTAATGGCAATTCCCACACCGGATTGGCGTCTTTCCTCGCTTTTCCTTCCACTCCAGAAAAATGTGTAGCTGGCACCTATTTCACAGATTTGGCCTCCTTCTGCAAGTCGTGTCTCGCTCAAGGCTGCAATGTCGATGTTGTACCTGCCCAGCTCTCTCCCAATCAGTGCTGTTCGTCTCTCTGGACCCGACGCGCCGTCTCTGTCAAGTTGGGTGCGTACATTCCAAGTTCCGATTGTTAAGGGAACATAGTTTGCTCTTTTAGCTTTACTTGTTTTTTCTTTGTTTGTATGTCGACTGCAGTTTAGGGTACCCACCAACCGCGGCTAGCTGGTTAGGTAGTGATGGAGCAGACAATCTTTAGGGCACCTTTTCTAGCCCCTTCCTCATGCTATGGAGGTGAGCAGTGTGTTCCTATAGAGCGCTGCTTAGTCGCTCAGGGGGGCTGCCGAATCCCACTGCTGCTCCGGTCAGTAGAAGACGACATATGGCCTGAGCCGCCTGTGTGCAGGTCTGCGACTACGGCTACCAGCGTACCCACGCCTGCCGCTCGCCCATCGCCACAGGGCTTGAAGGTGATATATGACGTTGAATGAAGAATGACTTGCGCGATGAAGTGAGGACGAGTTGCGCAATTCGTCGACCTCACTCTCTCGCCTTAGTCCATCTGAGTCCAGTGGCAAGACAAGTCAAGACGACTGGAGACGAATACAGGTGCAGTGGATGACCAGGGCGTTCTACGTGCCTTGCCGTGCTCATTACGTTCCACAACGCTTTGCAGGTAAATGCCGTCTTGCCCGTTGAATCAGGAATGATTTCTTCTGCGCATTCTGCCGGATCCTGTCTTCACATGCTGGGTAGGCATACCCTAGTTCACCGCTTGGTTTGACACCAAATCGGCTACCCACGCCTGGTTTAGCCAGCCTCTCACAGCTGTTGCCCGGGGGTTGGTCGCTGTCGCATGCTGACAGCTACTAGGAGCCACAGGCGTGAGCTGGGTGTCAGGCTTGGACCAGTGGGGGATGGGTCCTGAAAAGGACATGAGAGTCATCCCTACCAAAGGAAGGTGTATATATATACTTTGACACAGATGTCATATATTTTTGAAGGGAGTGGGAGATCACTGTAGTGCATGCCCCATCTCTAACAAAAGAAGTAGAGCCCCATCCTCTTCTATCTTCAATAACCCCAGAATATGAACCTTGAGTTATCTGCAGGCCTCGTTCTATTAAGTATGTCTAGGAGATATAGATTATGGCCCTGGTGAGAATGATATTTACTAACTGGGAATCTGCCCCTTCTCCAATGATTCTTATAGCTCTGGAGCCCCCTTTTATTGGTTATCAAATCTGAGGAAAGTCTGGAGAATTTTCTCAGCCTGATTTAGATGAAGAAAACATGGATATTGAGCAGTTGATAGATCTAGAGTCTTCTCTCCCCCATTTTAATAAGTCATTATGAGTGGATATATTGTAAACAATCAAACACATAATCAATCACATCAGATTCTGACAACGTGATGTACAAAGAAGTTGTTGACTCACAGATAGGTTTGAACTGATAAATTAACAGAAGGTCAATCCATGTTAATCATTTATTGACTGGGCCTGAGCCTTCTGGTCAGTACATACATCTCTATTGTGATTTACACAAAATATTAGAAAAGTTGCACATTGGACCAGTCACACAGAGACCATCAATAAACAAGCATCAATACATGAGAGGTCAACAAGTGTGAAAACATATTAAACATTTTGATGTTGCACATGTTAAGTGTGATGGTAATTCAACAATTAACTATCAGTTTCCTGAAATTGGGTGTGGTGTGTACCAAGGAAAATGTAACCTGGTGACTGGAAGATTAGGTAAGCCAGGGTCCATTGACTGATGGATCCACTTCAGGTCTGCCCGTATAGCTCCACTGAAGGCCTCCCCATACTTTGCTCATGGCCAAGTCATCTTCCATCTCACTTGTGGTTCATCTCTTTCTCTCGGCTTCCCTCTTTCAGGTATGATTTAGGTGGTTAGTTTGCTGATGTGTTGGGTGGTTGTTGGTATGTAGCCACCAAGATCACTGATGAATATTCACATAAATATATACATTCCTACCAATACAATATTCTAGAAGTAGGTCGGAAGAAATCTAAATTCCTGAAGTAGGAACTAGTTCCCCTCCCCTCCTTTTTTCTCTAAGCTAGTGTTGGGTTAATTTGGGGTGGTCAGAGTTTATCACACTGTGTACGCCTTGTATCAACTGGTTCCTGCTGTATGTAAGTTCTCATTTGACCTGGGGTCAGTGAACGTGTACAGTAAGACAGTGACAAGAGTGAGAATATGTCAAGATGCATGTAAATAAATGACATACATTTATAACATTTCTTCCACTCAGTGGTGTTTATCGCGTGTATAAATAATTCTCTGTGTTTTCCCAATTAACTTCTTCTTCTTCTTCTTGTGTCTAATAACTCTCCCCCATTATCTGTTGTTGTGATGTTGAGTGTGGGGTTGTGTGGTGATGAGTGGTGTTGTGTGTTGTGTTTTAAGTTATGTTGAGTAATGAGTTAAGTTCACTGCGCGTGATAGTGTTCCGCGAAGCACAACTTTCTCATGTAATGCAGTTCATGTGTGCCCTTATCTAATTAAAATTTGACAAAAATATAAATATTTATTCCGTCAAACCTTATTGATTCAATAGATGAAGGAGAAAGGAAAGATTGATTTCTCTCCCAGCTTTCTAGATTGTAAATAGGCATAGATAAGTCTGTTTTAGAACAAGGCACTTATTCTAGTACACGAACTGTCATTTCAGCTGTAGGTAGTGATAGCATCTTTTATCAGTGTTTCTGGTGAAATGCACAAGATTGCTTTAGAATCATCACTTCTCACAGTTGTTTAGAATAGAATGTAGTAGTATAATGCACTTCTTAAAGTTAATAATTATCTCTAAGAATATCAGAGATTGCAGTTTCATCGAAGAGAGTATTGGAGAGTCATTTTGCCCGGGAACGGCTCTGCGTCGTTAGAATCTACAGTCGAGCATTTTTACATTTCAGAGGTTTTAATTAATAATAATACATTTCAATTGACATTACAAACACGGGTTACCATTACTTGATACCTGATACATCGGGTTCTTAGTCTAATCTAAGGACTAACAAGCTCACCTGGGATTCAGACATTCTGCCTCCTCTATTTGAAAATTTGGTCACACAATTTTTGACGTCTGTTCGCCAGGCATGTTTTCGCAAGAGTGCGCTGTTTATCATAATCTATACCGGCGTTGGCGCGAAAGCCGTGTCACGTGTCTGTCCCGTCCAATGGTTTTTTAAGCCTTGGCTGATGAAATCTTTCCAAGAATCCACGTCATCTGTCACTTGTTCAGTTCCAGTTTCGATGTTAAGTTTTAAGTCCTAGTCTCCGTTTGCGGTTGTGAAGTCAATTTCTTTTAATGTTGTTTCCTCTTCTTGCGGCATGTTTTGGTAAATGAATAATGGTGGTTAGCGTTATGCCACATGGCCCCACTCCAGATTGTTCTATGGTATGGAACTATGTTTCCAACATTTTCAGTTATCAAGCTGTTCCCATTTTTCCTCCCTTGTATTTTCTTCTGCATCTGATTGACCTGGTTCATCAGGCACTGGGTGTCGACTCAGGAAGTCCGCTCCCACATTCATTTTCCCAGGAACATACTCAACCTGAAACGAGTAAGGTTGAAGAAGTAGCAACCACCTCATAAGTCGGACATTCAGAGTCTTAGATGCTGCGAGAAACATGAGTGGTTGATGGTCACATTGCACTGTGAAATGTTTGCCATATAGGTATGCTTGAAATTTCTGTACACTCCATACGAGCGCAAGACATTCTCTCTCGATAGTACTGTAATTTCTCTCTGCTGCATTCAATTTCCTGCTAGCATAGGCTACAGGGAATAGCTCTGATGGTACATCTCCCTTTCTCTGCAACAGCGTTGCCCCAATTCCTATGTTACTGGCATCGGTGCGCAGCACAAATGGTTGGTCGAGGTCTGGTAGATGTAAGACTGGATGAGCAGTTAATGCCTGTTTTAGTGCTGTGAAAGCTCTCTCACAGTCAGCTGACCAAGTGACTTTCTCTGGTTTCCCCTTTTTGGTAAGATCCGTTAAAGGTGCTGACAGAGTATTGAAGTCCTTGATGTATTTTTGATAGAATCCACATAAGGATACAAATGATCTTACATCCTTCTTTGTTTTTGGACGAGGTGCTCTCTGGAGTTTGTCCATATTTCCCTCTTGTGGAGTTATCAGTCCATGAGATATCTTATGACATAGAAAGTCCAATTCTTGGAATCCTATCTGACACTTCTTTGGTCTAGCCGTCAATCCAGTTTCTCCGAGGCGCCTGAACAAAAGATGCAGGGTTTCTACATGCTCTTCAAATGTTTCAGTGGCGATCAGGATGTCATCCATGAAGTGACTGATGTCTGGATGCTGTAGTGGGTCAAGTAATTTTCTCATCATACGTGTAAAGACGCTGGGAGCATTACTTAATCCGAATGGAAGAACGTTGAACTCATAGTGTCCTCCAGGCGTGCTGAAAGCTAACCATGGTCTAACTTCCGGTTTTACAGGAATCTGATAATATCCCTTACTGAGATCAATCCTAGTAAAGTACTTAGCTCGGTTGAGTGCTGTGAAGAGTTTATTCTGATCAGGCAGAGGTTCTGCTTGGAATTCAGTTATAGCATTGAGCTGTCGATAATCGATGCACAATCTATGTTCTCCACTTGGCTTTCTCAATAAGACGACGCTAGCACTGTAAGGTGATTCAGATGGTGAGATTATTCCTGCGGTGAGCAGCTGTTGTATTTCTTCCTCTAAAGTCTTTTGCTTTGCATAAGGAACTGGGTAAGTCTTGACTCGCACAGGCACTGTGTCATTTAACTTCATGTCAAATTCCTCCAAATCAGTTCTTCCTGGCTTATCAGTAAGTACTTCTGCATATTTTGCCATAAGTTCCCTAATCTGCTTTTGCTGATCCTTTGTTAAGTTGGGATTGATTTCCACATCCTTAAAGGTCTCTTTGGCTTGCAGTTGGCACTCGACTCCCATTGTTGATCCTTCTTCGACTTCAGTAGCCACACTCATGGCCATCAGATGTGCAGGTTCGGTGGTTGAGGGTCTTTCATGATATTTCTTCAAGAGGTTTATGTGAAATACTTTCATCTTGCCTTTGACTGAAATTCTGTAGTTGGTACGTGAGATCTTCTCCGTCACTACATAAGGTCCTATCCATCCTATTTGCAGCTTATTCTGACTGGTTGGAAGCAGCAACATCACCTTCTCTCCTACCTCTAACTCTCTATCCTTTGCCTTGCGGTTGAAGTTACGAGCAATTCTTCGTCTGGCTTGACGTAGATTGACATTCGCTTGTTTTCAACTGTGTTGTAAACGATTTTTCAACTCGGCAACATATGTAGATGCAGTCACGACTGTATCATCTGTAGTATTATCAGTCCACGTTCGAAGTAACGCCTCCAGTGGTCCCTTGATCGGTCGTCCAAACAACAGTGTGGCTGGAGCAAAACCTGTTGAGTGATGGGGTACTTCCCTGTAAGCGAATAAAGCTGCGGGTAAATACAAGTCCCAACCCTCTGTCTTCTCCTGGGAAATTTTGCGCAGGATACAAATCAATGTCCCGTTCCACCCTTTCCAAAATCCATTTGACTGAGGGTGATATGGTGAACTGAAGATATTGCGTGCATGAAAAAGTCTGAAGGTCTCTTCCATGAGCTTACCACGAAACTGTGAACCGTTGTCCGTCAAGATCCTTTGTGGGAATCCTAGACGTGTGAATATTCCTAATAATGCATCAGCGACGTGTTTGGAGTCACAGCTGGGCATAGGAACTGCTTCGGCCCACATGGTTGTTGTGTCCACAAGCGTTAATATGAATCGGTTTCGCCTCTTCGTTGCTGAGAGAGGTCCGATTATGTCTACAGCCACTTTCTCAAATGGAATTCCAGTGATTGGCGATTCACCCAACATTGCCGGTGGTGTCCGGTGTTTTGGTGATACTTTCTGACACTGTGGGCATGATTTTACAAACCGTTGTATGTCTGAATTCATCCCTGGCCAAAAGTAGTGAGTGGTAATCTGCTGTGTAGTAGCGTTGATACCCATGTGCCCACTGAATGGTAGACTATGTTCCATTTCTAAGATCTGAGTCCTGTATTGAGTTGGTACAACAAGTTGATTAAACTCTTGTCCAGCTCGTCCTGCTTTTCTGTAAAGAAGTGCTGACTTCATGAACAGATCCCCTTTACGTAGCGGTAAATGTGATTTTGGCAGTTTTCTGAAGCAGGGTTCCAAGGTGCTGTCGGCTTCTTGTGCCCTCTTCAGTTCCTCCGTTCGAGGGATTGACGTAGTTGTTTCTGGAGTTTTTGTTGCCTGGGATCGAGTGGTCATGGTCGCCATCGCCACAGGTTGAACAGGTTCTCCTAGAACGATAAATCTACAGCCGAGGATTACAGGATATATCAGATCGTCCAAGACTGCCGCCTTGATTGTCCCAGTGACATACCGCGAGGCTATGTTCACTTTTGCCACTGGAAGAGACATATTTGTTGAACTCTTCAGTGGTCCCTGTAATTCCACTATTTCCTCTGTCACCTGTTCAGGGTGAACTAAGGATGATGAGACAACACACTCATATGATAATTCAGTATCATATAAACAGGTCGTTTTGAATCCATTTAGCAAGATGGATTCTACAACCGGAATACGAGATGATGTGCCTTGATGAGGTGTCTGTTTGGACGTTTCACCAGTGCTCACTTTTTTCTCTTTTCGGTTGGCCAAACATGCCGCTGTGTGTGGAGGTGGCTTCTTCCTGCAATTCTGAAATGTGTGACCTCTAATTTTGCAATGGGTACAGAATGGTTTGTCCTCCTTCGGCGCTGTTTGGACTGAGTTTTGAGTGTTTTTCTGGGATTTCCCCTTTTTCCCGGTGGCTACAGTGTTTTCACCATCTTTTGGCTGTGGAGTTTTGTTTTGAGAGGGGGTGTTGTTCGAACGTCCCTTTCCTCCCATCTCCTTCTGAGATTTCTCAAATCGCTCTGCCAGGATGATTATAGTTTCCAGGCGGTCAGCCCCGTTTTGGGTTAAGAATGCCTTCATTTCGTTCTGCATTTTCCCCTTGATCTGATCAATGATGATCATTTCACGGAGTCCTTCAAAACTTTCCTCAAATCCTCCCAAGCAAGCCCATCTTTGTATGTATGACTTCAGTCTTTCGACTAGTTGCGCGTAACTCTCACCCGGTTCCTTCCTTGCGGCTTTGAACCTGAGTTTATAAGATTCAGCGTCCACTTCGAATCGGCTCAAGAGTGCCGTCTTAAGTGTTGTGTAGTTCTGTTGTTCCTCTCTAGTGAGGCGCGAGAACACATGATACGCCGTGGATCTTAAGGCCTGCGCTAACTTCGTCGCCCATCTACTTTCTTCAAGCCCACAGCTAACAGCCATTGCCTCGAAGCGTGATAAAAATCCTTCGATGTGGTCAGTCTGTTCATTAAAGGGTTCCAGAGGAAATGACATAGCTCCTGAATTAAGTTGAGAGACGTGAGGAGGTGGTTCTGTCACTGGCGATCCTGATGAGGTTGAGGGTGTAGGACCACTCCCTTTCTCTATTCTCCGGATCTCCACTTCAATCTCCATTCTCCTCAACTCCAATTGGTGTTGACGCTCTCTCTCCTTATCTTCCATTTCAGCCTGTAGTCGTTTCTCTTTCTCCTCCAATTCTGCCCGAAGCTGTTTTTCTTTGAGAGCCAATTCCGATTGCAGTCTTTCTCTTTTGTCGAATGCATCTGAAACATAGTTAGCTAGCTCAAGGCCATCTAACCCGCATTCCCTACCTGTTTCTGTTATTTGGGCTCTAAACTTTGCAGTTTCCGCCATGTCTATAATTTATTGCTTTGTTCTGCCTAAAAAGATAATTGCAGTTAGTCTGATCCGCGTAAGCTTGTCAGTCCCTGATCTGCAAATATACAACAGAGCATGTGCAATATTAAAAACACCCTATGTTATGTCTGTCTGTCAATGCTGGAAAAGCCAAAGGCAGCAGGCACTGAAATAACCAGATTTAATTCCTAGTAAAGAAAAGAATCTGAAATTAGACAGAGTTTTCCCAACGGATAAGATTTTCCGGTGGTTGATGAAATGCTGTTAAGTTCAGACTCCACAGGAAAATAACACCTTCTCTGGAAGAGAAGTAGTGTTGGTAGAGTAGATACACACTATATATTTCTCCCGGAGCACCTCTCTCTGAAATATAAGCCTATTTGAACATGGCCCCCTTCTTCAGGAGGAATGATCAGTCACCTACTCTTATTTATCTGTTAATGTCATTCATATCATGTGGCTGTCAATCAATATAAGAAAATGACAATGTTCAAGATCTAAAGATAATTGTGTTAATGTTTTATGTAATTGTTTAAAGGTTAATATATGGGAACCATCCAGGACGTAGCCGACAATATGTCATATATTTTTGAAGGGAGTGGGAGATCACTGTAGTGCATGCCCCATCTCTAACAAAAGAAGTAGAGCCCCATCCTCTTCTATCTTCAATAACCCCAGAATATGAACCTTGAGTTATCTGCAGGCCTCGTTCTATTAAGTATGTCTAGGAGATATAGATTATGGCCCTGGTGAGAATGGTAATTACTAACTGGGAATCTGCCCCTTCTCCAATGATTCTTATAGCTCTGGAGCCCCCTTTTATTGGTTATCAAATCTGAGGAAAGTCTGGAGAATTTTCTCAGCCTGATTTAGATGAAGAAAACATGGATATTGAGCAGTTGATAGATCTAGAGTCTTCTCTCCCCCATTTTAGTAAGTCATTATGAGTGGATATATTGTAAACAATCAAACACATAATCAATCACATCAGATTCTGACAACATGATGTACAAAGAAGTTGTTGACTCACAGATAGGTTTGAACTGATAAATTAACAGAAGGTCAATTCATGTTAATCATTTATTGACTGGGCCTGAGCCTTCTGGTCAGTACATACATCTCTATTGTGATTTACACAAAATATTAGAAAAGTTGCACATTGGACCAGTCACACAGAGACCATCAATAAACAAGCATCAATACATGAGAGGTCAACAAGTGTGAAAACATATTAAACATTTTGATGTTGCACATGTTAAGTGTGATGGTAATTCAACAATTAACTATCAGTTTCCTGAAATTGGGTGTGATGTGTACCAAGGAAAATGTAACCTGGTGACTGGAAGATTAAGTAAGCCAGGGTCCATTGACTGATGGATCCACTTCAGGTCTGCCCGTATAGCTCCACTGAAGGCCTCCCCATACTTTGCTCATGGCCAAGTCATCTTCCATCTCACTTGTGGTTCATCTCTTTCTCTCGGCTTCCCTCTTTCAGGTATGATTTAGGTGGTTAGTTTGCTGATGTGTTGGGTGGTTGTTGGTATGTAGCCACCAAGATCACTGATGAATATTCACATAAATATATACATTCCTACCAATACAATATTCTAGAAGTAGGTCGGAAGAAATCTAAATTCCTGAAGTAGGAACTAGTTCCCCTCCCCTCCTTTTTTCTCTAAGGTTGTGTTGGGTTAATTTGGGGTGGTCAGAGTTTATCACACTGTGTACGCCTTGTATCAACTGGTTCCTGCTGTATGTAAGTTCTCATTTGACCTGGGGTCAGTGAACGTGTACAGTAAGACAGTGGCAAGAGTGAGAATATGTCAAGATGCATGTAAATAAATGACATACATTTATAACATTTCTTCCACTCAGTGGTGTTTATCGCGTGTATAAATAATTCTCTGTGTTTTCCCAATTAACTTCTTCTTCTTCTTCTTGTGTCTAATAACTCTCTCCCATTATCTGTTGTTGTGATGTTGAGTGTGGAGTTGTGTGGTGATGAGTGGTGTTGAGTGATGTTGTGTTTTAAGTTATGTTGAGTAATGAGTTAAGTTCACTGCGCGTGATGGTGTTCCGCGAAGCACAACTTTCTCATGTAATGCAGTTCATGTGTGCCCTTATCTATTTAAAATTTGACAAAAATATAAATATTTATTCCGTCAAACCCTATTGATTCAATAGATGAAGGAGAAAGGAAAGATTGATTTCTCTCTCAGCTTTCTAGATTGTAAATAGGCATAGATAAGTCTGTTTTAGAACAAGGCACTTATTCTAGTACACGAACTGTCATTTCAGCTGTAGGTAGTGATAGCATCTTTTATCAGTGTTTCTGGTGAAATGCACAAGATTGCTTTAGAATCATCACTTCTCACAGTTGTTTAGAATAGAATGTAGTAGTATAATGCACTTCTTAAAGTTAATAATTATCTCTAAGAATATCAGAGATTGCAGTTTCATCGAAGAGAGTATTGGAGAGTCATTTTGCCCGGGAACGGCTCTGCGTCGTTAGAATCTACTGTCGAGCATTTTTACATTTCAGAGGTTTTAATTAATAATAATACATTTCAATTGACATTACAAACACGGGTTACCATTACTTGATACCTGATACATCGGGTTCTTAGTCTAATCTCAGGACTAACAAGCTCACCTGGGATTCAGACATTCTGCCTCCTCTATTTGAAAATTTGGTCACACAATTTTTGACGTCTGTTCTCCAGGCATGTTTTCGCAAGAGTGCGCTGCTTATCATAATCTATACCGGCGTTGGCGCGAAAGCCGTGTCACGTGTCTGTCCCGTCCAATGGTTTTTTAAGCCTTGGCTGATGAAATCTTTCCAAGAATCCACGTCATCTGTCACTTGTTCAGTTCCAGTTTCGATGTTAAGTTTTAAGTCCTAGTCTCCGTTTGCGGTTGTGAAGTCAATTTCTTTTAATGTTGTTTCCTCTTCTTGCGGCATGTTTTGGTAAATGAATAATGGTGGTTAGCGTTATGCCACAACAGACTCACAGTACTGGCAGTATTGGTCTTACTTCTATCAGTATGTGCCTATTATCTTAAGACTCCCGGCAGTCTGGATATAGACTTTGACACAGACCCCTACTACTGGCAATAGTGGTCTTATTTCGACCAGTATGTGTCTGTTATCTTAAGACTCCCGTCAATCTGGATATAGACTTTGATAAACACTGTGGTCGAAACGTACGCTTGTTTGTGCGTGTGTCTTGCTGTTCCTTCTCTTGATTTATAGTTATATGGGCGGAGAGGGAGGGGTGTTCCGTTGCGAAGTGACCAAGCATTCTGCCTCGCTCCTTTGGTTCACGATTGCGTGCTTTAGGGTCATTACTGAAGCTCTGTGAGAAAGATTTTGGCAGACCATTCTGCTGAAAGAGACCGAGTTATATGGGATCAAATCCGGAACAATTAAAGGCAATTTTTTAACGTTAGCTCGATTTGAACTCAAGCGTAGTCCATACATGTGCTACTACTTCTAGTGCACTGGTCTGGTTATTGCGTGTGGATTAACTTTCCCTATAACCAGTGTACCTCGCCACTAGGCGAAATCATTCCGAGTTCAGAGGTATATTTTGTGTTTATTTGGTTTATCCGTTAGTTGACTGAGTACGATTCCGAGGCTGATCCAGTCTTGTAAACTGGGTAGTGGACATTTTCTCGGAGCTATGTGGCAGAAAGGCGGTGAAGAAGGAGTTAGTCACCCAAATTCAATATATTGTCGAGTTGTGTACGTGGAAACCAAATACTTCTCATCGATACGGCAGTAGCCGCAATGGGATTAACTTTACACTCGAGGGTTGAAATATAGCAACAAGAAACAAAATATATGTAAGCAAAATATGCAAGATCACCGGTTTATGTTGAATCACAAGCCAAGGAAGAAAAAATACTTCACATTAAAGCACAACAACAGCTGAATTTTGATTGTTCACAAGTAAACACATAAGTATACACGCATAATTAAGCCGGTGTTCGCTATGCAAAGTGCGGTGGCACTGAAACTATTGTGCCGGTAGCTATCGAGTTCTTTAACGCGTCCTGCACCATCTGTGTTGGGTACTGGGGGAAGTAGTGGGCGTATGCCTCAACTAGAGGACGTAGTTCAGATAGTTGAACCTGTCCCTGGTGATCTGTGCTGTCTTTGGTTTGAATGCAATCTGCCCCGTTAATGGTAACAGTTTCTATATTATTTTTCTTGTGTGTATTATCGGCCTCTTCTTGTGTTGTCTGATTAGAGGTTTTCGATTTGAAGATTTCGTCATTATCATTGGCAGCTGTCTGATTAAGAGATTTGTTATATGTATTCTCAGAAACATTTTGTCCGTTCTCTGAGGTCTTATGTTCAGTAGTCTTCACACCGGAGTCATTCGTGAGACCCAACTGTGGTTTTATGTTTACAACAACGTCAACAATTCGAGTTTTCGTCAGTTTTCCTGGCTCCAGTTCTTGAATCAGGTTGAAATTGACTAGTGCCAGGAATCTGCCACCAGGCCAACACATGGCCCTGGGACTAGAATGTAAGATGAGTCTTGTGATGTCAGTGAAGCACTCATCAAAACATTGGAAGAATGGCTCTAAGCTCTTTAAGGCTACTGAAGGGTTAAAGATATACAGTTTTTGCCAAGTAAACAGCGGCGAAATTTCATAGTCTTTTATTCCCTTCAAAGAAGTATGCTCGTTTGATTTTGTGTCTTGTTGCTTATCATCATCGACTTCTGAGAGACTTGAAAGCTTTTGCTGGTCACGTTCATTATTAATTCTGGGCTGGTTCACATCTTTTTGTATATCTCCTTCTTTCTTGGTGGTTTGTTGTATAACTTGTAAGCTGCCTTGCAACTTATTCGCACCTTCTTCACTATCTTTCGTTGTGTGTTGATCCTGCAGGTGCTTTTTCTCCGAGTCTACATTTTTAGCTGATAAAGCAGCTGCTGCATCTTGATAAATTTTCTTCATCAAGTACATTGCGGTATCTGACTCCTTCTGAAACTTATAAGTCATGAAGGAATCAGTGAAAGCTTCTGACTCCAGTCTGAAATCCAATGATACAGCACGAGGAATATAGTAACCAATTCCTACATCTACTAGGTGGAGGCTACCAGGGGTCACAAGATCATGAACAAGGACTATCAAGTGGTTGTTAGGAGAATATCTCCCGACATCGTAAGTTGAATACGTCAAACTGGCGTCACATCCGAGAGCTGAGAGCAGAGCATACATGAAAGTATTCAGCCAGTAACACAGACCACCACGGCCTAATAGAATGTCATGCTTAATCTCGACCCAGGAAGGTCGGCGCCGTTTACTAACATCATGTGACATGAGATTGATGCTTTGAAATGGCTCATGTTCTAGAAATGCCCGGATGAGTTTTTCCAGAAAGGATAGCTTTGTGCTGGCTGACACGGATTTGTCGGAAATATTGGGAACTTCCGTAGCAGAGATGTGCAAGACATCCTCCAGGTACCTCAAGGCTTCCTCTGTGGTCAATAGATCCATCTGAAATGTGTGGAAATTAAGTTCAGGTACATTTGACGATAATTCAAGAATTGGTCTAGCAAACAAGATATCAGTATAGAAGAAGACTGGATATAAAGACAAACAGAAATTAGGAAATATTGTGGACATATCAAGAATCATGAAAGTCTAGAAAAGATCAGAATGAGGGGAGAGGGAGACTCCGTGGTGAAAGTGATTACACCGTCTGCATTGCACTCTGAAGATTGTGATTCGATTCCGGGCTACGAATTTCGGTTCTACCATTTAAAAACTGCAATTTACTGCCAATATAGTACCTTGCGGTGTATGGCAGAGGGGTCTTTGAGCCTGAGGAATTAAGGCCGCCTGGCTAGTGCAGTCGCCGCGAACTGTTAGGATTTGTTTTCTGCCCCCGACAGAAAAACAATCCCACACCTTACCGAGGGATCGAACCCGGGTCTCCACTTGGCCAGCCACCTGTTAACAATAAACCACGAATCTGAGTCTGAGTCAACCCGAGCAATAATTTTTAGCTGTTTGTGATTTCTTGACAAGCTTACATTCAGTAATTCATTCAATACTATTGTATGAAAACCAAAACGATGAGGTCTGCTGCCAAATCGCCCGCGTGTGATTCGGACGCTGTATGCGGGATAACCAATCGGTAACACCTTTGCCACGGAGCAGGTATACCACCTAAACAATTCGAAATACCAAGGTGGGGATCGTAATATAAATATCAAATTGTCGGAGCACGAATAAACAAACAGAATATCCACTATCTTATATAATAAAAGATACTTTATATCTAAATTATAACCCAAATGGGTTGGACTGGATATTACTTGTATAAATTATACTTTACAATCGTAAGTATTATGTGTATGTATGCAAAATAAGTGTGGTTAACAGGCGCTGTAGGTTAGGGGATTGTAGGGCGCACAGTTTCATAATTCCCCATCATACAGAATCTAAGGTTCGATATCGGCTGTGGGAGATTTGAAAGCAAACTGCTTTCTGTTTATTTCAATGATACGAGGTGTCGACCGTTCAAAAAGCAATGGCAAAGTCAATCAGTCAATCAGATAACGTTTCCACAATGAAGGTAGGCTGCAATGGATCTCCAACACTGTCTGTCTCTCGCCTTGATTGTACATCCTGTCAGGCTGCTGTTCGTCCATCTCTTGATGTTATCTTCCCACTTGTATAGTTATCTATATCTTGCTCGCTTACCTTTAACCTTACCAAACGTCGCAAACTACTGAACGAATCTTCTTCTTCTTCTTCTTCTTCTTCTTCTTCTTCTTCTTCTTCTTCTTCTTCTTCTTCTTCTTCTTCTTCTTCTTCTTCTTCTTCTTCTTCTTCTTCTTCTTCTTCTTCTTCTTCTTCTTCTTCTTCTTCTTCTTCTTCTTCTTCTTCTTCTTCTTCTTCTTCTTCTTCTTCTTCTTCTTCTTCAGCATTCCGAGCCATTGAGGTTCTTTGCTGCAGATACAAGCCGTCTCCATTCGTCTCTCTGGTTGACCTTCTCTTGCCAGTCGCTGATTCCAAGTGCTTGTAGGTCTGTATGTATATTATCTCTCCACCGTCTTCTTGGTCTACCCCGGGGTCTACGGTCATTTATGTCCTCAGTGTAAGCGATTTTTGTTTCTCTATTATCTTCCATTCTTTCTATGTGCCCCAGCCATTGCAGTCTATTAGCCTTCATGATACCAGTGATTAGCGGGGACTTAAACAGATCATAAATGTCTTTGTTGCTTCTTCTTTTCCACTCTCCACTTTGTGTATCCCTAATGGGCCCAAAGATGCGTCTTAAGACTTTGTTCTCAAAGGTTTGTAACAAGGCTTCGTCTCCTTTAGTTGTACTCCAGGTTTCAGACCATACAGCACAACTGGTCTGATCAGTGTTTTGTATATTGTGATCTTGATGTTACGAGATAGCGCATTTGATTTTAGCAGATGTTGTAGTGCATAGTATATCTTATTTCTAGAGTTAATTCTAGCTTGTATTTTAGAGCAGTTGAAGATTGTACCCAGGTATTTGTATGTTTCCGTTCTTTTAATGGTCATATTATCTATTTGTATGTGGCCAGAGTTTTTAGCCGTTCCTTCTCTTGAAATTACCATATATTCTGTCTTGTCTTAGTTGATAACCAGCCCCATTTGCTGAGCTTTTTCCTTTAAGTGAGTCAATATTTCCAAAGTTTTTTGTTCATTTTCCCCTATTATATCTATATCATCTGCATACCAAGCAGTCTGGAGGTTCCTCCAATAGCACATTCCTCCT
Source organism: Cepaea hortensis (assembly GCA_963921405.1). NCBI lineage: Eukaryota > Metazoa > Mollusca > Gastropoda > Stylommatophora > Helicidae > Cepaea > Cepaea hortensis. The sequence continues at coordinate 33,812,421 of OY992883.1, read as the reverse complement.
TTACCTTCCTTACAACTTTCTCTAGAGCCAGATTGAAGCGTAGCCGCGATAGTGCATCACCCTGTTTCAAGCCAGATGTTATTTGGAAAGTGTCTGATTTCCTGCCTTTATATGTTACTATATTATAAGTATCTTCCATGCATAGTCTGGTCGTGTTGAACTAATATTACTGTCTAGTAAATCACAAACAGACAAATACTGGGATTGGTTGCAGCGTTCTGTAAAGGAGATGCGATTAACGTTATTTCTTATATTTAAAGTCGTGACTAAAACATCATGAACACTACGGTGAACAGTGTGAATGTGATTCTGAAACTCACCTCGACCAGTAGAAAATGTTAAATGATGCAGGTGGAGTCAGACCTTTATGAAGCAACTCTCATCGGTGATACACCCAGATCAATCCAGATTGGACAGATCAATCCAGGTTTATCAGGTAAATCAACGGTGCTAGTGCTCTTATAACCAAAAAAGTCGTCGGAGATACACCCCAAGAGGTGTACTAGTCTGAGAAACCCTGAGCTTTGAACCCCGGGCAACTGTATTTTGTAAGCCCGTGTACTAACCACAAGGAATCAACGGCCCCTACCCCCTATCAACAGATGTTCTAACAGGTTGTCACTGTAGTATGGAGGTCACCAACACACGTCACTAAAAACATGCGTGAAACATACTTACAATGACACTATCCGGCGATTTGAGTCACGTCACAGATGTCCACAACAGCAATGAAGTGGCGAGATTCTGCCGGCAGGTTGAACGAACTATAAACCCCAGACAGTTTCACTGAATCGGTTTCTACTGGCTCAGGTCAGATTTTCTGGATTACAAGTATTTTTCACAGGCTGATTAGAGTTTTATATAAGTGTTATACCTCCTTTCTTAACACGCAGAGACGGCGAACATGAAGGCCATGGAACTAAGCTATTGGGATGAATAGTTAAGTTAAGCTGCCTTCTAACGTCGCCTTAAAACAAAAACAAAATCGCTTGTCTGATTTCATACATTTACACAGTGCGCTAGAGCCAGGGGACTCGAGGAGAGTTGAGTGATAGTTTTGGTTGAAGGACGAAAAGCGGTACGTGTCGCCCAATTATCGCACATAGAGAATCAGAAGCAGTACATAAACATTGTGCTTTCATATATCTACCAGGGTTGTTCTATTCTGTTGTTCATAAAGACAATTGATGGAATAAGTTAAATAAATTGTGAATAATAACACTTTAATAATCAAATGAAATCCTATATAAATTAATATCATAATTAGTATTATAATAACAGCTATAATCAACAACAGTCTTTTAGCATTGAAGACGCAAACAGTATATTGCACACTTTATTGTCTGATATATTTCGATGTTTCTCTGAGATGCATACAACAGAAATTAAGTTCAACATATAATGAAGTAGAGTAATGAATTCTTCCAATTGAAATACACAAACACACTGTCATATATTATGTTAAATGGAGGACACTCAGAACCCTTCACCATAAGATCAGGAGTATGACAAGGTTGTGTACTGTCCCCTCTCCTGTTCATAGCCTATATACAAAGGGCTTCTCATAAGTCTTTAGCCTGACCATGAAGGAGTAAGCGGAGAAAATTAAAATTTGGTACATTTATAGCTCATTCAATTTGTAATGGATATATGAATTATGAATTTCCCTCCCAAACTGGTTTTTCCCGATATGCTGCATGGCACAACACACCCTATTGACCAGATCTGCACATCCAACGGTTTGTCACAACAATGGAGAAATCAGACGCCAGGACTGTGATAAACTTCTTGATGTTACAGGGAAAACCACCTACAGAAATACACAGGGAGATGGAGCCAGTGTTTGAGGAAGTCTGTCCTTTATATGTTTCTGTAAAAAAAAAATGGTGTATGCAGTTTAAGTGTGGCCGTTCCCAAGTTGCTGATCTGCCAAGATCAGGACGACCGTCCTCAGAGTGCAACGTTGCAAATGCTGCAAAATTGACGAAAATCATAGACCAGGATAGGAAAATGACAATTGCAGAGATATCGCGTTCAGCAAAACTGAGTAAGAGTACAGTTTTTAGAATTTTACACAACAGACTGAACATGAGAAAATTGTGTGCCCGCTGGGTCCCGCGCCTGCTGACATGTGAACAGAAACAAACACGGGTTGATTGCTGTGGCCAGTTGTTCAACATGTGGCGATCGTAAAACATGTTGACTACCATGGTGACGGTAGATGAGACTTGGATTCACCATTATGACCCAGAATCCCAAATTGCCAGCATGCAGTGGAAAACCCCGGGCTCGCCAACACATGTCAAGCCAAGAGCACAAAAATCTGCAAGAAAAGTGATGCTGACTGTGTTTTGGGACGTCAAAGGTGTCATATTGAAAGATTACATGCTTCATGGCAACACGGTTAATGGGCAGTACTATGCAGATCTCCTTATCAAACTAATAAAGGCTGTGACCAGAAAACGAAGGATAGCACGTACGCAAATTCTGCCTTTGCTTCAAGACAACGCCCCCCCCCCCCCTATAAAGCACGACTTGTGCTGCAAACTGCCAATAATTTTAATATTGAAATTCTTCCACATCCACCATATTCTCTAGATTTTGCTCCATCAGACTTTTTTCTTTTCCCAAATCTTAAATTACAGCTGAAAGGAAATCGTTTTGACATTGATGAAGATGTCATACTGGCTTTTGATAACTGGTTTAGTTCGAAAAATAGGTTATTTATTCTGAAAGTCTTTTCAAGATCATGAAGAGGTGGCAGAAATGCATAAATTCAGGTGGTGTCTACACTGAAAAGGAATAAACATTGTGCTAAATGTCAATTTTCTCCGCTTATTCCTTCATGGTCAGGCTAAAGACTTATATGAGAAGCCCCTTGTAGATAGCACATGTAAAGAAATCATCCAAACAGAGACCGCAAGAACACCGCCTGATGAACAGAACACAGAAGAAGAACCAATGGCACATTACACCATTAAAGAACTCCTATTTGCAGACGATCAAGTACTAATAGCAAAATCCGAAGCAGAATTACAAGACCATATAAATAGTCTAAATGAAGAGTGTAAGGAACATATCATGAAAATTAGCATCAGTAAAACAGAAGTAATGACAATAACCAAATAAGAAAAACAACAAGATTCATCTAACAGGACACCTCCTGAAACATGTAAAGAACTTCATGCACTTAGGAAGAATACTATCATCAAATGGCAAATCAAAAGACAAGATAGAAAATAGATGCAATAAGGCAAACCAACTCATTGGACAAATGACACCAATACTAAAGAACAAACATGTATCAATAACTACTAAGAAAGCAGTTTACAACACAATCTTCCTACCAACTCTATGTTACCAATGTTAAACATGGACAAAGACAGAAACAGAGAAAAGAAAAATCACAAGAACAGAAATGAGATTCCTGAGAAGAATACTCAATGTACCAAGGATAGATAAATTCAGAAATGAAGAAATCAGTGGAGGTTATAGCAGAGCTAGATTTTATCAGAAGTAGCAAATGCAATGGTTTGGCCATATAACTAAATTACCAACTAACAGTATATCACAACAAGCAATGATGTATAGACCAAATGGAAACAGAAGGAAAGGCCGGCCACTGAAACGATGGACAGAGTTTAGCAGAGCCCATGGGAATCTCAATACATGAAGCCCATAAGCGGACACTCTCCCGCTGTTTATACTTTACCTCGACACCCAAGGTGCAAGAGAAACAAGATGAGATGAGTATGCTCTGTTGTAATCACAGTAGTTTTAAAGATACTAGCATGTCTTTTTTCTTTGCATGATTTTGATTTACCCGCATGTATATCGGACGCCTCAGCATATCTCAGTAACATTTGGTTATGTGTAGTGAACCACACACTGAATTCTCATTGTCACATGCCAAAACGCTATTTAATGGCGTACAACTGAAGAAAAATGACTCCTTCTGGTTGATAGGGTATGTCGGATTACCAGAATTTTTCAATGTTAGCTTTCTAGTCTATTTAGGGGATGTTTTCTGCTAACCTACTTTCTATCTGTCATTCTGGTGGAGACGGACATATAATCAGATTGCTACTGGAACTATTAGTGTTGGAACTCTTCGCTGGCTGCTGAGGATGGAGACGGAGCGCTTATGGGAATGTCCCGAATGCTGTGATGTCGGTTCTTAAATCAATCAATCAATCAATCAATTCTGGTCTGCTTATGTGAATGGGCTAGCATTTGTATCGAAATTGGTATATGCAATTAGATTTGGCGTACGAAGGTACAGTTTCTTTTAATAGTGTTGTTGGTATAGAGGCGGTTTTGTATCTCATAACTCAAACTTGCTCATCCCCCGGGATGGTTAACCCGGTCAACAAATGCCCGCAGAAGTGGGATGTGTCGGCCTAACGGCGCAAGAACGCCGCTTTGCTGTAAACAGGCACAACGCAATCACATCCGGAAAAAAAATATCTGGATGAACGCAGAAGAAGAGGAAGAAACTTGCTCATAGTACGTTCTGCCAACTGTTATTTTGAGTATGTTCTGTATATGTTGCACCAGGTTGTCCAACGGAAGGGTAGTTGAATAAATACTCGGAGTTTGGGGTACAATGTTTCGTTAGGTAGTGGTTTGGGTGGTGGGATTTAGGATTTTCTTTAAGGTTTCAAATCGGTCTACCACCCGAGAAGGTTAACCCGGTCAACAAATGCCCGTAGATGTCGGATGTGTTGGCCAAAAGGCGCAAGTATTGCAGCTCTGCTGTAAACTGGCACAACGCAATTACGTCTAAAACAACGTTCCGGACGAACGCAGAAGAAGAAGAAATTGGTCTACCAGTGCATCCTGAGTACATATCTTCCAGGCACGACTGAACTGGGACAGTGCTAGGCACACTTTATGCTGGAAATGCGCAAAGAGGTGGAAATTTGGGCCTGTCCATATTTATTTCCAGTAGATTTTTGGATTATACCATCCTTTATACATCTGATTAGTATGTATATTGTGTTCTTATTCGATGGCCCAGGAGATGTTCTTGTGTCCGATTCATAGCAACATGGAGCTACGTAGGTTCTTGATTGCTGGCGGTGATGATTAGCCTGTCATCTAAAAACGGTGGTAGAAAGTTATGTCTTTTATATATGTCGATCTGTTTTCTTCGACATGTGCTATGAAGATGTTCACCAAAGTAGGACCTCAGGGACTCTCCATTGCCACTCCATCAGTTTGGCAAATAAAGTTAAATTTGATATTGGAGTGCAAAGAGCTGTTTGCTCTCATCAGACATTATAACCAACACCACACAGTATTGACTATAAGAAAGGTTATGTATCAACACCTGTGATATTTCTATCGCCGTCCCCCACAGTATTTCTAGTGCTATCTGAAATTTGATAAAACTTCTGCATAAACGGCTACCAGACTGAGAATTCTGGAATGGCAGACAACCTGTTACATCAGCATTATTAATAACTCCAAGTGACACTTCGCGTCCGCGTATAAATGGAGCTAAATGACTGGATAATCCAGCTTGGCTTGGCAACCGGAATTTGAGCTTGCCCGGCCAGAATGTTAGAGAGGGCAGTTCAAAATGTGACTCCACCTCGACAGGAGGTGTATATTTCGTGTGGATTATTTTGTTCTCTCTACTCTCTCGATTCGAGGTAAGCTAAGCCTATAGATGATAAATTATTATGGTGTCTGACAAACTATGGTGTAGGTAATATGTTTGCCTATGTGTAAAGTGTGAAATTGTAAAATCAACGCTTCACTGAGAAGATATAAAATGATTGCTAGATTTATGGAAGGATTCTGCAGATAGAAATGCTGTTCCACTGAAGGATCTACAATCCTTGAGTTCCATCTGCTATGAATGATTATCTGCATGTTATGTGATTGTCGTCACACTATAAATGCACATCATGAGCATTATTCCTTAAGCTGTGGAAATTTTCTTAAGTGTCTGTGTCTTAAACCATCGTGCACTTGAGGGGAGAAATATGATTCTCAAGTTTTCACATCTTTCTTGAGTATCCCTTGAGAATTAATTAGTGATTGCAATGTTTCTTTTTCTGGGATTATTGCACATATTAGAAATAAAGATGGATATATGGTCCAAGATTTTGCAGGATGTTGCACTAAACGCCAGCATTGTATAGCTGCTGTTGATGACATGGGAGATTTTTGCATTCAGTGATCTGCCAAATGCTTTCTGAACGATCAACATATACCTGCGTAAGTGATTGACATAATGCGGTTCGCTACTGAATTTCGTGCAGCTATAACTCTTGCGAAAGTGGGCAGAATTTCGAACAACATTCTTAACCCCTACTCCAATGAGTCATGCTTGGAAGGATATCACTTTCATGTGTTCGAATCTTCGTTGATATTTAGGAGATAAATGAAGATCTATGTTGTGGTTCTCTCATTATTTCGTATGATCATTATTTCATGCAATGATCTATATGATTTCTTATTGGTGAATATATATCGTATAAATATTGATTTATTTTTATTACCCTGACTGTTTGAGGAAGATGATATGTTCGAAGTGACACCAGTAGACTAGGCAAATGGGTTTATGAATGTGGAGAAGAGAAGAGCACTTGGTACACGAAGGGAGTATTGACCGGTCGTGCAGTTATAAGCATGGGATGATAAGATCTCATCAATCACGAATAGATGTCAATAACTGTGCAGAAATCAGTCACACTCCATTATTTGATTGATCAATTGCCATTACCAGAGAAGGGAGTTTGGCAATCCCACTTCTGAGTGGCAACACCCTCCTTTATACACCCCTCCTCCTTTTTCTATGACATTTGTTTTGCAAACGTGTACCTGTTGGTGTTTGTGTTTATATCACCATAGAAGGGTCGTGATTTATGGCCACAACATCATGGACTCGGTCATATTGACTTGATCTGGTGGCTGCTATTGAGGTGTTCTGAACATGGAACATGAACAAAGGGAAGTTCTACGTCAACTAAGATGAACTGAGTAATTTACCTTTTGGACGACCTAAAGAGTATCTACATCAGGTATCCATCTACCTGATACCTGGAATGACCACACGACCTCTACATCACCAAGCCTTACGTAACCAGCTAAGTATTTCAGTATTTTAGACTGGATTGTCAATATTCTATCGTTATTTCCCCCCCCCCCCCCGCCCTTGGGAACTTGATATCTATGTTGTTGACACAGCGGGTTGATTATACCAAGTGGAGTAATGGCTCATCAAGTTTCATCATTTAGCGGTGGGTTATCATTAGTTCTGCCTAAGACATTTCTTATGGACTTTATTTTGTGCCGCGAAGAAAATGGACTTTCCTAAATTCAAGAATGAGGATTATCAGAACCCTAGAGATATATTTTGAAGAACACACACAAGATTGTTAGATTATGATCTGAAGGAACTTTAAAACTTTTTGTGAAGATCATCATGGATTATCAAACTAAATATATTTAATTTATCAATGTCTGTTGTTAGGTTTATCTTGCATTATGTTTTCACATTGTGGTTTTTTTTTTTTTTTTGGACATGCAGAACACAAATCTTCCCCAACCCTAGGAGATGTTCCAATATTTTGTTTTGATTTAGATCAACTAGTTTGTGTATATTTATTGTTGAATGTTTTTTAAGTATTTGTTTACTACAGGTGGTATATTACACAGTGTGTTTAAATTATTTAAAGAGCAACCTGTGGCTGGATAAACACACGCGGACAAATCTTCTTTGCAGAGTAAGCAGTCTCCTCTTTGTCTGCGGTAACTTTCCAGACTCTCTACACCTTCTATAGGAGAACTTAACTTCAAACATTTAGTGTTGGAATCTTACGCATTTCTGTCTTATTCCGCACTTGGGGGTTTTTGAGCCAATTTAAAGTTCTTTTATGGTGGCTGTCTATTAAGGATTGGTACCCCACTCCTTCCATTATTTCCTTATTACGCCCCCTCCTTTTTTTCCTTTAATGGTAGGCTAGTTTTTTTTTTTGGGGGGGGGGGGGCAGGTAACAGGCACCATTAGACTGGAAAGAGAACAAACAGATCAAGAACTCAGTTGTTAAAAGGATTCGTTATTAAGAGATACAGAATTGAAAAAAGTGGAATAGTTTTTATGTAAGACAATTTTGAAGAAGAAAAAAAACACGAAAGTCTGAATAAAATATAATTGTCTCGGTAAGTATGCAGGAGAGGTGGAGAAGAGTAAGACTACAATGTAAATACATTCAAGATGTGATAGAATATCTACTGATGTCAACAATAGGGAAAGGATATGATCTCTTGCTTATGGTAGAGAGACATTTCGAAAGACTGTTATGAAGGCAACGTTCTAGATAGCACAGACCCCTGATTAGTAAATGTGTACCAAACTTTTGATCTCATTCTTGCCCTGATTTTGTGTTAAAACACGAGGGTGGGGGAGGGGGGGGGGTGATGATGAGAAAGGAGAGGGGTGTAGGGGTGGCGGATGTAGTTGAGACTTATACTGTAAATGTTGCATGTCGTTTACAGGACGTTGTGATCAACCCCTGGTTCATTGTCTAAGCAATTTTACGTTCAGTTGTATGCCATAGCCTTCTGAACAAGAAGTCAACGTTTTAGTTCAATTGACCGTCGTAAGGGAATGAACCCACCACAGGAAAAAATAATTATGCGCCAAAAATGGGATGGCCATGAAAGAGTTAATATGCAAGAGTTACATTCAACTGGTTCTCTAAGTATGTATGAGTACATAACTGTATATAGGTATGTTCCATATTCAACGACAACAATAAGTAAACCCATCAACATAGTGCTGGTCATTAGAAATGCATTCATAGCACACTCGTGTGATCTCCACATACATTTATTAAGAAGCACTGTTTTATAGTTACCCCAAGAGCTATGCCGACGGAAGCACAACTACATGTTGAACAGGTCTTGGGGTAGGGGCCAGACCAAGAGAGACACAACCTGCCGCTCTGCAGGCAGACTGAGGATAGCAGTCAAAGTCTACATCAGGCGCACGATGCCGCTAATTTTTGGTCCGGATACATACTCTAAGACTCCCAACTGAGGAATATGGCTGAACGCTTCTAAGCCATTAACCTTCAGTTGTGAGAGCCGGGCCGATAATCACTCACCTTAAAATGGAGGTGAGATGCTGAGCACGCTACATGCCTAGCACAGACATTTGTTCGAAGGCTGTCACCTGGGGGATATGAGGGGTTCCCGGATGAGAGAGCATGGCCATTACATGCTCACCAATGCACGGAGGTAAGGTGCTGGGGCGGCAGCACATGTAGCCTACCTCGTGAGCGGGCACTAAAGGTAGAAAAAGAGCCCCAGCAGCACGAAATGGTTACGATGAAAGTCTGTATCAATACTCATAGAATGAACGTAGTCAAAGGTGGAAAAAACGTCTCAAAAACACGAAACGGAACGCTTGGCTAGCGAATCCATTACGTGGAAGTCCGAAGCGAAAGTTTGATGAGTGGATGTCGTCCGCAGACTGTCCGTCCCTGGTTTGTGTGGGGGAGCGACCAGCGGCAAACGAAATGCCCAATACACGGAAGTGAGGAATTAAAGCAGCCATGAGCAAGACGTGGCGATTCCTCGGGTGAGCCCAGTCTCAGAGCACTATGTGCCGGTTCTGCAACCATGGAAGCCTCCTTGGATAGCGGGGAATGCCAACGGTCTGCCCCTGCCTTCCCTTGAGGGTTGACCGTGATGTTTTCGACCGTTCTACCTTGACCAGCTGAGATGTGGACGACACCACAACAATAAAGGTCTAATGTCCCTTGAAACCCCGGAAAGGCAAACACGTAAAAATGCCCGAGTCGAATGTGCTGGCCTAAGAGCGCAAATAAACTAGGCACAACGCAAAAACTTCCGAGTGAAATGTCTTTCGTGGTCGGAACAGCTCTGACTAGCTAGTCTTCCGAATGTCCTTCACGTCCGGAACAGCTCTGACTAGCTATTTTTTCCGAATGTTCGTCGTGCCCGGAACAGCCCTGACTATATTGTCCTTCGGGCACAATGACAAGCACATGTCCGAATCGAAAACTCGCTAAGTGGATACCGTCTGCAGACCGGTCTGGTTTGTGCGGGAACCTCCCGTGGCGAACGAAATGCCCAATGTATTGAAGTGAGGAATTAAAGCAGCCATGAGCAGGACGTGGCGATTCCCAGAGTGAGCCAAGCACCAGAGCGCCATGTGTCCGCTCTGCAAATATGGAATCCTCCCCGGATGGCGGATAATGCCCATGAACTGTCCCTGTCTTCCCTTGTGGGATGACCGTGAAGCCTTCATCCGTTCCAACTTGACCAGCGGGGATGTGGAGGCACCACAAAAGTGAGAGTCCCCCAGGATTGCTAACCTGGTCAAAAACGCACGCAAAAGTCGGACGCGTTGGCCTAAGGGTTTCGGCTCTAGGGTGCATAACAGCACACCGCTATAACATCTGAAAAAACACTCCGGATGAACGCAAATAAAAAGAAAAAGAAATCCACACATTACGCTCTGCCTCCCACACAATCTGAACAAGTCATTCATCTGTGTCCGGTGAAAATAGTGTGTTACTTCCAGTTAATACTAATAACAAGTGACAAGTTGTCTAATAATGTACATTAATAACTGCAGTGTCATATTTGTCAGCAGATCGCATTGTCTTGGTTTTCATACGATGGTATGGGTGCCGGTCGTTCAGAAATCAATGGCAAATTACTGAACGCAAACTTGCCAATATATCACAAACAGCCAAAAATTGCTCGGGTTTGACTGCGACGTCCTGTAAAGAATATGCAACTAACTTAATAACTCCATAAGTGATCATACTCTGGTAGTAACAGTATCAGTTAGTTCCATGTCCGCATCAGGACTCCTCTTGGGAAAGATATATAATATTGGCCAAATAAAATTACAATAAAACATTGTGATCGCAGGGCGTTGACAGTCGGGGCATTGCGATGTAGTCCTCCACACACCCAAAACTACCGATATCATTCCCGCTGAGCAGCTGTGCCCCAACTGCCCAACACACGAGGAGCTCCAAGTGAGCGACTAGAACTCTACCTGACTGTCTACAAAAGTGATCCTGATTTGTACGGAAGCTTTGGACACGATAACGGGTCTGGCAGTTTTGGCTATCCCTCAACCTCCTAGCCAGATGGACACGATAACGGGTCTGGCAGTTTTGGCTATCCCTCAACCTCCTAGCCAGATGGACACGATAACGGGTCTAGCAGTTTTGGCTATCCCTCAACCTCCTAGCCAGATGGACACGATAACGGGTCTAGCAGTTTTGGCTATCCCTCAACCTCCTAGCCAGATGGACACCTGCAAAATTTGGTTCTATGACCATTCTTACTAATCAGTTTCACACATACTCTACTTTATTCTTTCACGCCTTTCCTTTCATACATCATTGTACACATGTTTATTTCGTTCCCAACGCATGTTCTTAAACTTCCAGTGTGCTGATGACGAGGTAGCGGGTTCAACCCCTACACCAGTCAGTTGGACTAAAATGTTGTCTTCTTGTCTTTGACTTGAGGAAGTAAATTACACATACCTTGAAGTGGGTTCTCTTGATGACGATGGACACTGGTAATTAGTATTAGGGAAAGCTAATCTACCCGCAAAGATCAGCCCCTGTGCACTAGAAGTATTAGTACCCGTATGGATTACACATTGAATTCAATACCAGCGAACGCAATATAAATAAAAAATAAATAATTGACATGGTTAATCATTTTCCTTACTATTGTAATATCAGATTTTGATATCATCTTTCTCGTTGATACTATCTGTCACGGGATACTGTGAGTTTGGTGATTCCCTGATAAACTAGAATAGTAATATTAATTGCAATGTATGAGGATGGAAAGCAATCGAGTACTTCAGTCCGAGGTGAGGACAAAGTGAGGGTTATTGACCGAATGGTATAGACGACAGATACCGTTGTTATCAGGGGTCATTGACTGCCGATTTTATCGGACAAACAACCCGGAGACGGGATGTTGAGAAAAACACGAAGACGTGGAACAAAGCGTTAAAACTGATTGATGTACGAGAGTTTGGGAAAGCGGGGAGTAGCGGAGAAAAACGGGACGGAGCGGCCAGGGACTCATACGTGATTTCACAGACTTTTGATGTGAAGGAAACGGCAAATTAGATTGTTGATGTAGAGACATCAAAAGAGAACGGAGAATTGGAACTTAGTATAAATTGGTGGAAACTTGTTTTTGTGGTTAGTGTGCTACCAAACTGGACGGAGAATGGTTCTATGCGTCCTTAAATAGAAGAGAAATATAGGTCCCTTATTGTTTAAAGGCGATGGGACATTGGTGCTTATGTGCTTGTGTATTTCGATTCATGGACTAACATAGATTATATAAGGTAATCTAGCTTTAGCTTAATAGTCTAGCATAGGGAACTAGGTGTCTGTGCTTTGCTGTTACCATTTCCTTCTTTTAGCTAATCATGTAGACTTTAGTGAACTCATCTGTCTTATGTCAGAGTATCTTTCGGAAGCGTCTAAGTACGACTGGAAGCATGCTCTCACATAAGAATTAGTCTGAAGCAGACTATTATCACCAGGTTATATATCACCCACAGGTTCTACGAAAAACTCCTGACAGGTTCAGAGAAGATTAAAGAAATTAACTTCACTTGTGCAGAGAAAGTACTTTACTAGAACCACTAAAACATAACCAGTCAATAATCGTGGACCGACATAACGAATGGAAAATAAGTGAACTCTGTATCCAGGTTTTGAAAACCATGGAAAGGACTTTCATTCTATAAAGGCAGAGCGACATAGGCTAAATATATTTGAATTGGGTACTCACCTAAAAGAAACATTGAAGAACTCAAGAACAGTTTACATGTATACAAAAACTGTTAAGTAATTAAGAGACAGTGTGTCGAACATATATAGTCGTTATACAGACAGTGGTAGACAGTGGTGATGTGTTTCAGTGATGGATTTTACTATCTTCCAAGAAAGGGAAATCTGCTGAATTCAAACTTATCATAATCGCATGATTTTATAATGATCAAACGGTGAACATTTTTTCAATATTGGATTACGTCCAGACTCAAGCGGAGCGGAACATCCAGGGTGAGAGCTGTCCATATATGTTTGATGTCTTGTTGCAGGGCCGTATAAAGATGGGAGATACGATACGGCACATAAGAATCCAAGAGTCCTGTCTCGCACTCGCAATAGAAGACACTACCAACTACATATACACATTCAATCCATACAACTGACATAGTTTTTCCGCATTAAATACTTTATTAATTGTTGGAGGAAACTGTTGTCTGGGTATGTTATGAAGGAATAAGAGAGAGAGAGAGAGAGAGAGAGAGAGAGAGAGAGAGAGAGAGAGAGAGAGAGAGAGAGAGAGAGAGAGTAGAAGACAGAACGGAGGAGTGTAGACAAAAGTATGTCAATAATTCCCAAGTATAAGGATCTTAAAGGTGTGCTTGTTGATTCCACTGTCCTCCAGGGACGACAAGCGACACTATCATTGTTTTTGTTTTCTTGATATTAATGAAAATACACATTTTTGCACCCTATTACTATTATCTAACAGATGTTGCAAATCCTTTGCGTTTCCACCTTTCAATTCAAATTCATCTGCAAAATGTTGTTTATATATAATAACCTCCAAATCGTATTCCAGATCTATCTTTGATCTGGCTCATTATTATTTCGCTATAGATACAGAGAAACTATCCGGCGACAAACCACAACACAAAGAAATAACAAGCTGTATTAAGACAATACACAACAAATGTTTAATTTGAAGTAAATGTAACATGGTACAGTTAACAATGTGACAATTTATGGTTTCACAAATAACAGCATATTCAAGTTAACAATATATCATAATATATTATCGTTTTTTTTTCAAATACATTTAACTCTTTCGCTACCGCGAGCCCATGTAGTGCCACGATGGATCTGCTGTGATGGCAATTGGTACTTTTATTGCCACAAAATGATCAGTGGTTTATTTGATTCATTTCTGCTCCATTTCGGAATTTTAAGTTACAGTAACCTGAAAAGTGGCACAGCAGAAATATAGCTACGTCATGATTGAGTCGTCAAACATTAGTTAACATTGGATTTTTGTGTATTTTCAGTTTTAAAGTTGTTTATTTTGGTTTTTCACAATGGAAACGCCCACCAGTTTGCGTCCACGTAGTATGACTTGAGATCAAGCTAGATTATTGTTTATAACTGTTTTAAACAATAGTAATTCCGATATCAGTGAATATTTAGAAAGAAGTTTTAGTTGTGTCTAAAGTTTTAGCACATGGTGATACAGAAAAACCAGTGAATGTTCGTCAACAGCTGAGTGTCTGACAACGAAGCACGAATGGCTGAAGTTTACGTCTGTCATTATTGCTATGGGACTTGATCCAAGACCATGTATCAAAGACTACTGGTGTACAAGTGCAGATTTATATACTCCTTGGTATGCCACTGCCACTACGTTTCCAAGTAATCGATTAGAATATATTTATCACACCATGTTTCACGTATGTGAACCTGAGGCAAAAAAAAAAACAAAAAAAAAAAAACAATTGATCCTCTTGTTGACATGATTCTGAAGAAATTCCAGGAAGCATTTTACCCATTTGAAAATGTGTCCATTGATGAAATGATTATTTGGTGGAAGGGCTAAAAAAAAAGCTAAAAAACCATGCATTGTTGTCTCTACCAAGTCTGTAGTTAGAACTGTTGAGAGCGGATTGCGAAAACCGCAAAGCAAGCCGAAGATGATCTCCATGAATATAACATGGCGATGAATGGCTGCGACAGAATGGACCAAATGGTTGGATATTATAATATCCATGATAGGAAAACCATTAAGTGGTGGAAGAAGATCTACTACTGGATCTTTGAAATTGCACAGATCAATGCTCACATCCTACATTCCATATGGCAAACAGAGAAAGGAGGAAAAAAATTGTCATTGAAGAATTTCAAGTAAAGGAAAGTGCTCATCGCGAAGCAGCTCAGAGTATTCCTGAAAGTTTGACACTCTGCCTGCCGAAGAATTTCAGTCTGTTGCAGGAAATTATGTCGAAAGAGTTACATGAGCCAAGCATTTAATAGAATTTGTCGGTGTCAATAGAGACTGTGTTTTTTGCAGCACTCGAACTAAACGACACATATCATCTTTTGTTTGCTCCTGCGGCACAAATAGACCACACTTGTGGCCAAAGTTTGCTTTGCAGCCTATCACAAATAGACTGTCACATATAGTAAATAAAAACAAACAGACATGACAATTAAATGTAAATCTGCCAAGTGTTTTCCTAATTTTTGTCTGAAAAAAGAAAAATACATGATTCAGAATCTGCGGCAAAACTTCTTTTCGGATGATTGATTCGGAGCAATTGTATTTATAGTTTAGAAAAGTGTTGTTTGTTCAGTAAATTCAACAGGATTAGCAGTGATCAGGATATTGGATAACAACGCCCCCTTGGTAAGTGCAATGTTTACATTATTTTTACCTCCTTTTGTCCAATTATATTTCAAATTATATTATTATTTTTATTATATTTACAACCTAAATCAAAAATTCTCCTACCAACATATTCCTTGAGCAATCCCCTTTATTTTGATATATAATACAAAATTTCTGCTACAATTTTAACCATTTTCATAACATTAATGTGACATACACCAACTTCCAGATTTCGGCCATAAGTTTTTTTAATTTTTGTGAAAAAGACATGGTTCAGAATGTGCGACAAATCTTTTGGGTGCTTTTAATGAGCAATACTGTTTATATTCTTGAAGACAAGTGGTGTTTGTTTGATTGTTCAGTAAATTAAACATGATTAGCAGTATAGGAGTGTAGAAAACACCTTATAAGTGCAGTTTTTTAAATAATTTTTACCTCTTTCATTTCAGTTGTTATTATTAAATCTCTCATTATTGTCATAACATTTGTAACCTATCAATTAATTATTAACACTGTCATGTTCCTTGTGCAATCCTCTTTAATTTGATTTGTAATACAATAGATCTGCTACCATTTTAACCATTTTAAAAGCATTATTGTAACACACCCCTAGTTCCAATTTTCTGCCATAAATTTCTGTTTGGTCACAGCCCAGTTTTTGTTTGGTAGTGAAAGAGTTTAAAAAAAAAGCATAGTAACGATCTCATTAACATGCCTTAGGACGTATTCAATATAAAGAAGTAGCCCGATAGTTTGATAGAGCAAAACACACTCAGTTGGTGTGGTCAATATCCGCCACCCGTCTTTACTTTCCAGAGAATTTCCTGATACCAATCTTAGGCTGACATTACCACCTCGATGAGGATTCGAGTATATGTCCGCCGCACCGGCAGACAAGCATATCTAACTGCCGCGGCACCTCCAGTTCTGGCACTACTGGTTTTACTCCCATCAGTATGTGCCTATTATCTTGAGACTCCCAGCAATGTGGATATTACTGACTTACTGGCACCTTGCCGGCTTGACAGACGATCGTTTGTTACATTACTCTTCAAAAATAGCATAAAGACTGGGCTGAATTGTAAAGAGTATGTGTTGCCCATGCAGCAATGATCCTTCTCTCGGCCTGCCTTGTTTACTCCAGAGGAAAGGTAACACCAATACGTCTGAAACAAGATAAGATGCTATGCCACGAAATTTAATCTTTAGGCTGCATTTCCTCGCACCAGGATACGGCATGCACCCTCCTACTTGCTCTCCTCCGCACTAAGCCGTTCGCACAATCTGGGGTGTCTAGTTTGGTCAGCGCCGCCGAACATTCGGCGCTAACATCAAGGAGGTAGTACTGTCTACTGTCATACGGTAGCTCAGACATATCTGACTAAGACAATGTGGATATAGACATAGAACCCCTGTACTGACAGTATTGGTCTTACTCCGACCTTATGTGTCTATTATCTTGAGACTTCCGGAAATGTGGATATATATTTTTTTTAAAACGCTACATTATTGCAGTTTCAATTGCAAACTTCTACTAACATTTTATTGACGATGCTGACTCGCCCACTGAAGTCGGTTCTGGCGATGCCGGTCCATAAGAACAGGACCTCTGTATGGTCTTCTAGCCCAAAGACCAGCGTCGTGCAGCCGGTTCCTAACCGTTTGATCTGAAATTCGACGAGCACCTGGCATTGACTGGACTGTGGAGGACGCAGATGCAAATCGACTGCTAAGGTGACGCAGCCGTATGAAGCAGCAGTTGTGATTCTGGGTTTCCATTGTGCGGTCGGTCTGCCACTGAGCCAGTTTCTTGAAACCGTCTCCAACGGCGACTATTGGTGCTTCTAACTACATTAAATTCTCTGGCTACTACACTTCGTGATTGTCCAGCCTGTAAACGTCCAATGATGATGAGTCGTTGCTCTGTAGTGAGATGAGCCATACTTGCGCAATGAATTTTCAACTAAATTTATTCAAGGAGCGTCAATCTTTTATAGACATTAAATAATATGGTCAGAGAGCTTTATGTTCAAGTAAGTTTCACGGGATTATCATGAACCTGTCACGAGTTATTGTCAAAAATGTTGTTTTGACCTTGACCTCTTTCATGACCTCACGAATCACGAGGTGTGTACAATTCAGGTAACCACGAGAAGTTAATGACCAGATGGATACAGTCGATAGTTTGACTGATGTCCAATCAGCGAATATCTTTTATAAAAGTAACATAAAAAATGTTGCTTTTCTTTTTTTTTAAAAACAGTATAGAACTTGACAAAGACTGGTAGAAACGTACCTTTGTAATAATGTGTGTCTTTCCTTTCGTTCTCGATTCATAGTTATATGGGTGGAGAGGGAGGGGTGTGTGTGTGTATTTGTGTGTGTGTGTGTGTGTGTGTGTGTATGTATGTGTGCGCGCGCGCGCGTGTTTCGCTTGCTGTGAACTCAAACGTAGCTCATACACGTGCTACACCCTCTAGTGGCACTGGACTAACTTTTGCGTGTAGATTAGCTTTCCCTATTACCAGTGTCCCTCGCCATGGGGGGAAACTACTCCAACTTCAGAGGTATATTTTGTGTTTATTTGGTTCATCCTTCCATTGACTGAGCACGACTCCGAGGCTGACCCAGTCTTGTAAAATGGGTAGCAGACATTTTCTCGGAAGGAAAGACGATGAAGAAGGAGTTAGTCACCCCAACTCAATATATTGTCATCTAGTGTACGTGGATAGACCCCGAGGTAGACCAGGAAGACGGTGGAGAGATAATATATATACAGACCTACAAGCACTTGGAATCAACGACTGGCAAGAGAAGATCAACCAGAGAGACGAATGGAGACGGACTGTATATGTAGCAAAGAACCTCAATGGCTCGGAAGGCTGAAGAAGAAGAAGAAGAAGTGTACGTGGAGACCTAACACTTCTCATCGATACGGCAGTAGCCGCAATGGGATTAACTTTACACTCGATCAGGGGTGGGCAAACTTTCTTTGCTTAGGGCCGCATTGACAAATGTAAAGCTATTGGCGGGCCGCATACACACACACACACACACACACACACACACACAGGTCTTAGTCAGATATGACTGAGCTACCGTATAACAGTAGACGGTACTACCTGGTTTCTGTTAGCGCCGAACGTTGGGCGGCGCTTACCAAACCCGACACCCCACATTGTGCCAACGGCTTCGGGCGGAAGAGCGCAATTGGGAGGGTACAAGCCTTACCCTGGTGCGAGGAAATGCAAGCTAAAGACAAAATTGTCATGGCAGGGCAGACCAGGCCCTAAGCCTTGGTTGGCGACTGGTCTAGGATCGAAGCTCCGACAGGCGGACAGTTAGAGCATTGCTTTTCTGATCCGGCAGCTTCTGCAGCTTGTCTTGTTCCAGATGTAGGGGTGTTACCTTTCCTCTGGAGTGAACTAGGCAGGCCGAGAGAGGGATCATGCTGCATGGGCAACACATGATCTCTATATTTTAGCCCAGGCTTTGTGCTATGGAGAGGCAATAACTCCACCCCTGGTCTTAACTGGTCTCGGAATCAAAGCGAGAGGCAACTGTTACGGGTTATAAGTCCTTGTCAGTTGGCGTAGACATGGGGCGCCACGCGTTGCCTCTGACGGTGGGAGACACCTATAGGTGTCACTGATCAGCTACCGCCCGCCTCAAGCTGGGCAGCCCCCAGCCAATTGGGTGCTGATCCGCCACAGCCTGCCTGCTTCAATGGGTGCTTGGGGCTAGGACAAAATCTGAATCGCAGGCTGTAAAACCAATGCACCAGGTACAAACAAAAATATAAATAGAAACCTCAAGCTACGGCTTGCAACCTGGAACGTGAGAACCATGTGTCCAGGATTTTCCACTGACTTGACCAATATTGACGATGTGAGAAAAACGGCTGTGATTGATGCCGAACTCAATCGTCTTAACATTGATATTGCTGGCCTGCAGGAGACTCGCCTCGCTGAGGAAGGGTCACTCAGGGAAAACAACTACACCTTTTTCTGGAAGGGTAAAGGGCAGGCAGAAAAAAAGGCAACACGGTGTGGGCTTTGCAGTGAAGAATTCGCTACTGGGAATGATTGAAATTCCAGCAGGAGGAAATGAAAGACTATTATCCCTGCGCTTGGCAACCTCTTGTGGGTTTGCCACCATTATTACTGCATATGCACCGACACTCGATTCCTCTGATGATGTGAAGGATTTGTTCTATGAGGAGTTAGACTCTGTGATCAAGGCAGTTCCAAAATCCGACTACATTTATATGCTCGGTGATTTCAATGCTCGTGTGGGCAAGGACTCGAGTTCATGGCCAGTGTGCCTTGGAAAATACAACATCGGTCGCATGAATGAAAATGGGCAAAGGCTGCTGGAGCATTGCACCAGTAATGACCTATGTATTACAAACTCTTTTTTTAAAACAAAAGAGATGCATAAGGTCACATGGAAACATCCAAGATCCGGCCATTGGCACCAGCTGGACTTCATCATCACACGGAGACAACATCTGAACCATATATCATTGACTCGTAGTTACCACAGTGCTGACTGTGATACGGATCATTCATTGGTTGTTGCAAGGGTTAGACTGAGACCAAAGAGAATCTACACAGCTAAACACAAATCTAGCCCCAGGATTAATATTATTAACACTCATGATCCTGAAAAGTGCTTTCAGTTTCAACAGCAACTTGAAGACGCTTTCACTGATACACCAGAAAATTGTACAGTAAATGATAAATGGAATAAACTTAAGGAAACTCTTTGTAAAACTGCCGTAAAGGTTTACGGCACTGTGGATCATAAGAGGCAGGACTGGTTTGCGGCCAACAGCGAGACTCTGCAGCCCTTGATTGATAAAAAGAAGAAAGCTCTCTTAAGAAACAAGGAAAGACCAACGCGTAACACTCTGAGTGAGCTAAGGCAAGCTAGGAAGGATGTGCAAAAGGCTGCCAGGCAGTGTGCAAATGATTATTGGATCAAGTTATGTGAGTCCATTCAAATCGCAAGTGATAAGGGAGACATAAGAAGCATGTATGAAGGAATAAAGAAAGCCTGTGGTCCAGTGATCAAAAGAAGTGCACCATTGAAAACCTTGACTGGAGAAGTCATCACTGATAAGAAACAGCAGATGGACAGATGGGTAGAGCACTATTTGGAGCTTTACTCAAGTGAGACCAAACTAGCGGATAATGCCCTCAACGCCATAGAGGCTCTACCAACTCTTGACCACCTGGACACACTTCCCACCATAACAGAAGTTAAGTGTGCTATAAATGAACTTGCATCTGGCAAGGCTCCAGGTAAGGATGGGATTCCAATAGAGGTTATCAGGAGTGGGCAAGACACACTCACTATACAGATCCACCAGCTAATAGAGCTATGCTGGCGTGAAGGACAAGTCCCACAGGATTTCAAAGATTCAAGCATCATAACACTGTACAAGAACAAGGGCGATCGGAGCGACTGCAACAACTATAGGGGTATCTCACTTCTGTGTATTGTTGGAAAAGTATTTGCCAGAATTGTCCTGCGCAGACTTCAAGTCCTAGGAGATCAAGTCTACCCCGAATCACAGTGTGGCTTTCGACAGAACCGGTCTACCACTGATATGATATTCTCATTGCGACAAATGCAAGAAAAATGCCGTGAACAGAATCAACCACTGTTTATTGCCTTCATCGACCTCACAAAGGCATTTGATTTGGTCAGTCGTGAGGGTCTGTTCAAGGCACTAAAGAAGATTGGCTGCCCACCAACTCTTCTGTCCATTGTGGAATCGTTCCACACAGGCATGAAGGGTATAATCAAGTTTGATGGTGCAACTTCTGAAGAATTTGAAATCAAGAGTGGAGTTAAGCAAGGTTGTGTACTAGCTCCCACCCTCTTTGGAATATACTTTTCACTTCTACTGAAATATGCATTTCGTGATCAGGATGGTGGTATATACATTCACTCACGCTCAGATGGCGGCCTCTACAATGCTCAGAGGTTGAAGGCTAAGACCAAAATTAGGAGGGTACTGATCAGAGAGTTGCTTTTTGCAGATGATGCTGCAGTTACGACCCACTCTGAGGAAGAATTGCAATGTCTACTATCTGCATTCTCCAATGCTTGTTCTGAATTTGGTTTAACAATTAGCAAAAAGAAGACACAGATTATGTCACAAGGTGCACATGGGGTACCATCAATCTTTATTGACGACGCCGAACTAGAGATAGTAGACCATTTTACATATCTAGGAACGGTGGTAAATAGCAAATTATCCCTAGATCAGGAAATCAACATCCGGATTGGTAAGGCAGCAACAACAATGAACAGGTTAAGAAAAAGAGTCTGGGAGAACAGGAAGCTTACTGCCAAAACAAAAGTCCTTGTCTATCAAGCCTGTGTCCTGGACAACTTACTCACACCAAGAGAACAATTTAAACAGCTTTCATATGCGGTGTCTGCGAAGAATTCTTGGTATTAAGTGGCAAGACAAAATCACAAATACTGAAGTATTGGAAAGATCAGGTTGTGTGACAGTTTATTCCATGCTCAGTCTTCGTAGACTTAGATGGATAGGACATCTTAGGAGGATGGATGATGGTAGAATACCAAAGGATATCTTTTTTGGTGAATTACAGATGGGTAAGAGATCTCAGGGTCGGCCTCTACTACGATACAAAGATGTGTGTAAGCGGGACATGATTGATACAGGCATTGATAATGCACATTGGGAGCAAGTCGCCGCTGAACGTGTTGCATGGAGGGCAAATATCAGAAATGGAATAAAGTCAAAGGAGAAAATTATTGCAGAAAAGTCACACACCAAGCGTTTGAGACGTAAGATGGTGCATGATGGTGGAAATGACCACGTGTTCACATGCACCCACTGTGAACGGACATTTACAGCGCAAATTGGCCTTATCAGTCACACTCGCTACCGCCATAGTTAAAAGTTATTATGCCTTTTTAAAGCACAAACTATCGTCTGTCAAGACGGCAAGGTGCCAATGATATATATATATATATATATATATATATATATATATATATATATATATATATATATATATATATATATATATATATCTCTTTCCGCGTTTCCATCCTGTTTCATGATATTGCGCTCAACATCAGCATCTTTTCGCTGTATGTTGATTCCTAGGCTAGATTTCGCTCATCAGCACGCCACGACTTTCTGAGCGACCGGCTCCATACTCTCATAAGTCACTGGTGCGACTCGAACCGCTTCCAATTCTCGTGCACTCACGTCAACCACGAGAGTATTCGGGATTACGGAGAAAGCTGCTAACCCCTCGGCCAGGGAGCCGGCATTAAAATGTCCATTTTGTTTACAGCAACCTATCACAATAAGTAATTTTTAATTATTTATAGGTTTTTAAGCAGTGTAAATAACTAATTATTGCAATTTTATTTTACTTATACACTTATACATTATATGTGACAATATGGACAAAAACCTTTACTATTTTGTTAACAAGATTTTACAACGTGTTATTATAACAAATATTCTTTATTATCTATCAATGGCTTTAATTTAGACACAAACCGACTACATTGTCACTATAATTATTGATTTCTAATGAGATGTATGTAACTGTTTGCATTTTTTTGATAATATCCTTGAAATCTGGAGCAAGTTTACTTGTTGAAATTCGCATGACAGCATGCAAGTTGCAGTCCGACAATAAAGACCTATTCTAAGATTTGTTGATCTTCAAGCAAAGGAATGCTTGTTCGCAAATGTATGTTGATCCAAACAATAATAAAAGTTTAGCTGCAAAGTTTTTCAAGTTGGGAAATGATTCTTGTGATAAAGATCCATAGAAATCCAGCAAACCATCTGTCTTGAATTTCTCTTTCAGGTCATGATCTGCTTGTAAGTCAATCAGCTCTAACTGTATGTCCTCTGTGGCTGTATCAGCTTCTGCACTAAAAGGGGAACTGACAATATTGAACTGTGGCTCTAAGTTCTTGAAATCTTTGAATCTCCATCCAAAGTCTTCAATCAATGCATCTAATCGGGCTTTGTACTTTTCAGTCATTTTGCCAGACATGGTTTCTGGTTTCAGCAAAGGGAAGTGGCAAAAAATTTTTTCACTTGCTTCTCTGGAGAACAGTGAGAGTTTTGCCTGAAATGATTTTTACATGTACATACAATTCATGTGTAAACACACCATTGCCCTGAAGTTTGACATTAAGTTCATTTAACTTTTTCATAATTTCAATGGCAAACATAAAGTCTAACCGCCACTCTTTATTGACAATGTTAGTATTAAAGACACATTCAATGCCCTTCATCTCTAGGAACATCACTATTTCTTTTCTGAGTTCCCACACTCGCCTCAACACCTTGCCGAGACTCAGCCATCGAACACTGGTGTGGTTCAGGACATTGGAATGTTCAGTTTCCAAATCGTCAAGTAATGCGTTGAAATGTCTATGATTAAGTACTCTTGATCTGATGAGGTTGATGACACTGACAACTGGGTCAATAACATGCTTGATATTCAAATCAGTTTTACGCATACTTTCTTGATGAATCACACAGTGAAATGGTAATAATGTGTGGTCTGGATATTCTGTTATAATCTCATCACTTCTCAACTTTACCAGACCTACATTTTTTCCAGTCAAAGCACGAGCTCCGTCAGTTGTAACACTTGCCATCTTGTTCCAAACCAACGCAGTTCTTTCAATACAGTTAGTAACAGCATTTAATATATCATGGCCTGTAGTTATGTCTTTGAGTGACTCAACACCCAGTAACTCTTCAGTGAGTTTGAAAGAAGCGTTTATTCCACGTATAAATATCAATAATTGGGCAGTATCATGTACATCTGTACTCTCATCTAATGCAAGAGAGTACCACAAAAATTGTTTACTTGCATCTTGAAGTTTATGCATCAAATTGTCACTTCTCTTGTCAATACGTCTGACCACAGTTCTCCTTGATAATGTAATGTTGTCAATTTTTTTTTTTTTTTTTGTTTTGTTTTGTTCTGGACACATAATGTTTGCTGCATCTAGCAAACATTCCTTGATGAACTCGCCATCAGAAAATGGCTTGTTCTGTTTTACAATTCTGTGTGACAGCACAAGACTAGCTTCAGTTGCGGCATCTTGAATTGAAGACTGTTTGGTGAAAAAAGTTTGCTGTTTCTTCAAATTTTTAACCATTTCCAGGCATTTCCTTTCCCTCCCTTCGATTGTTAAATTGTATCCGAAATCGGAATGTTTTGTTTAGCTGTACTCCTTGAATACAGCTACTGACTTACAACACAACAAGCAAACTGATTTGCTACCCTATATAATAAAACAGTACATAGTTGTCCATTTATCATTAAAAACACGGCATTCATCTTCAATCTTACGTTTGTTATTGACACTCATTGTTTTAATAACATTCGAACAGCTAGAATTGTACAAAACGTTAAAACGGAAATGAAACAAAACCTACTTCCGGCTGTGTGTGAAAAAAAATATATTTGGAAAACAAGTAGTAAACTCAGAATAAATTTCAGAAATATATCAAAACTACTACTACAACAAATAAATTAATTTGAACATCGTAAATGTGGAAATAATTTATAACAGCAAAAAACTGTTAAATTTAATATTTTCTTGCAAAATAAATCATTTTATTCACCGGAGAAATATTTGTTTTTCATAAATCATCCTTATTAAATTTTTACATGTCGATAAATATTTCTCTATACGAAAATCGATAAATTCGCATTTTAGCATTACATGGTTCATAATCTTGCAGTATGTAGCCGGGGGCGGGGTTGGGGTGAGCACCCAACCTTGCATAAATACCCCAATGGCTTGTGCATACATCACCTATGCAGCACAAAGTCCTGCTCCTGGCCTTCTCGAGGCGGAACTGTTTTAACTAACAGGAGAAGGGGCAGCGACGAGTCACTGGCGCCGAGAAATAACCAGAACGCTCTAGATGTGTATGTACGTACATGCATGCGCAGACATGTATGTGCGTGAGTACACACCTAAACTCGAGTAAGACCACAGTCTTCTCTAGCAAAGGATAGGTGCTGAAGACAGAGGCAACCAGCCAGGAGGCGCATCACAGAAATCAGGATGCCTCGAAATCATATGTAATAAAATATGTCGACTACTGCTAAATGTTATGGTGCTCGCCCAGCTTTGGACCTCCAGGCAGGTGCAGTGCCGCTCCCTATGTCTGGAAAGGGTCCGACCCCAACTACTGGAGGTCCTTCTCAGATGTCCTGTGGAGCCAGGGGACATGAGAATAGGACGACTGGCCATATCAAACAAAGACTAAAACTAATGCACTGGAATGCGGAGGGAGTCAGCAAAAAAAAAAAAAAAAAAAAGAACTAGAAAACATCTTGGACCAAGAAAAGGTAAGCGTATGTTGCTAGCAAGAAACTCACCTCAACGAAAACCAAATGATGTTTGAGAAATTGCCAGTACTAAGGACACTACTTTCTGAACTTAGCAGTCAGCATAAGGTCACCATACAGTGTATACCATCCCACTGTGGAGTACCCGAATACGACAGAACTGATCGATTGGCTAAGGAAGGAGCCAAAGAAGTACAGCCTGATGTGCCCGTTACCTACCACCAAAAGAAAAGAATGATCAAATCAGTCAGAGGCCGCCAAAACCTGCCCAAGACGACATCCACGTTATGGACAGACCAGAACAAGTCATTATTCTTCGCCTCAGAACAGGACACAATAGATTACGCAACCACATGTATACAAGATTCAAGACTGGTGAATCAGCCAAAGACTGCCCAAATTACAACATGTCTAGGCAAACCTTCTGGCCTAGAGAGACGACAGTGGAAGATAAACTCTATGGACTGTTGAGTGAACTTAAAAGGACAATTAAATTCATACAAGCGGCAACACTGTAGTTATAGACATATTTAAGGCGAACGAAAGAAGAAGCATTACATTACGAAGGTCAAGGGCTGTTTACAAAAATAGATCATTAGAAAGAAATTTTATCAAAAATGTTAAAACAATCATAACGGTACATGACATCCTGTAAAATTCAACAAAATAACTTAAAAACGAAGTACAATTTTTTTTATTTCTAAATGCCCTCGCGCGCCGCATTGAATCAGTTGGCGGGCCGCATGCGGCCCGCGGACCGTAGTTTGCCCACCCCTGCACTAGAGGGTTGAAAGCTAGCAACCATAAACAAAATATATGTATGCAAAATATGCAAGATCACCGGTTTATGCTCAATCACAAGCCAAGGGAGAAAAATACTTAAAACAAAACAACAGCTGAATTTTGATTTACAAAAGTAAACACTCTGAATGTATGCACAAATCAAAACACATAAGTATACATAAATAAGCCGGTGATCGCTATGCAAAATGCGGTGGCACTGGAAATATTGTGCCGGTAGCTATCCAGTTCTTTAACGCGTCTTGCACCATCTGTGTTGGGTACTGGGGGAAGTACTGGGCGTATGCCTCAACTAGAGGGCGTAGTTCGGATAGTTGAACCTGTCCCTGGTGATCTGTATTGTCTTTGGTTCGAATGCCATCTGCCCCGTTAATGGTATTTTTCTTGTGTGTATTATCAGACTCTACTTGTGTTGTCTGATTAGACGTGTTCGATTTGGTGATTTCGTCATTATCATTTGCCGCTGTCTCATTAAGAGATTTGTTATATGTATTCTCAGAACCATTGTGTCCGTTCTCTGAAGTTTTATTTTCAGTAGTCTTCACACCTGAGTCATTCGTGAGTCCCAACTGTGGTTTTAGGTTTACAACAACGTCAACAATACGAGTTTTCGTCAGTTTTCCTGGCTCCAGTTCTTGAATCAGGTTGGAATTGACTAGTGCCAGGAATCTGCCACCAGGCCAACACATGGCCCTGGGACTAGAATGTGTACTGAGTCTGGTGATGTCAGTGAAGCACTCATCAAAACATTGGAAGAATGGCTCTAAGCTCTTTAAGGCTACTGAAGGGTTAAAGATATACAGTTTTTGCCAAGTAACCAGCTGCGAACTTTCATCGTCTTTTATTGCCTTCAAAGAAGTATGCTCGTTTGTTTTTGTGTCTTGTTGCTTATCATCACCGACTTCTGAGAGACTTGAAAGCTTTTGCTGGTCACGTTCATTATTGATTCTGGGCTGGTTCACGTTTTCTTGTACATCTCCTTCTTTCTTGGTGGTTTGTTGTATAACTTGTAAGCTGTCTTGCAGCTTATTCGCACCTTCTTCACTATCCTTCTTTGTGTGTTGATCCTGCAGGTGCTTTTTCTCCGAGTCTACATTTTTAGCTGATAAAGCAGCTGCTGCATCTTGATAAATTTTCTTCACCAAGTACATTGCGGTATCTGACTCCTTCTGAAACTTATAAGTCATGAAGGAATCCGTGAATTCTTCTGACTCCAGGCTGAAATCCAATGATACAGCACGAGGAATATAGCAACCCATTCCCACATCTACAAGGTGGAGGCTACCAGGGGTCACAAGATCATGAACAAGGACTATCAAGTGGTTGTTAGGAGAATATCTCCCGACATCGTAAGTTGAATACGTCAAACTGGCGTCACATCCGAGAGCTGAGAGCAGAGCATACATGAAAGCATTCAGCCAGTAACACAGACCACCACGGCCTAATAGAATGTCATGCTTAATCTCGTCCCAGGAAGGTCGGCGCCGTTTACTAACATCATGTGACATGAGATTGATGCTTTGAAATGGCTCATATTCTAGAAATGCCCGGATGAGTTTTTCCAGAAAGGATAGCTTTGTGCTGGCTGACACGGATTTGTCGGAAATATTGGGAACTTCCTTAGCAGAGATGTGCAAGACATCCTCCAGGTACCTCAAGGCTTCCTCTGTGGTCAATAGATCCATCTGAAATGTGTAAAAATAAAGTTCAGTGTGCACTTACAATAATTAAAGATGCTGGTCTATCCAACATGATATCCGTATAGAAGAAGGCTGCATATAAAGACAAACAAAAATGAGGAAATATTGTGGATTTGTAAAGAATAATGAAAGTCTAGAACAGATAAGTATGGAGGGATTTCTGCAGGGGAGGGAATCTCCGTGGCGAAAGTGGATACATAGCCTGCCTCGCACTCCAAAGGTTATGGGTTCGATTCCAGGCTACGACGTTCTGTTCACGAGTGCAATTTTCTTGGAGACTCATGGCGGGTCGTTGCTACGGAGTTTGTACTTTGTGCCACTGCCTTCAGCAGTCCGCTCTTCAGAAAGAGGCCGAGCC
Organism: Cepaea hortensis; assembly: GCA_963921405.1. Taxonomy (NCBI): domain Eukaryota; kingdom Metazoa; phylum Mollusca; class Gastropoda; order Stylommatophora; family Helicidae; genus Cepaea; species Cepaea hortensis. The sequence continues at coordinate 33,783,697 of OY992883.1, read as the reverse complement.
ATATGGGATCAAACCCGGTACAACGAAACCTATCCTCTTGAGTTTCACCCCCTTTATTTTCTACCGGGGAGCAAAGTACAGGGTGTATTTTTAATGACTGTGCAGTGTTTGAAAATATTCACAGTCCAAGTTTCGTATTTACCTATTATGCTACATGAACTTTACAGAGGGTGAATACAAAACTTGGACCGGCAATATTTTCAAACACTGCACAGTCATTAAAAATACACCATATATAAGCAGTCCACAATATAGACGGATTCTAGATGTGATAGATAATTTATACACCAAGCATGAACGTCTGGCTTAAGATGGAGAGACATTTCAGGAGACTGTTATAGGTGGGAGTTCTGCACAGACAGGTCACTGAATGATTGAACCTGAGGATTTCGTCTGTGTTCAGTAGCTCATCTGAAGTGTTTACACACAATGTACAAGTTATACTTAACGATGATTCAAGAAGCTGACAAACCTTTTCTATGTGTTATATTTTATGGACACAGAGGACATAAGTTTATGGAGGATATGACACTTGGTGATATTTTATGGATGTAGCAAATTATTATTCTCACAAAGTTTGAACTTTCCTGCACTTGAATAAGTGAATCCAAAAAGACGTTACATGCGAAAAACAAGTGTACATGTCACCCGTTTGTTGTCGACTCCAAAGTCTTATAGCCATAAAAACACCCTCACATTTAACAAGAGTTAAATGCAACATGACCAGACTAGCAAATGAGTGCACTAACCACCACTTCATAACACGACAAAAAAATTCATACAGAAGATATTGCTTGTAAAGTAAAATACAAAATAATTTATGTCAATATCTAGGATATACCAGCTAAGCTAGGTAGTTGCATATCCATTACAGGACGTATGAGTCAGCCCCAGCATTAATTTTTAGCTGTTTGTGATTTCTTGACAAGCTTACATTCAGTAGTTTGACATTGCTTTCAGAATGACCGGTACGAAAACCAACACAATGAGGTCTGTTGCTAAATCGCCCGCATGTGTTTGGAACGCGGTATGCAGGATGCCGGTCTTCTTGGCCTAGGGGTTAACGTCTTTCTCCATAATCCCGTATATTCTCGTGAGTAACGTAACCTGCGCGAGAATCGGTAGCGGTTCTCGTCGCGTTGGTAACTTAGGGGTATGTGAGCCGGTTGCTCAGAAAGCAATGGCAAACTACTGAGCGTAATCTTGCTTAGTACATCAACAGCAGCTGAAAAATGCTGAAGTTGACTGCAACGTCCTGTAAGGGATATGCCCAAAAAAATGCAGGATAACCAATCCGTAACACCTTCGCTAGGGAGCCGGTATACCACCTAAACAATACGAAATATCAAGGCGGGGATCATAATATAAATATCAAATTGTCCGAGCACGAATAAACAAACAGAATATCCACTATCTTATATAATAATAGATACTTTATACCTCAATTGTAACACATAAGGGTTGAACCGGATATTACTTGTATAAATTATACATTATAATAGCACCTATTATGAATGTATTCAAAATGAGCCGTGACTAACAGGCGATGTAGGTTAGGAGATTGTAGGGCGCACAGTTTCATAATTCCCCGTTATACATTACCGAGGCGAGGGTTTGATAACGGTTGTGGGAGATTTGACAGCAAATCTCTTCTGTTTATTTCAATGATATGAGTTGTCGACCTTTCAGAAAGCAAAGGCAAAATCAATCAATTAATCAGACGCCGTCTCCACAATGAAGGTCGGCTGCAATGGATATCCAACAACTGTTTGTCTCTCGTCTTGATTGTACATTCTGTCAGACTGCTGTTCGTCCATCTCTTGATGTTATTTTTCAACTTGTATCGTTTTCTACTTCTTGCTGGTTTGCCTTCAACCTTACCAAACTTTGCAAACTACTGAACTAATATTGTCTAGTAAATCACAGACAATAAATACTGGGATTGGTTGCAGCATCCTGTAAAGGAGATGCGACTAACGTTATTTTTTTTATTTGTAAAGCCGTGACTGAAACATCGTGAACTCTATTGTAAACAGTGTGAATGTGGATCTGAAACTCACCTCAACCAGTAGAAAATGTTAAATGCTGAAGGTGGAGTCAGGCCTTTATGAAGCAACTGTCATCTGTCATACATTCAAATAAATCCAGATTGGACAGATCATATCTAGGTTTATCAAGTATGCTTATGCTCTTATGAGCAAACCAAAAAAAAATGTCGTCGGGATACACCCCCATTGATGTACTAGAATTGACAACCTTAGGATTTGAACCCCGGACAATTGTATTTTGTAAGCCCATGTACTAACCACAAGGAATCAACGACCTCTAATGCTATCAACAGCTGTTTTAAAAGGTTGTCACTGTGTAAGTATGCAGGTCACTAACACACGTCACTAAAAACATACATGCGTGAAACATACTTACAGCGACACTATCCGGTGTTTGTGAATCACGTCACAGATGTCCACAACAGCAATGAAGTGGCTAGATTCTGCCGGCAGGTTGAACGAACTATAAACCCCAAACAGTTTCACTGGATCGGTTTCTACTGGTTCACGTCAGATTATCAGGATAACAACACTTATGTTTCAAAGGTTGATCGCAGTTTCATATATGATATATTTTAAGTGTTCTAGCTCCTTTCCTAACACGCACAGACGGCGAACGGGAAGGCCATAGAACTAAGCTCCTGGGCTGAATCGTTAAGTTAAGCTGCCGTCTGACATCACATGTTTTAAAAATCGCCTGTCTGGGTTCACACATTTGTACAGTGCGCGAGAAGTAGAGTGCTCGAGGAGAGTTTAGTGAGGGGTTTGGTTGAAGGACGGAAAGCCACACAAGGCGCCCGCCCGATTATCGCACACAAAGAACCAAAAGCAGTGCATTAATGTTGTATTTTTACGTATCTACCGAAGTTGCTCTATTTTGTTGTTCACATAGACAAAAGATGGAATAAATAAAATAATCTGTTAATAATAAAACTTTAATAATAAAATGAAAGCATATATAAATTAATAACATAATTAATATTATAACAACAACAGGAGTGAACAGCAGTCATTTAGTATTGAAGACGCAAATAGTATATTGCACAATTTATTGCCTGACATATTTCGATGTTTCTCGTAAGATGCATAATACAGAAAAAAAAGTTTATCACGTAACAGAGTAGCGTATTTAATCCGTGCAAATGAAATACATAAAGCACATTGTCATATTGTATTGTCGTCACAGTAGTTTTAGAAAGAGTATTGTGCATGATTGTGATTTACCCACGTGTATAGCAAGAAATGGTTGTAGGAAACACCTGGTTTAAACAGAATCCTAGAAGATTATGGACATGGAGGAGTCCAGACAGCAGGATTAAAAACCAGATAGATTACAGCCTGATTAGTAAAAGGTTTCGAAATACGTTAACAGTCGTAAAAATGGAGTTCCAAATGCAGACTGTTACAGTGATTACAGATTAATTATAGGCACATTGAGGGTAAAGTTAAAGAAAGTCAAGTATACAGCAGGAAACCCTAAATATGACTTGTGCAAATTGAAAACTGACAAAGAAATACAAGATAATTTTAACATAGAAGTAAAGAACAAATTTGATTTATTGTCTGATCTAGAGATCCTATTTCAAGATGTAGATGATCAATGGGAAATGCTGAAGAATTCAATTAGTTGTGCAGCAGAATAAACTATTCCAAAAGTAAAGAAAGTGGGCCGTAAGACATGGATGACTGAAGAAATTTTACAACTAATGGAAACAAGAAGATTGAACAAAAATAATCCTGTTAAATATGAAGAAATTCACAGAAAAGTCAGAACCTTATGTAAGGAGGCAAAAGAAACATGGCTTGAGAAAAATTGCAGAGAAATTGAAGAACAACACAACAGTAAAAATGCGAAACTAATGCACAAAAGAATTCAGGAGCTTACTAATCAAAGAACAAGTACATCAGCAGACTGCCTAAAGACAAAAAATGGAAGAGTCATAATAGAAAAAGATCAGATCTTACATATATGGTCAGATTACGTGAAAAACCTTTATGACGATAACAGAGACGAACAGTATGATGTTCAAAATAATAATGAAGGACCAGCAATTTTGAAGATGGAGGTTCAGAATGCTCTTATCCATATGAAATCTGGCAAGACCCCCGGTTCAGACAGTGTCACAACAGAAATGATTAATGCTATAGAAGAATATGGAATAGATAAAGTTACCAGTCTGTTTAATACAATATATGATACTGGAAATATACCTCACGAGTTATGTAATTCTGTATTTATTACAATCCCAAAGAAATCCGGAGCCTTGGAATGTGATCAACATCGAACAATTAGTAAAATTAGTCACATCACGAAGATTTTGCTAAGAATTATCATGCAAAGATTTAGGAGGAAAATACAACTGAAATAGGAGAAGAACAATGTGGGTTTGTAGAAGGCAAGGGTACAGTAAATGCTGTGTATATACTGAGAACCGTAATCGAACGTTCTATAGAAGTAAACAAAGATCTACACCTTTGCTTTATTGACTACACAAAGGCTTTTGATAAAGTGAGACATGTCAACATGATAAGGATGCTTGAGGATCTACAGATTGATAGAAAAGACCTTAGACTTGTAAAAAAAAACATATATTGGAAACAACAAGCTGCCATAAGAGTTGATAATGAAGTAACCCAATATCAGCCTATTAAGAGAGGTGTGAGACAGGGATGTGTAATGTCTCCAGAACTGTTTTCCCTGTACAGTGAAAGTATTTTCAGAAATATTGAAGATATGGAAGGAATCAACATTGGGGGACGATGCATCAATAACATTAGATATGCAGATGATACAGTCTTGATTGCAGACAATGAACAGGATCTGCAAAATTTAGTAGATGCGGTTGTTACACACAGTGAACAACGAGGGTTAGAATTAAATTGTAAAAAGACACAGATTATGGTCGTCACTAGGAAGAACGAAATACCACAATGTAATATACAAGTAAATGGGAATATTCTTCAACAAGTGAATAGGTACAATTATTTCGGAACAGTAATAACATCTGATGGGAGATGCCTTGAAGAGATTAGAACAAGAATCGCCATGGCAAAAGTAGCCTTTAGCAAGATGAAAAACATACTAACCAATAAAAAGATGTCAATTGAAACGAGAAAAAGAGTGTTGAGATGCTACATAGAACTTGTACTCTTATATGGACGTGAAGCTTGGACAATGAGCAGTCAGGCTGAAAAACATCTGATGGCTGTAGAAATTTGGTTTCTGAGGAAAATGCAAAGAATACCATGGACAGCCAGAAAGACCAATGAACAAGTTCTTCAAGAAACAAATGAAGATCGTAAACTGATTAGAGACATTAGACGTAGACAGTCACAATTTTGTGGGCATGTTATGAGAAGAAATGATCTGGAGAACTTGGTGACAACTGGTAAGATCGAGGGGAACAGACCAAGGGGAAGACCTAGAAGCAAGTACCTGGATGGCTTGGCCTTGTGGCATGGTCAAGACAGAAACACTGAGCTGATTCACGACTCTGATGATCGAGTGAGATGGCAGAACATGACCGCCCACGCTTACCGGCATGGCACATGATGGATGGATGGATATCAGACGCCTCGGCATATCTCAGTAACATTTGGTTATGTGTAGTGAACCACACACTGAACCCTCTTTGTCACATGCCAAAACGCTATTTAATGGCGTACTATTGAAGCAAATAGAAAACAGTCTCCGCGGTGATGGTGCTGCGAACGCGATTTGTAATGCCGCTTACCTTCGTTCGAAACACAGCGGTGATCGATTTGGCAGCAGATCGTGTCGTGCTGGTTAGTTAGTTAGTTAGTCGACAGATCATCCTCATTGCACATCGAACCATTCAGTCCATAAGTGCTCGGATCCCCTCCTCAGCAAATCCCGCAGCGTGTAGCGGTTGACGACACCAGTTCTGTGTTGGTTTATCAGCGTTGCATCAGCTAAAGTTAAATTTGATGCTCATCATTATCATGTACCATGCCGGCAAGCGTGGGCGGTCATGTTTTGCCATCTCATCAACGGTTTCAAGGTGTCGTGTTGGTTTTAACGTGTTGGTATTGGAGCCGGTCGTCCAGAAAGCAATGGCAAACTACTGAACATAAAAACTTGCCAAGACATCAACAGCGGCGGTAAAACTTGAAACTTGCGCATAGTACTTTCAACCAACTGTTGTTTTAAGTATGTTCTGTATATGTTGCACTAGGCTGTCCCCACAAAAGGGTAGTTGAATAAATATTAGGAGTTTTGGGTCCAATTCAGTTATCAGTTATCAGTTGGGGTATCTTCATTGCACTCCGGACATGTCCATAGGTGCTCATATCCTCCCCCCAGCATATGAGTAGTATAGAACGACAAAAGCCGCCCGTTTTGAGGTGGAAATCGATTTCCACCTCAAAGGGCGATAACTCCGGTTAATTTCCACCTCAAAGGGCGATAACTCCGGATTTTTAAAAAAAGTCAAGGGCGATAACTTTTTTAATAGGCGTGTGTCCGAGTAGGTGGTCTAGTGACGTTAGGTACAACATAAAAAAATACAAAATAACAAACGACTCAAGTAAGGTATATGTTTTTTATTACATCATATATAGACAATACAAGGCATATTAAATAAGTAGTGGCATAGTGGGAAAGTCTGGCAGGTAGTACCGGGGAGTTATACGTCGGCAAGTGTGGGAAAATCTCCAGCGGGTGTGACGGTGGTCGGTTCATAACAGACGTGGAGGGGTGCATATGGAAAAGTAATTAAGTAACGGGTTGTAAAAACGGGGGTGAGTGGTATGTTAAAGTATTTTGAACTGTTAGCACATTGGTGGTATACATTAGTACGAATAAAAGGAATAGGTGCGGTGGGGATAGTAGTGGGTATGGGTTAGTGCAATTAGTTGATAAGGGTGGTTATTAGTGCTATGTAGATGTTCATAGTAGCTTATTCACTAACATCACACGTGTTACAAATGAAACCTTGAAAGCTAAAGATCGTTGATTGCAATGGATATGGTGTAGTGTCATTCGGTGGTAAGGGGTGGGTACCAGGTATTAGTGGTCAAGCAGTGGTCAAGCAGTGGTCAGGTGGTGGTCAAGTGAGAAAATTTTAGGGAAAAGTGATTGTAATGATATGGTGTAGTGTCATTCGGTGGTAAGGGGTGGGTACCAGGTATTAGTGGTCAAGCAGTGGTCAAGCAGTGGTCAGGTGGTGGTCAAGTGAGAAAATTTTAGGGAAAAGTGATTGTAATGATATGGTGACGATTAAAGGATGGTAAATTAGTGGTCAAGCAGTGGTCAAGCGGTGGGCAAGTAAGGAAAATTTTAGGGGAAAGTGATTGTAATGATATGGTGACGATTAAAGGATGGTAAATTAGTGGTCAAGCAGTGGTCAAGCGGTGGGCAAGTAAGGAAAATTTTAGGGGAAAGTGGTTGTAATGATATGGTGATGATTAAAGAGTGGTAAATTAGTGGTCAAGCAGTGGTCAAGTAATGGTCAAGTGGTGGTCAAGTGAGGACATTTTAGGGGAAAGTAGTTGTAATGATATGGTGACGATTAAAGAGTGGTAAATTAATGGTCAAGCACGGGTCACGTAGTGGTCAAGTGAGAAAATTTTAGGGAAAAGTAGTTGTAATGATATGGTGATGATTAAAGAGTGGTAAATTAGTGGTCAAGCAGTGGTCAACCAGTGGTCAGGTGGTGGTCAAGTGAGAAAATTTTAGGGGAAAAGTAGTTGTAATGATATGGTGATGATTAAAGGATGGTAAATTAGTGGTCAAGCAGTGGTCAAGTAGTGGTCAAGTAGTGGTCAAGTGAGAAAATTTTAGGGGAAAAGTGATTGTAATGATATGGTGATGAATAAAGGGTGATAAATTAGTGGTCAAGTAGTGGTCAAGTGAGAAAATTTTAGGGGAAAAGTAGTTGTAATGATATGGTGATGATTAAAGAGTGGTAAATTAGTGGTCAAGCAGTGGTCAACCAGTGGTCAGGTGGTGGTCAAGGGAGAAAATTTTAGGGGAAAAGTAGTTGTAATGATATGGTGATGATTAAAGGATGGTAAATTAGTGGTCAAGCAGTGGTCAAGTAGTGGTCAAGTAGTGGTCAAGTGAGAAAATTTTAGGGGAAAAGTGATTGTAATGATATGGTGATGAATAAAGGCTGATAAATTAGTGGTCAAGTAGTGGTCAACTGAGAAAATTTTAGGGGAAAAGTAGTTGTAATGATATGGTGATGATTAAAGAGTGGTAAATTAGTGGTCAATCAGTGGTCAAGGAGTCAAGTAAGGAAAATTTTACGGAAAATTGGTCGTAGTGACATGGTGATGATTAAAGAGTGGTAAATTAGTGGTCAATCAGTGGTCAAGGAGTGGTCAAGTGGTCAAGTAAGGAAAATTTTAGGGAAAATTGGTCGTAGTGACATGGTGATGATTAAATTAGTGGTAAATTAGTGATCAAGTAGTGGTCAAGTAGTGGTCAAGTAGTGCTCAACCAGTGGTCAACCGCTCAAGTGAGAAAATTGTAGGGTATGGTACGTGTAGTGAAACAGAGATGGATAAATTAAGTAGTGACGTTGTCAATTAGTGATCAAGTAGCGGGCAAGTACTGGTCAAATGGTCAAGTGACCACTTAAATTGTAAGGGAAAGTATGTGTAGTGAACCTGTGTTGGTTAAAGTGATCGATGACGTGCTCAAGTAGTGGCCAAGTAGTGGTAAATGGTCGAGTGACTACTTAAATTGTCGGTGAAAGTAGGTATAGTGACATGGTGATGATCAAGAGTTGGTCAAGTAGTGCTCAACCAGTGGTCAACCGCTCAAGTGAGAAACTTGTAGGGTATGGTACGTGTAGTGAAACAGAGATGGATAAATTAAGTAGTGACGTTGTCAAGTAGTGATCAAGTAGCGACAAGTACTGGTCAAATGGTCGAGTGACCACTTACATTGTAAGGGAAAGTAGGTATAGTGACATGGTGATGATCAAGAGTTGGTCAAGTGGTGCTCAAATAGTGGTCAAGTAGTGGCCAAGTAGTGGTAAATGGTCGAGTGACTACTTAAATTGTCGGTGAAAGTAGGTACAGTGACATGGTGATGATCAAGAGTTGGTCAAGTGGTGTTAAAATAGTGGTCAAGTGGTGTTCAAATAGTGGTCAAGTAGTGGTCAAGTAGTCGAATGACCACTTAAATTATAGGGTATGGTACGTGTAGTGAAACGGTGATGGTAAAATAAGTAAGGACATAGTCAAATAGGGTCAAGTACTGGTGAAGTAGTGATCAAGTGGTCGAATGATCCCTTAGATTGTAGGGTATAGTATGTGTAGTGACATGATGATGGTTAAAGTGATCGATGAAATGATCAAGACGTTATGCCGACGGCTAAGTTCAGAAAGTAATGTCCTTACTATCGACAATTTCCCTGACAGGAGCGCCTCGAGCACTGATTTTGTATTGATCAATAGCACCTAGTGGTACAGTCAACACACATGGACAATAGTTACAACCGGTCAAAGATGGCGTCGCACCCTATCACACATGGGTAATTGCTACAACCAAACTACGTCTCATTCACTAAAACTGGTCAAATATGGTGTCACATCCGGTCACAGGGGTAATGGGACATCTGAGACACGTGGTTAAGAGGGAAACTATAGAAAAAGGGTGTCCTATCGGTTGTCGAGTCAGGGAACCTAACGTATGATGATCACTGTGTATAGGAGTGAATACACTGCATCATTAACACTGCATCATCAACACTGCATCCGATGGGTAAAAGGGTCACCCCCTTCTCTCTTTTCTATAATCGTGTAGTCGTAGTGTTATCCGGTTACACCAAAGGACACCCGAGCATCAACACAACAAACTGCCCCGATTCAACCTTAGGCAATGCACGTAACATGACAGGTCACGTGTCCGCCGTCATAACCAGCGACGTTATCACGTATCAAATTAGACATCCACACTTTCATTTCCTTTCTATGTGGCCATAGTGTCTTTACATCTTTCTCCAGAAAGCCATTTCCAAGACCAATATATGTTTTTTCAGTGTACCTGCTCAGTGCCACACTTCACAACCAGACAAAAGTACACCTTCTATGTACCACTTCAACCATCAAATAAGAAAATATGTTAGACAAAATATTAAAATTATTTGTCAAATACAGAAATATATCACCCAAACTTATAAAAAGTAGGAACATATGTTAACCAAATGGAAAATATCTTAGCCAAATAGGAAAATTTGTTAGCCAAATAGAAAAAAATATTGACCACGTAACGATATATCTTGTCCACACTTATGAAAAGTAGGAACATTTGTCAGCCAAATGGGGAAAAGGTCGGCCAAATACAGAAATATCGCAATCAAACTTATAAAAAGAAGGAAAATATTGACCAAGTAACGAAATACCTCGTCGAAACTTATAAAAATATAGGAAACTTTGTTAACTAAATGTGAAAAAACAAAACAAATATTGATCAAGTAAAGAAATAACTCCTCCAAATCTATGAAAAGTACGAAACCTTTGTACCCAAATCCGACAAATATAGGTCAAATACTGAAATATTTCATCCAAATTTATGAAAGGTAGAAAATTGTCTTAACCAACTGGGGTAAATATTGCTCAAATTAAGAAACATGTCGACCGAAGTAGGAAATTACGTGAACCAAAGTAATAAAATTGTTGGCCAAATACGAAAAAGTATCGGTCAAACTTATAGATGTCTCGTTTAAACTTATAACATGTATGAACATTTGTTAGGTAAAGGTGAAAGATATTGGCCAATTAATGAAATATCGCATCCGAACTTATAAACTGTACGAGTTAACCAAAGGCAAAAAGGCCAAAATACGAAATGTCTCGACCAAGCTTATAAAAATCTAGGAAAAAAATATTACAACTAAAATATTGATCAAAAATTATAACTTCAAACATTATAAAAAATAACCAAATGTGAAAAACATCATCCAAAGACAGAAATATTTCAATTAAACTTATAAATAAGTCACCAAAAGGGAAAAGGGCAAGTACAGAAATAGCTATGGAAAAAGTAAGGCCACAAAACTAAGAAAAAAAAAATGTAACTTCTGTAGTCAAATGTGTCTTGAAGTTTTATCTGAAAAGACATTTCACAATACATAATCAGCACCATTTTCCTTGTTTTACGTTACCGAAGGCCTTCACCGTATCTGGTACAGAAACCCTTATACATCACTCATCTCTCCACACTCTTGGTTTCTTTCTAATACAAAGTGGTCACATCACCAAGAACTTCAAACCTCCATTGTACACGTGCTCCATTGAAACACCCATGACAGTTAACAATATGTATGGCCATGTAATCTGTGAGTCCATCGGGATAGTTCATCCGAGTATTCATCACCAAAGATCCATTTCCCATGGCTGACAGCTTCAACTTGGTATATCACATCTTATTCTAACATATACTCTACATGAAATTTCCCAAATGTGGGGATCTATTAAAGAATACGTAATGAGATACACAAAGACACCAAGAACATATCAGACAAAACAACTCACAAACCAGACTTAGAACTAAAACTTAAACCATATCAGATGAACCACCCAACAAGTACTACTAGAACTCAAAACATAACGATATTAAGGAAACGCATACTAGTTTATTTCTGTTTATAACTGTTTTAATATGGCAGAGAGAAACATGGTAATTAGACTATATCTGCCTTCTTCACTGCTGTCCTTTGTTCGATGACTTTTCTTCTTTGCTTGTCCTTCAGAACTGGATTCAATTTTTGTTTTCCAAGTCTTGTACACGCCTTTCAAAAGGCTCACGTTCTCTGATTACATGGTGCCAGTTACCATGGCGTTCTTCGGTGCCAACAGTATGGACTGTCAAGAAGTGAGGTTCTGGTGCAAAATTAACCTGTGGAGGGTAAATAAAACACATTGAAACTTACAAGACGGCCACACATACTACTTCACTAAAGAAAAAACAGTAAAAAAAAATTCATGATAAGTGGTAAAAGGCATCAAAAAACAGACTGTCGACATTCTATTGGGCACGTCTTGAGAAAAGGTAAAGGTATAGTCACTGATGGTTTGTAGTATAGAGAGATGTACATAGAAAACATGTATACCAGCTAGGTCTTCTGTATTAGAAAACATGTATACCAGCTAGGTCTTCTGTATTAGACATGTTTTCTATGTACATCTCTCTATACTACAAACCATCAGTGACTATACCTTTACCTTTTCTCAAGACGTGCCCAATAGAATGTCGACAGTCTGTTTTTTGATGCCTTTTACCACTTATCATGAATTTTTTTTTACTGTTTTTTCTTTAGTGAAGTAGTATGTGTGGCCGTCTTGTAAGTTTCAATGTGTTTTATTTACCCTCCACAGGTTAATTTTGCACCAGAACCTCACTTCTTGACAGTCCATACTGTTGGCACCGAAGAACGCCATGGTAACTGGCACCATGTAATCAGAGAACGTGAGCCTTTTGAAAGGCGTGTACAAGACTTGGAAAACAAAAATTGAATCCAGTTCTGAAGGACAAGCAAAGAAGAAAAGTCATCGAACAAAGGACAGCAGTGAAGAAGGCAGATATAGTCTAATTACCATGTTTCTCTCTGCCATATTAAAACAGTTATAAACAGAAATAAACTAGTATGCGTTTCCTTAATATCGTTATGTTTTGAGTTCTAGTAGTACTTGTTGGGTGGTTCATCTTATATGGTTTAAGTTTTAGTTCTAAGTCTGGTTTGTGAGTTGTTTTGTCTGATATGTTCTTGGTGTCTTTGTGTATCTCATTACGTATTCTTTAATAGATCCCCACATTTGGGAAATTTCATGTAGAGTATATGTTAGAATAAGATGTGATATACCAAGTTGAAGCTGTCAGCCATGGGAAATGGATCTTTGGTGATGAATACTCGGATGAACTATCCCGATGGACTCACAGATTACATGGCCATACATATTGTTAACTGTCATGGGTGTTTCAATGGAGCACGTGTACAATGGAGGTTTGAAGTTCTTGGTGATGTGACCACTTTGTATTAGAAAGAAACCAAGAGTGTGGAGAGATGAGTGATGTATAAGGGTTTCTGTACCAGATACGGTGAAGGCCTTCGGTAACGTAAAACAAGGAAAATGGTGCTGATTATGTATTGTGAAATGTCTTTTCAGATAAAACTTCAAGACACATTTGACTACAGAAGTTACATTTTTTTTTTCTTAGTTTTGTGGCCTTACTTTTTCCATAGCTATTTCTGTACTTGCCCTTTTCCCTTTTGGTGACTTATTTATAAGTTTAGTTGAAATATTTCTGTCTTTGGATGATGTTTTTCACATTTGGTTATTTTTTATAATGTTTGAAGTTATAATTTTTGATCAATATTTTAGTTGTAATATTTTTTTCCTAGATTTTTATAAGCTTGGTCGAGACATTTCGTATTTTGGCCTTTTTGCCTTTGGTTAACTCGTACAGTTTATAAGTTCGGATGCGATATTTCATTACTTGGCCAATATCTTTCACCTTTACCTAACAAATGTTCATACATGTTATAAGTTTAAACGAGACATCTATAAGTTTGACCGATACTTTTTCGTATTTGGCCAACAATTTTATTACTTTGGTTCACGTAATTTCCTACTTCGGTCGACATGTTTCTTAATTTGAGCAATATTTACCCCAGTTGGTTAAGACAATTTTCTACCTTTCATAAATTTGGATGAAATATTTCAGTATTTGACCTATATTTGTCGGATTTGGGTACCAAGGTTTCGTACTTTTCATAGATTTGGAGGAGTTATTTCTTTACTTGATCAATATTTGTTTTGTTTTTTCACATTTAGTTAACAAAGTTTCCTATATTTTTATAAGTTTCGACGAGGTATTTCGTTACTTGGTCAATATTTTCCTTCTTTTTATAAGTTTGATTGCGATATTTCTGTATTTGGCCGACCTTTTCCCCATTTGGCTGACAAATGTTCCTACTTTTCATAAGTGTGGACAAGATATATCGTTACGTGGTCAATATTTTTTTCTATTTGGCTAACAAATTTTCCTATTTGGCTAAGATATTTTCCATTTGGTTAACATATGTTCCTACTTTTTATAAGTTTGGGTGATATATTTCTGTATTTGACAAATAATTTTAATATTTTGTCTAACATATTTTCTTATTTGATGGTTGAAGTGGTACATAGAAGGTGTACTTTTGTCTGGTTGTGAAGTGTGGCACTGAGCAGGTACACTGAAAAAACATATATTGGTCTTGGAAATGGCTTTCTGGAGAAAGATGTAAAGACACTATGGCCACATAGAAAGGAAATGAAAGTGTGGATGTCTAATTTGATACGTGATAACGTCGCTGGTTATGACGGCGGACACGTGACCTGTCATGTTACGTGCATTGCCTAAGGTTGAATCGGGGCAGTTTGTTGTGTTGATGCTCGGGTGTCCTTTGGTGTAACCGGATAACACTACGACTACACGATTATAGAAAAGAGAGAAGGGGGTGACCCTTTTACCCTTCGGATGCAGTGTTGATGATGCAGTGTTGATGATGCAGTGTATTCACTCCTATACACAGTGATCATCATACGTTAGGTTCCCTGACTCGACAACCGATAGGACACCCTTTTTCTATAGTTTCCCTCTTAACCACGTGTCTCAGATGTCCCATTACCCCTGTGACCGGATGTGACACCATATTTGACCAGTTTTAGTGAATGAGACGTAGTTTGGTTGTAGCAATTACCCATGTGTGATAGGGTGCGACGCCATCTTTGACCGGTTGTAACTATTGTCCATGTGTGTTGACTGTACCACTAGGTGCTATTGATCAATACAAAATCAGTGCTCGAGGCGCTCCTGTCAGGGAAATTGTCGATAGTAAGGACATTACTTTCTGAACTTAGCCGTCGGCATAACGTCTTGATCATTTCATCGATCACTTTAACCATCATCATGTCACTACACATACTATACCCTACAATCTAAGGGATCATTCGACCACTTGATCACTACTTCACCAGTACTTGACCCTATTTGACTATGTCCTTACTTATTTTAACATCACCGTTTCACTACACGTACCATACCCTATAATTTAAGTGGTCATTCGACTACTTGACCACTACTTGACCACTATTTGAACACCACTTGACCACTATTTTAACACCACTTGACCAACTCTTGATCATCACCATGTCACTGTACCTACTTTCACCGACAATTTAAGTAGTCACTCGACCATTTACCACTACTTGGCCACTACTTGACCACTATTTGAGCACCACTTGACCAACTCTTGATCATCACCATGTCACTATACCTACTTTCCCTTACAATGTAAGTGGTCACTCGACCATTTGACCAGTACTTGTCGCTACTTGATCACTACTTGACAACGTCACTACTTAATTTATCCATCTCTGTTTCACTACACGTACCATACCCTACAATTTTCTCACTTGAGCGGTTGACCACTGGTTGAGCACTACTTGACCACTGCTTGACCACTACTTGACCACTACTTGATCACTAATTTACCACTAATTTAATCATCACCATGTCACTACGACCAATTTTCCCTAAAATTTTCCTTACTTGACCACTCCTTGACCACTGATTGACCACTAATTTACCACTCTTTAATCATCACCATGTCACTACGACCAATTTTCCGTAAAATTTTCCTTACTTGACTCCTTGACCACTGATTGACCACTAATTTACCACTCTTTAATCATCACCATCTCATTACCACCACTTGACCATTGCTTGACCACTGCTTGACCACTAATTTACCATCCTTTAATCATCACCATATCATTACAACTACTTTTCCCCTAAAATTTTCTCAGTTGACCACTACTTGACCACTAATTTATCAGCCTTTATTCATCACCATATCATTACAATCACTTTTCCCCTAAAATTTTCTCACTTGACCACTACTTGACCACTACTTGACCACTGCTTGACCACTAATTTACCATCCTTTAATCATCACCATATCATTACAACTACTTTTCCCCTAAAAATTTTTCCCTTGACCACCACCTGACCACTGGTTGACCACTGCTTGACCACTAATTTACCACTCTTTAATCATCACCATATCATTACAACTACTTTTCCCCTAAAATTTTCTCACTTGACCACTACTTGACCACTAATTTATCACCCTTTATTCATCACCATATCATTACAATCACTTTTCCCCTAAAATTTTCTCACTTGACCACTACTTGACCACTACTTGACCACTGCTTGACCACTAATTTACCATCCTTTAATCATCACCATATCATTACAACTACTTTTCCCCTAAAATTTTCTCACTTGACCACCACCTGACCACTGGTTGACCACTGCTTGACCACTAATTTACCACTCTTTAATCATCACCATATCATTACAACTACTTTTCCCTAAAATTTTCTCACTTGACCACTACGTGACCCGTGCTTGACCATTAATTTACCACTCTTTAATCGTCACCATATCATTACAACTACTTTCCCCTAAAATGTCCTCACTTGACCACCACTTGACCATTACTTGACCACTGCTTGACCACTAATTTACCACTCTTTAATCGTCACCATATCATTACAACCACTTTCCCCTAAAATTTTCCTTACTTGCCCACCGCTTGACCACTGCTTGACCACTAATTTACCATCCTTTAATCGTCACCATATCATTACAATCACTTTCCCCTAAAATTTTCCTTACTTGCCCACCGCTTGACCACTGCTTGACCACTAATTTACCATCCTTTAATCGTCACCATATCATTACAATCACTTTTCCCTAAAATTTTCTCACTTGACCACCACCTGACCACTGCTTGACCACTGCTTGACCACTAATACCTGGTACCCACCCCTTACCACCGAATGACACTACACCATATCATTACAATCACTTTTCCCTAAAATTTTCTCACTTGACCACCACCTGACCACTGCTTGACCACTGCTTGACCACTAATACCTGGTACCCACCCCTTACCACCGAATGACACTACACCATATCCATTGCAATCAACGATCTTTAGCTTTCAAGGTTTCATTTGTAACACGTGTGATGTTAGTGAATAAGCTACTATGAACATCTACATAGCACTAATAACCACCCTTATCAACTAATTGCACTAACCCATACCCACTACTATCCCCACCGCACCTATTCCTTTTATTCGTACTAATGTATACCACCAATGTGCTAACAGTTCAAAATACTTTAACATACCACTCACCCCCGTTTTTACAACCCGTTACTTAATTACTTTTCCATATGCACCCCTCCACGTCTGTTATGAACCGACCACCGTCACACCCGCTGGAGATTTTCCCACACTTGCCGACGTATAACTCCCCGGTACTACCTGCCAGACTTTCCCACTATGCCACTACTTATTTAATATGCCTTGTATTGTCTATATATGATGTAATAAAAAACATATACCTTACTTGAGTCGTTTGTTATTTTGTATTTTTTTATGTTGTACCTAACGTCACTAGACCACCTACTCGGACACACGCCTATTAAAAAAGTTATCGCCCTTGACTTTTTTTAAAAATCCGGAGTTATCGCCCTTTGAGGTGGAAATTAACCGGAGTTATCGCCCTTTGAGGTGGAAATCGATTTCCACCTCAAAACGGGCGGCTTTTGTCGTTCTATACTACTCATATGCATCAGCGTCCGGTGGCTAATAGTGCCAGTTCTGTGTTGGTTGACGAGGCGCTTTGTTTTCCCGATGTACCTCTCACGTCTGGCTGTGCCGATTCATACTCCCAGGTCTTTCATCCTGGACAGCGATGTGGAATCACTGACGTCAAAGTCCTCTGTTCTCGCCATATCTTTAAGGACGTTAATAACTCGGCACGATCCATGGGCTGGCCATCTACAGGGGGTGCAGAGCCAGCCAGTTTGTCAACTCGTTCATTTCCCTCGACTCCCGCATGTCCCGGGACGAAGATGAAGGTGACTTTACGGACAACAGACTTCCGCGGCGATTCAGTCCACTGTCTACGTACAGATCCAGCTTCGACCTTCTGAATCATGCTCATTGAATCACTTAGTACACACACGTTGGTATAATGCTGTGATTCCAGCCATATGAAAGCCTGTGTAACTGCCATCACCTCCATCGTCATGCTGCTCGTGGTCATAGAGTGGGCACCACTGGATTGGGTCCAATGTTTCATTAGATGGTGTTTTGGGCGGTGGCAGTGGCGCTTTATGAATCCAGTAAGATAACCATTTAGATTTAGAATGTTCTTTAAGGTTTCAAATTAGTCTGCCAGTTCACCCTGAGTACATATCCTCCTGGGAAGAATGAACTCGTCATTATTTATGCTATTTATGCGAAAAGCTGTGGAAATTTGGGTCTATCCATATTTCTATCCAGTACACTGATCTTTGGATGATACCGCCCTCTCTACGTCTGATTAGTATGTATATTGTGTTCTTATTCGATGGCTCAGGTTGTGTTCTTGCCAAACTTCTTGCGTGCCCGATTCATGGCGACATGGAGCTATGTAGCTTCTTGTTTGCTAGCGGTGATGATTATTCTGTCATCTAAAAACGGTGGTAGAAAGTCATGGCTGTTATATCTGACGATCTGTTTTCTTCAACATGTGCTATGAAGATGTTCACCAGAGTCGGACCTAGAGGACTCCCCATTGTCACTCCATCAGTTTGGCAGTTAAAGTTAAATTTGATGCTCATCATTATCATGTACCATGCCGGCAAGCGTGGGCGGTCATGTTTTGCCATCTCACCCGATCAACAGAGTCGTGGATTCGATTAGTGTTCCTGTCTCGACCATGCCACACGGTCAAGCAATCCAGGTATTTACTTCTCTGCCTTCTCCTTGCTCTTTTCCCCTCAATCTTGCCAGTTGTCACCAAGTTCTCCAATTTATTTCGTCTCATAACGTGACCAAAAAATTTTGACTGTCTACGTCTAATTTCTCTAATCATTTACGATTTTCATTTGTTTCTTGTAGGACTTGGTCATTGGTTTTTCTGTCTGTCCATGGTTGTCGTAGTAATCCTTTATTACTTTAGTGTCGTCCCTGGAGTGAGGGGAATCAACACCCACATTTTAATTAACCCAATATTATTGTCCTAGAGAAACCACCAGAATCCGTCCACAAAACTCCTTCAGTCTGTAGACACCTCTTTCTTACTCTCACTCACCCCTGTTGTGTTGGGGAAGGATGAGAGGGGGTCTCATCCTTCCCCAACACAACATACTCAACAACTCTAGCTTTAACAAATAAATACAACAAATAATTTATTAAAGCAAAGAGTATGTGTGTGAGAAATGTGTGTGTGTAATGTGTAGAATGTGTGTCGAATATTCTAAGGTGTATGTAGAATCAGACCAGTGAATCAGGAGCAAAGTTAGTTACATCACTGTGCTGAGCACACAACAGCACCAATTATTCCGGACAGAAAACCTCACCAAGAAGATGTTTCTCCGGCCACGTGACGACTTTCTCCGATCACTCTCGAACAATCAGGACGCTGGTCATCAATGATAGACACTGTTCGATATTGGTCTTCACTCTAGCAAACACTGTGAATTTACACTGTTCAATAATGTTTGTTGATAAGAGAATCTTTCCAATAACTTAAATGTCACATGGGAAAATATAACTGTTCATAAGTCACTGGTTATACGATTTTTCCCATATTAAAAAAACAACCTATTAATGTTCCAGGTAGTTATATATATATATTGGTATATGTGTTACGTATAGTGTTCTGATTCTACAGTGATGTAGCATATCACTCAAGGAAAAATCACACATATGTTCATCAAGTCCTGCTCAGCAGAAGTCAGGTTTCTGCAGACCAACTAGGCCATGAGCCCAGTGTACAAGCCTCTCAGTAACCTCTGTCTTCCATCCGTGAGCCATCATTTTTCTTCAACTTTGATACTAACTTCTTGGTAGTATATCGTATCACCATCAACAAGTGGACCTGTAAGTGGAACCTGTAGAATAGAGAATCCCCTGGTGAGAGCAACTCAATTCTGACCTTAATTAGGTGAGTGTAGGCCGATAGCAGCACTCAGATCTATAACAGAGAACCGAACTCTGTTATACGGCCAAGTAGCTCATCACATTGGTCTGAGACATGGAAACACAAGGAAAGATTAAAAGAAACGGGTAGAAACCCAGCAGATGCCCTACTGGAAGATCCTACCATTTCACATTCCCTTCATCCCTCCCAACCATCCTCAATCTCTCTAATTATTATCCCACTACATTGTCCTTAACTCCCTGAGTTAAATGATATATTACACAAGCTAGTTAAAGCTACATAATAGGTTACTAGTGCCGACGCTCCTATAATACTTTCTATCACCGCACTTATAGAACATTCTATCACCGCACCGTACTGTACTCTATTCCTAATCATACTCTAAGTTAGATATGATTAATAGACTACCATATGCCTATTCCGGTTGATGATTGAGACTATGCAATCACAGACTGGATCTATGTCCGCCGATAAATATCAACACTTTGACACTATAGTCTCTTTCAATTAACACAACTCGGAATACTGCGCCGATCCTTAGCACTTCAGAAATTTTGGTCAACTAACTCAACTTGTTTACCTCAACTGGTTTTAATTCGGGGCTTGAGTGACGTCACCAAAAAGTCTAGACGCTGATCAGTCCAGAGTCTGGCTTTCTCCCTGTTTTAGACTGCCTGGAATCACCCCGCCGTCTAGTTTGCTTTCATCGGGGAAATCTTTGTCTCGTACAACAAAGGTCCTGTCTGTCTGTGAACCAGGGGATTTTTCCCCCACATCACAGAATCCTTCCGACGTCTGTCCAGACATTCCGTCTACAACTTCAAAGGCTGTCTACCGCCTTGCAGACGGATGGCGCCATTGTTCGTTTCTCGAACAACCCACATCATACAGAAATGCCGACCGTAAGCAGACAGTTTTCGCGACGTATCTTGTTCCTCAGTCCCCTACTCATCAAAGGATTGCCTGTTATTGTAGACGAATGTCGGGTCTTTTTGTCATCGATCGAAACTATCAAGTTTTTTTTCTCGTGACAATCTTTGCATTTTGCTCAGAAACCACATTTCCACAGCTAACAGATGTTTTTCCTCCCCCGATGGTGTTTCCACCTTGTCGTGGTGGGGGAGCTTGAGTTTCTCAATGACCCTGAGAGCTATGCCGGCGGTAGCGTAGCTACCAGCAGGGCCTCCCAAGCCGGACAGGTCAAAGGGTAGAGAACAGACAAAGAGAAACACCCTGGTCCTCCAGGTTGGGGGTTGAAGCGTGGGGTTAACACCCCCACCTTTGTAAAAACCTTTCTTTGTTACGAAACAAATACATGAGCCTCGATATCGGACTGACTTATCTGGACAACGTAAGAATGGAAGATAATAGGGAAACAAAACTCGCTTACACTCAGGAAATAAATTACCGTAGACCCCGAGGTAGACCAAGAAGGCGGTGGAGAGATAATACATGTACAGACCTACAAGCACTTGGAATCAACGACTGGCAAGAGAAGGTCCACCAGAGAGACGAATGGAGACGGATTGTATTTGCAGCAAAGAACCTCAATGGCTCGGAACGCTGAAGAAGAAGAAGAACAGATGTTTTTCAGCCTGTTTGCTCATTGTCCACGCTTCACATCCTTACAAAAGCACAGGTTCTATATAACACCTAAACACTCTTTTTCTCGTTGTAAATAACATCTTGTTATTGGTCAGTATGTTTTCCATCTTGCACAAGGCTACCTTCGCAATGACGATTCTTGTTCTAATCTCTTCATGACATTTCCCATAAGATGTTATGAGTGTTCCGAGATAACTGTACCGATTTACTTGCTTAAGAATATTTCCATTTTCTTATATATTGCATTGTGTTATTTCGTTCTTTCTAGTGGCGACCATAATCAGTGTCTTCTTACAATTTAATTCGAACCCTAGTTGTTCACTGTGTGCAACAACCGCATCTGCCAAATGTTGCAGTTCCTGCTCATTGTCTGCAGTCAATACTGTATCATCGGCATATCTAATGTTATTGATGTTTCTTCCCCCAATGATGATTCCATTCATTTCTTCTACATTTCTGAAGATATTTTCACCGTACAGGAAAAAAAAGATCTGATGACATTACACATCCCTATCTCACACCTCTCTTAATAGGCTGATATTGACCTACTTCTCTTCTTCTTCTTCTTCTTCTTCAGCGTTCCGAGCCATTGAGGGGTCTGATTTCCTGCCTTTATAAGTTACTATATTATAAGTATCTTCCATGCATAGTCTGGTCATGTTGATTAACTTCCTTGGTATTCCAAATTCCTGCATAGCATTCCATAGACTATTCCTATGGACACTATCATAAGCCTTTTTAAAATCCACAAAAATGTTATGGAGATCTCTTTTATATTCCCAATGTTTCTCGGCTATTTGTCGTAAGATAAATATCTGATCTATTGTTGATCTGTTTTGTCTAAAACCCGCCTGGTAGTCACCTAATATGTCTTCTGAATATGGTTTTAGTCTATTTAGTAATACTGCGGATAGTATCTTATAGCTTGTGGACAGTAGTGATATTCCTCTATAATTTCCACATTGGAACTTGTCTCCTTTCTTAAAGATAGGTATCAATAATGACTCTTTCCAGTCATGGGGTAATTCTTCTGTCCTCCAGATTTTTATTATTAGTTCGTATAGCTTTAGATGTAATGCATGGCCACCTGCCTTTATAAATTCAGCAGCAATTCCATCAGTCCCAGTTGCCTTATTGTTTTTAAGTCGTGTGATTACATATAGGATTTCTTCAAATGTAGGTTCTTCAATTTGTGGTTCGCATGTTAGAACCTCTTCCTGTGGGAAAATGTTACTTGGAGCTTCACAATTTAGTAATTCAATAAAATATTCTTTCCATGTGTTGCACATTTCCTCATTGGTATTTATCATATTCCCATTTTTGTCTTTTAAACCATGTGTGTTTTGTTGGTGCCCTCGTTTCATTGACTTCAGTTCTTTAAAAAATTTTCTGGATTCATTTTTCTGGTGATTAGTTTCCATATCTTTGATTATATTACTCATATATTCTCGCTTCTGCTGTCTGACTATTTTTGTAGCCTCTTTACATTCATTTCTATAATGCTCTTCCTTTTGGATGTTATTGATGTCATTTAACCATACATGTCTGGCTTTCTTCTTCCTAATGACTGCTTCTTCACATTTTTGATTGAACCATCTGTTCTTTCTATGCGTGGTTAACACACCGAGACATTCTCCTGCGGTAGACTGAATTGTATTCTTGATGTTCAACCAAGTTTGGTCAACGCTTTCCTCCAAAGGGTTTTGCAGAGTTTCAAGTTTACATTTTATTTCATCTGTAAATTTCTCTTTGACTGTAATGTCTTGCAGTTTTTCTCTGTTATATGTTGGGTGTAATCTTTGTAATTTAGTATAGAAAGCTCTCTTAAGTTTTATTTTAAATTTTGCTCCAACGAGGAAGTGGTCACTGTGGCACTCAGCTCCTCTATAACTTCTGACTTGCTGTATGTTTGATGCATTTCTGTTGTTAATTAAAACTACTACCTACTTCATTATCAATTCTGATGGCAGCTTGTTGTTTCCAATAAATGTTTTTTCTTTACAAGTATAAGGTCTTTCCTATCAATTTGTAGATCTGCAAGCATCTCTATCATGTTGACATATCTTACTTCATCGAAAGTCTTTGTGTAGTCAATAAAGCAAAGGTGTAGATCTTTGTTTACTTCTCATTCATTCATTGGTACCTTGCCGTCTTGACAGACGATATTTTATGCTTCAAAAAGGCACAATAACTATTACTCATGGCGGCAGCGAATGTGACTAATATGATCGATTCGCGCTGTAAATGTTCGTCCACAGTGGGCGCATGTGAACACGTGGTAACCCCGACCACCACGCACCATCCCACGTCTCACACGCCCGATGTGCGACCCATCTGCAATAATTTTCTCCTTTGTCTCCACTCCATTTCCGATGCTTGCCCTCCACGCAACACGCCCAGCGGCGTCTTGCTCCCAATGTGCATTATCAGTGCCTGTATCTATCATGTCCCGCTTACACACATCCCCGTATCGCAGTAGAGACCGACCCTGAGATCCCCCACCCATAATTCACCAAAAAGGATGTCTCTCCATAACACAAAGCCTGGGCTAAAATATAGAGATCATGTGTTGCCCAATCATCATGATCCCTCTCTCGGCCTGCCTAGTTCACTCCAGAGGAAAGGTAACACCTATACATCTGGAACAAGACAAGCAGCAGAAGCTTCCGGATCAGCAAAGCAATGCTCTAACTGTCCACCTGTCGGAGCTTCGATCCCAGACCAGCTGCCAACCAAGGCTTAGGGCCTGGTCTGCCCTGCCATGACATTTTGTCTTTATGTTGCATTTCCTCGCACCAGGGTAAGGCTTGTACCCTCCCAATTGCGCTCTTCCGCCTGAAGCCGTTGGCACAATGTGGGGTGTCGGGTTTGGCAAGCGCCGCCCAACGTTCGGCGCTAACATTTACTTCTACAGAACGTTCAATTAATATTTTCAAAATATATACAGCATTTACTGTACTCTTGCCTTCTACAAACCCACATTGTTCTTCTCCTGTTTCGGGTTGTTTTTTCTTCCTAACTCATTGCATGATAATTCTCAACAAAATCTTCGTGATGTGGCTCATCATACTAATTGTTCCATGTTGGTCACATTCCAAGGCTCCTGATTTATTCGAGATTGCAATAAATATAGAATTGCATAATTCAGGAGGTACATCTCCAGTATTATGTATTGCGTTCAGCATTCTGGTGACCTGGTCTATTCCACATTCAACACAATTTGATGTTGAGGGTGCAAAGAACTGCTTACTCGCATCAGAGGTAGACAAACCACTCTTTGGACACATCGTGAGAAGGGATAAGAGAGAAGATGATAGACAGTTTGATATTATAGCATGGTGGAACATCGCTATCAGAAATGACTGACAGTACACGAGACAGAAGACTGGGGACAGACATTTCAACCAACGCTAAACAGTATGGATTATAAGAAGGGTTAATTATCAACACCCACCTGCCAGACGGTGATTAAGATAAATAATGACACATCATCAAAATTGCTCAAAATGGTCCAGGGTTGTACCAATCCAACAGAATTTAGAAGCATAATACCAACAGTGATCAATGACTCGAAGCCGGTATTCAACATGTTGAGGCACTATTTATTTGCCTATGTCCAAGCTTGTCACATATTCAATAATATTAATGATAATTACAATTTGTCGATACCGTGCCTGTTATGGCCAGACGGGACGGTAGTGAAAAAGATTATATATGAATAATATACAGTTGAATATGTTAGATACTTGCAACTATAATGTCCCGGTCCTTCTGTCCTTCACCAGTCGGCTTCTGCGTCACCTTGTCCTGACTTTCTAAGTCGCATTCTGATACGGTTGCATCTGTCCGTCGTTTTCGGGCTTATCCAAATCATACCTGAATAATCTCGCCCTTCCATTTAATATGTATTATCCATCCTTGCGATGTTGTGCCAGTTTATAATGTATCTTATTTCTGTGAATTGAATCGTGCTGCCTCTTCTGTCACTCCCCAAGATCTGACTGTTTGTTGTTGTTGACTACTTCTGTGACGTTTTCTCCTTTTTTCGTCATATCGTTGGTTTCTCGTAAAAGTTGGTTCGCGATTTTCTCACCAACTCTATTTTACGTCATTTCGTCTGTTCTGCTACTTGGCACCACCCTCCCCCTTCCTTTAACTGTAGGCTAGTTTGTTTTAGACAGGTAACTGACACCATTTGACGGGAAAGAGACCAAACAGATCAAGAACTCAGTTCTTAAAAGTATTCGTTATTAAGAGATTCAAAAATGAGGAAAGTGGAATAATTTTCACGTAAAACAATTTAAAAATAAATATGAAAGTCAGAAAAAGATAATTGTCTCGGTAAGTATGTGTCAGAAGTAGGGGTGCTCCACAGCCTTGTTAAATGTATTATTCAGCGACGAGCAATTCCAGGTTGTCAGAAATTGACTCGGGACAAAAATCTATATGGCTGAAATAAAAGATTACGCTACTGAATATTTAGAGTACAGCTTACAAGTGGCTCCTTAAATTAGCTGGTCTAAATATTCTCCTAGGAGTGGGAAAAGGGAAAGTTAGATGAATAGTTATACATCTTCGAAAGAATTACTAATCAGGGCAAATTATTCCCTACGACTGTTTTCCCCTCCCTGGTACTAAATAATCCCCTACCAATGTACACACACAAACAAGTATGCACAATTGGAAAATAACAGATAACTATGAGTTTACAACAAACAAATAAATCCGGGAAGGTTAACCCGGTCAACAAATGCCCACAGAAGTCGGATGTGTCGGCCTAACGGCGCAAGAACGCAGCTCTGCTGTAAACAGGCACAACGCAGTCACGTCCGAAAAAAAGAAGCTCCGGATGAACGCAGAAGAAGAAGAAGAAGAAGAAGAAGAAGAAGAAGAAGAAGAAGAAGAAGAAGAAGAAGAAGAAGAAGAAGAAGAAGAAGAAGAAGAAGAAGAAGAAGAAGAAGAAGTTTACAACAAACTACAATTTTTATTATCTATCATTAGTCATGGATGGTTATCAAGATGATGGTGGTGAATTTATATACGTTTATACAATATGACCATTACATATAGATAGTAATGACAAGAGAATACATGACTCTAAGGTTACTTGTATCCTTTCTGGATCTGTGGCTGGGTTCAAGTGAGATCTGCGAACAGCAGCTATGTTCGGTCAGCACAGCCGGTCGGTGGTCGGAACAAAAGTCCGTGCTGACACCACCAGGTTCCTCGGGGTCACTGCACGGGAAAGCCTGGACTCCTGGTGAGGGCTTGGAATGTGTATTACCTAGTTCTCCATCAGTACAATCCTAAATAATACATTTTACTACCCCCATTTGCAATGACCAGTCTGGCCGAGTCTTTCTTCCAGCCTTACTGCGTTCACTCTTCTATTTCTCCTGCTGTCTAGTCTGGGAAGGACGTTTCAATCGTCTCACACGCCTTTAGTCACATTTCTGACATCCCTTATAACAGTGGTTCTCAACCTTTTTTGGCCCATTCCCCCCTTTACCATATGTTCAGAGCGTCACCCCCTCCCCCTTTCGAATTTCTTCCCTATAAATTCCCCCCACCCTTACACAGTATACATAAAAATGGAAGCTAAATTTAATAACACATACTATAACAAGTCTAGAGATCTACATAAAACGTGATTTGCGGGTCTACTTACGTTATAAACCGAATTTCATTAGGGTGAGCTCAGAGCAATACAATTTAGAGGGAAAAACAATATCAAGTAACTGGTTCTTGTATTAAAGCGATGTGGAAATTATCTTAATTCCTCCACTGGAAACCCTAATATTCCCTCCCTAGGGGGGGGGGGGGGTGAGTTTCCCCACCAGTTGAGAACCACTGCCTTATAACGTCCCGACATGAGGAATGAACTGTCCTATGTTAATGAAATTACTCAGACACCCGGTCCTTTACAGCCGCTCCGTTCAAAGTTGGTTTTAGCAGATCAAAGGGTCGGTAGTGATATAATACTAGCTCCTGATCTCCGGCTAACGTGCTGTAATCAGTCTCTGTGAAAGACCTCCGCGAGTTACAGTGAACGATCGTTCACAACACACTGCAAGGGTTAAGCGGGCCATACACCCAATAACGAGTGTGGGCAATGTCAGCACCACAACACTTCTGCGTCAACAACAATTACTAGGCAATATGCCAATGTGCGGGGTGCATAAGCACACAATAGCATAACACTATTCATATTGGTAGATTTGCATATGACCAATGAATCTCTCACATCAAATACACATAAAGTATACCAATTCAAAATAGACATATAATGATACTCAACATTATAGTATAATGCAAGAGTTCGTAACAATACTGTATACATACAAAATGAGACATATAGACAATTGATTATGTGGTTGTTTCGGGATTTGAAATTTAAATATTGAGCACAACCCACTACTGGCAACGCCGATCGCATTCTGATATGAACCTAAGGCCTATCCACGTCAATATGGAAGTACTATACTCGAGTTTCGCCCTCATTTGAGCTCGTCAGTAGTGCATATCCCTGACCGGATCCGGAATCTGGACCGGATCTAACATATAGACAAGTCTAATTGAAGTAACTACCCAGGACAGGTGCATTGCTGGTCTGCCCGGTTTAGTCACTACTTAGCCACTGCCGTGGTAAGAATAAAAGAAATATAGTCATCAAATACACATAAATTATACCAATTCAAAATAGTATATATATATATATATATATATATATATATATATATATATATATATATATATATATATATATATATATATATATATATACAAAATAGACATATAATGATACTCAGCATTATAGCATAATGCATGAGTAAGTAACAATACTGTATGCATACATTGGAAAAACAAAGGCAGCACAAGAGACTGCACACAATACAGAGGCATTTCATTGTTGAGTCATACTGGGAAAATATTTTGTAAAATTCTTGACAACAGATTACGAACTATTATAGAACCCCAGCTAAGCGAAACACAACTTTGATTTTAGAAAAAACAAAGGATGCACAGATGCCATCTTTGCTCTTAGACAACTATAGAATTTAACGAAACACTCTACTTAGCCTTTGTCGACCAAGAAAAAGGCATTTGATAGAGTAGATAGAAACAATCTATGGGAAATCCTTAAACAATATGGAGTGAGTACACATCTAACAAACCTATGTAGAAATTTATACAACAACAGTGAATGCATAGTGATAGCAACTGGAGGACACCCAGAACCCTTCACCATAAGATCCGAAGTACGACAAGGTTGTGTCCTGTCCCCTCTCTTGTTTATAACATATATTTACAACATATGTAAAGAAACCAGCCAAACAGAGACCGCAAGAACACCGCATGACGAGAACACAGAAGAAGAACCATCTGCAAATCTAACCATTAGAGAACTCCTGTTTGCGGACGACCAAGCACTAATAGCAAAATCAGAAGCTGAATTACAAGACCACATGAATAGTCTAAACGAAATGTGTAGGGGACATAATGAAAATTGGCACAAGTAAAACCGAGGTATTGACTATAACTAAAGAAGAAAAAGCCTAGGAAGTATAATATCATCAAATGGCAAATAAGAAGACGAGATCGAAAATAGATGCAATAAGGCAAACCAACTCATTGGATAAATGGCACCAATAAAAAGAACAAACATGTCTCAATAACTGCTCAGAAAGCACTTTACAACACAATCTTCCTACCAACTCTGTGCTACCAATGCCAAACCTGGACAATGACAGAAAAAGAGAAAAGAAAAATCACAACAACATAAATGAGATTCCTGAGAATAATACTCATTGTATCAAGAAGAGATAAGATCGGAAATGAAGAAATCAGGACTAAAGTGGGCACTATATTTTATTAGAAGGCACCAAGTCAAATGGTTTGGCCATGCAAGTAAGTTACCAACTAACAGTATACCACAACAAGCAATGATGTACAGATCTGAGGGAAGCAGAGGAAGAGGCCCACCACGTAAACGAGGACGCAGAGAATAACAGAGTCCATGGGAATATCGATACATGAAACCCATAAGCGGGCACTCTCCCGCTGTTTATAATTCACATCGACACCGCAAGGTACAAGAGGAACATGATGAGATGAGATGACTACTACTACTACTACTACTACTACTACTACTACTACTACTACTACTACTACTACTACTACTACTACTACTACTACTACTACTACTACTACCACCACCACCACTACTGCTGCTGCTGCTGCTGCTACTACTACTACTACTACTACTACTACTACTACTACTACTACTACTACTACTTTTTCCTCTACATCATTAACGTAACGCGGCGCCTTTTTGCTATTTTGTCCCAGCGGGTCCGTTTTCTCATTTCTGAATGTCAACTAGGGTTCGCCTGCCAGCGGCATGTTTCTAACAGCAGACGCTAGTGTGTATTTTCCTGTTGCACACAGTCTACACAAATTTATGTCAAATGTCACAATGATTAGATAAAAATACAAGCATTATCCTGTTTAACGATGCCACGTTTGTAGATTGTACCACCTCTGTTTCACCATTGACATTTTATCTTCAGGCGACCTAGTTTTGTACAGGGTCATACGATTATGATAATATAGGTTACATCAGAATTATTCCATGTAAGCTGTCGCAGCCGGTCTCTCTGGCCGAAGGGTTACAACACTTTCTCCGTAATCCCGTTTATCACGCAGAGTCTCGTAGCAGGGCGAGAGCTGGGAGCGGTTCGACCCCAGCTGGTGACTTGCGGGATAACTGAGCCGGCCGCTCAGAAAGCAATGGCAAACTGCTGAGCGTAATCTTGCCAAGAAATCAACAGACAGCTTAAAGATGCTGCTGTTGACAGCGATGTCCTGTAAAGGATATGCAAAAAAACAACAACATTATTATAAAGCTGTCGCAGGCTCACGAAAGCGTGAGACCATTATAGCATTGTTTTACTGAAGTCTCACATAGCATAAATATGAAATGTATTTTTCCTGTAATTGTTTATTTTATTTTATTTTTTTCTTGTTCGCTCGCTTAAACTCAAGCACACTGTTTAAAATAGTAAGGGACTGAATTTTGCGTGTGGGTTTGCTTTCCCGTTTACCGGTCTCCCTCGTCTACAGGCGAACCCACTCCGACTTCAGAGGTAATTGTTAATTAATGTATTAATTTGTACAGCGAAGGACAGATTCAACTGTCATTGTTAAATGTTCTTAATACTAGACTAAAAAACCCAGTATAGAAAGAGATTGTGTACTTACTGGATGTGACAAACCGTGCGGAGGACCCACTAAATCAGTGGTTCTCAACCTTTTTTGGCCCATGCCCCACTTTACCATATGTTCAGAACGTCACCCCCCCCCCCTTTTCGAATTTCCTCCCTATAAAAATCCCACCCCCCCCCCACCCTTACACTGTATACATAAAAATGGAAGCTAAATTTAATAACACATACTAGAACAAGTCCAGACATCTACATAAAACGTGATTTGCGAGTCTATTTACGTTATTAAACGAATTTCATTAGGGCGAGAAGTACAGAACCGTAAAATTTAGAGGGAAAAACAATATCAAGTAATTGGTTCTTGTATTAATGCGATCTTGAAATAATCTTAATACCCCCCCCCCCTCCCCTCCTCTCGGAAACGCTAAAATTCCCCCGGGGGCGGGGGGGGGATTCCCCACCGGTTGAGAACCACTGCACTAAATAGTCTTCGAGTAGAAAGACAACTTGATATGACTACGCTACCGTATAACAATAGGCGGTAATACCTGCTTTCTGTTTGCGGCGAAAGTTGGGCGGTGTGCACACAATTTGCCACTCACATACATTGTGCCAACGGCATAGGGCGGAGGAGCGCAAATGGGAGGGTACAAGCCTTATCCTAGTGTGCAGAAATGCAGCCTAAAGGCAAAATGTCATGGCAGGGCAGACCAGACCCTAAGCTTGGATCGGCAACTTGTCTAGAATGGAAGCTCAAACGGACGTGCAGTTTGAGTATTGCTCTGCTGATCCAGCAGCTTCTGCAGATTGTCTTGTACCATACGTATTGCTGTTACCTTTCCTCTAGACAGGACGCGAAAGGGATCATGCTGCATGGGCAACGCGTTTTCTAAATTCAGCCCAGTCTTTGTGCTATGAAGAGATATAACCCCATTTTACAAACTATCGTCTACCAAGACGACAAGGTGCCAATCAGAAAAGCAACTACAAGCAATGGTGCTGTGGAGTGCACAAAGAAAGGCAAGACAACGAAGGCTGCCTTGTTTATACGCCCATCTTGACTTCCATTCTACTGAATCAAATGGAATTATTACAAGTGAGTGACGCTTATGTTGTGAAACTTTCCATCAACCCTTATTTAAATTCAGTTCACGTGAAAGTCATAATGATAATGTCAACTTATTCACCTTTCATTGGCGTATTATATTAAATCTATCTGCTGTATACATGACACATATGGACAATAAGTAGACAAGCTGAGAAACATAAATAGCGGCGACAATGTCGTTTTTGAGGAAAATGCAAACAGAAAAAAAAAAAATCATAGACGAAAAAGAAAACAAATGAGTACGTTCTTTCATAAATAAATAAATTCATGAAGTAAAATAAAGAAGAAAAAAAACCGCAAATTGATTACAGAAATTAAACTAATGCCGCCATGCTTTTGTGAGCACAATATGAGGGGGAAATGTGTTTGAAAACTAAGCGACAATTTTGTATCTTGATCGTATCTTGACACTGGTACTGGTACAATGGAAGCAGGATAAGAAGAGTGAGGCTTACGTTGTGAAACTCTCCTTCAATCCTAACTTAAATTCAACTCATGCGAAAGTCATAGTCCACATTTATGAGATGAGAAATCGACAAATGAATGGTGTTTTATAGCTTTTCGACTGCACAGGGATTCCTGAAAATTGATTATAATATACCATAAAGACCTGCTAATCTCATTATCTCAGTTACAAATTAAACAGTTCTACACACTGAAAATCGAGAAGCAGTTCGATTTAATTCAATCTTTCATTTAACAGAGGAAAAAACTGGAATAAATGGACGTTCTTAAAACATTTTTTCATTAAAAAACATTGACTGACGCGGAAAACCGGGACGTCTTGCAACCCTATAGTGACCGAAAAATACAGTGAAGTTTATACATTAGACAACACTGCAGAATTAGACACATTTCAAACGAACGAAAAAAAAAAAAAAAAAAATAAGAAGAGAATTCAAAGTTAAAAAACTCCACAGTAAAGTTTATAGTTTAAAGAAAAGAAAAGTCATCCGATGACAATTCAAGTTTTTCAATTGCGCAAAGGGGAAATAACTGCAACTTATTTGAAAGTTGCAGACGTGAACAGAAGTCACAACGGGGTTCCTAATGAAAGGAGGTAGGTATAGCTTTGAATAACCAAAATAAGTTGTACAACTTGCAGCAATAGCACTGTAAGTTAGAAACATGTGTTTTATACAATTGTTTTAAATAGTTTGGTAGCGTGCTGAAACAGAAATATCGTAAATACTAAAGTCCACTTTTTGAAGAAAAAAAATGTGTGTGGACTGCACTGTGACTGTGCACTGTCTGTGTGGCAAGTTCTTGTAATGTATGCGAGTGAGTGCTTCGCGACTAATCTTCCCAGTGAGAACATCTTGTCCACGAGGAAGCGACTACAGAACTGGAATAAAAATTCCTCCCCCGATGTGTTTCCACCTTGCCGCGGTGGGGGAGCTTGAGTGTCCCACTGACCCCAAGCACTGCGCCAATGGATATATTTATAAACTACATATTGGACAGCTCTTGGGATAGGGACCAGACTAAGAAAAGAGAGACACAACCTGCTGCTCTGCAGGTAGACTGAGGATAGCAGTCAAAATTTAAACTTGGGCGCACGAAGCCACAAACTTGGTCCAGACACTTACACAAAGGTCTCCATCTGAGAGATGTAGCTGAACGCCTCTAAGCTACTACCCTTGGATGAGAGAGCCGGGCCGATACTCACCTACAGAAAATTGCAGGTGAGATACTGAGCACGCTACATGCCCAGTTCAGATACCTGTACGAAGGCTCCCAGCTGGGGGATATGAGTGATCCCTGGATGAGAGGGCCTGGCCGTTTCTCGCTCACTGCTGTACGGATGTAAGGTGCTGAGCCGGCAGCACATGTAGCCTACTTCGTGAGCGAGTACAAAAAGGTTGAAGAAGTGCCCCAGTTGAATGAAATGGTTACGAAAACTGTCTGTATCTAACTCGTAGAGAGTAGACAAAGGTGGAAAAACATCTCAATAACACGAAATGGAACTCATGGCTAGCGAATCCATTGAGTAGTCCGAAGTCCAAAGCGAAAGCTTACCTAGTGGATGTCACCTGCAGACTGACCATTCCTGGTGTGTGCTTGAGTGACCAGTGGCAAGCGAGATGCCCAACACTTGGAAGTGAGGAACTAAAGCAGCCATGAGCAGGATGAGGCAACTCCTCGGGTGAGCCCAGTCTCAGAGCAATATGTGCCGGCTCTGCAATTATGGAAGCCTCCTTGGATAGCGAGGGAATGCCTATGGTCTGCCCCTGCCTTCCCTTGAGGGTCGACCGTGATGTCTTTTATCGTTCTATCTTGACCAGCTGAGATGTTGGCGACATCACAAAAATAAGTCTGACGTGCCTCGAAACCCGAGGAAGGCTAACCTCATTAAAAATGCCTGCCGAAGCCGGAAGTGCCGTGCTATGGGTGGCAAAATAAAAATTGGCACTACGCATTTATGTCAGAGTGAAATGTCTTTTCCGAATGTCTCTCGTGCTAGGAACAGCTCTGACTACCTAGTTTCCGAATGCCGCTCTTGTTCGGAACAGCTCTGACTAGGTAGTTTTCCGAAAGTCCGTCGTGCCTGGAACAGCTCTGATGGGCGCAACGACAAGCACATGTCCGTATCGAAAACTCGCTGAGTGGGTACCGTCTGCAGACCTGTCTGGTTTGTGCGGGAACGGCCCGGGGTGAACGAAATGCCCAATATATTGAAGTGAGGAATTAAAGCAGCCATGAGCAGGACGTGACGATTCCCCCGGTGAGCCCAGCACCAGGGCGCTATGTGTCGGCCCTGCAATTATGGAAGCCACCCTGGATGGCGGAAAATACCATGGACTGTCCCTGCCTTCCTTTGAGGGATATGACCGTTAAGTCTTTGACCATTCCAACTTGGCCAGCTGGGTTGTAGATGGTACTGCAAAAGTGAGAGTCTCCCAGGAATGCTACCTGGTCAAAAAAGCATGCTAAAAGACGGATGTATTGGCCTACGGGTTTCGGCCCAAGGGCGCATAACTTAGACACAGCACAATCACATCAGAAAAAACACTCTGGATGAACGCAAAGAAGAAGAAGAAGAAGAAGAAAAATTCCCCACTTAAGTTTTAAAAAGCTTGTTCCACTGGGCAACTCCATCATTTTTTAGAGCCAGAGAAATATTGGAGCATCTGCCGCTCTTACACAGAAAGAGAGCAGCCTGCATCCAGTTCTAGTTCAGCAGTTGTAGACTAGGAAAATCGATCAAAGTCTGGGGGAGGTAAACTTGTTGACGCTTCTCAAGAGACTGAGGGGAGACTGGAGGGACTATTGGGCAACCTGGAACGAGTGTTGGGCACGAGGAATTGATATGATACAGTTTCCAACATTTAACTTTGAACTTTGCAGAACCTCAATTGGTGTGTCCAGGCTTAACCCAGGACCAAAGAAAGCAGCAGAGAAAGAGAGAGAGATAGAGAGAGAGATTACAACAAGAAGAAAAGGCTGAGAAAATGAAAGATGAATATTTTGATGATTACTTATATGTCAGCCTAGTATTTTTTTACTTTTAATTATCGTGCATTGTTTCTCAGTTGTTATATTCTGGATATTTTTAGTGCGCACCCTCAATTTTAACTCTAGCATAGTCCATACACACAACTTCTAGCAGCATTGGATTGAATTGTGTATGTTGATTAGCTTTTCCTATTACCGGTGTCCCTTGCCATCAGGTGAACCACACCGACTTAGAGGTACTTGTAATTTACGTCCTCAAGTCAAGGACGAGAAATCAGTATTTTAGTCCAACTGTCCGGTGTAGGGGTTGAACCCCTTACCTTGGCATCAGCACACCGGATGTTTATGAATGCACGTTCTTATCCATTCAGCCATACTGACCTCCCTCTGGATACTGTAAGTTCCTTCTCTACTTGTCTGGTTCACGGAAATAAATTGTATACATTCAGACTGAATGACTGACTGACATTCAGATGTTTTGAAACAAAGATTTCTAGGGCTTTTGTTTGTATTTAACCAGTACAGATAAGCTAAGATGGGAGGATGCCAGCTTTTAGAATTCAAACACAATGATGGAAGATACTTGTGTGTGTCCGCTTCATTAACCCTTTACGGGGCAGATGTCTGCATGTTTTGTAGCCCTGAACGGGCAAGAAGAATTTTGAGGTTCGGTAAAATTTCGGGTTACGTTAGTAAAATCATCACATAAAAGGTGTTAGTCAACCAATTTTACTTAAATAAAAAACAAAATGAAGTAAAAAGCATGCAGAGTATTTTACTCACATGAATGTTCCCAGTAATCCACACATGAACACAAATATTTACAAAATACAACATATTGTTTGTGATTGTCAGTCATGTATTCGGCAATTTACAAACACATTATCAGAATCACTTTCTTTAAAGTCCGACTCACGACTGCTAACGCAAAATAACGCTGATCACTGATATCTGGTTCTGATTCAGTCAAATTCGTGCACTTATGTGTCACTTAAATTGAACCCAGTGAAATATCCACTATCACTTGAAGAATCGTCAAAATCCATTTTGAAAAACTAAGCGTAAAAACCCCGAAAACTATTAAAAAATCCGTTCAAATTCTTAGTACATGCTTGCAAATGGCGGCCACGTTGTCAATCTATCGGTGAAACTGAAAGTAGACAATTGAAAATCCCCGAAAGCGACGAGATCGCGTTTTTACAATGCTAGTAGTAGCTCGGACGCATTCAGACAGTTTTCTTGTTCCAGGGTAAAGGCGCACTTGGACGATTTGCCCTCTTTTCAATTGATATCTTTTTATTGGTTAGTATGTTTTTCATCTTGCAAAAGGCTACCTTCGCAATGGCAATTCTTGTTCTAATCTCTTCAAGGCATCTCCCATCAGATATTATGACTGTTCCGGGATAACTGTATCGATTCACTTGCTTATATTCCCATTTACTCGTATATCACTAGATAATACCATATGGGATAAAACCCGGTGCAGTGAAGTCGACCCTGTTGAATTTTAAGCGACTTTTCTTTAGATAAGACTGCAGTACATGATATTCTTGGCATCTGTAAAGAAGGTAGTTTGCCATTGCTTTCCTTCCTAGTGACCTCTTAATACTGAAAACATTCATATGTGCTAATTCTACCTCAGCATACATAGAAGTCTATCAATATTACCTATCCTTTTCATGCTGATTGGACACTTGTAATATGTCCACACAGTTGACATGTAATACTAGTTCCAGTTTGTATTTTATGCTCGTTTAGTCTGTGCATTGCCATCATATGTTGTATGTTGCATGTTGTATCATTCCCAAGATAAATGGTCATCCCGGACATGAGCCAAACCGCCAGAGAACTTTGAAGTTAGTGGTGGACAATCAAAGATGCACCTGCCAGAATTTATGGAATAGTAAAACCCCAGGCATCCATTAGCTCACTCCTGAATCAGTGGAAGCCTTAAAAGATGATGGAGAAAGCTCATGTTGCTCCTGTCTTCACTCCAGGGACAATCACCACACACATATCTGTTCTAAATGTGCTGGATGGGATGCAAATCTGGGGATACAGAGGCTGCAGGTGATGTCATAACATTGAGGCAGTGGAATGCCCTTGTGATCCTACCAGAGATGAACCCAGACAACAATTGCTGTGATGTCAAATATATCGACCACATGTGCAAATTGTGCATCTTGTCTGTAAACACACAATGACAATACAAAAACAAAACGATCTATACTGGATGAATGACGTAGAATAACTAGTGAAAGACAGTTCTTCTGCCTTTCATCTCCCTGTGAAGCTTAGGCCCTCAAGCAACTAGCTCTAGGTCCTTTGTAAGCTTGTTCATGATTGGTTGGATTTTGCAGCTACTTTTTTCTATGGGATGAGATATGTCAGTTTCATGCCAAACCTACTTAGTTGCCTCTTATGACATGTATGGTGGGTTGCAGTGTTACTTCTCTTTGCTAACCTTATGGGCCCCAGTGGTGTTCATCCATTAAGTATGATGATGATCATTCATTTCACCCAGTGGGCTTGAAAGTTTTCAGCCTTGAGTTCTAAGATGGCTGGCAAGGCCTATTTTGACAAGGTGGAGGAATTCAAGCGCTGTGCATCAGAGACCAAAAGAGTGAAATCGGAACTCTTTATGAATGAGACTGGAGGAGATAAGACACTGGGAAAGTTATGGAAAGTTAGATGCAAAGGAAAGATCGTGATGCCACAGTGGGTACAATATACAGAGATAGTGGTTCACCTTTGACAATGAACACAGAGAAAGGGCAAGCTTTCCTGCAGAGATTTATAACACAGACAGATCAGAATGATGGGTACATCAGAAACTCCAGTAGAGAGGATCTATCAGGTACCATTAAAGATATCTACAGTCAAGATATCACACAGCTGGAAGATATCAAAAGTGTATTGAAGAAAGCATATAACACTGCACCAGAGCAAAGAATGCTTGACATTCCAGGAGGCAGATCTTTTTTTGTTTGTTCAGTAACACACGAGTGAAAGATAGCTTTTACCCAAGGTTAACAGTTTCCAGAAGATTTGTGCCACACTGGCTGCGTGCTGACACCCTATTTGTTTAACCTGTACGCCGAAAATATAATGAGAAATGTAAGAGATGATATAAACAGGGAGCTATATGATGCCCTAAATATCGGTGGTCATGACATACCAGAGATTCGGTATGCTGATGATACAGTATTGCTATCCACAACACAGAATGGCATAGAAAACCTAATAGCTTCAACCCAATTGAATAGTGAAAATCACAACTTATATCTTAACATAGTAAAAACAAAGATAATGCATACAGATAAAACTACTATGGAGAAAGAAATATACATTAATGGGGAAAAATTGGAGGTGGTGGAAAATTTTGAATATCTTGGGTCATTGATTACCAATAATGGCGACACAATGAAAGAAATTAAATGGCGACTATCAATTGCTCTTCAAAGACTAAAACAGCTGAATAAATTATGGAATGGGACAGACAGAACTACAAAAATTAGATTTTTAAGAGCATGCATCTTTCCCATTGCAATAAACGTCTGTGAGACATGGAAACTTACTAAACAAGCTGAACAGCGCATAAACGCCTTTGAATATAAATGTTATAGACGAGTTCTAAGAATATCTTGGGTAAAGAAAAGAACAAATGCATCCATACTTCAAGAGTTGAATATTGAAAAAGGTTGGCTATTAAAGACGATAAAACAAAGAAAATTGAAATATTTTGGTCACTTGAAACGTCACGAAAGTTT
The DNA here is from genome assembly GCA_963921405.1 of Cepaea hortensis. Classification (NCBI taxonomy): domain Eukaryota; kingdom Metazoa; phylum Mollusca; class Gastropoda; order Stylommatophora; family Helicidae; genus Cepaea; species Cepaea hortensis. The sequence goes on along the minus strand of OY992883.1, from coordinate 33,744,459 downwards.
GGAGAGAACAATAATGGAAGAGTATATGCCTGGGAAGAGAGGAAGAGGAAGGCCAAAGAGAAGATGGGTGCAGGATGTGGCGGATGATCTCCAGATGGGTGTATCAGACGCGGGACATCTTGCTTATGATCGAGAGGTTTTCCGGAAGGTTGTTATGGGAGCGAAGTTCTGCAAAGGACATGCTACTGATTGAATGAATGAATGAGGCTGTGACTGATGTAATATTACCATTATAATTTCTCTACTGAACCTATCTGCTAACAAAAAAATTATGGAAATACAGAGGAAGGAGCAGAACTATACAGTTATATATTAATATACTTCCAAAAGTCTAGCTTCAAATTCAAACAAACCATCCTGTTTGTGACTCATGCCAAAGCTGATAGCATAGCAAATGTTGATCACTGAAGAAGAACAAATGTACTTCCATAAAATAGAATATTAAGGAAGACAATGCTGGCCTATACAGTCACATACAGAACAATTAAATATAGTTGTGTTTCGAGACATTTTCTACTCTCATCCTCAGGCGCCAAGAATCCTACATTAAAATAAATATATCACACAAAATGAGGCAATCATGTGGAAGCTTACATTGTGTGTATGTGTATTTTTTAGGGTAAATCAAACACACAATGGAGGCTTCCACATTTGGATGAAATGAGTTGTGATTTCCTCATTTTGTATAATATTTCTTGAAGTCTGAAAATAAGGGAAGGAAATCTCTCAAAATGTAGCTATATCTGATCGTTCTTTATGTGACTACAAGACAGGATAGTCTGTACGTATGATATTAAGGATTTCCCTGGGAAGGTTAACCCGGTCTACAAATCCCTGCAGAAGTCGGATGTGTCAGCATAATGGCGCAAGAACACAGCTCTGCTGTAAACAGGCACAACGCAATCACGTCCGAAAAAAAACTCTGGATGAACGAAGAAGAAGATATTATGGATAACCATTTTGGACTTGTGCCAGGTGTCTCCCAGTGATGAAACACTAATTATATATGAATGAGTTATGTATAATCAAATAGCAACAAAGGAAACCCCTGGACCTAGACAATGCTTGATTGTTACAGTTTAAAAAACCACACCTACCACCACCACCACCATCATTGTTTATTCAGTATCTTCCACAGAGTTACTTTTACCGATTTAAATAATCTTTTAAATGTTTAAAAAAAAACTGTTTCTTCTATTAGTTTTAGGTTGGCAAGCTAGAAAAAGCTACATTACAGTCCTTACCTCCCTAAGGTTGCCAACCATTGGACTGTGTGAAGTATCTCGAGTGAGTTAACATTTCCAACAGTAATTATATGTGTGTGTGTATGCACGTGTGTGTGTGCACGCGCGTGCGTGTGCACGTGCGCTATCTGGAGCCAAGCCTAGCAGATGACAGCGTTTTACCTCTTGTAATTTACTGACTCCGTCTTAGACATGGAAGCTCTCAGAGGAACAGATGTATATAGGAATGGCTTGAGTGGGTGGTCTCTTCAGTATCTGCATCAGTAATACATTGTCATCTGCTAGGAACGGCTCCAGATACATAATCAGTAACAGGTTTAATACGACAATGGATGCTCAGTATCAACATTTTATCGAACTCAACCACTCATTCATTTTCTTCTACTTTTTATCTCCAAGTGGAACATTGATTCTGAACCAACTCGTGCCAAGCCCTCCTACCCTTTGCTGTCTCCTACAGTTGCTTCCATGTTGTCCTCGTAATATTAATCTCTAACTCTCTTCTCCTGGTGTTTTTAGGTCTCCCTCCATTTCTGGACATTTTGAGGGAACCTAAATTGCAAAGACAACTTACCACAAATATCGGAAAGAAGCAGTTATCATTTTTGGGCCACATTATGAGTAGACAAAAACTGGAACATGTTGTGACAACCAGAAAGACTTGTGGAAAGAGAGATAGAGGAAGACAGCATGAGAAAATTCTTAACAGTCTTGTGTCATGACACAGAAGGGAGCGGACACATGAATTGATCCAAGCCATTGGAGATTGCAATTTGTGGAGAAACATGATCGCCCACGCCAGCTGGCAAGGCACTGGATGATGATGAAGATAATGTTTCTGTTGCCCTGTGGGTTCCAGTTGATCATCCACTGAGCAAATTAATATATTACAGACACCATGTCTGCAGTTAGAACACAACATAATCAAACTAATAAACACCCAGCTGGACTACTGGTGACCACAAACCAGATTTAACCTTGCCAAAATAGGTAGTCTCCAAAACACATTCATACAACTGGTGAATCTGTGTCTACATAATATGGGGCAGGATTAAAACGATCATTGTTTCTGTGTGGACAACAATCATACTCAAAATCCACTCACCTCAACCCTGCATTATACACTCATTCACCCTTGGCAAGACATATGATTAGACCAAGATGCCAGCCAGGATTATATCAATGGTTGATTGGGGTTATGATTTTCACCATATGGGGATGATGTAAATACTACACAGATTCTAAGTCATAACATTATGATATAGGTTTTCTAGTTTCCTTCCTCACTGTAAAGTCTTTTCTCATATGCAGAAAATTTGGTTGCATAAAAAATGTGCCAAGACATTTCAAGATGATGTCAGTGCCTAAATTTCAGCAAGTCACTTTAGCATTGACAGTTACAAACTCTCTATCAGTTAAATGCAAACTTTAGTTACTATTCTAATCATACAATTAGTCACACAAAGGCTTAAAATTCAACAGACTTAATAAAATGTTGACCTAGATTGTGTAATCAAGTTACTGCTGACCTTAGGCTAGAAAACAGACATGCTTTATCTATCACAATTCAACCTAATGCTTGTCACTATTGTAATTATGGCTACATTGTGCCTGCACTTGAATATTAGGCCTAGAGCAGAAAGACTAAGGTGGTTTATCGTAATCATCAGTGTAGAGGTCACAGAATGAACTAGGGTAATTTATGTAAGAAAATGAAGTGGGTTAGAGATGCTGTTGGAACTGGATAGAACACTCGTTGAGAAAGACAAGACAGTGCCACCTCTGGAGTCCAAAGGATAAAATACAAGGGGATGAGATGTTGTGATTTTGATCCCAGGCACGAAGGAAAGCTAATACCATTGTGTTTCTATAAACAGATACACTGTATCTCACACTGGGTGGACTCTTTTATTCCACCTCATGCGAGACCGGGCGAAGAGGTTACGAGTGCAATTTGTAATCCTGCATATCACGTTTGGAAGCAGACACCCCCCCCCCCCCCCCTTGTATTGGTTTTCACACAAGGGCATGAATGCCAGTCATTCAAAAAACAATGGCAAACTTCTGAATGTAAACTTGCCAAGAAATCACAAACAGCCAAAAAAATTGGGGCTGGCTGCGACATCCTATAAAGGATATGCAACTAACTTAATGTGTAAGAGGTCTGCTATATCTGACCATATACCATGGATAAATGGCCATTACTGGCCTGAACTAAACTGGCAGGCAATCTTGAAGTTGGTGACCTCTAGAGATACAGTGATGAGAAACCTCACAGTGTAAGAGCCTCAGGCACTCATCAGTCCATTCCTAAATCATGGGTAAATGATGTCCCTCAAAGGCATGCCCTAATGTATGACAAATCAGTTCAGGATCTCTCGACCACATTACATACTACATGACAATCAAGTTTAAATACATTCCAAATTCGGATGTTCTACTGAATCACATAATTGTTCTATGGGAGAAAATCTAGCTGGACATGCAGATTTCTCAGAAATGGAGACAAGCATATGATTGTCCCAAACCTGCTGCCCTGGATGCTGTGCAGCATTTATGTGGCAAGATACGTCTCACTGGTCACCAAACAGAAACTTTTTCCATGTGCATATTTCTGAGGTGAACAGTCTGCACTGACAAAACTGCGTGGTTCACGTTACATATACTCAGACCAAGTCCACATCACAGCCGGTCTCCCTGGCAGAGGGGTTAGCAGCTTTCTCCATAACTCCGAATACTCTCGTGGTTGACGTGAGCGCACGAGAATTGGAAGCGGTTCAAGTTGTGCCAGAGACATGAGAATATGGAGCCGGTCGCTCAGAAAGTCATAGCGTGCTGATGAGCGTAATCTAGCCTAGGAATCAACATACAACTGAAAGATGCCGATGTTGACTGCAATATCCTGAAACAGGATGGAAAGACGGAAAGAAAAAAAAAAGTCCACCTCACAGGAAAAAAATGCTGCTGCACATATTTCTCCCAGAGTTGGTGTCTGCCCAAAACATGCTGCGGTTTGCATACACCAGTGCAGAGGTTGGTGGAGTAGATGATAGGTATGGCATCCACCTCTGACTCAAGCAGACTAGGTTCATCTTAGGATGTGGACTTTGGATTTTTACAAAATAAGAACAGGAATGGTAAACAGAAGAAGAAGAATTACAAGGTGATCAATATACATAGGAAGAAGAGAAGTAGGGGAAGAGTAATATTGGAAAGATATATCTTCTCTTTGTTCATCTTTCGGGCAGAAAGCCACACCTACTTACACATCTAAAAAATCAGCGTGTAAGACTTCGGCAAGCATTTGTGTAAGGTCTACTTTCTACATATTCCATTCAAGGTCACAAGTGGCTCTTTCTACCATTGGATAGATTTTCTTTCCTAACAATTTGTCCAGGGCGGTGACCTTATAGCTTACTCTGTGATTTCTAACTTCTGTGGGATATTTAGCATGTGCAAGTTGCATGTGGGACCTCCTATTTTCCACCTTTGTCCGAGAAGTCTAAGTTTCCTATCTCACAACCCCAAAATATCTTTCTTCTTCTTGGTCCATGGTACTTTAAGAACTAACATACCAGTGAATATATTAGCAATGTACACTTCTGTAAGATACATAGCTTAGAACAACAGTTAAAATAGTATACATGTTATCGTCCATCCCAACAATTTACCTCCGGAGAATTGGTTGATTAAATACCATTAGCATGAAAGACAATGTTAACAAAAAGCAACCACGTGTAAAAATACTGGAAATGTTAATACCTAATCTTAGTACTATGGAGAAAGAAATATACATTAATGGGGACAAATTGGAGGTGGTGGAAAATTTTGAATATCTTGGGTCATTGATTACCAACAATGGTGACACAATGAAAGAAATTAAACGGCGACTATCAATTGCTCTTCAAAGGCTAAAACAGCTGAATAAATTATGGAGTGGGACAGACAGAACTACAAAAATTAGATTTTTAAGATCATGCATCTTTCCCATTGCAACATATGCCTGTGAGGCATGGACACTTACTAAACAAGCTGAACAGCGCATAAACGCCTTTGAATATAAATGTTATAGACGAGTTCTAAGAATATCTTGGGTAAAGAAAAGAACAAATGCATCTATACTTCAAGAGTTGAATATTGAAGAAGGTTGGCTATTAAAGACGATAAAACAAGGAAAATTGAAATATTTTGGTCACTTGAAACGTTACGAAAGTTTGGAGAGAACAATAATGGAAGGGTATATGCCTGGGAAGAGAGGAAGAGGAAGGCCAAAGAGAAGATGGGTGCAGGATGTGGCGGATGATGTCCAGATGGGTGTATCAGACGCGGGACATCTTGCTTATGATCGAGAGGTTTTCCGGAAGGTTGTTATGGGAGCGAGGTTTTGCAAAGGACATGCTACTGAATGAATGAATGAATCTTAGTATTATAACATTAGTATTTTATGTTACTCAAACTTCTGCTGTTTAGTTTCCAGCTACTTTTATGTGTTTTCTTCTATGTGCTAGTAACCCCATTTCTTATAAGTAATGAATATTTTATACAATTTATTTCAGAAAATGAGTTCCAAGAAACATCAAGTAGCAAATCGCCTGCACGGCACAGAAAAAAATGTCTGGTTAGTGTCAGTTTCGTGTTATGTAAATTTTTTAAGTATTTCAGTTATGATCTGTATCTGTAGTCATATATATTTCTTGAAAACAGTTCACATCTTATCCTAATTTTCAACCCATTCATGGTTTTGGGTACTTCACATTCACTTCTTGTCCTCACTTTTAGATAAATCACTTCTTATCTTCAACCCATACACATTTATTATTACATATTCGACCTCAAATCTTCAGCCCATATATATATTTATTATTAAAATGTTCATTCTTACCCTTACCTCAGTTCAATTGTAAGTTTAGATATTTGACTTTTTATCCTAATGTTTAATCTGTACACCTATTTTATAGATATTTGTCATTTTAACCTTATCTTCATTCCATATACATTTTAGCAAGAAATTTTAATTTTATTTCTTGTCTTTATTATGTCTTGATTTTTAAATCAAAATATATTTTATTCAACTCTGTTCTTCTTCTTCTGCTGCCTATGATCCTTCTATGGAGCATATGCCCTCAGCCAATTCTCGTCAGGTTCTCCTATCTTTCTGTCTCCTGCCGTCCCCCCTGTGTCCTCCCCATATCATCCATCTGTCTCTGATTGACTTCTCTGTATGTTTTTAGGTCTTCTGGTGATCATTTGTTCAAATCCCCAATGAGACAGTGATATTTTTATTGACCATGACTCCCAGGTCATCCCAGCTTAAAATCTGTACCAGGAAATGTTCTATGCAGTGAACGCGGCCAGCATGCTCATGACCATATCACCTATTGAATGCTGTATGGTCTATACACATATTGGCCGGCACCATATACCTCACACACCTCATGGCACCAAATTGGGTCCTTTACTTGTTACTTTGTTTAATCTGTAACATCACATACACTAACATGTATTTGCTTGTTATGTGTATATCTGTGATTAGTTTGATTTCTCTTTCACTATTCCCATGTAAACAGAGATACAGCCTTTTTTGTTTCATTATGTTCACTTCTGTGACTAGTATGTCTGAGTCTTCTCTAACATTTCATATGTTCACTTCTGTAACAAGTATGTCTGAGTCTGCTCGAACATTTCATATGTTCACTTCTGTAATATGTATGTCTGATTCTTCTATAACATTTCATATCTTCACTTCTGTAACAAGTATGTCTGAGTCTTCTCATAACATTTCATATGTTCACTTCTGTAACAAGTATGTCTGAGTCTGCTCTAACATTTCATATGTTCACTTCTGTAATATGTATGTCTGATTCTTCTATAACATTTCATATCTTCACTTCTGTAACAAGTATGTCTGAGTCTGCTCTAACTTTTCATATGTTCACTTCTGTAATATGCATGCCTGATTCTTCTCTAACATTTCATATCTTCACTTCTGTAACAAGTATGTCTGAGTCTGCTCTAACTTTTCATATCTTCACTTCTGTAATATGTATGTCTGATTCTTCTCTAACATTTCATATCTTCACTTCTGTAATATGTATGTCTGATTCTTCTCTAACTTTTCATATCTTCACTTCTGTAATATGTATGTCTGATTCTTCTCTAACATTTCATATCTTCACTTCTGTAATATGTATGTCGGATTCTTCTCTAACATTTCATATCTTCACTTCTGTAATATGTATGTCTGATTCTTCTCTAACTTTTCATATCTTCACTTCTGTAATATGTATGTCTGATTCTTCTCTAACATTTCATATCTTCACTTCTGTAATATGTATGTCGGATTCTTCTCTAACATTTCATATCTTCACTTCTGTAATATGTATGTCGGATTCTTCTCTAACTTTTCATATCTTCACTTCTGTAATATGTATGTCTGATTCTTCTCTAACATTTCATATCTTAATTTTTGTGGTAAGTATATTTAAGTCTTCACTAAAATTTCATATCTTCATTTCTGTGACAAGTATTTGAGTCTTCTCTAATATTTTGTATGTTCATTTCTGTGGCAGGTATGTTTGAATCTTTTTTAACATTTCATAAGTTCATTTCTGTGACAAGTTTGTTTTGAGTCTTCTCTAACATTTCATATGTTCACTTCTGTAACAAGTATGTCTGAGTCTGCTCTAACTTTTCATATCTTCACTTCTGTAATATGTATGTCTGATTCTTCTCTAACATTTCATATCTTCACTTCTGTAATATGTATGTCTGATTCTTCTCTAACTTTTCATATCTTCACTTCTGTAATATGTATGTCTGATTCTTCTCCAACATTTCATATCTTCACTTCTGTAATATGTATGTCGGATTCTTCTATAACATTTCATATCTTCACTTCTGTAATATGTATGTCTGATTCTTCTCTAACTTTTCATATCTTCACTTCTGTAATATGTATGTCGGATTCTTCTCTAACATTTCATATCTTCACTTCTGTAATATGTATGTCGGATTCTTCTCTAACTTTTCATACCTTCACTTCTGTAATATGTATGTCTGATTCTTCTCTAACATTTCATATCTTCACTTCTGTAATATGTATGTCTGATTCTTCTCTAACTTTTCATATCTTCACTTCTGTAATATGTATGTCTGATTCTTCTCTAACATTTCATATCTTCACTTCTGTAATATGTATGTCGGATTCTTCTCTAACATTTCATATCTTCACTTCTGTAATATGTATGTCTGATTCTTCTCTAACTTTTCATATCTTCACTTCTGTAATATGTATGTCTGATTCTTCTCTAACATTTCATATCTTCACTTCTGTAATATGTATGTCGGATTCTTCTCTAACATTTCATATCTTCACTTCTGTAATATGTATGTCGGATTCTTCTCTAACTTTTCATATCTTCACTTCTGTAATATGTATGTCTGATTCTTCTCTAACATTTCATATCTTAATTTTTGTGGTAAGTATATTTAAGTCTTCACTAAAATTTCATATCTTCATTTCTGTGACAAGTATTTGTCTTCTCTAATATTTTGTATGTTCATTTCTGTTGCAGGTATGTTTGAATCTTTTTTAACATTTCATAAGTTCATTTCTGTGACAAGTTTGTTTTGAGTCTTCTCTAACATTTCATATGTTCACTTCTGTAACAAGTATGTCTGAGTCTGCTCTAACTTTTCATATCTTCACTTCTGTAATATGTATGTCTGATTCTTCTCTAACATTTCATATCTTCACTTCTGTAATATGTATGTCTGATTCTTCTCTAACTTTTCATATCTTCACTTCTGTAATATGTATGTCTGATTCTTCTCTAACATTTCATATCTTCACTTCTGTAATATGTATGTCGGATTCTTCTATAACATTTCATATCTTCACTTCTGTAATATGTATGTCTGATTCTTCTCTAACATTTCATATCTTCACTTCTGTAATATGTATGTCGGATTCTTCTCTAACATTTCATATCTTCACTTCTGTAATATGTATGTCGGATTCTTCTCTAACTTTTCATATCTTCACTTCTGTAATATGTATGTCTGATTCTTCTCTAACATTTCATATCTTAATTTTTGTGGTAAGTATATTTAAGTCTTCACTAAAATTTCATATCTTCATTTCTGTGACAAGTATTTGAGTCTTCTCTAATATTTTGTATGTTCATTTCTGTGGCAGGTATGTTTGAATCTTTTTTAACATTTCATAAGTTAATTTCTGTGACAAGTTTGTTTTGAGTCTTCTCTAACATTTCATATGTTCATTTCAACGGCTGGCACTCATACCATTGTAAAAATTAACGCAAAATGGTCTGCTTCCAAGTCAGCTGTAGCTGATTTTGAAAGATATATCTAAATTATTTGTTTCTTATGCACATTTCTGTGTTGAGTGTAATTGAAATCATGTCTTCTCTGTCAGGGTTGATCTTTCCAGAATGGCAGTGGAAAACAAAGCTCTGAACCTAGGCCAGGGCTTCCCAGACTTTATGGCTCCTGAAACCATTGTCAGCTGTTTGAAGGAAGTGGCCAACACTGACAACCCTCTGCTACACCAGTACACTCGAAGCTTTGTAAGTGATACTGATAAAGGAGTGATTTTGTGAATGATGCTGTGGGAGACATTTTTAAAGGGATGCCGTAGGGGGAATGACTTTGTAAGGGATTAACAGGTTTTAACAGGCAAGATGGTCGACTTCATTGCACAGGGCTTTATTTTATATGGCTCGGTCTCTTTGCGCAGGGTGATCTGCCGAAAGCTTTGCATAAAACATGAACTCTGTGGCTCCAGTGATGACCCCTAGGAGTCTCTGAGAAAATATCACTCACGAACTGAAAGACTTGGTCCAGAATTGAACCTACAACCTTTGGAGCATGCGGCAGGCGCCGTAATCACTTCGCCATGGAGGGATAATCATCATGTGCCTTGTAAAGTAGTATAGGCATTTGCGCCTCCACAGATCTTGGTCCTTGGTGTTCTGGATCAATTGAGTATATTATTCCTCCATGTCATCCTTCTAGACCAGTAAGCATAATCTCTCTCTGTGTGCCTCTGCTAGCATTTCTCTTTCCTGTTGTCACTGTACTCTTCAGTGACTCTCTTCCCATTACATGACCAAAAACAGTTTTATATCTTTCCTATATACTGAATTGAAATTTTATTGTTATGTATAACTGTGTAATATAATTTGTTATCCTAATATATAAAGTGAAATGTATAATTAATGATGTATTTGATCCACTCTGCCAGGGCCATCCTCGTCTGGTAAATGCACTAGCCAAGCTGTATGAGCCACACCTGCAGAGGTTGGTTGATCCTATGACTGATATCCTTATAAGTGTGGGAGCTTATGGAGCTCTGTTCTGTGTGATTCAAGGTTTGGTTAACCCGGGAGATGAGGTGAGCACCTAGGGCAAGGGTATTCTTTGATCAGTGTTTTTTTTTGCATATCCTATTACAGGACATCGCCGTCAACACCAGCATTTTACAGCTGTTGTTGATTTCTTGGCAAGATTACGCTCAGTAGTTTCCAATGCTTTCTGAGCGGCTGGCTCACGTATCCCGTAAGTAAATGGCGCGGCAAGAACCACTACCAATTCTCGCGCAGCCGTATCTGCTCACTTGGATAAACTGGATTACAGAGAAAGTCACTAACCCCTAGGCTAGGGAGACTGGCTTGATCAGTGTACTCAGACCAAATTGGTACAGAAAGAAGGGTGTTATTAAGCTGATACAGAAATCTAATGAAATTGAAATGTGACAAGAAAGTTTAACAAACAAAAGTCACATAGAAGTAAGGTTAATAGTTTTGAATTTAAAAATTTTTTTTTCAATGAGCAAAAAATAACAGTACTTAGCTGGCGAAAGAAATTTCTTCTTCTTCTCTGTTCTTCTCTTTCGAGGGGAGTGCTTAACATATAGTTATGCGCCGATCAAAGGTCAGTCAGTGTGTCTGACATAGGCATGCAATTGTGCCAAATTTGCTTCCTGTCTAAGGTAAAGGGCTCTATCTACCTATGGGCACATTTTCTGTCCTAACAATTTTGTCGAGGCAGTGGCCTCATAATCTACTCTTTACAGTTTTAAACTGCTGTGGGACTTTTTGACATGCACAGAGAGTAAAAGATACCTCCTGCCCCTGTACATACAATTACAAGCTATTTTAATACTATCTCATTACACATTACATGTCCCCTTTAAAAAATCCTAGTATACTTCTAATATAATCTTCTATAATAATCTTCTATCTTGTTCCACAGTATATTTTGTGTGTGTGTGCCTTATTATAATTACCACAATAATAATTAGTATTACCTAGTGATGTAATGATTTTTGATAATTTTCTATGCACTTATAATGTTAAATATGTTTTATTGTTTAACGTGTGAAATGAGAGAGATAACTAGGCAGAATGTTATATGCCCAATTCTTAACCCTTTGTTTCTTGTTCTTTATGTCTTTCTTTCTTTAGCTTTATTTATTTTTATTTTTCTTTCTTTTTATCTTGGACAGTGAGTAAATGTGATGAAAAACATTCACATGCATTCAAGATGTGGTGCTACTGAAAAATTGTTGGATTAAAAACTAGCTGGAATAAAAAATTGACAAGTGAATAAGTTGTGGCAAATATAACAGAAGAAGGAATATTTCTTAAAGTAATAAAAAACAAGTGAAGACTCTCATGGCTTGGTTACACCTTCAGACATAAAGAAACAATAAAGAGAGCACTGGAGGCCACAATACCAGAGAAAAAAGGAAGGGATAGACCAAGGACAACATTGATAATGCAGACATACACAGATCTATCAAAGCAGACATGCATGGAATTAAAGAGAGCAGCACAAGACAGACAGCTATTGAATGGAGTGATCAAATAGCTTCACAACCACCTCAAGTGTTGAAATGATAATGGTGATTCTTTGTATCTTTTTTTTCCTCACAATTTTTGTCTTTTATTCATTTGACTTTTTGCTATTTATTTTTCTCTTTTGGTAATCCTCTAAGAATATATAAGCTTATACGAGGAGACTTCAAATGAAAATCTTAAAAGTGTGCTAGAAATTACAATAACCAATCCATTGTCTTGCAACCTGTCAGTATTGTTGTTAAAGATGTCAAGAGGGTTAAACATGTGACATCACGATACAGACGAACACAGTGATGTCATAAGGACAATTTAAAGATGGCTACCCCACTTTTGACATGCACCAAGAGGAGCAGCGTTCTTTTATCCGTTTTTTTATCAGTGAAGGGGTAAAACCTATAGAAATTCATCGGTGAATGAAGGTCCAGTATGGTGATGCATGCCTGTCAGTCCACCAAGTGTATGAATGGAATTGGAAGCTTCAAAATGGCGTGACTTCTGTAAAGATATACAGTAGGTGGTGCATGAGTGATTACACATGCGACCAAGAGCATTTTTTCTACAGGAATCCAAGCACTTTATCAGCGCTAGAGGACTTGCATTGAATCCATGGGATTCTCGATACATGAAGCCCATAAACAGGCACTCTCCTGCTGTTTATGCTTCACTTCATCACCTCAAGGTACAAGAGGAACAAGATGAGATCATCATTATGTAGCAAGTCTTTTGCACAATATCACTCTTATCTTGACCTGCCAGAAGGAATCTTTCTCTCTTGCAGCTCCACCTCGTGCATTATCATGCCCTGGGTGTCTCTAATGTCCCATGTCCACCTTTGTGTTAGTTGACCCCTGCCTCGTCTTCCAGCAACCATACCTTTCATCACTGTTCTCTCCACTCTCAGAGACATTGAATATGGCTAAAGTATTTCAGTTTTTGAGACATGATACTATTTGTGAGCCAGTTTTCTTCAGCCTTCAGGTGTAGTAGAATATCAGTTTTCTTCTTCTTGATCCCCGATATTCTAAGAAATTTTCTGTTTTGTTTAAGTTAAAAAGTCACAGTTTTTTTTCGTTAGTGATTGTGAAATGGTGCTTAATACACACTTACATGTTGCCACCAAAGCTGGTTGATATTTATGCTTATTTTAAATATCTTCATTAAATGTCAGTCTTGATTGTTGCAGGTAATAATTCTGGAGCCATTCTTTGACTGCTACCTCCCCATGGTGACTGTTGTTCAGGGGGTACCTGTTTGTGTTCCGCTCAGACCTGTAAGTTTAATCATTGTCATCATATTACCACTACTGTCCTGATCTTTATCATCACAGTAAAAACTACGTAAATTACAAGTACATCTGAAGTTAGAATGGGTTCCTGTGATGGCGAGGGACAATGTTAACAGGGAAAGCGCAAAATTCAGTCCATCACTACTATAAATAGTGTGTATGGACTACGCTTGAGTTCAAAGCGAGCGAGCGTCCAAAAAAAATTACCAGAATCATCATCATCATCACCATCTCTAAGCACTGCCATCATTACTATTGAGTTGCATGATTTCTTTAATCTTGATGTTTTGCCACTCACAGTAATGCAGTAGCTAGCACACTTGCCTGCTGGTTCAGTGGCCATGGCTTCAAATTAGCATTGAAGCGAATTTATAAAATTGACCTGGACTCCCAAGTCACCCCCGCTTAAAATGGGCATCAGGAGAAATGTCTTGGGAAGTCAAGTCAGCTAATGTAATATTGACCACAACAGCCCTTGAGTCCCGATTGGTCTATAAAATATGAGGCTAGCTCCATTTGCCCAATAGACATTAAGGTGTGTAAACAGGTTCCTTTGCTTTTATTTTTGTACTTAATGTTTTCAAAATTTTATCATTTTTACAACTGTATTGTATTTCCTTCAGACAAAAGATGGAGAAGTCACATCCAGTGCAGATTGGAAATTTGATCCTGATGAGCTGGCCAGTAAATTTAATGCCAAAACCAAACTGATAATAGTCAACACACCAAGTAATCCATTAGGAAAGGTACTCATTACTTCCAGACTTTATTTGTTGTTGTTTTTTTATTTGTTGATATTGTTATCCAGTATTCACCTCCCCTGGACATTGAGTTGGAGCCTGTTGACAATGAAATACCCAGAACCTGGAGGAAACACTACCATTGTATGTTTAATTCCAGCCAGTCTGTTTGTAGTGTGCTGATCCATGACCTGGTTGCATGATCTCATGCCTGTCTGTAGATGTGAAGTTCCAGTACCTGCCTTGTACACCCAGCTCATCTCTGAGCTTGAGGAGGGGAAGGAGAGCTGTCTCACATTGTCCCTGTGGAGATGGTATTTTTGTATCATATCAGGGGAACACATTTTTTTACACTCACCCGGCTCTAATAGATGCAAAGCCTATTTAGGGCTTAGATGACCTGAATGTCAGTGCATCAGACTTAAGAGATGGAGGTCAGCTGGGCTGAATGGATAAGAGCCCTTGTTCTTAAACATCCTGTCTGTTGATGCTGAGGGGGTGGGGGGGGGGGGGAGTTCAACCCCTTCACGGGTCAATTGGACTATAATGTTGACCTCTTGTCCTTGACTTGGGGATGAAATTACAAGTACTTCTGAAGTTGAAGTGGGTTCGCCTGATAGCGAGGGACACCAGTAAAAGGGAAAACTAATCCACACGTAAATCAGTTCAGTGCTACTAGAAGTAGTGTATATGACTATGCTTGAGAAATAACACTCAGTATCCTGGAGTATTCACAACCAAGCAACCAACCAACATTCATCAATTGTTTGTTTCTTCATCCTTTCTTTTTATTTGTCATGTATCTTCAAATCTAATCAGAATTTGGAGAAATAAGTAACACTGAGGTTTTGTTAATTTTTCATAAATACACACTTCTTTTCTTCCTTTGTCGCTGCTTCACTACCACACATAGAGTGTAGATGACAATAATATGTAGCTTATCATTTCTTATTTTTCCTTTTTGTCTTTGTTACTGCTCTTCTACCTAGCTGGAGAAATAAAGAATGAATTTTACATACGACACATGCACACTTTTCATTTGTTGGATAATGCCCATGATTTCTCCTACTGGGGAAGTAAACATTAGGGAACAAGCATTTCTTTTTTAGTAGTGACAGGTGTTCACCAAGGACAAACTCAGTGACATGTTTCATGACTGGTATTCACCACAACCAAATTAATGGTAACAATTGTTTTTTTTCATTCCTTATGTTCACCAAGTGTGATTTTTAAACATGTTCATTTAAAAAAAAATATTGGCAGTGCTTACTAAAGACAAACTGATGTTGACAACTTTTAAAATGACTTGTGTTCACCGAGGACAAATGATGTTAACAATGTAAAAACTGGTAGGTGTTTACCACAGACACAATGTTAAGTTTTTAAGTAACTAGTGTTCACCACACTGATGTTAACATTTGTTAAATGACCAGTATTATGCAAAACTGATGTTCATAAACATTTTTTCTAAAACATGTGTTGAATGATGAACATAGAGCCAGAATTTTTCTTTATAACAGGTGTTTACCAGGGATGAACTAACCATCATTGCAGATCTCTGCAAGAAGCATGATGTTGTATGTGTTGCTGATGAAGTGTATGAGTGGATGACATATGACAACAACAAGCATATTAAAATAGGTAAGACTTCTTATCCTCTGACTCCACCTTGTTATGATGCCAGAGCTGTTGTGTTTCCAGGACCATGTTGGTGGTAGTTCTTGTCAGAAGGGTGTTTTAATTTGGACATGCTGAAGGGTGGGCACCAGACTAAGAAAAATATACATGTTGCTTTACTGCTTTACATGCTGACTGTGGACAATGAAAAGTTAAGGAAACCATTTTATAACAATTTAAATATAATAAATATGTTATCACACATAAGCAGTGATGTCCCCATTGTCATTTAATACACCAGCATCACGAGTAATCTATTTTTCTATTTTTTTTTTTCCACATGAGAAACATAAAGAATTCTAAGGCTCTAGACTGAACTTCAGAACTTCCATACTAGTTGAATAGTGATAATTATATATGAAGAACAAATTATAGATGATGTTTTTTCTCTAAAGATGTGTTCATTTATTGACTCTTCCAGTCTTATGAAATAATTTTAACTTTATAGTCTTGTTCAGACACTCTCCCAAACATATGGAAGAATGTTTTAACTATGTAGTGTTGTTTAGCAACACATTCCAGACACATGAAATAATGTTTATTATATGGTGTTGTTTAGCCACTCTTCCAAACATATAGACTAATATTAACTATGTATTATTGTGGGAGTCGATAACGTAGTGGCTAGATGCTTGCCTGCTGGCCCAGTTGTCATGGGTTCAAATTCACATCGAGGCATTTGTTTTCACGAGTTTCCAGGTCAACCCAGCCTGAAAATATGTGTCAGGAAATGGGAAATGAAAGCAGCCGACATGATATTGAACACATCACCCCCAGGGTGCCGATTGGTTGATAAAAGTATGGGTCTAGCACCATATTCTCAATACGCACAAGTTGTGTAAACGTTTCCTGTATTTATTTATTTTTAATGTAGCGTTGTCTGCCCACTTTTCCTGTCATATGAAATAATAATAACCATGTAGCGTTGTCTACCCACTTTTCCTGTCATATGAAATAATATTTAGTTATTTTTTTAGTTATTTAGTTATCAGTTGGGGTATCTTCGTTGCACTCCGGACATGTCCATAGGTGCTCAGATCCTCCCCCCAGCATATGCATCAGCGTCCGGTGGCTAATAGTGCCAGTTCTGTGTTGGTTGACGAGGCGCTTTGTTTTCCCGACGTACCTCTCGCGTCTGGCTGTGCCGATTCTTACTCCCAGGTCTTTCATCCTGGAAAGCGATGTGGAATCACTGGCGTCAAAATCCTCTGTTCTCGCCATATCTTTAAGGGCGTTAATAACATCGGCACGATCCATGGGCTGGCCATCTACAGGGGGTGCAGAGCCAGCCAATTTATCAGCTCGTTCATTTCCCTCGACTCCCGCATGTCCCGGGACGAAGATGAAGGTGACTTTGCGGACAACAGACTTCCGCAGCGACTCAGTCCACTGTCTACGTACAGATCCAGCTTCGACCTTCTGAATCATGCTCATTGAATCACTTAGTACACACACGTTGGTATAATGCTGTGATTCCAGCCATATGAAAGCCTGTGTAACTGCCATCACCTCCATCGTCATGCTGCTCGTGGTCATAGAGTGGGCACCACTGGATTCTTGAACGGTTCGGCCCGCTGAACGGGCTGTAAATGCCCACGCACTTCTCTGCTGCTTTACAACAGATCCATCTGTATAGATGAGCACTTCGGGGCTATCTGAGTGATCATAGATGAGCGCGTTAACCTCTGCATTGACAGCGGCAGGGTTCTGCTCTCTGCACCGTCTGTCGAGTGTGATAATGCAGGAGAAGGTACACTTAAAAGCTGGAGGCACCGGCACCCATTCCTTGCTGGGGTTGATACTGGTAAGACTGCAGACCTGTCCGACGACATCTTCCGCCCGACCCATCCATGATTTGCCCCTCTTTAGCCTGTCACCCTTTTCTCTGAATATAGCGTCATGCAGAGGGTGCTGTTCATCTGCACTTATTTTTAAGTATGCACGAACTCTCCAGATCTTGATCCTGTGTTCCATTGTCGGGAAGTCAAGGAGGTATCTCATTGCTACACAGCTGGTGTCTCTCGTGCAGCCCAAAATGATGCGCATGGCTTCGTTTTGTACCTTTTCAAGTCTTCCAATCTGTGTAGGGCTGACAGTGAGGATGGCCAGGGCATACTCGATGCGTGAAAGCACAAGTCCTTGGAACAGAAGTAATAGCAGTCTTTGCTCGATATTGGCAGTCGCCATGACTCTCATTGCTGCCAAACCTTTTCGGGCATGAAATAATAATAACCATGTAGCATTATCTACCCACTTTTCCTGTCATATGAAATAATATTAACCATGTAGGGTTGTCTACCCATTTTACCTGTCATATGAAATAATAACCATGTAGCGTTGTCTACCACTTTTCCTGTCATATGAAATAATAATAATCATGTAGCGTTATCTACCAATTTTCCTGTCATATGAAATAATATTAACCATGTAGCGGTGTCTAGCCACTTTACCTGTCGTATGAAATAATAATAACCATGTAGTGTTGTCTATCCACGGTTCCAGACAAATAGAATAATTTCATCATCAAATTATTTTCTAGCGACTCTGCCTGGCATGTGGGAGAGAACTATTACTATTGGAAGTGCAGGGAAAACCTTCAGTGTTACTGGTTGGAAGATTGGCTGGAGCATTGGCCCCAAAGATTTAATCACCTGTGCTCAAATTGTCCATCAAAACTGTAACTACACCTGTCCGACTCCTATACAGGCAAGTTACTTAGTGTGTGTGTGTGTGTGTGCGTGTTGGTGGTGGTGGTGGGGAGGGGTGCACACATAGATATCCAGTACTTATAAAACAAGGGAGAAGATGTTTATTACGAAAACAAATAGCAATGTGTGTATGAAATTTAAAAAAAATACAATTAGAGAGAAAGTGGTTTCTATTTAAAATAAAACTGAATAAAAATTTATTTTAAATTCAACATTGCTCTTTCTTAAGGAAAATTTTTGTTTCTTTCGCATATCCTTTGCAGGACATTGCTGTCAACACCAGCATTTAACTGCTGTTGATGACTGTTCTTGGCAAGATTACGCTCAGTAGTTTGCCATTGCTATCTGAGTGGCCGGCTCACATATCCCGAAAGTCACTAACACAGCGAGAACAGCTACCAATTCTCACGCGCTGTATTACCCTACATGGATAAACAGGATTACGGAGAAAGTCGTTTAACCCCTAGGCCAGGGAGACCGGCTTAAGGAAAATAAAATGCTTTTGTTAAAATAAAACTTACAGAGTAGTGTTCTTTTGATGAAATATAATTAATGGGTAAATATGTTTTTCAGTACCTGGGATAGTGATTTTTTAAAAGTCAGAGGGAAGTGTTTTTAATGCCTGTATAACTTGGAAAATATTTTATTTTTATAAACTGAAGTATGTAGTGTTTTAATCCATTCTATCCTAGTTATTAATTTAACTTTTTCTATTCTAAACATTGGTTACTTTTACTTCTTTCTCATCTTTTTCTTCTAAGTCGCTGGTGGTCTAAAAATGTCTACACAAGTTGTTCTGTGTTTTGATTGTATGTTGCTGTATTTGAGAGTTCACTGAGTCTTTTGTGTGTGAGAAGGTGTTTTCTGTTGAAATAAAATTAACAAGAAACTGCACAATCGACAAAACATGTAACAGTCTTGAATGATATATTCGACTGTCTCTTCTGCCAGTCTACATACACACAGGGGTGATGGGACCAGTTTTAGTCCATGTGACTATTCAGTCTGTTGTTCCTGTTCTGATCACCTGTTTTGCTAAATCAAGATAGTAATAGTTTTCTCATTGTTAGTTGAACTTTCTAATGGACTAGGTAAGGTTATCCTTTTCATGGAAGGTGGTTGTTTGTTTTTTTCTGCTTGTTCTCATTCCTTACTTAATATATCTGCTCGTGTATTTATGGGCATGCTACAGTAGGATCGTATCCACTGTTGTACTACTCTTATTTTGGTGTTTACTTTATTTAAGCTTCTTTTTTTTTTTTTATTTAAACTCTGGTAGTGGTTACTGAACCTCCATGTATCACAGAAAGTTATTTTAAAAAAAACACTTCTAATCCATACACATTTCACTGTAAAATAATAATTACTAGAAAGATGTGGAAGAAATTTGTGATGCATCGTTAAACCAATGAATTGTAGTTTGCATGATAAACATGTAATTAAATATAAATTGTATGTTTTAATTATGAATAACACAAAAAAATATTAATTTTTTTAAATATAATTAACGATGACAGTTAATATAAAAGCACATCACTGGTTGCTTTTATGAAAATGGAAACATTTTTAATTGTACAAGAAGTGAAAGATAGAGCAGCATTGACCCTAACTGTTTTACTATCTCTAGATTGTTATTAAGCTAAACAATTTAAATCTTACAGGAGGCGGTCGCCAGAGGATTAGAAATTGAAATGTCTAGAATTGGTACACCAGAATGTTACCTTACATCGCTGGCTGAGCAGCTTAAGCCAAAGAGAGACTATCTGGCAAAAATTCTAGTAGAAGCTGGACTTCGACCTGTTGTTCCTGAAGCTGGTTACTTCATGTTGGCTGATTATACTAAACTTGGTGAGTGGTTTAATCGCTGATTATACTAAACTTGGTGAGTGGTTTAATCGCTGATTATACTAAACTTGGTGAGTGGTCTTATCGCTGATTATACTAAACTTGGTAAGTGGCCTGATCACTGATTATACTAAACTTGGTGAGTGGTTTAATCGCTGATTATACTAAACTTGGTGAGTGGTCTGTTGGCTGACTATACTAAACTTGGTGAGTGGTCTTATCGCTGATTATACTAAACTTGGTAAGTGGCCTGATCACTGATTATACTAAACTTGGTGAGTGGTTTAATCGCTGATTATACTAAACTTGGTGAGTGGTCTGTTGGCTGACTATACTAAACTTGGTGAGTGGTCTGATCACTGATTATACTAAACTTGGTGAGTGGTCTGATCACTGATTATACTAAACTTGGTAAGTGGCCTGATCACGGATTATACTAAACTTGGTGAGTGGTCTGATCACGGATTATACTAAACTTGGTGAGTGGTCTGATCACTGATTATACTAAACTTGGTAAGTGGCCTGATCACGGATTATACTAAACTTGTTGAGTGGTCTGATCACTGATTATACTAAACTTGGTGAGTGGTCTGATCACTGATTATACTAAACTTGGTGAGTGGTTTGTGTCACGAAGTGATGTCGTGAAGGCTACTGATGCGTGTAGGGTTTGACATAATATGAATAATACTTGAATACCTTTTAGTTCTCCGTGCTTAACTGCAGACCAAAAACAGCCACTGGAATAAAACTCCACAACGACTTTCCTCTCGGACATTGACTTTAATCTGTCGACTCAATTACTCAATCGCTCCACAGAAACTTCCGAACACACACACTGGATTAACACAAAGAGCGGCATAACGGACTGTTAGCCATGCTCTATAAGACATGCTGCGTCCGAACTGGACGGCAGCCCAAGTCTATCTCTAAGTGACGTTTTTGTGTCGCTTTCGCGCTTGCACCAAAAACGTCTTGTACATTTTCCCAATCTTCTTCAACTCATGTTGTGCAAACTGTGTCTCTCCTTTCATAGCCTGGTTTAGGTTATGGCACTCACCCCCTCTAATTTTCAAAATGTTGAAAACATTTTGAGACTTTATTCTGTCATCTTGACAAAGGATGAAGAGTGTCTTACTAAGATTCATTATCTATATAATAATTACAACCAATCAGTAATAGCAAAATCAACTAAATTATAAGACCACATGAATCGTCCAAAAAAAAAAATATGTAAGGATCTATATACTAAAATTTTGCATAAATACAACAGGTTAATAGACCATCACCAACGACGAAAACAAATTAACATCATTCACCCAATTTACTATCATTGAACTCATGAACACCCTTAATCACATGCTGGATTCACGTGAGACTAACATGGCATTCTTTTATTTATGACGATGTAAATTAAACTATCCTTTATTTTCATCAGGTGTATTAGACGTCATTAAATGTCCTTCACATTTTTATAATACAGTTTTTAAAACCAGATTCGTGTATGTTTATAATCCATTAGTGATAAATGTATCGTTATTCCTGTATGTATCGCTTATTCTCCAAAACGAATATTCCACTGTATAACGATTGAAGTAAATTTCATGATTGAATAATTTACTGGCCTGATTCTGGTTCTCGTGAACGTAGATATAATGAGGTCGACAAATTATATCCTTTATGTTGGTCAACGGAAGGAACTGTATAACCCAAGTAGATTGCTCCTGGCTGTGACGAGAGTACAATCAACTTGTACTCAAACCCGAACGGTCCGTGACCAATCTCTGTGAAACATGATTGGCTTGGGTATAACGATGAAGCCTGAGATTTAATAGCCTGTAATAGATTTAATAGATTGTAAAGGCTAAATGACAAGTGTCTGATGTTGGTGGTCCTGAAGTGGCCGGTGTCCACCAAAGAATCCTTGAATGAGTCACGTGTATAGTCCCGCGTGAACAACTGGTATCACGCCAATATAATCAGTGTTAATCAATCCGTGTATGGATGTGTAATAGCTACAGTGTAGCTCGTATGCTGACGTAAGAAGTTAGTGTTCGGTCCCGATTGACCGAGTTGCGTTCCTCCAATGTAACGACATCTTCAGCAATTTGAGAATAATACGTCCTCGTGTAAGTGTGCGTTAATGTTCTCTATTACGTAAGTATTGTCCTTGCGTGTAAAATCACTTCAATTAATTTCGGTAACTTGAATATGGGGAATTAATTGACCTTGCCCGACAAGTTACCGTCTCTCCTGAACACGATAATGATCGAAATTTCTTCTGGTATCGACATAATAGATGTAGATGCGGATTTGTTGATTCGATGTCTTTGAACCATTCCTCCCAAGCAGTAAAATGTGAGCAAATATCCTTAAAGTTGAAACATGCACTGATATTTCTCAGATTTGATAATGTAGCCAAATAATTTCGTAATTTGATAACGAATAATTGAGTATCTCGGCCTTGATTTTAGCTTAATCTCGATTGAATGTAGACTAGTCAGTGTTGGTTGTATTCACAATGTTTCAAGTGAAGTATATATTTTCAGATGTAATTTTTTTTCTTAATGACGTTTAGTGTACGTTTCCATAAGTTCTGTTTCTCAAGTTTGATGTAAAAATTGTTCATCCTGTTATGAAACTCGAATTTCGATGTAATCTTCTTCTTTGAAGAAATTTCTCAAAATTTGAATATTTGAATGTTCTGAGAAGTTTGGTTCATAATTTTAAAATTAGATTCACTTGCTTTCTTCCAAGTGTTTAGTTCTCAATGTTCACGTATCAATTTGACTTCATCCAAACTATCGTTTCCAGGAATTCAATTTTGATTACTGAAACTTTCAACGTTCAGTGTATTTCGACTGTTTACAAATTGTACATCCATAATCTTGTGTCGTTGTAATTCAAGAAATTTCTTGCGAACGTTCTTGTAAAACCGCGTATATATGTATATAATTCCTCTGTTAACTGACTGTTATCTTCTTTCTTGACGTATACAGGGTCAAGTATTTGAGGTAAAAATGTGAACCGGAGCATACGGAATCTGTCTTGTGAACAAACAGTTCAATGCCATGTTATTAGCATGCATCTTTTTACAAGTTACGATCAGGTGATGGGTAGTTGCCTCCTTCAGAGTGCCTGTCAAGACCAGGTCAGCATCCGAAGTAAATGAGGACAATCAATACGGATACAAATGATGAACTAGTAATACGGCTGATCACAGTCGAGACTTTCGCATACTGTCGAACAACATCTAAACTCAATTTGAAATGAGTAACAGCATAGTCCATGTACGGTCTCCTTCCTCTTAACACAACTATGACTACCACAGTTTATATGTCCATTGAATTTTCGTTAATCAAATCTTCCTGTATCTGTGCAAACGAATAGTATCTGCATTTGATCAAATATAAAAGGTATCGTGATCTGAGTTCAATTTTTCAAATCTTTGATAACTGTAATCAAAATATTGTATCTTCAGAACCAACAATAATTTCTGACGACATAGTTAGTAGATAACGTTATTATATTCGTGTCGTTTGAAACCTGAAATATTTATGTAGATCAATATAATTGCATGTTGAGAACTTGTTGTTTATTCAAGCACATTTTTGAATAAATATATTGTTGTATCTTCAGAATAAGTCTTGACGACATGCTAGATACTGTTCTGATATGATGTTCGTGTCGCTGGAATATTAAATGTTTATATAGATCAATATAATCACTTGCGTAAATTCTGGTAGTTTTTTACATTTATTTCATCTGTTAACTGACTTTGACAGTCGTTGAATTTTATTATGTGATACATCAGACACAATAAACAATGCTTTGAATTTACCTTCTTCATTCCAAAGTTTCATCCGTTGCCGTTCTGACTTCTCAATAAATTGCTTCCTTCAACTGAGTGTGATAGCTGTTGAATTTCATCACTCGATTTCATCATGTGATTAAATAGTAGTTGAACAGTTCTTTGAATTAAAATTGTAAAATCTTCATACTTTCCGGATGTTTTGTGTACTGCTCAGAATTGGCTATTTGGTTCGAGACTACATCACCAAAATCAATTATATATACTGACGTAATCGATCTTTTATGATGACGACCTTGGCCTTCTCAAGTATATGGCTCGATTCGTTAGATTACTGCAACAATGTCATAAATTGATAATAAATCTCGAGTTCAGTTAATAGTTATTACTACCGGTACAAGACCCCATTTGTCACGAAGTGATGTCGTGAAGGCTACTGATGCGTCTAGGGTTTGACATAATATGAATAATACTTGAATACCTTTTAGTTCTCCGTGCTTAACTGCAGACCAAAAACAGCCACTGGAATAAAACTCCACAACGACTTTCCTCTCGGACATTGACTTTAATCTGTCGACTCAATTACTCAATCGCTCCACAGAAACTTCCGAACACACACACTGGATTAACACAAAGAGCGGCATAACGGACTGTTAGCCATGCTCTATAAGACATGCTGCGTCCGAACTGGACGGCAGCCCAAGTCTATCTCTAAGTGACGTTTTTGTGTCGCTTTCGCGCTTGCACCAAAAACGTCTTGTACATTTTCCCAATCTTCTTCAACTCATGTTGTGCAAACTGTGTCTCTCCTTTCATAGCCTGGTTTAGGTTATGGCAGTCTGATCACAGATTATACTAAACTTGTTGAGCGGTCTGATCGCGGATTATACTAAACTTGGTGAGTGGTCTGATCACGGATTATACTAAACTTGGTGAGTGGTCTGATCACTAATTATACTAAACTTGGTAAGTGGTCTGATGGCTGATTATACTAAACTTGGTGAGTGGTCTGATCACGCATTATACTAAACTTGGTAGGTGGGCTGATGGCTGATTATTCTAAACTTGGTAGGTGGTCTGATCGCTGATTATTCTAAACTTGTTGAGTGGTTTAATCGCTGATTATACTAAACTTGGTAGTTGGGATGATTTGTCTAAACTTGGTAGGTGAGCTGATTATTCTAAACTTGGCAGGTGAGCTGATGGCTGATTATTCTAAACTTGGTAGGTGAGCTGATGGCTGATTATTCTAAAATGGGAAGTGGTCCAATGAATTTTGCTCTGAAATAGGGAAAGTGATCAGTGAATTATTATTCTATAATGGAAAAGTGGTCAAATGAATGATTCTCCTAAAATGGGTAAGTAATCTGAAGGGGCTATACATTAAAAAGGAGTATTTGGTATATGATGCTTGCTCCATATTTTTATAGGCCAACCAGTATGTGATTGAACACATGGTCACAGGGTCGGCAGACAAGTATGCTAGCCACTGCTCTACTCCAGCTCCTGGAAACTTGTGTGGTGATGGATTGTTCTTAAAAACTAAGAACATGCTGTCATGGTTAATTATTTTTAAAAAGCTAGGTAGATGGTTATGGCAGTAATTTCCTGTTGGTACTCTGGCCGTGTTCCTTGTGTTATTTGGGTAGTTAGTCTATGTACAATCCTGCTCCTCCATTTCAAATAGCATTTTGGGCTGAACCATCTGTGTAGACTCAGATTCAGAGGTCCTGTGGGTATTCTTCATCAAGGAAACAGAGTGACTGTTCTGCATTGTACACTGTTCCTTGTACTCCCGCATGCCCTGGCACGAAGATGAAACTAATCTTTGCCAGTCGAGACCGCTCCAGAGGCAGCAACCATTCTCTTCGGATCGAGCCCTCCTCTATCCTCTTGATCATGTTCATTGAGTCGCTAAGGAAACAAGCCCTAGTGAATGTCTGTGTCTCGAGCCATGTTATTGCTTTACTTACTGCCATGACTTCCATGGTCAGGCTACTTGTGGTTTCAGTGAAAGCACCAGAGTCCTCCTTCACAATTCTCCCTCCGGCCCGAGCTGTAAAGGCCCATGAGCTTCTCACATGTCGGACGACCGACCCATCTGTGTAGATGACCGCGTCACCGTCTAGCGACTGACAAGCTCGCAGGTGAGGCTACTGTGGAGGGTGGACGCGCCATGGACCAAGCCGACATTCTGAATGCTCTACGAGAAGTAAGACTTTTGCGAGAACCAAGTGATGACTGTGAATCTACAACAATGGCCAGACTGCGAGAGCAGCAAATTAAAAGAGGGGTGGCCAAACAAGAACACTACGCAGGAAGCCAAAGAAGATTTATAAACCAACACAGAACTGGCGTCGTTAGCCGCTACACGTTGCGGGATTTGCTGAAGAGGGGATCCGAGCACTTATGGACTGAATGGTTCGATGTGCAATGAGGATGATCTGTCGACTAACTAACTAACTAACACTGTTCTGATTTCTCCTTGTCAAATATTACTTTCACTTTTGTCTGGATTTGTAGTGATAGTCTGTGTTCCTCTTTCCGTGGAGTTCATTCTGAGATAGTTTTCAGGGGGATACCAACTGTGGGCAGATCAGTGATTTCTCTGCAGAGTTTAGTATCAAGTGATATCAATCGTCCTTCTGATCCCTTGGGTAGTGTATGAGATACCTAACCTTCTCAGATAAAAGTGAAAAGGAGGAGGACCTGTGTGCAAATTGTGCACATTAAAAATCCTATGACAGTTGGGAATTGCAAAGAGAGGGGTTTAAGGCTGCTGTCTTGGCAAAATTATTAGGAAAGACAACCAATTCAGGGTTAAATAGAGCCTGATACCTTGGATGGCATCTGTCTATGGGAAGCAAATCTTACACACGCATGCCAAAATGGGACACACTGGTATTTGAGGGGCAGAACTAGGTGTGGTACACTGTCCTAGAAAGTGGAATCAAGAAGGTCCACTAACCAGTGGTTCTCAACCTTTCTTGGCCCATGCACCCCTTCACCATATGTTCAGAACGCCATTCCCCCCATTTTGTATTTCCCCCCTATAAATTCTATCATACCCCTACACAGTATACGTAAAAATGGAAGCTTAATTTAAT
Organism: Cepaea hortensis; assembly: GCA_963921405.1. Lineage (NCBI taxonomy): Eukaryota > Metazoa > Mollusca > Gastropoda > Stylommatophora > Helicidae > Cepaea > Cepaea hortensis. The sequence goes on along the minus strand of OY992883.1, from coordinate 33,717,159 downwards.
AACACATACTAGAACAAGTCTAGATGTCTACATAAAATGTGATTTGCAGGTCTGCTTGCTTTATAAAATGAATTTCAGTAGGGTGAGAAGTACAGAACTGTAAAGTATGGAGGGGAAAACAATATCAAGTAATCGGTTCTTGTATTAATGCGGCCTTGAAATAATCTTAATTCCCCCCCTGGAAACCTAAAATTCCCCCCTGTGGGGAGGGGGGGGGAAATTCCCCACCGGTTGAGAACCACCGCACCAGACAGTGCATGAGAAATGCTAATTACTGTACATAGAAGAAGTTACTGCATTATGAGGCGGCAAATACTCTCACTGGTTATTTTCCCATCATTGAGCTTAGAGGAAACTATTGTACCCATTGTTTGATTGTGAGTTGTTTTGTTTGAATTATGCATAAAGGTTGTAGTGCTGAAGTTTACGGTAAACGTTGGTTTGAAATTTTACTGTAAATGAAAATTGGACAGATTTGTTTGTTCATGTGGCGAGGGTAAACACAACTGGAACATTTTCTCCAAGACTATCAATGTGACGCAGAGCTACAGCTTGGCAGCAGCTGACAAAGCTAAACTAAGGTGGACTTTGATTTTATACAACAGACAGATATGGATTTTTTGGCGAGCAAACAAAGGCATAGAAGAAGAAGAAGTGCCAGTGTTATTCTCCAATCTGCTTTCAGTCCAGTCAACATACACAAGTGTTTTTTTTTAGCTGTTGAGAGAATCAATTCTGTTTCAAACATGACTTTGGGTGGCTGGCAGTGATTTTGGTTGTTTGAGGGTAACCTGCTGTAAGACATAATTGAGTAGAAATTGTTGATTTATTTGTACAACAGCCTTGATACAGGATCTCTTGTTTCAGGTGTGGATATTCCTGATGGCGATGAAGCAAAGGACTTCAGATTTGTCAGATGGATAACAGTCAATAAAGTAGGCATTTAAACAAAAAATTATTAGATCATATCTCTCTATCTCTGTCTCTGTCTGTCTCTGTCTCTGTCTCTCTCTCTCTCTCTCTCTCTCTCTCTCTCTCTCTCTCTCTCTATATATATATATATATATATATATATATATATATATATATATATATATATATATCCATTGGCACCTTGCCGTCTTGACAGACGATAGTTTGTGCTTTAAAAAGGCATAATAACTTTTAACTATGGCGGTAGCGAGTGTGACTGATAAGGCCAATTTGCGCTGTAAATGTCCGTTCACAGTGGGTGCATCTGAACACGTGGTCATTTCCACCATCATGCACCATCTTATATATATATCACACACACGCACGCACGCGCGCGCGCGAGTACAGCTTTGATTAACCGTCGCCATCTGGGCCAGGGCTGTGAGCTGTGAATTTTGTGTGAAATGCTTTTACATCTGCCTGAGGTTGTTTGGAGCATGAACTGCAGAGCAATGGCAGCTGGCTGTGTCGCAGAATTGACCGGTTTTTGCCTTATGCAGAAATGTGTGGCTGCTGGTCTTCTAGTGACTGCTGCTTCCATTGATGATGAAATGTATTTTCGTGGAGGTTTTTGGGTTGGCATTCTGGCGATGGCATTACGTACAGTGAAATGCTTTTACATCTGTCTGAGGTTGTTTGTGGCGTGAACTGAGAACTGCAGGTTCGGTAAAAATGGTGTAGCTGGCTCAGGGTTGCCAATTATCTTTAACAGAAAACATCTAGAAACGAAGTAAACAACATCTAGAAATACCTAGATTGTGTAGGTGAACAGCTAGGAAAACATCCAGATGGGAAAATGACTGTCGTTTCCATCAAATATGAACTGTATTTTTCATGCAGGACTTTTGTGTTGACATTCTAGCGACGGCATTATGTACAGGGAAATGCTTTTACTATCTGTCTGCGATTGTTTGTGGCATGAACTGCATATTCTGGAAAAGGCATAGCTGGCTTTGTCGCAAAATGGGCTGGTTTTTGCCTTATGCAGTAATGTGTGGCTGCCGGTTTTCTAGTGACTGCCACTTCCATTGAAGATGGACTTTTCTTTTCATAGAGGACTTTTGTGTTGTCATTCTGGCGGCAGCATTATGCACAATGTACCTGTGCGGGCTGTTGGTTGTCGAGACTCCTGTCTTTTCCACTTTTCACATGGTGCAGTGAGGAGCATTTTATGTGATATCCACTGGCACAGGAATGGAGCATAATGGGACTACCCGTTGCTGTGAAGTTGGAATCACGACTAACTAACTAACTGCATGTCTGGGACAAAAATGAAAATAAAATCCTTCAAAAGTGAATAATACGTACATATTGTATTTAATTTTACAAAACGATCATTATGAACTTCAGTATAAGAGTAGTAATGTACATAAATTTATTGTGATACTATACACCTACGTTACTTAAAAATAATCTGTCATCTCCTTCTGTGTCTTTGAGGCTCAGCTTTCTGCGCGGCAATGTTCCATATCTTATACAGAAGTACCTGTGTTGCATTTTCCTCCTCTTGAATTTCAAATCAGTCGATGCACTTTGATAACATTGTTTCTGCTTCTGAGTGGCAAGTTGTAGGTTTTTGATTAAGAACTGATCCTACATCATCATCAATTTCTTCTTCAATGGTAGTCACAATAGAAACAATTTAATCATCGTTCAAAATTTCAAAGCCTCCATCCATTTTGTCACATTCCAACTATTTATTCCACCCATTCTTTAGGTTAGACACTGTAAGGTCAGCCCAGGCAATGCAACATTGAAAATAGCATCCTTTTGTTGATACTCATGCATGTTTTAAAAAATGACTATGATGGATAACAGAAACTGACGGTTAAACGAGTGGTGGTTTACTGCATATATATTATAACAGAGCATCATCTCTGTTAGGGGGTTTAATGGGTGGTGTGCAAGGGGGAAAAGACTAGTATACAAGGCACGGCTGAGCATCCCGTTGGGATGTAACTAGGGACGCTCAAGCTGTGACGCGGGGGGTAGGAATAGTTAGTTACCATCTGTTCCTCGGGTCAGCAACACCTATTGTAATAACATCTATCCAGAAAGTCATTGTATGCTGTTTTATATTCTACGATGTATTCAATTGAATAAATATTTGAAATACAGCGAGGACTTTGTCTCTGCTCTATAACTTCAGCACTGTTATAATATCTCATAAAGTCTTTTCTCATAAAGTTTGCCATTTGTCATTAAGTTTATTTCTCCATATAACTGGTCCTAAAAAAATCTTAACTTTCCACATCTGATTTCTCTAACTAATTTACAGTTTTCATGTGTTCTTTGAAAGTATAAACCATTTGTTTTTCTACCCATGGTATTCCTTTAATTTTTGTCTCTCTTGTTCTAATCTCTAAAAAGCATCTTACTTTAGATGGTATGCTGTTCCAAAATAGCTGTAGTAACTCACTTGTTTAAGAATTTTCAAATTTACTTAGATGTTATTGTGGTATTTCTGTTTTCTTGGAGATAATTTCTGTTTTATAGTTTCATTCTAACTCTAGTTACTCAACATGCACAATAACTGCATATATATATATATATATATATATATATATATATATATATATATATATATATATATATATATATCATCTCATCTCATCCCTCTTGTACCTTGTGGTGTCGAGGTGAAGTATTAACAACGGGAGAGTCCCAGTTTACATATATATAAACACACCAAATCCTCAATCAGTGAATTAATGAGGTGTCTACACAGAGAAGGCTGACCGCAACAGTTTCTGTTTCTTGCTCTGAGATAGGCTTGTACACACAACTTTTTCTACATGATTCACTTTTTGTTTGCAAGCTTATCTGCATTTTTATTTCCAGATATTCCACAATGGGATGGTACCTGCTCTGGTAAAACATGTATTTCCAAAGTAGATACTGCCACTGAGGTTTGAAGTGTCATGTCTTCACATATTCCAGGCCATGATTTAAGAAAAGCAGTGAAAAGTTCTCTTCTTCCTCACCTTTCCTTCCCAGAATATTAATTGGTACTCATTTTTATGAGGCTGGGTTGATCCCAAAGCTGTCCATCCATCCATCCATCCATCCATCCATCCATCCATCCATCCATCATGTGCCATGCCAATAAGTGTGGGCGGTCATGTTTTGCCATCTCACTCGATCACCAGAGTCGTGGATCAGCTCCGTGTTTCTGTCTCAGCCATGCCACGTGGCCAAGCCATGCAGGTATTTACTTCTCAGTCTTCCCCTTGATCTCATTTCCCTTCCATCTTGCCAGCACTAATCAAGTTCTTCAATTAATTTCTTCTCATAAAATGCCCAAAATATTATGTCTGTCTAACGATCTTCATTTGTTTCTTGAAGGACTTGGTCATTGGTTTTTCTGTCTGTCCATGGTATTCTTTGCATTTTCCTCAGAAACCACATTTGCACAGCCATCAGATGTTTTTAAACTTGTCTGCTCGTTGCCCTCGCTTCACATCCAAACAAAAGTACAGGTTCTATGTAGCATTTCAACACTCTTTTTCTCGTTTCAATTGATATCTTTTTATTGGTCAGTATGTTTTTCATCTTGCAAAAGGCTACCTTCGCAATGGCAATTCTTGTTCTAATCTCTTCAAGGCGACTCCCATCAGATGTTATGACTGTTCCGAGATAACTGTACCGATTCACTTGTTTAAGAATATGCCCATTTGCTTGTATATTACATTGTGGTATTTCCTTCTTCCCAAAGCTGTACTGGTCAGACAAATAATCCTGCCCATCCTGGGTTGATCCCAAAGCTGTACTGGTCAGACAAATAATCCTGCCCATCCTGGGTTGATCCCACAGCTGTACTGGTTAGACAAATAATCTTGCCTATTCTGGGTTTATCCCAAAGCTGTACTGGTCAGACAAATAATCCTGCCTATTCTGGGTTGATCCCACAGATGTACTGGTCAGAAAAATAATCCTGCCTATTCTGGGTTGATCCCAAAGCTGTACTGGTCAGACAAATAATCCTGCCTATCCTGGGTTGATCCCAAAGCTGTACTGGTCAGACAAATAATCCTGCCTATCCTGGGTTGATCCCAAAGCTGTACTGGTCAGACAAATAATCCTGCCTATTCTGGGTTGATCCCAAAGCTGTACTTGGTCAGACAAATAATCCTGCCTATTCTGGGTTGATCCCAAAGCTGTACTGGACAGACAAATAATCCTGCCTATCCTGGGTTGATCCCAAAGCTGTACTGGTCAGACAAATAATCCTGCCTATCCTGGGTTGATCCCAAAGCTGTACTGGTCAGACAAATAATCCTGCCTATCCTGAGTTGATCCCAAAGCTGTACTGGTCAGACAAATAATCCTGCCTATCCTGGGTTGATCCCAAAGCTGTACGGGTCAGACAAATAATCCTGCCTATCCTGGGTTGATCCCAAAGCTGTACTGGTCAGACAAATAATCCTGCCTATCCTGGGTTGATCCCAAAGCTGTACTGGTCAGACAAATAATCCTGCCTATCCTGGGTTGATCCCAAAGCTGTACTGGTCAGACAAATAATCCTGCCTATCCTGGGTTGATCCCAAAGCTGTACTGGTCAGACAAATAATCCTGCCTATCCTGGGTTGATCCCAAAGCTGCACTGGTCAGACAAATAATCCTGCCTATCCTGGGTTAATCCCAAAGCTGTACTGGTCAGACAAATAATCCTGCCTATCCTGGGTTAATCCTAAAGCTGTACTGGTCAGACAAATAATCCTGCCTATCCTGGGTTAATCCCAAAGCTGTACTGGTCAGACAAATAATCCTGCCTATCCTGGGTTAATCCTAAAGCTGTACTGGTCAGACAAATAATCCTGCCTATCCTGGGTTAATCCTAAAGCTGTACTGGTCAGACAAATAATCCTGCCTCTCCTGGGAAGTGAACCTAGACCAGTGTCTAGACAGGCAAGCACACAAACCACTGTAGCTCCACCCACTGCAGTCTGGTTCACTGTCTAGCAGCCATCTTGCTGAATGCACTCCTCAACTACGGGAGTTTACCACCTTCAAGAGCTTCTAGTACAGATTGTGCATGAGATTAGACGGCTACCTGGTGGCAGCCAGGGTTGATGTTGTAAATAATTTGCACAGCTTCAACCAGACTGTATAATTAGAACAGACATTACCAGTGGGAATATACCTTGTCTCACAGTAGTCAGGATGTGAGAGCCATCACCTCCATTCTCCCTGTACCATCTGCATTGGTGTATAGCCTTGGGTTGTTCAGTGAAAGAAATGCCAACAGAATGTATTCTTCTGCTTTCACTGAATTTATATTTTCTGGTTTTTATTTGCAGAAACTGAATCTGGTACCGTCATCAGCATTTTATTCAAAAGAACACAGAGAGCTGGCAGAGAATCTTGTGAGAGTTTGTTTCATCAAGGTAATGTAGATATGTTGTTCATGGATGTTGCTGGTGCTCCAGAATGTGGTCATTGATGTGAAACTTTTGTGTTTGTTCTCCAGTGCCACTGGAATAAAGGAAATTAAGTTTGTTTTTCATGTAAACTTCTTTCTGTATGAATTATCATACTTAACTCGGGCCCAGAAAAAAACTCAGCAACGACTCATTGTTTTTCGATGGTGCAATCTTCTAGTATGACTGATATTTTCAACACCATGTGTGTGCACATGCAAACATCAAGCTAGATGGATATGTCACATAATGACACCTCTATAAATTACCGACAGCCATTTATCAACTGTCATTTCATGACTTACTAACTGACATATCTTCTTATGTACATCATCTTTTTGCAATGTAAAAAAGAACACTTGTATCATATTATCATAGAGGAATGACTAGGCATTTTGTGAGTTTGTTTAATAAAGGTCTGGTTGAATTTTGCATTGCACACATAGAAATGTTTACTAAAAATTCTTTATAACATTTCTGGTATATGATTTATACGTTTGTGAATTTTCTATTAGATATTTGAGTTTAGCATTCATGCAATATCTGATTAAATTATTGATAAACCTATCTGACAGTTCATATTATTTCATCTCTCTTTATCTTTAGGAGGATAGCACACTGGAGAAGGCTGCTGAGATCTTGAAAGCATGGAAGAAATAACACATGTGTGACGAAGTGCCTGCTGGCCATGAGGATAAAGCACATACCATCTGATGTGAGCTGTATTAGCTAGCATGTTCCAGTGATAAATATACTTATTTAAAACTGTGATGGAATGTCAGGGTCGGTTTGTGTTTGCAACTTCTTTAATTTGTTTTTTAATATTTACCTGACAACTTATTCAGAAATGTCTTCCAGCGTGGTAAAATGGTGCTTACAATTGCTCTCATTTTATACCTAGCAAATCCCTGTATGTTCATGAAAGGCTTCCTGTAGAAATGAAAACCTCTCTGTTTGTCTGGATGATGGACATGTAAACAGTTAAGATTTGTCTCTATGTATGATGGTGTCTGACGAGTCCACTACAGACTTGAAATCATCTTGCACACGAGTGTTTGCTCCGATTGTAGGATGTATTTTCTATCCTTTGTGCTTACTGATGAGTGCCATGGCCTGGTTTATAGTATTATCGACCATGGCAGGATTCACTGAAAAGTGTGGTCTAGACAAGAAGACTGTGCAAAGTGACCCACCACGAGCATTGGTCACTACAGCGTGAAAAGCGCTGTGGACGTTTTGCGAGAGGGAAAAACATCACCGTCAAATTAATTGGACTGGAGCTATGGTCGGAGCTGGACCTAGTTCTTTTGTTCCCATAGAATGGCCATATACTGAGCCCCCTCCACATTGTTAGTTAGATGTATAGTGATTGTGTGGTCTCTAAGCAGTGTGAAGACTGATAGACATGTGAAATTGATGATGTGAATTGTCTAATGCTTGGAGTCAATATAGAGTGAAAACCGAACTGCGTTCTGTGATTCGAGATGCGTTGAGTTTGTTCTAAGAAGTTAGCTGTTGTGAACTGTGCAGAGTGATAGAGTTTAAACAGCATATAAGATAACAGTAGAAACCAGCCACAGTGAGAAGATTATAGCATCGCCAGGCAGAAGTGTGATCACAGCCGCAACAGATATAGAATATGCATGCACCGTCATCGCCGTTGCAAACAGGTCAGGGATTCCAGCGCTCATAGAAGATTCAAGATACCACAGAATAATTATATGTGTGAACGCTGTAATCAAAGACCCATCTACACCTGGATGAGATGAAGCAACAGTAATGCCATCCCTAGTGACAGTCATGTGATCCCTGGCAATGAGCCCACTCATTATCATCATCATCCTGTGCCTTACCGGCTGACGTGGGCGATCATGCAACTCCACAAATTGTGATCTCCGACGACATGGATCAGTTTGTGTGTTGACACCCTTCCATGCCATGACACAAGACTGTCAAGAATCTTCTCACGCTGTCTTGCTCTCTCTCTCTCTCTCTCTCTCTCTCTCTCTTCTGCAAATCTTTCCAGTTGTCACATGTTCCAGTTTTTATCTTCTCATAATATGGACAAAAATGATGACTCTTCTTTCTAGTGTTTGTGATAATTTCTCTTTGCAATTCAGCTTCCCTCAAAATGTCCTGATTGCTCATTTTGGCTTTCCAATTAATTTTCAGCATTCTTCTATAAAACCACATCTCCAAGGCTTCCAGGGATTGTTTCGCCTGTTTACTAATTGTCCAGGATTCGCAGCCGTATGTTTAAATTGGTTCTGTGTAACATGCAAGCACTCTTTCTAACTTTCAAGGACAGTAACTTGGGAATATTCTTGAACAAGTGAATCGGTACAATTATCTGATGGGAGATGCCATGAAGAGATTAGAACAAGAATCGCCATGGCGAAAGTAGCCATTAAAAAAGTAGATTAAAAACATACTGATCAATAAAAATATGTCAATTGAAATGAGAAAAAGAGTGTTGAGGTGCTACATAGAGCCTGTACTTTTGTATGGATGTGAAACTTGGACAATGAGCAGTCAAGCTGAAAAACATCTGATGGCTGTAGAAATGTGGTTTCTGAGGAGAATACAAAGAATACCTTGGACATACAGAAAAACCAATGACCAAGTATTACAAAAAACATGAAAATCGTAAATTGATTAGAGAAATTAGTCGTAGACAGTCAACATTTTTTGGACATGTTATGAGAAGAAATGAATTGGAGAACTTGGTGACAACTGGCAAGATCGAAGGGAAGAGACAAAGAGGAAGACCGAGAAGTAAATATCTGGATGGCTTGGCCACATGGCATGGACGAGACAGGAACACTGAGCTGATCCACGATTCTGGTGATCGAGTGAAATGGCGAGTCATGACCGCCCACGCTTACCGACATGGCACATGATGGATGGATGGACTTGTTGCACAAAACGTTCATTTGATAGAATGCAGTTTTTGCTTGTCCTATTCTTTTCTTTAGCTCAGGCTTGAAATCATCTTGGACATGAGTGTTTGCTTCGAGTGTAGGATGTATTTTCTATCCTTTGTGCTTATCAAGGAATTGTGAAGGAGCTTTCATAATCCAATATTCACTTGTACACCAGGATAGATTTAGTAATTTGTCCACCAACTATTTTAGGCCTGTGTTCCTCCTGCTGGACTTTGCAGTACCTAGGTGGTCCAGGGTTGGTGGTCTTGTGGAGATCCAGAGTTCAGTTCCTAGATGAGTCTCAACCCCATTTCTCCACTGTTGTTGTTTGACAAGCTAGTAGTATCTGATAGATCTTTGATTTGTAGCTCCTAGACAATGCTCCACTATGGTTTGAAATGTCTAGTAGCATGTATGAATATGCTTCACTACGGCTACAGTGGTTTTACAAATAATGTGTGTTCGTGTTGTTTTAGCCTCCTACTAGTACAACTTGACAAACATGTGTGAGTGTTTTTCTGTTATAATACCCCTCCCACCAATGTAAAGTTATGTTTTGACATGTCCAGTTAATGTGTGGTATTACCCCTCACTACTGTGATTTGATGAGTCATGTATTGTGTGTCATTCCAATTTTTATCTTCTCATAATGTGGCCAAAAACGATGAGAGTTTCTGTTTGTGATAAGTTGTCTTTGCGACTCAGCTTCTCTCAAAATGGCCAATTAATTTTCAGCATTCTTCTATAAAACCACATCTCAACGGCTTCCAGGGATTTTTGTAGCCTGTTTAGTCCAGGATTTGCAGCAATATGTTAAAATTGGTTCTATGTAATATGCAAGAACTCTTTTTCTAACTACAAGGACAATTAATTGTTGCACAAAACGTTCTTCCTTATTGTGTGTCATTAGCTGTCACAAATATGCTTGGACAAGTCAAGAAGTGGTTGTGGTTGCCATGACTATTTTGATAATTAGTAGTGTAGTATGTGTGTGTATATTCTGAAAGAACACAAGGGTTTTCTTGTTTCCCATCATGCCAAGGCAGAAGTTCTTTTATTTTCTAGTTCTTTCTTAAACTGTGTTTATAAAAATAACACATAATTATTTAACCAGGAGCCTTTTTTAAGCACAATATAATAAACTATCGTCTGTCAAGATGGCAAGGTGTCAGTAGCAGCATAACAAGGAGAAGAAACAATCAGATACAAGTAACTGGTCGTTAAATCATAGATAACTATTAACTACTATAAACTGCAGAGGTAGGAGATGTGTGTGTGTGTGGATTTATGGCAATGAGGTTAAAGAGTTTTAGAGGTACCAGTTTTATAGGTCAACTTGGAGGCCAAGGCCCATGAAAGAATCCAACCTCGAGGGGATACAAACCCATGACAAGTGGGTCGGCATGCATGTAAAATGTGTCTCATGCTAGTTACACTGTTTGATCATCAGAACTGCAAAAGGTAGAAGTAGGAGCATGGCAGTTAATGAGTTCAGAGAATTTTACGTTTAGTTGTGATTCATTGTGTGATGAGTTGCTTGGTAATTGAGCCCAGAGAATTACATTTGGTTGTGATTCATTGTGTGATGAGTTACATGGTAATTAATGAGCTCATAGAATTACATTTGGTTGTACTTAATTGTATGATGAGTTGTATGGTAATTAATGAGCTCATAGAATTACATTTGGTTGTGCTTCATTGTGTGATTTGCTTGGTAATTGTTGAGCACAGAGAATTAGACTGGTATTTCATTGTATGATGAGTTGCGTGGTAATTAATAAGCTCAGAGAATTGGACATGTAGGCCTATTTCATTGTAATGATGAGTTACATGGTAATTAATTAATCTTGCAAATGTTTGGTTTTATTTCATTGTTTGGTTGTACTAGATATGGTGATTTGTTTGATCTACATATGCTGTGTTTTTGTTTATAAAACAAAAGACGTATTTTCATGCACTGAGGTATACTGGATATATGGTGCTGTTCCAATATTTGTCTAGATCAGTCATCACTAAATGGGTGATGTGTCTAGATCAGTCATCACTAGATGGGTCATGTGTCTAGATCAGTCATCACTAAATGGGTCATGTGTCTAGATCAGTCATCACTGGATGGGTGATGTGTCTGGATGAGTCATCAATGGATGGGTCATGTGTCTAGATCAGTCATCACTGGATGGGTCATGTGTCTAGATCAGTCATCACTAGATGGGTCATATGTCTAGATGAGTCATCAATAGATGGGTGATGTGTCTAGATCAGTCATCACTGGGTGGGTCATGTGTCTAGATCAGTCATCACTGGATGGGTCATGTGTCTAGATCAGTCATCACTAGATGGGTCATGTGTCTAGATGGGTCATCACTGGATGGGTCATGTGTCTAGATGGGTCATCACTGGATGGGTCATGTGTCTAGATGGGTGATGTGTCTAGATGGGTCATCACTGGGTGGGTCATGTGTCTAGATGAGTCATCACTGGATGGGTCATGTGTCTAGATCAGTCATCACTGGATGGGTCATGTGTCTAGATGGGTCATCACTGGGTGGGTCATGTGTCTAGATGAGTCATCACTGGATGGGTCATGCGTCTAGATGAGTCATCACTGGATGGGTCATGTGTCTAGATGAGTCATCACTGGATGGGTCATGTGTCTAGATCAGTCATCATTAGATGGGTCATATATCTAGATGAGTCATCACTAGATGGGTGATGTGTCTAGATCAGCCATCACTAGGTGGGTGATGTGTCCAAATCTGTCATCACTAGATGGGTCATGTGTCTAGATCAGTCATCACTAGATGGGTGATGTGCTCAAATGTATTAGCTGTCCATATTTCCTGCTACCCATTTTAGTCTTTGCCAACATGGCAGCTCAGATCAAGCCTTACATGTGAAGGTCAAGGTACACAACCTGTGGTGATATTTACAGATGCAAAATCCGTAATAGAGGCTCTCCTGTCTGGGAAATTGCAGGTTCTAAGGACACTACTTTCTGAACTTAGCAGTCAGCATAAAGTCACCATACAGTGGATACCATCCCACTGTGGAGTCCCCGGAAACAACAGAGCTGATCGATTGGCTAAGGAAGGAGCAAAAGAGGAACAGCCTGATGTGCCCATTACATACCACCAAAAGAAAAGAATGATTAAATCAGTCAGAAGGCCACCAAACCCTACTCAAGACGACTACCACATTATGGACAGATCAGAACAGGTCATTATTCTGTGCCTCAGAACAGGACACAATAGATTACGCAACCACATGTATACAAAATTCAAGATTGGTGACTCAGCCATGTGCACATGTGGTGTGGCTTCGCAGACAGCAGAGCACATACTCCAGGATTGCCCAAACTACAACATATCCAGGCGAACCTTCTGGCCTAGAGAGACAACAGTGGAAGATAAACTCTATGGACCGCTGAGTGAACTAAAAAAGACTGTTAGATTCATGCAAGAGACAACATTGCAGTTATAAACATATTTCAGGTGAACGAAAGAAGAAAAACGGGTGGAATTTTTTTTCAGAGAATGCTGGCCGCTGTACAGAAAGAAGACCAAGCCATGCATGATTGAGCCCGTGACAAGTCCCCGTCAGAGAATGCCACAAGTGCATATGTAGTTGGTCCTGTTGCTGTTAGCCTTCTTTGTGAAAATCCCTATCTATAAGGGCATTTTCTCACATGACCACCACAGGCGTCACTCCCCCACACACACTAGTGACAGTTGTATTATTGTTACAGCAAGTGATACACTTTGGGTATGAAGCTCAGTTGTGATTACCACATATATCAGCTTATAGTGATTAATTCACCAATTCTCTCCATCTTACAGTGAATAATTCACCATTACTCCCCATCTTACAGTGTATTATTTTGCTGCTATTTTATCAAACCCTCATACAGCACAAGATGCAGTCCACCAAATGTCAAAAGACGACACTGATGAACAACTGTTGTAACCAACCGTATGTCAAAAGATGTAAATATGCCTTATAAATGGTCAAACACAAAACACCTGTGATCAAAAGCATTTTGAACAAAAATCATCAAACACACAATCATGTACACATTCATGTTTTAATTGTTTATATAAAAAAATTATAAACATAAATATACCAAAATGTAATAAATTTATCAATTTAAAAAAAAACAATTACCAAAATGTATACATTTATCAATAAAAAGACACTGACAAAAATGTATAAGTTTATGAATAAAAGCACAATCACGGGTTTGTAAGAATTATTGGAACACTTCCCTTGCTGACAGCGTATTTTGCTTGTGTGCCCAATGAATATCCAGAAAAGTTCAGCAAAATGTTAGGCAATTATGAGAAACAAAGCATACACATATACACTAACTTGTCTGGCTTACAGCTGTAGGGGAATTCAAACATACAACATTTATTGGAAAAACAAATTTACATATTTTTCAAATGCAGGTGTTCAGAGTCTCTTGATCAGTTAGGCGGTGTCTCTATAACAAAGGTTGGCTGCAGTGGGTTTTCAAACACTATATCTCATGCCTGTGTACACTGTCAGATTGTTGTTATCCATCTTTTGATGTTACTTTTATCATTAACTACCTCTTGTTTCCAGTATCTGGGAAGGTTAACCCGGTCAACAAATGCCCGCAGAAGTTGGGCGTGTCGGCCTAACGGCGCAAGAACGCAGCTCTGCTGTAAACAGGCACAACGCAATCACATCCGGAAAAAAAAACTCCGGATGAACGCAGAAGAAGAAGAAGAAGTTTCCAGTACAGTTCTTTTGATAACTTTTACCTAACATAAAAAGTCAGCCAGTAGCTGTAAAAGTCCTGGAGTTGTCCCATCTGGCGGATGAATGCCAAGTCTGAACACATTTTCCCCATCACTGATGACAAGAGCTGCAGCTGCTACTGTTAATATGGACAATTGTGATAATTCATTCATTCAGTAGCATGTCCTTTGCAGAACCTCGTTCCCATAACAACTTTCCAGTAAACTTCTTGATCACAAGCAAGATGTCCTGTACCCATCTTCTCTTTGGCCTCCCTCTTCCTCTTTTCCCAGGCATATACCCCTCCATTATTGTTCTCTCCAAACTTTCATGACGTTTCAAGTGACCAAAATATATAAATTTTCTTTGTTTTATCATCTTTAATAGCCAGCCCTCTTCCATATTCAGCTCTTGAAGTATGGATGCATTTGTTTTATAATCACAATGAATTATTTGTATTTCCTTTTTAGCTACAACTTTTGGGGTTTCTCTGCCATTTCTTGACTGGTGATCTTGTGTCTGTTAGTAAACATTTCATGTAGATGTTAGACGTCCTGTTATTTCAGTATCTTTTAGCAATTTGGTAGTAACAATCAACATACAGGGAAGAGGTTTATCTTCATCATCAATCTTTCTCTCGCTCTCTTCCCCCTAACCCCTTTTTACCCTTTAGTCAGCTGTCACAGACAGACTTCAGTTAGAATCAAACCCATGCCATAGATAAATATAGCAGATGTTTATGGCTCAGTATATCAAGCGATGCAGAACTCAATTTTGCGTTGAGTGCAGCATGCTACAGACTGACTATTCAATTATTCAACTTCTAGTGACTGCCGCTTTCATCAAATATGAAGTATTTTTCATGGAGGACTTTTGTGTTTTGACATTCTGACGGCGGAATTATGCAGTGTACCTGTGCGGGCTGTTGGCTTGTCGAGATTCCTCTCTGTTCCACTTTTCACATGGGGCAGTGAGGAGAATTTTGTGTGATATTCACTGGCACAGGAACAAAGCATAATGGGGACGACCCGTTGTGAAGTTGGAACTGTGACTAACCAACTAACTTATTCAACTCCAAGTCCCAGATTAAGTAAGCCTATCAATCAAGTCCTGATTAAAAAGATAGCTGTGCATGAACAGGTTAGCAACTGATGCTGCTCCAAAATCACATCCCACTTAACTGATTGCCTGCCGGAGACCGAATGGTCGGTTCTAGAGCCCAAATTTGGTACCCAAAAACCGACTCATCGGTTCCGTATATATAGTGCTCTAATTGGTCCGTTTCTCCATTTTAGTCCACAATTTTTAGTGTCCCATTGAATTAAACTTCACAAGGAAAGATTTCCTTTCCGTTCGTGTGCACAATCACGCATGGCCAACAAGATTAACACGCATGGCATGAGATTCCAAATGATTGTTGTGATTCGAAATTCGAAGTGGTTCTGGACCTCATATATTTTAATAAAATTACCGTTTTAAACAGTTTTATATTATAGTTGTTGTGATGTAAAGGACTTTGTGAAAGATTCTAAAACGAACCTGTGCAGTTGTCAGATAATTATTTAGAAGACGGTCATAATATTTTTAAAAAATCTAACAGTGAAAGTTACTAAGAATATGATGGCTTTTCCATTTTGTGTGAAAATTATGTGCTTCATAATTTGATGATTTCATTTTGGTTTATTCATGTTATGGAGCAGTTCTTGTGATATTCTTGGACACAACTGGTGTGTGTAACATAATTCACTAAATTTAACTGGATTAGCGGCTTCGGATAGAAAATAACGCCTTGGTAAGTGAATTTTTTTCCATAATTTTTAACACTTTAATTTCAATTATTACTAAAACTCCCATTATTGTCATAATATTTGTAACCTATCAATTAATTATTAACACTGTCAGATTCCCTGTGCAATTCTCTTAATTTGATATGTAATACAATGCATCTGCTACCGTTTTAACCATTTTAAAATCATTATTGTGACAAACCCCTACTTCAAATTTTCTGCCTTGAATTTCTGTTTGGGTATGACCACTTTTTTGTTTGACAGGCAATCAGTTAAACAGAAATAGTGTTTGTCTCTGTTAAAAGTCTGGAGATGGAAAAGGCCTCGTGGTCTTGTAAATTGTGCAGAACTACAGTTTAATTATACAGCCAAGTATGGTATTGCAGAACTAGTCTTGTGCACTATTATAAAACCAGATAGTATTGTACAGTTTGCAGAACCATATGGTCTCGTACCGCTTGTAGAATTGTACTGTCTGGTACAGTTTGTAGAACTGTAAAGTCTGGTACAGTTGCAGAACTATAAATTCAGGTACAGTTTACAGAACTATAAAGTCAGGTACAGTTTACAAAACTATAAAGTCAGGTACAGTTTACAGAACCTTTGTTTGTCTGCCCAAGATCAGATGCTAAGCCAAGACCACATATTATTCCTTCATACATAATAATCCATCATATTAACAAATATCACAGCCTGTCACAAACATATACACAACAGCATGACTAGAATCCATGTCAGCAAACTTGAAGTGTAACAAATATTTACAAAGCAAAATCCTATAATGCACAGTGCATTTAGGGGTGAACAACGATAAAGCTTTAACACTTAATATGTCTTAATAAGACATATCCAGGTGAAATCCTCACTGTGGCAGGATTATATTTCCACCAACAAACGGCTATGGCATCATGCAGCCTCATGAAAAATGGGTACGGGACACTGTTGAGAATTGTCTGGGAAGAAGTGACAACGAAGGGAGTAGGCCATCCATCTCATAAGTCATGACTTAACATTTCACAGCCAAATGGCAGTGTAGACTACCTATCTGACTGGTTCCTCAATGTGATGCTGATATGGCTTGAAATCCATCATTAGAACCTGGAAACTGAAAGCCTACCTCTCCTTCCCCACCAGTAGAGCTGTCATAACTGGAGTGTTCATCATCACTATGTGCCATGCTGATAAGCATGGGTGGTCATGTTTCACCATCTTACTCGATCACCAGAGTCGCAGATCAGTGGAGTGTTTCACGTGTATAAAAATAATAGAAAAAAAAGCCGCACATACGCATGCTGACAGACACGTATATATATAATAAGTTGCATGTGTATTTAACGAACACAAATTCAATTACCAAAGTGATGATAAAGATGGCAAATAAGAACATTATAAATGAGATTTCTTGACTAATATGGCAAGAAGGAACTTAAAATTGTGGTGTCTGGACACAAATGGCAAAGAATAATTCGATATTAATTGTTATTTCTGGACACAAATGGCACATAATTCAATAATTGTGATTTCTGGACATAAGTGGCAAAGAATATTCAATACCAACTGATTTCTAGACACAAATGGCACATAATAACTTAATGGTAAATGTAAATTCTGTGTCAGGTAGGCAGAAACACCAAAGTGTATGTGGCAAATTTACATTCTACAATAGATCTCAAGAGTGTACACACAGACAGCAACACATGCAGCCGTATATTCCACAGGGAACATTCAATATCATGAAGTGATAGTTTCTGAGTGCATATATCAGTGAATCATTGTCTAACCTTTCAATAATGACACTTTTATGGTTCACTGAAGCTATTTAAGGACCATTTCCATTGCCTGTCTTGCATCTTCACCATGTATTCACACATGCTTCTTGCAGTCCACTTCTTGCTATTGTCCATGCACATATAACATTGTACGTTCCATGTATAAGAATAGCACAATGGACTGCCAAGAATAGACAACACAGTAGCTTTGGGATGGAATTATTCTATGCTAACCAACCACATACTCAACAACTACTACCACTACATTACACTCCACAATAACCACAACCATACACTTGTAATGTTCTGGACTCATTCTAAACAACAGATGAACTAGGATGCTGGCCCATGCAGCCACAATGACACAAATGAATGTTATGTGGTGATTTTCAGTCACAGGCACAGGAGAAAGTTAAGGCCGTTGTGTTGCATAAAAAGGGATACCCTGTACCACACCTGGGCGCTGTGGGGCCCTGTGTTGGTTTTACAGGACCCCCATGCAAGACTTCTGCCGTACATCCTGGCTGTACACCTTCTATAAATGGCCATCATTGCCCGAAGTGACAGAGTTGATAACCCCCTAGAGATGCAGTGATCACAAACCACGTGAAACTCATCAGATCCTTCCCAAACCATTTTCTAAAACACCCACCCCCACAATCATGGGTGAGTGATGTGTGTAGAAGGTGTGCTCTACTAATGTGATGATTGGGCTCTGATATCCACAGAGTGATTCCTATTAAGTGATAATTAGGTTCAAGTGTCCATTGAACGAGCATCATATTGAGGCCATGGAATGCCCTACAAAACTCCTAGGGAAGGCTAATCCAGTCAACAAATCTTGGGAAGAAGTTAGATGTGTTGGTAGAAAGGCTCAAATATTGCAGTTCCTCTGCAAATAACACAACAAGTGATAGTTTCTGAGTGCAAATGCCCAAAACAAAAACGAACACAGAAAAAGAAACAAGTAAATGTCTCATGTTCAGAGGATTGCTGCTCTTATCTTCAAGCTGTAAATATAAGGACAAGAGGAAGAAATCTTTTCAATCAGTCGCTACATACTGAGGAGGGAAGCATTTATGGACTAATAATTTCATATGCAAGATGGGTGATCTGTTGACTATGAAAAATGGAGAAGAGAAACTTCTAGAAAATGTGATCCTGTATTACCTGTTTCACTGTGAATTAATAGGTCTGCAATGAACAGGATCTGCAGCATTTTGTGGATGCAGTAATTTTACACAGTGAGCAACTAGGGTTAGGACTAAATTGTAAGAAGACAAATTATGGTCTTCTCCATGATGAAATACCACAATGTAACATCTAAGCAAATGGGACAATTCTTAAAGGTCAATCGGCGCCCACAAAATAATGGTCCAATAATCTCAACAAATATTCTGTTACAGCTTGTAGATGAGTTTACCTGTTTGGAGTTGCCTATTTTAACTTCTTATGATCACTGTCTATGGTGATTATGACAGGCAAGATCTCATGATAAACTAGGCAACTGTTTTAGTTCACCTCTAGTTTCATACAGCTTGAAGTTTAATGTTGATTCAGTGGGCCAGTATATGTTTCTTAGTTCACTGTACAGAGAGCAGTCCCCCACAGAACATGTTCAACTGTTTGCTAAGTCCACATGTACATAGTGGTGAAGCAGAGAAGCTAAAGCATCTCCCATTGTAACTGATAACTGGTTCAGGTAACGGTAGTCTTATAGCAGACACCTCCACTGGGGTGTCAAGTGTTAGGCCTTCACACATTCTAGACCAGTCATGATGATTTGAAATGGCCAGTTTCAATTTTGTTGCCGTTCATTTCTAGACAATTCTTAAAAACATCATGTACTCAGTTTGAGTTTGGGTCAATGCCAGAGCTGTACTGATTTGGAAAAAGGGTTCTGTCTCTGTTGGGGGTTGAACTCCAACCACTGTCTTGGAAAGGGAATGCACTAATCACTGTGCCAAATTGACTCCTATTGAAATGCAAGGTGAGGAAAAGATACCAGAGGCACAATGAGGAAACCAGCTATCATAAACATGCAGCTTTCCTTCTGAAACCCACATGGTACGATAAGGGTGGCCAAATACCCACACAAAAGTGGCTGGAGAGAACCGGAGATGATGGCGAGAATAACATGGAAGGATCTGCAAGAGATATCAGGGTTTGGCATGAGATGAGCCTGTGCTCTATGTGAGTTCAATAACAGTAGCAGCAGCAGAACAAGAATCAAATGTACACAAAACAATTCTGAAATACAGGATTATCACAAAAGCTGTCTTTAAGTAATCCAATACTCAAATTTACAACAACAAAAAATTAGCTAAGAAAAAGCAACAAAAATTATACCAAAAATATGAAGCAGGACAGTAATGTCTTCAGCAATAATTTTATTGATCTGGAATGCTTGCAGCTAACATTATCCACATCACAAATATATGAAAACAAAAATGTCTCATATATTCTTGCAATGGAATGGGTAAAGATGCCATGGATGAACTGATATTGAATCACAGACATCAGGCAGGGAGAGGTGTTGCTGTGTTATAAATGAGGTCATGACAACAAATGAAATGCCAGGAAACAGCAGCCACAAGTCACCTGGGATAACTAGCAATAGACTTCAAAAGAAAGAACTGGGCCAGATTAATTTTTACACAAACAGGACATCGTGAAATCAAACAAATTCATTCTTCATGTCCAGTCACCTACAGACGTCAAAATGAATAAGTGCAAAGAAAGCAGCCGTCAACTTACGCATGTGGCAACTCCATAGAGTCTTCAAATAGGGAGGGTGTAAGCCACAATAATTTTCTCTTTTCTGCATGTTGGATACTCCTACAACAAATATTTAGCTGTCATTTGGCCAGTTCCACAGTTACATTCATCAGCATCTCCTATCTTTAGTGTATTAAACCTGTGGTATTTCAGACTGTTGTGTCCTGTCTGGAATCTGAATATTACTTGTTCTTTTCGACCGAGCTGTTAATATGCATCATGTTTCTGGTGGCCTGGATGCTCTCATCACAGGTTATGTCCATATCAGGCTGAGGTAGTCTTCTACCATCCATTGCCAATCTTTCGGCTTCTTCATTTACAAGTGTGTTGCAATGTGAAGGAACCCACTGTATTACAACCCATGTGAATTTCTGGCACAGTCCATGTAGTAACCTTACTCTATATATTTGGCCACATGGCAAAGTACATTATTCCTGAAGTGAGGCTCTGCTATCATTTGGAGGCAACATTTGGAATCCTAGTTTGTAACCACAGCTTTCTACTGGTATGTTGTCTAGTGTGTCCTCTAATTTTGACTTCTTTCTTGTAGCCCTCTGAGTGCCAACCAATACTTGTGGATTTGTTCGGGAACTGATCAAACTTACTACCATGGGCAAACATCTGTTATCCATATATGTGGTTTCTTGAACACAACATAATTGTTTGTTATTTTGCCTGTGTGATAGGGGCATCTGAAAGTTTAAAGGCTTGAAAATAATGGCAGCAATTAACTTCTGTCCAACTCCACAGATGATGCTTCAGGTGGATGACAGACCTGGTCGCATGATTTAAGAGTGACTGATTGGGTCACAGTAGCAAACAGTATTAAGAGCCTAGGGCATAATACCAACAAAACAATCATAGACTAAGATGAGGCAGGTCCTGGATGGCACAGATAGAAATATTTAAACGTCAGGTGTGTGATCTAGAGACCATCAAAGAGTGGGTTGAAGTACCGGAAGACATGATGGACTGACACAATGTTGTAGTAACACTGGGTCGTGAGTGCAGAGAATGGGCTGTGGGCCGCACACAACTTATCTAGGGTAACATACATCAAGGTGACATAGTGATCTATACTGATGGGTCAGTGATGAGAAACAGATGTAGTGGTTGGGATTTCACTGCGATGGCTAATGGATGATTCTTAAAAAAGGAGAGTCTGGCATATGAGGCTACGACCTCCAGCATGAGAATGGAGGTAGAAGCATTCACAGCAGCATTCCGTTGGTTAGAGGAGACCACTGCAACATACTGTCTTCATCACAGACTCAAGGAGTATGCTTAGTAAAGTGGAGAAGAGAATGTTTCATGTGGAATGGCTCACCTCGCTTCAGAGGTCATAGATTGTGAAAACTACGGATATTTTGCCCTGGCCATGGGGGTGTATGGGGGAATGAACAGGCTGATAGGCTAGCAGGGAATGCACCTCTTGGTGGTAGTTTGCCTATGGACAAAGAGGAGGTGGTCGTGCATCTGTGGAACCAGGTGGAGAAGGCGGAGGAACAGATTGAGAACCCTATGTGGAAATAATGATATTGCAGGAGATCGGCAGGGGTTCTGGAAGAATCTCAAAACTGAGATGGAAGACCAGGAGAACTTTCAGTCAGATAGCGGTGGGAACGATTAGTAGTGTGACTCTTCGCTGGCTGTTGAATTAGGCGACAGAGCGCGTATGGGAATGTCCTGAGTGCAGTGATATCAGTTCTTAGCTCAACTCAACTCATTCTATGGCAACATATGGACAAGAGTTTGGACCATTTCAAAATCACTAATGGAGACAATCAGGGCTTTTGAACTAAATATATTACAGAAAACTACTCAGAATACCACAGGCCAAGACAAAACAAATACTGACATTTTACAAGATCTGAACATCAAAGAAAACCAGCTCATAACCAACATCTCATAAACAGCATCGTGTCTCAGAAACTGAAATACCTTGGCCATATTAAACTTTATAGTGGTTTTAAAAGAGCAGGGATGGTAAACACGGTTGTTGGAAGTAGAAGAGGTCAACCATCATGGTGATGGATACAGGGCATTACAGACACTTTGGGCATGAACATGCATGAGGCGGGGGATGAAGAGACTTTTCTGTGGGCTGTGATGACAGCGATGTTCTCAAACATGTATGAGGCAGGGGATGAAGAGACTTTTCTGTGGGCTGTGATGACAGCGATGTTCTCAAACATGCATGAGGCGGGGGATGAAGAGACTTTTCTGTGGGCTGTGATGACAGCGATGTTCTCAAGCATGCATGAGGTGGGGGATGAAGAGTCTTTTCTGTGGGCTGTGATGACAGCGATGTTCTCAAACATGCATGAGGCGGGGGGATGAAGAGTCTTTTCTGTGGGCTGTGATGACAGTGATGTTCTCAAACATGCATGAGGCGGGGGATGAAGAGTCTTTTCTGTGGGCTGTGATGACAGCGATGTTCTCAAACATGCATGAGGCGGGGGGATGAAGAGTCTTTTCTGTGGGCTGTGATGACAGTGATGTTCTCAAACATGCATGAGGCGGGGGATGAAGAGTCTTTTCTGTGGGCTGTGATGACAGCGATGTTCTCAAACATGCATGAGGCGGTGGATGAAGAGACTTTTCTGTGGGCTGTGATGACAGCGATGTTCTCAAACATGCATGAGGCGGGGGGATGAAGAGTCTTTTCGGTGGGCTGTGATGACAGCGATGTCCTCAAAGAGAACTCCTACAACATGATGATAATGGTCGAGCCTGGAGGTGCACTGTTTCTTAAACCAGGTGACGACATTGTTATCTGGAGCCGACAGGTTCAACTTCAGCATGCCTACAGTTGTACACACATTTTGTAGTTTATTCTCTTCTCAGATATCTACTCCCCTCACCTTGTCTTCCATGAGCACTGAATCAATAACAACATTTTCATGTCCTTTTTAAGACATTGCCATCGACCCCAGCTTGATTTTCTAGGCAATTTTACCGTTCAGTAGTTTGCCATTGCTATCTGAATGAGACGTCCAGGCTGAAGTCTAACTGTTAAGTGTACAGAACAAACCCACTACCCACACCAGCACACAGGAAGTTTAAGAGTGAGCTCTCTAAACCTCATAGCCATGCTGACCAATGCCAATCAACTTATATTTTCTGTGACTCTGATGGCCTCTGTGATTCCCCAACGTTAAACATAACATAATGGCACATCACACAACTGCGCAAGACAACTTAGTTGCCCCTCTTTTAACCCTTGGGTGTAAAGGACTGAAGAAGAAAAAAAGAATGCTGAACGAGCAGATTGCAAGTGTGCCTAGCTGGGTCAGACCTGACCACACCGAGGAAGGGGGAAGAACAGGTTGAGCTAACCCAGCTGGAGACACTTGATCAGCAAAGGCTTGTAACATGAATAATTATACTAAATGTTTAAAACACTGATAAGACTAAGAAAGAGCACTGGCTCACAACCCCAACTTGCGCTGCGGGAAGCAGATTTTGATTTTCGCTGAAATAGTTGCTCGGCACAAAGGGCACAGGTGAATGACCTGAGCACAGGTCGCACAGCAGCAGACGTGGCCACAAGCGAGGAAAATAACACTGGACTGTCAGGGAAGAAACAATAACGATGTCATTATTTACTGCAACTGTGTTGTGTTGTTTGGGAGGTTGTTGTGTTGCTGTTGTTTGGGTTGTAACTAACATGCATTGTTGTTTGGGATGTAATTGTAATATGTGCTGTTATGAATGTTGTTTGGAATGTAAGTAACATGTGTTGTTGTTGTTTGGGATGTAAGTAACATGTGTTGTTTGGGTTGTAAGTAACATGTGTTGTTGATTGGGTTGTAAGTAACATGTGTTGTTGATTGGGTTGTAAGTAACATGTGTTGTTGACTGGGTTGTAAGTAACATGTGTTGTTGACTGGGTTGTAAGTAACATGTGTTGTTGATTGGGTTGTAAGTAACATGTGTTGTTGATTGGGTTGTAAGTAACATGTGTTGTTGTTTGGGTTGTAAGTAACATGTGTTGTTGATTGGGTTGTAAGTAACATGTGTTGTTGTTTGGGTTGTAAGTAACATGTGTTGTTGTTTGGGTTGTAAGTAACATGTGTTGTTGTTGTTTGGAATGTAACTGTAACATGTGTTGTTGTTTGGAATGTAACTGTAACATGTGTTGTTGTTTGGAATGTAACTGTAACATGTGTTATTGTTGTTTGGAATATAACTGTAACATGTGTTGTTGTTTGGAATGTAACTGTAACATGTGTTGTTGTTTGGAATGTAACTAACATGTGTTGTTGTTTGGAATGTAACTGTAACATGTGTTGTTGTTTGGAATGTAACTGTAACATGTGTTGTTGTTTGGAATGTAAGTAACATGTGTTGTTGTTTGGGATGTAAGTAACATGTGTTGTTGTTTGGGTTGTAAGTAACATGTGTTGTTGTTTGGGATGTAAGTAACATGTGTTGTTGTTTGGGTTGTAAGTAACATGTGTTGTTGTTTGGGTTGTAAGTAACATGTGTTGTTGTTTGGGATGTAAGTAACATGTGTTGTTGTTTGGGTTGTAAGTAACATGTGTTGTTGTTTGGGATGTAAGTAACATGCGTTGTTGTTTGGGTTGTAAGTAACATGTGTTGTTGTTTGGGTTGTAAGTAACATGTGTTGTTGTTTGGGATGTAACTGTAACATGTGTTGTTGTTTGGGATGTAAGTAACATGTGTTGTTGTTTGGGTTGTAAGTAACATGTGTTGTTGTTTGGGTTGTAACTGTAACATGTGTTGTTGTTTGGGTTGTAAGTAACATGTGTTGTTGTTTGGGATGTAAGTAACATGTGTTGTTGTTTGGGATATAACTGTAACATGTGTTGTTGTTTGGGATGTAAGTAACATGTGTTGTTGTTTGGGATGTAAGTAACATGTGTTGTTGTTTGGGTTGTAAGTAACATGTGTTGTTGTTTGGGATGTAACTGTAACATGTGTTGTTGTTTGGGATGTAAGTAACATGTGTTGTTGTTTGGGATGTAAGTAACATGTGTTGTTGTTTGGGATGTAAGTAACATGTGTTGTTGTTTGGGATGTAAGTAACATGTGTTGTTGTTTGGAATGTAACTGTAACATGTGTTGTTGTTGTTTGGGATGTAACTGTAACATGTGCTGTTTGGGATGTAATTGTAACATGTGCTGTTTGGGATGTAATTGTAACATGTGCTCTTTGGGATGTAACAGTAACATGTGCTGTTTGGGATGTAATTGTAACATGTGCTGTATGGGATGTAACTGTAACATGTGCTGTTTGGGATGTAATTGTAACATGTGCTGTTTTGTGTGATGTAGCTGCAACATGTGCTGTTGCTTGCAATGTAGCTATAACTTGTGCTGTTTGGGGTGTAACTTTTATATGCAGTTATTTGGTATGGAATTTCAATGTGTGGAATGTGTTTCTGTAGCTTTGCTGTGAAAACTATTCAATAAATTATTTTTCTATATATTACATGGCAGAGCAGTTATGATACGGGTCTCTCAATCAAAGAAAGGCCCAGATCCTATCCCCATAAGACAATTAGGTTTTATCTATTGACAGTGAAGTACAAACATCAGCCCCTGCAGTGTGTTCTGACTGCTCTAGGGCAGTGGGCTTTAGTTCTCAATCTTTCAAAGATTCCTTCTCCTGCAACAACACCAGCAAGGATACAAATGATGTAACCATAAACAGATATAGTCCATGGATGTCCTCTTCATGTGCTTTACCCCTACAGTCTGCAGGACCAATAGCACAATAAGTGTATTCCTTGATGAAGTTGCTCCAGGTATGGTCATTTGGCTATTCAGATCTTGTTCCACATTGTTTCCTCCATCAGACATTGTCATTAAGATCTTGTTCCACATTTTTTCTTCCACCAGACATTGTGTCATTAAGATCTTGTTCCATATTGTTTCCATCATCAGACATTGTGTCATTGAGATCTTGTTCCACATTGTTTCCTCCACCAGACATTGTGTCATTAAGATCTTGTTCCATATTGTTTCCTCCACCAGACATTGTGTCATTGAGATCTTGTTCCATATTGTTTCCTCCACCAGACATTGTGTCATTGAGATCTTGTTCCACATTGTTTCCTCCACCAGACATTGTGTCATTGAGATCTTGTTCCACATTGTTTCCTCCACCAGACATTGTGTCATTGAGAACTTGTTCCACATTGTTTCCTCCACCAGACATTGTGTCATTGAGATCTTGTTCCACATTGTTTCCTCCACCAGACATTGAGTCATTGAGATCTTGTTCCACATTGTTTCCTCCACCAGACATTGTGTCATTGAGATCTTGTTCCACATTGTTTCCTCCACCAGACATTGTGTCACTGAGATCTTGTTCCACATTTTTTCTTCCACCAGACATTGTGTCATTAAGATCTTGTTCCATATTGTTTCCATCATCAGACATTGTGTCATTGAGATCTTGTTCCACATTGTTTCCTCCACCAGACATTGTGTCATTAAGATCTTGTTCCATATTGTTTCCTCCACCAGACATTGTGTCATTGAGATCTTGTTCCATATTGTTTCCTCCACCAGACATTGTGTCATTGAGATCTTGTTCCACATTGTTTCCTCCACCAGACATTGTGTCATTGAGATCTTGTTCCACATTGTTTCCTCCACCAGACATTGTGTCATTGAGAACTTGTTCCACATTGTTTCCTCCACCAGACATTGTGTCATTGAGATCTTGTTCCACATTGTTTCCTCCACCAGACATTGAGTCATTGAGATCTTGTTCCACATTGTTTCCTCCACCAGACATTGTGTCATTGAGATCTTGTTCCACATTGTTTCCTCCACCAGACATTGTGTCACTGAGATCTTGTTCCACATTTTTTCTTCCACCAGACATTGTGTCATTAAGATCTTGTTCCATATTGTTTCCATCATCAGACATTGTGTCATTGAGATCTTGTTCCACATTGTTTCTTCCACCAGACATTGTGTCATTGAGATCTTGTTCCACATTTTTTCTTCCACCAGACATTGTGTCATTGAGATCTTGTTCCACATTTTTTCTTCCACCAGACATTGTGTCATTGAGATCTTGTTCCACATTGTTTCTTCCATCAGATATTGTGTCATTGAGATCTTGTTCCACATTGTTTCTTCCACCAGACATTGTGTCATTGAGATCTTGTTCCACATTGTTTCCTCCACCAGACATTGTGTCATTGAGATCTTGTTCCACATTGTTTCCTCCACCAGACATTGTGTCATTGAGATCTTGTTCCACATTGTTTCCTCCACCAGACATTGTGTCATTGAGATCTTGTTCCACATTGTTTCCTCCACCAGACATTGTGTCATTGAGATCTTGTTCCACATTGTTTCCTCCACCAGACATTGTGTCATTGAGATCTTGTTCCACATTGTTTCCTCCACCAGACATTGTGTCACTGAGATCTTGTTCCACATTTTTTCTTCCACCAGACATTGTGTCATTAAGATCTTGTTCCATATTGTTTCCATCATCAGACATTGTGTCATTGAGATCTTGTTCCACATTGTTTCTTCCACCAGACATTGTGTCATTGAGATCTTGTTCCACATTTTTTCTTCCACCAGACATTGTGTCATTGAGATCTTGTTCCACATTTTTTCTTCCACCAGACATTGTGTCATTGAGATCTTGTTCCACATTGTTTCTTCCATCAGATATTGTGTCATTGAGATCTTGTTCCACATTGTTTCTTCCACCAGACATTGTGTCATTAAGATCTTGTTCCACATTGTTTCCTCCACCAGACATTGTGTCATTGAGATCTTTTTCCACATTGTTTCTTCCACCAGACATTGTGTCATTAAGATCTTGTTCCACATTGTTTCCTCCACCAGACATTGTGTCATTAAGATCTTGTTCCACATTGTTTCCTCCACCAGACATTGTGTCATTAAGATCTTGTTCCATATTGTTTCCTCCACCAGACATTGTGTCATTGAGATCTTGTTCCACATTGTTTCCTCCACCAGACATTGTGTCATTGAGATCTTGTTCCACATTGTTTCCTCCATCAGACATTGTGTCATTAAGATCTTGTTCCACATTGTTTCCTCCACCAGACATTGTGTCATTGAGATCTTATTCCCCATCATTTCCTCCACCAGACATTGTGTCATTGAGATATTGTTCCACATTGTTTCTTCCACCAGACATTGTGTCATTGAGATCTTGTTCCCCATTGTTTCCTCCACCAGACATTGTGTCATTAAGATCTTATTCCCCATTGTTTCCTCCACCAGACATTGTGTCATTAAGATCTTGTTCCACATTGTTTCCTCCACCAGACATTGTGTCATTGAGATCTTATTTCCCATTGTTTCCTCCACCAGACAATGTGTCATTGAGATCTTGTTCCATATTGTTTCCTCCATCAGACATTGTGTCATTGAGATCTTGTTCCACATTGTTTCCTCCATCAGACATTGTGTCATTGAGATCTTGTTCCACATTGTTTCCTCCACCAGACATTGTGTCATTGAGATCTTGTTTCCTCCACCAGACATTGTGTCATTCAGATCTTGTTCCCCATTGTTTCCTCCACCAGACATTGTGTCATTGAGATCTTGTTCCACATTGTTTCCTCCACCAGACATTGTGTCATTGAGATCTTGTTCCATATTGTTTCCTCCACCAGACATTGTGTCATTGAGATCTTGTTCCATATTGTTTCCTCCACCAGACATTGTGTCATTGAGATCTTATTCCCCATTGTTTCCCCCACCAGACATTGTGTCATTGAGATCTTGTTCCACATTGTTTCCTCCACCAGACATTGTGTCATTGAGATCTTGTTCCCCATTGTTTCCTCCACCAGACATTGTGTCATTGAGATCTTATTCCCCATTGTTTCCTCCACCAGAAATTGTGTCATTGAGATCTTGTTCCACATTGTTTCCTCCACCAGACATTGTGTCATTGAGATCTTGTTCCACATTGTTTCCTCCACCAGACATTGTGTCATTGAGATCTTGTTCCACATTGTTTCCTCCACCAGACATTGTGTCATTGAGATCTTGTTCCACATTGTTTCCTCCACCAGACATTGTGTCATTGAGATCTTGTTCCACATTGTTTCCTCCACCAGACATTGTGTCATTAAGATCTTGTGTCATTGAGATCTTGTTCCACATTGTTTCCTCCACCAGGCATTGTGTCATTAAGATCTTGTTCCACCAGACATTGTGTCATTAAGATCTTGTTCAACATTGTTTCCTCCACCAGACATTGTGTCATTGAGATCTTGTTCCACATTGTTTCCTCCACCAGGCATTGTGTCATTGAGATCTTGTTCCACATTGTTTCCTCCACCAGACATTGTGTCATTGAGATCTTGTTCCACATTGTTTCCTCCACCAGACATTGTGTCATTAAGATCTTGTGTCATTGAGATCTTGTTCCACATTGTTTCCTCCACCAGGCATTGTGTCATTAAGATCTTGTTCCACCAGACATTGTGTCATTAAGATCTTGTTCAACATTGTTTCCTCCAACAGACAATGTCATTGAGATCTTGTTCCATATTGTTTCTTCCACCAGACATTGTGTCATTAAGATCTTGTTCCATATTGTTTCCTCCACCAGATGTGTCATTAAGATCTTGTTCCACGTTGTTTCTTCCACCAGACGTGTCATTAAGATCTTGTTCCATATAAATTTCTTCCACCTTTCCCCAAGTACCTCTTGGAGCTACACCATGAATGTCCTCAGAATGTTTTCATCATCTCTTGGACAAGGTCTGATTTCTTCCACATTTCCCAGTAGCTGCTCTTTCTATCATTGTTGATTTATTTCACTGCCTCAACCCTGTCTGCACGAACCAGAAAATATATTCACACATAATCACTATTTAAGGAGCTTCAGCAGTTAATTAACTGGAGCCTCTTCCCCTCCCCCTAGGCCTTGGGCTGGAGCCTGTGGACAAGGAAATACCTACAACCCATAAGGAAACATGACCTCATCTTTCTCACTCCACTTGTGCTGGGCTGAATCACGACCAGGTCACATCCTAACATGCCTCTCCACAGATGTGTGGTTCCACTACCAGCCTTGCACACCCCGATGCTTTCTGGGCTTGGAGAGGGGAAGGAGAGCCCTGTAAAACAGTTCCCATGGAGACGGTACTTTAGTACCAGGTCAGGAGAGAGGTCTCTATCCCAACCTCACTTTGTAGATACAAGTCCTTCTCCAGTCTAAGACAACCTCAACGTCAGTGCATCCAACTTATATATAAAACAGTTAAAACTCAATTTCCCAAGGATTCACTACAAACAACTCTCCCACTCTCCAAATAACAAAAACCACCTAGGCTCACAGTAACTTTTCATGAGATATATTAGTACACACATAATTATCTAGGAAGCTATATTCAAGCTCTCCCTGCCAAACAACAAAGAAGAATACTAACATACCTGTTTATCTAAGCAGACAGCACACTCAGAGTTGAGCCCTCTTGCTGTCACAGTGACTTGTTTCTCAGAGGGGGCAGTTGGAAGTTCCGGAGTTTGGGCCTCCTCCTCAGATGGGGCTGTCGGGGTGACC
Organism: Cepaea hortensis; assembly: GCA_963921405.1. NCBI lineage: Eukaryota > Metazoa > Mollusca > Gastropoda > Stylommatophora > Helicidae > Cepaea > Cepaea hortensis. Next base: position 33,686,196 of record OY992883.1, on the reverse strand, counting down.
TCAGGTGGGGCTGTCGGGGTGACCTCAGGTGGGGCTGTCGGAGTGACCTTGCGTGATGGAATGACAAGTTCCTGTGAGGGAACAACAAGAAAGTACTCATTCTTGGTTGTTGAGCATTTGGACTTCCATTCTAAATGGATATCTCTGGAAGGGAAAGACTCCACACAGGCAAGTAGCCTGCTCACCATACCTCATAATTTAATGCCCTAATATATTTGAAGTCCTACAAATTCATATCTTTCATACTGTTTATCATGAGATTACTTTTACCTTTCGCCAGTGAGTTACCGGGGTCCTTAAGGAAAGCAAAAAACAGTCACACAGTAACCGTCTATGTATGTCCTATGAGATGGCTAAGGAGGGGGGTTGGAGTGTCACTGGCTACCTCATCCCCTAGAAAACTATAGCCACAAAATCTGGGGCCATCATGAATAAGTCTACAAAGGACTTGGCATGAGTTGGCTGAGGGCTTATGTTCCACTGGGAGATGGAAGAATATATGTCAAGTGCTGCAACTTCCCACCCTGCATAGTGTTTCTCATGGGATAACTTTTTGTCTTGACTAAAGATGTTATAAAGAAGACCAAGGCACACAGGAAACACTTTACAAGATATTAAAACCAGTCTCAATATTGTAATGGTGTCGTAGGGAAGGCTGAGAAATAAAGTAACGTACAAAGTAAAGTACCCTTTTTACATGCCTAATGTGCACGGATGATGTCATACTACATAAGGAGCTGTGGTGCCCTTTTGTTATATAAGGAACATTGGTTCTTCCCTCCCCCCAAAGATGGAACAGTGGTATTCTCCATGGCCTATTGTTATATAAGGAACATTGGTGTCTTCCCTCCCCCCAAAGATGGAACAGTGGTATTCTCCATGGCCTATTGTTATATAAGGAACATTGGTGTCTTCCCTCCCCCCAAAGATGGAACAGTGGTATTCTCCATGGCCTATTGTTATATAAGGAACATTGGTGTCTTCCCTCCCCCCAAAGATGGAACAGTGGTATTCTCCATGGCCTATTGTTATATAAGGAACATTGGTGTCTTCCCTCCCCCCAAAGATGGAACAGTGGTATTCTCCATGGCCTATTGTTATATAAGGAACATTGGTGTCTTCCCTCCCCCCAAAGATGGAACAGTGGTATTCTCCATGGCCTATTGTTATATAAGGAACATTGGTGTCTTCCCTCCCCTCTCTCCCCCCCCCCCCCCCCCAAGATAGAACAGTGGTATTTTCCATGGCTTATTGTTATATAAGGAACATTGGTGTCTTCCCTCCCCCCAAAGATGGAACAGTGGTATTCTCCATGGCCTATTGTTATATAAGGAACATTGGTGTCTTCCCTCCCCCCAAGGATAGAACAGTGGTATTCTCCATGGCCTCAAATTGGACTTCAACTTTGACCTCACGTTCAGAAATCAATGGCAAACTACTAAACATAAGATTGCCTAGAAAATTGACCTGGGGTTGATCACAATGTCCTGCACAGGGACATGCAACATTATAAGAGGTAACACATTAATGCACTTGCGTTGAACCTTCTGGTACTCATGTCGGGGGTTCAACTCTGATACCGGTTAGTTGGACTTCAACACTGACGTCTCGCTCAGAAAGCAATGGCAAACTACTGAACGTAAAATTGTTTAGAAATTCAATTTGGAGTTGATTGCAACATACTGCAATGGCCATGCAACTTTTTTTTTTTTAAACATGGGAGAGTGATGGTCACAAAACAGTGGAGGTCCCAGCATTAAACATGGGAGAGTGATGGTCACAAAACAGTAGAGGTCCCAGCATTAAACATGGGAGAGTGATGGTCACAAAACAGTGGAGGTCCCAGCATTAAACATGGGAGAGTGATGGTCACAAAACAGTAGAGGTCCCAGCATTAAACATGAGAGAGTGATGGTCACAAAACAGTGGAGGTCCCAGCATTAAACATGGGAGAGTGATGGTCACAAAACAGTGGAGGTCCCAGTGTTAAACATGGGAGAGTGATGGTCACAAAACAGTGGAGGTCCCAGGGTTAGACATGGGAGAGTGATGGTCACAAAACAGTGGAGGTCCCAGGGTTAGACATGGGAGAGTGATGGTCACAAAACAGTGGAGGTCCCAGTGTTAGACATGGGAGAGTGATGGTCACAAAACAGTGGAGGTCCCAGCATTAAACATGGGAGAGTGATGGTCACAAAACAGTGGAGGTCCCAGTGTTAGACATGGGAGAGTGATGGTCACAAAACAGCGGAGGTCCCAGGGTTAGACATGGGAGAGTGATGGTCACAAAACAGTGGAGGTCCCAGGGTTAGACATGGGAGAGTGATGGTCACAAAACAGTGGAGGTCCCAGGGTTAGACATGGGAGAGTGATGGTCACAAAACAGTGGAGGTCCCAGTGTTAGACATGGGAGAGTGATGGTCACAAAACAGTGGAGGTCCCAGCATTAAACATGGGAGAGTGATGGTCACAAAACAGTGGAGGTCCCAGTGTTAAACATGGGAGAGTGATGGTCACAAAACAGTGGAGGTCCCAGCATTAAACATGGGAGAGTGATGGTCACAAAACAGTGGAGGTCCCAGTGTTAGACAAGGAACAGCAGTTGCCACACAAGAGACAGCTGCCACTCCAATGTTACACAAGGAATAGTGGTGGCCTCAATCCTATACAAAGATTAATGGTGGTCCAATATTCTACATGAAACAAGGATGATCCCACTCTTGCATGACAACAGTGATACACAATGATACTTTAACGATAAACAAGAGATGGTAAGCCCATATTATACGAGGAAGTGGCATCTATACAAGGAATAGTGGCAGCTATACAAGGAACAGTGGCAGCTATACAAGGAACAAACAGTGGTATCTACACAAGGAGCAGTGGCATCTATACAAGGAACAGTGGCATCTATACAAGGAACAAACAGTGGTATCTTCACAAGGAACAGTGGTGTCTATACAAGGAATGGTGGTGTCTATACAAGGAACACTGGTGTCTATACAAGGAACGGTGGCATCTATACAAGGAATGGTGGTGTCTATACAAGGAACAGTGGCATCCATACAAGGAATGGTGGTGTCTATACAAGGAACAGTGGCATCTATACAAGGAACAGTGGTGTCTATACAAGGAACAGTGGTGTCTATACAAGGAATGGTGGTGTCTATGTCTATACAAGGAACAGTGGTGGCTATACAAGGAACAGTGGCAGCTATACAAGGAACAGTGGTGTCTATACAAGGAACAGTGGCAGCTATACAAGGAACAGTGGCAGCTATACAAGGAACAGTGGCATCTATACAAGGAACAGTGGCAGCTATACATGTAATGGTGGCATCTATATGAGGAACAGTGGTGTCTATACAAGGAACAGTGGTGTCTATACAAGGAACAGTGGTGTCTATACAAGGAATGGTGGTGTCTATGTCTATATAAGGAACAGTGGTGGCTATACAAGGAACAGTGGCAGCTATACATGTAACAGTGACATCTATACAAGGAACAGTGGTGTCTATACAAGGAACAGTGGCAGCTATATAAGGAACAGTGGCGTCTATTCAAGGAACAGTGGCATCTATACAAGGAACAGTGGCAGCTATACATGTAATGGTGGCATCTATATGAGGAACAGTGGTGTCTATACAAGGAATGGTGGCAGCTAAACAAGGAACAGTAGCACATTGGCACCTTGCTTTCTAGACAGACGATAGTTAGTTACATTGTGCTTAAAAGATGACATAATAACTACAACCCATGGCAGTAGTGAATGTGACTGATCAGACCAATTCACTCTGTAAATGTTTGTCCACTATGTATGCATGTGAACACATGGTAATTTCCACCATCACACACCATCTGACATCTCACACGCTCACAAGGAACAGTAGCAACTAAACCAGAGAGCAGGGTCTTCAGTGTTACACATTATATAATGGTGGTTACATTAAGAACATTGGTTACGTGAATGTCACACAGGAAACATGGTGGCCCCAGTGCTACACAAACAGTTGTGACCCCAATGATACACAAAGACTCAATGTAACACACACAAAAACCCCAATTAAGCACAAAAAGACTCCAATGATACACAAAAAGACCCCATTATACACTCAAAGACCCTATGATACACAAAAATATCCCAATGATAAACACAAAAACCCCAATGATACACAAAAATAAGTGGTCGTTTCAATGACACATACAGAACAGAGGTGGTTTTTCATGCTCCACAGCCACAATGAAAGCAGCACTCTTTAAACTTACTCCCATCTTGTCTCGAACACTCCTCCTTGGATACTCCACTTTCAGTTCCTGCTGGTCAACGAGTTTGAGAATTGACTTCCGCAAGCCCACTTCATGTATCCCCATCTGCCGCAGGTCAGGCTCCGTCAAGCCCAGCAGAGTTTTCATGGTGACGCGGTGCCGAGCAAAGACAGGTATATAATCTTCTGCCCCGGCCGAGATGAGGATGTCTTTGACTGCGGCCTCTAGCTGATTCTCCTGGGGAAGCATGAAGATGACACAAACATCAGCTGGGGTCAGTGAATAAATCAATGAAACATTTGTCCCAAGATGACACAAACATCAGCCGGGGTCAGTGAATAAATCAATGACACATTTGTTCCAAGATGACACAAACATCAGCTGGGGTCAGTGAATAAATCAATGACACATTTGTCCCAAGATGACACAAACATCAGCCGGGGTCAGTGAATAAATCAATGACACATTTGTCCCAAGATGACACAAACATCAGCTGGGGTCAGTGAATAAATCAATGAAACATTTGTCCCAAGATGACACAAACATCAGCCAGGATCAGTAAATAAATCAATGACACATTTATCCCCTGGCAGTTTCCTACTGTGGGTCTATGATATGATAGGGCTATCATATAGTGTAGGCTTCAATGCACCGAGAAATAGGTGGCCAATCTTTCTCTCACTTTAGCAAGTGATGAGTGCAGGCACTGAACCCATGTGGAGCCGTGCTCATGACGTTATCAGTGCAGATCCCTATCAACATCACTAGTGCGCCAGCTGAATCAATGAATGCAGTGACGGAAATATACAGATTCCCAATAAACAAAGTCATAGTTAACAGTCTGTTAAAGAACTACATGAACTTTTTTTCACCTTGCGATTGCTGACTTTGGTGATTAAACCATGAGGCAAATTTTCAGAACCATGTTATTTTTTGAGTTCCTCTTTAGTTTCATGCAATGTGAGTTTCACCCTGGTCTTACTAGGGTCTATATGGGAATCCAAGAATGGCAACACTATAACCTACTATGCATGTCATAAGAGGCAACTAAGGAGGGTTAGCATACAACTGGCTACCTCATCCTGTAGAAATTTTAACCAATAACTTAGAAACATTTAACCAATCATGAAAAAGTCTACAAAGGGCTAGGTGTGTTTCAGTTAAGAGCCAATGCTCCACTGGGAGATGAAAGGTAGAAAAGAAGAGAAAGTTTGGAGTTTAGTGTTGATTGAGTGGGCTAGTAAAGCTTTCTTGGATTGTGATACAGAGGACAATTGTGTAGGACATGTTCAGCAGTTTGTTTGCTCAGTCTATCACATACATTGTGGTGGAGCAGACAGAGTTTATGCATGTGTTTAATTTGTCTGATATGTCCAGTTCTGAGGCAAAGAATGGTGAATCGTCCCTTCCGGTCAAGAGTGTGGTAGCTATCACTGAGCTGATTCTTTACCTTTCTTATAGTCTGGATGACTCTCTTTTTTCTCAAAGTATGAACTTCATAATCCTCTAATTCACACTCTCCTCCAGTTTTATCTGCTTTTTCAACTCTATAAACACGTTTGGTTTTGTTCTCATGGATCAATTTCACTGCAGGCAGATAAATCAATGAGTACTCCAGTCTCCTCACTGAGATCAAAGAAGGATGTTTGAACACAACATGAACTCTGTAGCACTAACGAGAACTCCAATAAGTGTATACAAGAACTGGGTGTACAAGGAAGAAGACAGTAACAATATAAGAACCACATATTCAACCAATGTTGTATGCAATCATTGTTCTTAGCCTTCCAACCAGTGACTGGAGTTAGTTTTTGCAGGTATTTTTTCTTGGGTGCTTGCTCGCTTTTAACACAAGCGTAGTCAATACAAACTACTTCTAGTAGCACTGGACTGAATTTTGCGTGTGGATTAGCTTTCCCTATTAACAGTGTCCCTCGCCATCAGGCAAATCCACTCTGACTTCAGAGGTACTTGTAATTTATGTCCCCAAATCAAGAACGATAGGTCAACATTTTAGTCCAACTTTCTGGTGTAGGGGTTGAACCCCTTACCTTGGCTTCAGCACACTGGATGTTTAAGAACACGCGTTCTTATCCATCTGGTCATGCTGACCTACATTTGCTGGTATTGAACCAACCATTCACTGACATTTATTACCTGATTTGATCTTGTCACAGCAACTGTTTTCTTCATGAGTTCACATGGGACAATGACGGTTATTCCATGTGGTTTTTCACTGGCACAGGTACGGAGCGATTTGGGGTGACCCACTGCTAGGAAGCTGGAAATGTGTGACTACAACTACATTTATTACCTGTGACAGACTACATACACACTCACCCTGTCAATCAGGGACTGGGGCTTGCGGTCGAGGAGACGCTGGTACTGAACCAGCCAGTAATCTTGCTGCCCCTCCTCTCTCTGAAGTTCCATCTCCAACTGAAAGAGGTATAAAACTACAGCTGACAAAAAGAATGGTAATAATGATATTCAGAACATGACATTCAAACATATATATCATTTTGACAATAATTGACTTTCATTTACATACTTTATTGTTGCTCTTCTACTGTAGAATCTTGAAGATATTTAGAGATCTGCCATTATCTTTCCATCCTTCTCATTTGCTAATAATAAAGTATTGTCTATATTACACCAGTGGTCTGGTTCTGTGAACGCGTGATGTTGCTGCAATTCAGAATTCTTGGAAGCTCTCAAATAGCGTTGTGTCAGTCAATGGCCAGTCTGCAGACTAAAACTAAAGACTAAAACTAAAGACTAAAACCTATGACAGCCTTACAGATTATGTCGGACTATTCCAGGTCTACACAGGATGAAGGGTCTAATCGCATTCTACTTAAGTGACTGCTCTGTCTACTATATCTTGCTCCAGTGTGGAAGTTTTATCTATTCCACCATTCTGAAGCTAGACATGAACCTGGTTCAAAAGGTGCCTTGTTGGTTAAATAATTAAGCACATGAGTCATTTAGAACTGGCAGGTTCATTTCCTTGTGTCCTCTGACATATATCTCATTTCCCTTGTCTTCTACCCTGATCCATGTGTTGATCAATACACACAGACTTATCGTTGTTCTCTAGTTGGTATTGGGAGTCTTGTTTCTTTCCTCATACCATCCTCTTCAATACAAACTTGATGTTGTAATGAACTTGTGTAAACAAAGACCATTCCATTGGCACCTTGCCGTCTTGACAGACGATAGTTTGTGCTTTAAAAAGGCATAATAACTTTTAACTATGGCGGTAGCGAGTGTGACTGATAAGGCCAATTTGCGCTGTAAATGTCCGTTCACAGTGGGTGCATGTGAACACGTGGTCATTTCCACCATCATGCACCATCTTACGTCTCAAACGCTTGGTGTGTGACTTTTCTGCAATAATTTTCTCCTTTGACTTTATTCCATTTCTGATATTTGCCCTCCATGCAACACGTTCAGCTGCGACTTGCTCCCAATGTGCACTATCAATGCCTGTATCAATCATGTCCCGCTTACACACATCTTTGTATCGTAGTAGAGGCCGACCCTGAGATCTCTTACCCATCTGTAATTCACCAAAAAAGATATCCTTTGGTATTCTACCATCATCCATCCTCCTAAGATGTCCTATCCATCTAAGTCTACGAAGACTGAGCATGGAATAAACTGTCACACAACCTGATCTTTCCAATACTTCAGTATTTGTGATTTTGTCTTGCCACTTAATACCAAGAATTCTTCGCAGACACCGCATATGAAAGCTGTTTAAATTGTTCTCTTGGTGTGAGTAAGTTGTCCAGGTTTCACTGCCATAGAGAAGAGTACTAAGGACACAGGCTTGATAGACAAACAAAGACCATTAGTACATATAACACAAAGGACAGTTGAGGTTTACCAATATCCTTTTCAGTTCTGTCTGCCTTCTATCCTTCTCTTCCAACAGCTGGGACAACATGGCTGACAGAGCCACTCTATGATCTGCCATCACATTCTGCATGAAAAATTAAGACATGATATATCAATAAAATAGTTAATCATGACAATCAAAGACATTAGTGAATTACTATCAAAACAATCACATTAATGACTCACAAAAGTGGACCAAACAATGAATAAGTGTAAATCATGGCCATACATTGAAATATTCAATCACATCATGGTTCACAACCGTAAACCACAACATTAAATCCTCAACAAACTGATGACCACATGGTTCAAAACCGTAAACCACAACATTAAATCCTCAACAACTGATGATCACAAGCCACTGAAAGTAAACTTGTTCTGTTTGCACAATTTTAAAAACAGCACCGAGAATACAACAAAACACAAATCTATATCTATAAAACAGAGTGTATGTGGTTTTCTGGTTTTGTGTGTTTGTGGGTAGCTTTGTATTGGATGCGTTCGATAACGGTACCTCCGATTGAGATGAAATTTTCTACACGTCTTCCTTTCATTCCTGTGCAACCGACTATAATAGTTTCTTAGTGTAAAATCTTCTACTTAAATAAGTAAATAACATTTACTTTTTCATTTTTCATTATATAATTTCTATATAGCAGGGGGACTTCACTCTAGAAAAGTTATTTCAAGGGGCATAACTTTTAATAACATTTCTATATACTTTATAGTCATATTGTTGGACTTACCTGCACTATTGTTAAACTCTTTGTCTATAGTTATTTTCAGGCATATAAGTTATAATAAATAATGATATAATCTTTAAGGCATTTTCAAAGTTTTCATAAAAATAATGCATAATGCATAACATTGGAACCCATCTTTTTCTGCTTAAAGAACTTATCAACTGTCATGTCGGTGATTAAAAACAGTTTTCATTAAAAAATAATAAATGGTGTGTGGAAGGACATTCTTTTAAGTTACTGTGCGCCAGGAGCTGGGCGAAACTGGGCCAGATAGATAGACAGACAGACAGATAGTCGGGAACGGAAGCTTATTTGACTACTTATATGAATTAAATGACATGCTCCCCACCAGGGACTGGGTGCAGCCGGGCCGGGTCAGACAGACAGACAGATAGACAGAGACAGTCGGGAATGGTAGAGCTTATATGACTACGTATATGAATTAAATTAGATGCTCCCCACCAGGGACTGGGTGAAGCCGGGCCGGGACAGACAGATAGACAGACAAACAGATAGTCGGGAACGGGAGAGCTTATATGACTACTTATATGAATTAAATGAGATGCTCCCCACCAGGGACTGGGTGAAGCCGGGCCGGGTCAGACAGACAGACAGACAGATAGACAGACAGACAGATAGTCGGGAACGGGAGAGCTTATATGACTACTTATATGAATTAAATGAGATGCTCCCCACCAGGGACTGGGTGAAGCCGGGCCGGGTCAGCCAGACAGACAGACAGACAGACAAACAAGCAGACAGACAGACTGATAGATAGATAGATCCCCTCCAGGGCCTGGGCGAAGCCAGGCCGGGTCAGCTAGTAATTAATAAATATGTGACCCATTTAGGTATCCTCTCTATCAAAGCACATATTATAATATTTATTCCTTTCTAGCTAAATGTGGGTGTATATGTAAAAGTTATTGGCATCTGTGGCGTAGGCGTGCCTGACACATTTGCACAATTCTCATATACCGGAGTGAAAGTCAGCCACAGGCGATTTAGGAGCAGTTAATTTTGCATTGATTTTCACAATGATATGAGTCACTCAGAAAGCAATGGCACACTATTTAACGTAAACTTGCCCAGAAAATCACAAACAGTAAATAAATGCTGAGGTTGATTGTGACGTCCTGTTAAGGACATGCAACTAACAAATGTAAAAATGGAATGAGAAATAGCCACAAATTAACCTGAATGTAATATTAGACTACAATAAACAGCCAGCGAATCTAAAACCTGACGTTATACACGGAATTAATTCAACTAACACTAGCTACTGGACAAAACAGCAACAGGCCACTAAGTGAAACGTCAATGACAGAAAATAAACACTCACAAATTCATGTGCCACCCGCTTGGCTTTCTGATACCTCTCCATGGCTGTTATCTGTGCTAACTCGGATTCTATGAGAGAAATCTGTGAGCGAATACGAGAGTGTGCCGTGTCCTGTGAGTACAGCAGAGCTTCAAATGCTGTCTTCTGCAATGCCTCCTTTTGAAAGGAAAACCAGCGGGAAATAGCATTTTAATAACATCTTACACCATTCTATGAGATCCATACAAAACATGTCAAAAATAACGGTTGGTAAGTATAATGTAAACAACCTGCATTATGCTGATGACATGATTTAGGATGCTGAAAATCAAATGCAGTTACAAGAAATGATAGATATAATTGCAATAGAAAGTAAAAACAAAGGACAGAAACGCAGAAGTATTGATTATTACAAAATTACAAAGAAAATGTGTACCCAAATGCAACATCAAAGTGAATGGAACTAATCTGATACAATCAGTTATTAGTTATCTCAGTTATCAGTTGGGGTATCTTCATTGCACTCCGGACAGGTCCATAGGTGCTCAGATCCTCCCCCCCCCCTCCCCCCAGCATATGTATCATCGTTCGGTGGCTAATAGTGCCAGTTCTGTGCTGGCTGTCGAGGCACCTCATTTTCCAGATGTACCTCTCGTGTCTGGCCATGCCAATTCTTACTCCCAGATCTTTCATCCTGGACAGCGATGTGGATTCACTGACGTGAAAGTCCTCTGTTCTTGACATATCTTTAAGGACGTTAATAACATCTGCACGATCCATGGGCTGGCCATCTGCAGGGGGTGTATTCATTCATTCATTCAGTAGCATGTCCTTTGCAGAACCTCGCTCCCATAACAACCTTCTGGAAAACCTCTCGATCATAAGCAAGATGTCCCGCGTCTGATACACCCATCTGGAGATCATCCGCCACATCCTGCACCCATCTTCTCTTTGGCCTTCCTCTTCCTCTCTTTCCAAACATATACCCCTCCATTATTGTTCTCTCCAAACTTTCGTGACGTTTCAAGTGACCAAAATATTTCAATTTTCTTTGTTTTATCGTCTTTAATAGCCAACCTTCTTCAATAATCAACTCTTGAAGTATGGATGCATTTGTTCTTTTCTTTACCCAAGATATTCTTAGAACTCGTCTATAACATTTATATTCAAAGGCGTTTATGCGCTGTTCAGCTTGTTTAGTAAGTGTCAATGTCTCACAGGCATATGTTGCAATGGGAAAGATGCATGCTCTTAAAAATCTAATTTTTGTAGTTCTATCTGTCCCACTCCATAATTTATTCAGCTGTTTTAGTCTTTGAAGAGCAATTGATAGTCGCCGTTTAATTTCTTTCATTGTGTCACCGTTGTTGGTAATCAATGAACCAAGATATTCAAAATTTTCCACTACCGCCAATTTTTCCCCATTAATGTATATTTCTTTCTCCATAGTAGTTTTATATGTATGCATTATCTTTGTTTTTGCTATGTTAAGATATAAGTTGTGATTCTCACTATTCAATTGGGTTGAGGCTATGAGGTTTTCTATGCCATTCTGTGTTGTGGATAGTAACACTGTATCATCAGCATATCGAATCTCCAGTATGTCATGACTGCCAATATTTAGGGCATCATATAGCTCCCTGTTTATATCATCTCTTACATTTCTCATTATATTTTCGGCGTACAGGTTAAACAAATAGGGTGACAGCACGCAGCCCTGACGGACTCCTTGCTTGATGTCAAACCAATCTGATGCCTCGCCATCTATTCTAACTGCTGCTTGTTGGTCTAGATAGAGCATTTTTATGAGTTGTACTACATGTGATGGAAAGCCCATATTCCTCATGATTTCCCAAAGTTTCTGATGTTGTACACAGTCAAATGCTTTTGAATAATCCACAAAACATGAGAATAGATTTACATTAAATTCTCTGCACTTCTCTATTATTAATCGCATGTTGAATATGTGATCTCTTGTTCCTCTTCCTTGTCTAAATCCAGCTTGAACTACGTTAATCTCTTCTTCCATTTTCTTACGAAGTCTTCCCATTATGACTTTTAGTAGAATTTTACTTGCATGACTGATCAGGGCAACAGTTCTATAGTTGGTGCATAATTTCAGGTTGCCCTTTTTTGGTATTGGAATGAAGATAGTTCTCTTCCAATCTTTTGGCCATACACCATATTTCCAAATCTTTGTACATAATGCATGATATATGTGTATGCTTTCTTCTCCTCCCGCTTTAATTAGTTCAGCTCGTATCTCATCACATCCAGGTGATTTACCATTCTTTAGGTTCTTTATAGCCCAAGCAATTTCATCTAATGATGGTTCAGGTTCTGTCTCTGCTGCCATTGGTTCATGTATCTCATTCATATCCTCACTGTCACTCATATCATACATTCCACTGCAGTACTCCTGCCATCTTTCTAGAATTTGTCTAGATTCTGTTAAGGTATTTCCCATCTTGTCACAGATAACATTCAATTGAGGTTGAACATTTCTTGTCAATAACTTCATTTCTTTGAACATTTCATAATCTCTTCCAGTCTTATGATATTGCTCTATTCTGGTACAGCAATCTTGTATATATTGATTTTTGTCCTTTCTTGTGTTCTTTCTTATTTCTCGAGTTAAAGATTTATACTTCATCTTGTGGTTAATTGATTCATCTCCTTTCTGTTTCAGCTCCCTTCGTTGTTTTATTAATTCTAATGTGTCTAATGTAATCCATGGCTTAAGTTGCTTTTTCTTGGTCGGAATTAGATCTTTGGCTGCATTTATCAAGATATCTCTAGCTTGTACTGCCAGTTCATCAGGTGTCATTTCTTCTTGTACAGACATCAAGACCCCAAAGCGATTCCTAACTTCTATGTTGTATGCGTCTGGTATGTTTGTGAGATCAAAACGAAGTGGCCTTGGTCCTCGGATAAGCTTTTTGAGTTTTAATTTCAGATCTGCTTCTAATAACTGATGATCTGTATCACAGTCTGCACTTCGTAGGGTTTTTGCAGATGTTATGCTTGATCTCCATCTTCTTTGTATTAAAATATAATCTACCTGATTTTTGGTAATATTGTCTGGAGACTTCCATGTGAAGAGTCTTCTTGGATGTTGTTTAAAAAGCGTGTTGACTATCGTTAACTCATTTTCTGTGCAAAATTCAATTAATTTGTCACCTGCATCATTTCTATTTCCTAATCCAAATTTTCCTAAAACGTGTCTCCCATTTTCAGCTCTTCCTGCACCAACTTTTGCATTAAAATCTCCCATTATTATTGTTATATCATTATGACCAATCTTATTTGTTGTGTCTTGTAGTGTGTTGTAAAAATCTTCAATTTCGTCCTCCTCTGCTGTTGAAGTAGGTGCATATATCTGTATGAGAGTTGTGTTTTTGGGATGGCCTTTAAGTCTAATAGTGAGGATTCTATCATTAACTGGATTATATCCCATTAAAGATTTTGCGGTTGTCCTATCTAAACAAAATGCCACTCCACTCTGGCCTCCGACGTCTCTACCAGAATAAATGAAAATACTTCCATTTTCAGTTGTAAAATGTCCCTTGCTGCTCCAGCGATGTTCACTAATTCCTAAAATGTGAATGTTTAACCTCTCAATCTCATCACACACTACTTTAAGCTTTCCCTCATACAAACTTCTCACATTCCACGTTGCCATTCTCACTCTGTTTCTTAGTCTGACACAGGGGATTTCCTTGGTAACACAGTCAGGATTAACTCCGTCATCACGATTACTAGTACTGGTCCCTGTGTCACTCTTCCCCAGTGTTATCTGATCTGCCTGTTATCTGATCTCGCCACCAGATCTCTTTCTTATTATGTTTTCTTTCATGGTTGCTATGGTTTCTTGGCAAGTTTTGCAGAAGGTAGTTCGCCATTGCTTTCCTTCTGGGCAGTGACTTATTAGTCGGTGGCCATAGCCATTGTCTCTACTGATGAGATCATCTGCCTATTGCCGCAGAGTGCAAGACCATAACCAACAACAATCTGTCGGCTGCTCTCACACTCCATCCACCACCTGCTTCCATGGCTTCACGTAACCCTGATCGGGGGGTTAAACGGGTACTCCACCTTGCCCAAGGGTGTCCCGTAGACTAACGGAGGAAAGGAGGCGTCTTACATCTCCTTTGATAGGGGATACCCCTACCCCGCTAACCGTGTATTAAGGAAGTTAAATCCAGGATAGCCCAAGCAAAGGCAGCATTTCACATGATGAAGAATATTCTCTACAATTTATATTTGAAATTTGAAGTGAGGAAAAATAGTTCTTAGAGCTAAATTGGGCCAATTCTAATGGACATAAGTGAATGATGAACAACTAGCAGACAAGTGAGAAATTATGTGGAAACTAGGGAAATGTGGCTTTATAGAAGAACCTTGGATGGATATAAAGAGCAATAAAGTTATCTTGACAGAAATTAAACACTGAAGAGAGCTGGTTGCCTGCATAAGATTATAGTCCACATTCTGTGGGCATGTCATAAGAAGAGAGAAGCTGGAGTATGTCATCACAAAGGGAAAGATGGAGGGGAGGAGAAGCAGGAGGAGACAAAGATAGAAGATAGTGGACAGTATCACATCAAGACACGGAGGAACATCCACACAAGAAATGAGTGGCAGCACAAGAGACAAAAGACTGTCACCAAAGCCACATGCCATGGACTATAAGAAGACATCATTCTGAAATGAAAGAATTTTGTTCATTATCATCAGATTTCTGGGTTGAGTTGAGCTAAGAAACAACATCACTACACTCAGGACACCCACACATACTCCATCCCTCGTTCAAAAGTCAGAAAAGAGTCATACAGCTAATCGTTCCAACTGTCATCTGATTGAAAGTTCTCCTGGTCTTTCCTCTCAGTTTTCAGATGCATCCAGAACCCCTGCCGATCCCCCACCATATCATTCTCTCCACCTACAGGTTCTAAGTCTATTCTACAGCTGTCTCCACCTGGTCCCACAGGCGCCAGGTAATCTACCACCGAGAAGTGCATTCCCTGCCAGCCTAGCAGCCTGTTCATTCACCCACACTCCCGCATGACCAGGGCAGAAAATCCATACAAAAAAAGACATTCTACATGGAACATCCCTTTCTCCACCTTACTGTGGATATATTGTCTTCATTACGGACTCAAAGAGTATGCTTAGTAAGGTGGATAAAGGAATGTTTTGTTTGGAAGGGCTTCAGAGGTCACAGATTGTGAGAATTGTATGGACTTTTTGTCCTGGCCATGCGAGAGTGTGGAGGGGAATGAACAGGCTGATAGGTTGGCAGGGAACATACCTCTTGGTAGTAGATTATGGACATGGGAGAGGTGGTAGAGGGCCTGTGGGACCAGGTGGAGAAGGTGGGGGAACAGAGTGAGAACTCGTATGTGGAAAGAAGCAGGGGTTCTGGAAGAATCTCAAACCTGAGAGTGAAGACCAGGTAGCGGTGAGAACGATTAGATGTGTGACTCTACGCTGGCTTTTAAACAAGGGGATAGAGGGCGTATGAGAATGACCTGAGTGCAGTGATATCGGATCTTAGCTCAACTCAACTAAAATATAAGGGTTGTTCATTTGAAACCCGTTCCAATGGCTTTATTACATGAAAGAAACATTAACAGTTGTGGTAGAATTAAACAAAGCATTCATTTTGAATGAATTATGCACCATGGGTTGGTCAGAAGTCGCCGTAGGCATTCAGGCAAGTATTCCATTGCTTAGGTAGGCGGCGAATAACGTCTGCAAAAAAGGATTGTGGTTGCTCACTGAACTAAGTGTTTACCGTGTTCATTACGTCTGCATCTGTGTGAAATCGTTGCCCCTTGAGAGCTTTTTTGTAGAGGTCTGAACAAATGAAAATCACATGGTGACAAATCAGGACTATAGGCTGGATGTTGCTGAATTTCCCACTTCTACCAATCTAATGTTTCCTGCACAATCTTTGCGACATGCGGACGAGCATTATTGTGCAACAAAATCACACTGCGAGAAAGCATGCCGGGTCGTTTATTCATGATGGCTTTTTGCAGCTTGTCTAGAGTTTGCAAGCAGTGGGTAGAGTTGATGTCGACACCAGGTTCTTTAAAGTCGGCCAACAATAGCCCTTCATGGAAAAAAAAAATTTGCGCTCAGCATAACCTTACCAGCGGAAACCTGTAACTTGAATTTTTTGGCTTTTGGTTATCCAGCATGCTTCCATTGCATGCTCTCTCTTTTGCTGCTCGGCTCAAAGTGGTGACACCATGATTCATCACCTGCCACTATGCAGAAGAGAAATGCATCACCCTCCACTCTGTAACGCAGCAAGTGGTTCAAACACCATCCCATGTGTTCCTCTTTTTGGTGGTCGGTCAACATCCGTGGTACTCACTGTGAACACACCTTCCGATATTGCAGTTTCTTACGAACGACCTTTTGAATTGTCACAATTGACACATCAAATTCTTTCACTAGCGAACGTATGCTTCGACAACAGTTCATCTCTGCTGCTGCATCAATTTTGGCGATGGTTTTTTCTGTTGCAACAATATGCGCTTGACCCGGCCGTCGAAGATCTGTCATGAACTGATGTCCTTTCTGAAACATTTGTGCCCAGTCTGTCACTGTTATCTTCGACATACATTTGTTTCTGTATGCTGCCTGCATTCTTCGATGAATGTCCACTGGTCGACATACTTCAAATGAAAGAAACTGAATCACCACTCTTTGAGCTTCTTTGGATGGATTTTGGATCAACCCGGCTGTCAAAGAGCTGCATGTAAGCAGATAGAGAAGAGAAGAGTAAAACTAAGGAAGAGGACTAGGTTAGGATAGAGAGAACATCCCTATCTGGGAAATGGGGAATAGAAGGGACAGAAGCCGCAGGGAGAACTGTGAACAGTTCTCCAACTGGACACACACGTGTCCTAAAAGGGGACACGTCAGGACATGATCAGGAGTTACCCAGGTTAGAGTGGGGAAACCATTACCACGAGGAGTGTCCATTAATAGTAGTAACTCTAAGAAGAGAAAGCTATTGACAAGTTACTAAACGCGTGCTTGAATACCTGCACGCAAACCTGCTGACGCACGAAGGGTCACCTGCTCGTGGCTGGACACGGCACGAAAGTCAAGCAGACGAGGACATGACAGCGTAGAGGACGGATCGGAGTATTCGCTTTGAATACTGTGTGGTTTAGAGGAGAGTAGACTTAGGCTTAGACTAATACTGTAGTTAGAACCATAAATAGTGTTATAACGTACTAATGTAATAATGTATCTGTTCCATGTGATTGTCAGCTCTCAGAGCTATCATGTAAACTAGTCCCGAATAAATTTATATCCTTTTGTACGACGTGCGAGTTATCATTCGTGTGGTACAAAAGAAGAATCCATGTGTGCCTGTCAAAGCTGAGTTGCTGACATGCAGGATTATATTTGGTGTCAGAAAGTGGGGCTTGAACCACGTTCAAGCACTTTATTTTTTCAACCATCAACCCACTTAAATATTGTATGTGAAAGTAAGATTATATCTGATCAATATGAAGTATGAGAATTATATAAATTCTATATTTGGTGTGAACTTGTAACATTGTGATTCACCCAAACAACGATTGTGGCATTATCGATTTTTGAGGTAAAAAAACTGACCTATGAAAATGACGCACCGCGCTCACAGTGGAATGTTGTGAAAGCGTTGTTAAACAGCTGTGCAATCATTTTTTTTTGGTATACGTCTGTTTCATTAATTATGATTAACTCAATAAGAGTGCCCACAGAAATTATGGTGGGATTATTTTCCTTATTCTAATTATCTTTATTATTTCGACGATTATCTTTGAAGATCTTATATTTTTGTGTTAATTATCCAGTGAAATGACCGACGAAATAATACCATGTCAAAAGTACAGGGAATATTAGACTAGTGTGCAGATTACAATCTGAAGGTTTAGCTCAGTCAGAGACATCAGAAAGCGAAGACAAGACGACATAGACCGACATTTGACAATTCATTGACGTTTCATTTATTCAATCATATATCATTCATATCATTTATATCAATCATACCACATTTGCGTTTTCATATCTGAAAGAATGGTAGACTAAAAAATTATTTACTATCTGATATTTGTGTAACACATGCAATGTATTAATTGTTGCTGCTCTACGGAACAGGAACATCGGTCGTAATAGCGAGCTGGTCCATCTGGGGGACGAGAAAGAATTGTGACTTCCCAAGTGGCCAATTTTTTTCAGAAAATCAGATGAGTATATTTACATATTTTAATGATCTCAATTAATGAAAGCATCTTCTTTTTTCAGTGCGATATTGTAAACTTTCATATTTATTGAGTGCAAAGTTAGTGAGTCATACCAATTGTGTAATATTTGGTGATATAAAGTTATTTATAATACCATTGTTGTGTGACCTTAAACTGATACAATGTCAACACTAGGAGAATTTATCCAGGCGGGGAAAGATCTAAATTATAGCGGGGATAAATTAGAACAATGGGCAGACCATAAATACAAAGAACACACAGAGCAGAAAGCATTAAAGGACAAAGAAGCAAAAGATGCTGAAAGAGATGAACGCGCACGTGAGAGACAACACCAAAAAGAAATGTTAGAGGTAGGAGAAGCCACCAAACAAAAACAGTTAGAATTAGACCAAGCCACTAAACAAAAAGAATTAGAACTAAAGGAAAAACAAATAGAATCAGACCAAGCCACTAAACAAAAAGAATTAGAACTAAAGGGAAAACAAATTGAATTAGACTCACAGACACAGTTAAAGATGAAAGAAATGGAGATTGATTCGCATGGTCAGATAGCTACCACTAAGCAAAAGAGTCAGGAGGAGCAGAACAAATTTACTAAGTATAAAGGGATTGTCAAGCCCTACTGCCAAGGAGATTCCATCTCCACCTGGACCGAGAATATCGAGTTCCAGCTTAGATTTCAGAAAATACCTTTGGAGGATTGGGCGATGATCTACATGAAGAACCTCTCTGGTGAGCCCTTGAAAGTTATTGAATCCATTCCAGCAGAATTAAGAACTAACTACCAATATATTCATGATAGAATTATGCAGCATTTTCTACTCGATGCTCCTGGATATCAGATCCAGTACTCTCAGATTAAACCAAAATCGAACGAAACGTTTATCGATTATGTATCCAACGTTCAAAGTGTCTTCAGCAGGCTTAAGGCAGCAAAAATAGGGAAAAGTTTTGATAAGTTACAAGACTTAATGGTCATGGACAAAGTTATATCCACAGTTCCAACTCCCTTCGCTAAGTTCCTTCAACAAGCAGACATTGAGTCACTGGAACAATTGGAAAAACGTGGTTCCGCTTATTTCTCTTCAAACAGAGATATTTTAAAAACATCCATAAATGAATCTGAAATTGCGCCTTTTGCCAAAAACCAGCCTAGAAAATCTTTCAATCAGAAACCGTAACAAAAGAAAGATAGGCAAGACCAAAAGCCACCTTTATGTATGTACTGTCATTTAAATCACCAACAATATGCTATGTGTGACAAGAACCCGTCATACCCTGCACATCTTGCAATGATGATAAAAAAGCAGGAGAGCAAAAGGAGTGCATACAAACGTGCAGTTAAATGTTTTTTTTTTTTGGTTCTTCTTATGGACATTATAGCAGTAGATGTTTGGGTCGTCAGAGAATGAAAGCCAGCAATCCTGTACTGATTGACACATCATCCGATAGTGGAAGTGAGGCTGACTGTGAGAATGAGAATGTATTACCTTTCAATGACTGTGAGGATGTGGCTGCTGTGACAGATATTTTAAACTTTGAAAGCTGTGAAACTTGTCACCATTTCCATACGGACGGAAAACTCAAATGTGAGCACATTGTACCATCCTCTAATGAGAATGCGAACGCAGCGATAGCCTCCAGAGGCAATCTAACGTTCCATGATGCACAGGTCAATGATCTTCCATGCCAATGTTTACTGGATAGTGGGAGCAGTGTAATCGGGTTAAGGAAAGAACTAGTTAATCCAGAGGATTATACGGGCGATTTTGTGAAATGCCGTACTTTTTCAGGTAATATTGAGAAGTACCCACTGGCAAAAGCCCGGATAAACACTCTGTTCCTTTCCGGCACATTTATGTGCGCGATTTTACACGACCCGTCAACTGACCTAATTCTTGGCTGCCTACCAGGCTTAAAACACTGCACTGCTGGTGAAATATCAGCCTGGAAAGAAACTAACATGCCTAAAGCAGTAACCAAGCCAGAGACACAGATACACCTCGAACCAGAACAGGAGGTGCTACTTCTATTACCAGATAAACGTAACTTATTGTTAACCTCATGGCAAGGGCCATTCAAAGTGGTACGAAAGATATCAGATGTCGATTATGAAATATCGATAAACAAAAAATTAAAGATATTTCATATCAACATGCTGAAACCTTACTTTTCACGACAAGAAGAACAGATGACAGATGAACAGATTGCATCTACACCAAGCAACCAGACGACAGACGTACACAACGCAACTACACTAGTTAGTGTGACAGAAGACAATGACATCACAGATACACTTAGTCAGCAAACAGAACACGCACTTAGTACCACCACAGTACTGAATCAGAAAGAGGACGACGACATGGAACTACCAGTTCCGACAGTAGACACGACTACGACAATTGAGAGCATACGGATAGAAACAAAACGTACAGATGAGCAAAGACGACAGATCATAGCCTTAGTAACGAATACAGAGATGTACAGTGACCATATATCTGTGCATACAGCAGACTGGACAACACATCTACAGAAACTGCGACATGTCTTCGAGAGATTGAGACTTTTTGGTCTTACTGTAAAACCAACAAAAGTTGAGTTGGGTTTGGAAGAAATTGACTTCCTTGGCCATACCATCACGAGAGGCCAACTTAAAACAGATGATAAGATCGTAACAAAAATCTTAAATCTAACAATGCCAATGACCAAGAAGCAGGTTAGAAGCTTACTTGGTCTAGTAAATTACTACAAGTTCATACCTAATTTAGCTAAGATTACCAGCGTTTTTTCTAATGTATTGAAATAATCTGTAAAATTGAATGTAAAAGATGCAGATTTAATTGATGCATTATCAAAATTGAAACAAATGTTTAGCGTTGTACCAATATTGCGCTTACCTAACCCAAGCCTTACGTATTTTCTCCGTACAGACGCAAGTGCTATATCCATTGCTGGGGTACTAGGCCAGTTCTATGATGAAACCTTCCACCCAATCATTTATGTAAGCCGTAAGATTACACCTGCTGAGTCGAGGTATGGAGTCTCTGAATTAGAAGCCTTAAGCATCATATATTGTGTCCGAAAGCTTCACAGATTCTTAGCGGGCACCCATTTTCTCATCAAAACTAATAATTCTCCTCTGACAGTTATGGAATCTGGAGTCCACAAGAATAACAGAATATATAGGTGGTCTTTGATTCTTCAGAACTACTCGTTCACTATTAAACATATAAAGGGAAAGATGAACTTACTTGCAGACGCACTTAGCCGACCTTCTCAGATAGAGATACCTGCTGTAGCTGAGAGGAGCGATTCTACAGCACTTCATTCATCGACACTTTAAGTAATCTGTGTCCAGAATGTGTATTGATAAACACTTTTGTGCTCTTAGAATGGTGAATCGCCTTAAATTAACTAGCACGAACTGTGTCATTATGAGTAAGAAAGGACAGACACATTAGAAGATGTCTACGCCATCATCATATGTAACCAGTGAGTAGAACTGTATACTAACTTTACCCAGGACGAGCGCATGTATATGAGACGTTGTCTATATTACTCTATTTCAACGAGATTCAACAGAGAACGCGACTCCAACAACACACCTGGAAGTAGTTAATGTAATTAATGTATAGTTAGAAATGTATGTGATATGTACCATAACATGTTTTTATGACAGTTGCATTTAATATAATAACTTTTGTAGTTGTAATAGAATGTTTACAACCATCCTTAGAATAGTTTAATAAGAAAATAGCAACATTTAAGAGTTAAACTCCATCTACACTAATTTAGAAAATCATACATGTCAATTCATTAGATCATATTCTCAAACTTAGTAAACACAGCATTAATACATCATCAGTTAAACACATTTTCATAGAGTTTAGTTAAATGAAACATTATTTAAACTTATACTTTCATTTAGAATTTATAACATCACATTTAGAAACACACATTAAGGTAACTAACACATTTCACTCCATTTTGTTCATTTAGTTAGATTATTTCCCTTAGTTAGCGTAGCTCAGCACACCAACTTAGATTAGATTAATTATAGTAATCATTACCCTCAGGATTGGTAGTAAACAATCCTTACAATCATGTAAATTTTTGTATAGAAATGACCGGTGCAGAAACACGGCACAGTCATTTGGCTCTAAAACTGTTCTAAAATGAGCCAACTATATATTGTAAATATATTTTGTCAATCATTTTCTTTTCTATCACAGTATTTTAATGACATAACGCCTTTTTAAACCAGTGTGGAATGAAAGCGTGGATGAAAGAAGTGTGAAAGAGAATGAGTGAATGGAATAAATAGAGAAGAATGGGGCATTTTGCGGGTTGTTTGCCGCACGACATGAGGTTTTGTAATTCGTCCGTGTCGATCTATGTAACACAATGTGTTGTTCGTCTTTTTATCCGTGTAGTTGCCATACTTTCATTATAGTGATAGGAAACATATTTTAAGCTTCTTAAATTGGGCAAGTAGTCATAAATCAGCCTTACATACTCGTTTGTGAAAGATAACATACATGTAAATTATAGACATACACATGTTGGTAATTTAAGCACACATTAGTTAAATACAAACACGCAACCAAATAGGAAAACTAACAGATAAAGATGCATACATCATTACTTGCAAAGGAGCATAGTAACTTTCAACTGGGGACACTACAAACTTTTGAAACCCTAGTTTAACACTGAAAGATTTCTTCACGAGCGGAAGCTAGATAGGTGAACATTAGCACACAAAGCATGTATACAAGTTGGAGTATATATTATATGGGAGCATGAATATTATTCATGTATTGTACCCATAATAGGGACAATTTGTTTGGGTCGCCAGTTAATTGGCCATTTGAGGGGTAGGTCTTTAAGGCAACGGCCCCGGTTCACACAACTCCCAACAAGTATAATGTTAGAATGAGCAAGGGCTCTAGCCAACTGTACTAGTGTGGTGTGATAATCAATAGCCAAGTGAAGTGATACAACAGTGTGACATGGAAGAGTAGAGATCTTGTGTTATACCCAGAACATAGTTAGCAAGCTCATGCAGCCTTTGACAAAATTAGACAGGCCTAATTTTTGTGTTAGATAACCAATTGCGTTACACCCATATGCTCAAAGCTTGTAACGTAACACAGACGGAGGGAGAGCCTGTCAAAGAGCTGCATGTAAGCAGATAGAGAAGAGAAGAGTAAAACTAAGGAAGAGGACTAGGTTAGGATAGAGAGAACATCCCTATCTGGGAAATGGGGAATAGAAGGGACAGAAGCCGCAGGGAGAACTGTGAACAGTTCTCCAACTGGACAAACACGTGTCCTAAAAGGGGACACGTCAGGACATGATCAGGAGTTACCCAGGTTAGAGTGGGGAAACCATTACCACGAGGAGTGTCCATTAATAGTAGTAACTCTAAGAAGAGAAAGCTATTGACAAGTTACTAAACGCGTGCTTGAATACCTGCACGCAAACCTGCTGACACACGAAGGGTCACCTGCTCGTGGCTGGACATGCCACGAAAGTCAAGCAGACGAGGACATGACAGCGTAGAGGACGGATCGGAGTATTCACTTTGAATACTGTGTGGTTTAGAGGACAGTAGACTTAGGCTTAGACTAATACCTTAGTTAGAACCATAAATAGTGTTATAACGTACTAATGTAATAATGTATCTGTTCCATGTGATTGTCAGCTCTCAGAGCTATCATGTAAACTAGTCCCGAATAAATTTATATCCTTTTGTACGACGTGCGAGTTATCATTCGTGTGGTACAAAAGAAGAATCCATGTGTGCCTGTCAAAGCTGAGTTGCTGACACCGGCCATTTTCTCAACAGTCAGAAACAGAACCTGTGCATCATGGGACGATAAGCATGTGCTCTTTTATTCACTGGTCAGTACTTATCACATGACTATGACATGATCATATTCAACGTACGCAATTACGCACAGTGCGGCACGGACCGATTTCAAATCAACGCTCCTAATAGCCTGGCCATATTAAGCTTCACAGTGGCTTCGAAAGATCACTGGTAGAAGGCATGGTTCCTAGCAGAAGAGGCAGGGGGTGTTACCAGCACGAAGATGGAGACAAACATTGTAGACACCTTGGGCATGAGGATGCAAGAGTTTGAGAATCTTTTTGACGGGCTGTGATGATAGCGACATTTCGCAAAGGACCTGATCCATGATGATGATGATTATTACCATAATTTTCAAAGATAGTTATACGCCTCAGATATTTAAAGGTAAGTAATACATGGGACAGGCAGACCAGACTAACCTCTTTGGCCAGTTTCTCAATCATCTTTTGGTGTTCCAGATGCTTAAAGTCTATCAGACTTTCTATCTGTCCCAAATCCAGAGTTTCTCTGGGATAACAAACAAAATTTCAAATGAAACTTTCATGTTCTGAACAACAGTTTAATAACAGTGGTTGTCAAACTGTGTCATCACTTGTTATGTTATTCATTGTTATTTTTTTGGGGCATCCGCTCGCTTTGAACTCAAACATAGTCCATATACGTGCTATTTCTTCTAGTGCACTGGACTGATTTTTGTGCATGGACTAGCTTTCACTATGATCTGTGTGCCTCACCATCAGGCAAACCCACTCTGACTTCTGAGGTTCTTGTAATTTACGTCCCCAAGTCAAGGAAAAGAAGTCAACATTTTAGTCCAACTGTCTGGTGTAGGGGTTGAACCTGCTACCTCGGCATCAGCACACCAGAGAGAGAGAGAGCTCTTATCCATTCAGGATGTTATATTCTTGTTCCTGTACTGCAGGCAAACTCAGACTTTAGCACATGTCCAAATGTATGTAATCTCACTATTAATGCAGCGTTTACATGCGTCCGCTGTCATCTCATGTACACATCTCAATGTCACCTCATGTACACCCCTAAATGTCACCTCATGAACACCCCTTAATGTCACCTCATGTACACCCCTAAATGTCACCTCATGTACACCCCTAAATGTCACCTCATGTACACCCCTAAATGTCACCTCATGAACACCCCTTAATGTCACCTCATGTACACCCCTAAATGTCACCTCATGTACACCCCTAAATGTCACCTCATGTACACCCTAAATGTCACCTCATGTACACCCCTAAATGTCACCTCATGTACACCCCATAAATTGCTTGGATAGCAAAGCCATTACGTGGAAAGTCCGAATCAAAAGCTCACTGTGTAGGCTTCATAAAAGGTGGAAAAAGTGTCCTAGTGGCACGAAATGGAATATTGCCTGGATAGCAAATCCATTAAGTGGAAAGTCTGAATCGAAAGCTCACTGTGTGGATGTCATCTGCAGACTGCATTCTTCTGGTTTCCGGAAGAACAGCCTATGGTGAACGGAAGGCCCAATAAACAGAAGTGAGGCTAAGCAGCCATGTGCAGGACGTGATGATTCCTTGGGTAAGCCCAATACCAGAGCACTGTGTGTCGGCTCTGCAAGTATGGAAGCCTTCTTGGATGGCGAGGAATGCCCATGGTCTGCCCCTGCCTTCCCTCAAGGGCTGACCAGGATGTCTTTGGCTGTTCTATATGGGCCAGCTGGGATGGGGGATAACACCACAACAGTGATAGTCAAACATCCTAAGAAACCCCCGGGAAGGTTAACCCGGTCAACAAATGCCCGCAGAAGTCGGATGTGTCGGCCTAACGGCGCAAGAACGCAGCTCTGCTGTAAACAGGCACAACGCAATCATGTCCGAAAAAGAAAAAAAAACTCAGGATGAACACAGAAGAAGAAGTAGTACACCCCAAAATATCACCTCATGTACTCCCCTAAATTCCACCTCATATACACCTCTAAATGTCACCTCATGTACACCCTTAATATCACCTCATGTATGCCCTTAAATATCACCTCATGTACACCCTTAAATATCAACTCATGTACACCCCTAAATGCCACCTCACCTACACCCCTAGATGCCACCTCATGTACACCTAGTACACTTCATGGTGTGATGAATATGTATTTTTACACAATATGAAATGGGTAGTTTTCTGAGGCACACACAACATTCCAAATGAAACTAAACAGACAAGAGGAGATCGCCACAAATGCACAAACTGACTGTTCTAAGGTGTCCCTTCTCATCTCATCCTTGTCCTGCTCCATATCCAGTCTGGTGGTCTCCATGGAAGCAAAGTCAGTCAGCAGCATCTGCATGTTGTCTGTGAGAAACATTCAAGCTAGAGAACAGGGCATGCTCAACTGTGAACACACAGCCACAGCTAGAACACAACATGAAATATAACACTGTACTAGCCATGTTTCTGTAGTGGTTAGGGCATTGGTTTATCAAGAAAGTGATCCAGGTTTGAACTCCAAATATGACAGACTTTTCTGACCTGTTAGTTAGTTAGTTATTTGTTGGAGTATCATCCTTGCACTCCAGATAAATCCATAGGGGCTAAGAGCCTCCCCCCAACATAAACATCATCATTTGTACGGAAGGATTTTCTGGAAACTATTGTACGGAAAGATTTTCTGGAAACTGTTTGAAGAAGAGAACTGGTCACCCATTCATTATGCCATGACCTAGTATAAAACTATAGAACCTATACTGTATAGGTCATGCAGGTGTCCGTGACAATGAAAAAGATGAATTCATACAAGAGACAATGTTGCAGTTATAGACAAATTTCAAGTGAACGAAAGAAAAAGAAAGTTAAATGTTTACAAAACAACCACAATGGGAAACTATCATGTAGATAAGGGATCAATACTGCAGTCTATGCATGATAAATTACCGCAGAATGACATCTATTAATATAATAACACAGCAAAAACTGCTGCAATACATAGTTGAGCTTGGGGCCAGGGTTGAGGAATATATGACAGAAAGAAGCAGGCACTAATAGAGCTTGTGGGATAGCTACTATGCATCCGCCCTGTTGATTTCCAACTTTAGCATTAAAGTCACCCATTATGATATTTGATTCTGAATGCTTGCATTTCTTGAAGGCATTCACTTAATCATTATAGGATTCCTTGATGCTGTCATCACTGCTGTCTGCTGTTGGTGCATAAACTTGTATGACGTTGACACCGAAAGGTCGTCCACTAAAATTCACTCAAATCCGACGGTCCAATATCCTTTGATTGATTTTGATCTCTCTATATCCATTATAACTGCTACCCTTAATGTTTTTTCTCTTCACCAGAATGAATAATGTCCATTCCTTCCCATTTGGTCTCACATATATCTAACATGTAAATATTCAGTCTTCTCATTTCTGTCATAATGTTATCAAATTTTCCATCCCCACTCATTGTTCTAACATTTCAAGTTCCTACTTTCAATGTTGATAATCTTTTGCACTCAGTTGCTTGCTGGCAGTCTCGAGTCACCTGGTGTGCACGACTACCCCTATCAAGCGAGGCTGCTCCTATGGAGCACCCATTTACGCCGTTTCTCTGATTTTCGATGAAATTGCAAAACATTATTTTCTTGCCATCTGTAAAGAAGGTAGTTTGCCATTGCTTTCCTTCTTAGCAGTGACCATAGTGGTCGATGACCGTAGCCACTGTCCTCCCCCCCCCCCCCAAAGAGATCCTCTGCCAACCACTGTGAAATTGGAGACCATAGACTACAACTATCTGTCGGCTGCTAAATAAACTTGATCCACCACATGCACACATAACCCTGATCGGGGGGCTAAATGGGTACTCCACCTTGCCCAAGGATGTCCCATACACTAGCGGAGGGAAGGAGGCACCTTACTTCTCCTCTGATAGGGGAAACCCCTACCCTTTCCTCAGCAGGCTCCAGTTAAGTTTTGTACATTCTGCTATAATCAA
Source organism: Cepaea hortensis (assembly GCA_963921405.1). Lineage (NCBI taxonomy): Eukaryota > Metazoa > Mollusca > Gastropoda > Stylommatophora > Helicidae > Cepaea > Cepaea hortensis. Next base: position 33,657,854 of record OY992883.1, on the reverse strand, counting down.
TCAATCAATCATGTGCCATGCCGGAAAGCGTGGGCGGTCATGACTCGCCATTTCACTCGATCACCAGTGTCGTGGATCAGCTCAGTGTTCCTGTCTCGTCCATGCCATGTGGCCAAGCCATCCAGGTATTTTCCTCTCGGTCTTCCTCTTGGTCTGTTCCCTTCGATCTTGCCAGTTGTCACTAAGTTCTCCAATCCATTTCTTCTCATAACATGTCCAAAAAATTGTGACTGTCTACGTCTAATTTCTCTAATCAGTTTACGATGTTCATTTGTCTCCTGTAGTACTTGGTCATTGGTTTTTCTATCTGTCCACGGTATTCTTTGCATTTTCCTCAGAAACCACATTTCTGCAGCCATCAGATGCTTTTCAGCTTCTGCCATAATACCTATAATTTTAGCTGTAGATACAAATTAGTACAATAAAAGATGATAAGATAGTTTGCGTGTATGTGCTCACCTAAGATGATAAGATAGTTTGCGTGTATGTGCTCACCTAAGATTTCCTGTTTACGAAGATTCTGCAATTCTTCCCATCTCACAGTGAACCAATTCTCCTCCTTCATTCTGAAATTAAATCAACGGGAGAATTTTAGCAGAAGGTTCCAGATGGGGAACAACTGTAATGTTGTTAGAGACAGATAAAAAACTCATCCCAGAATTATCTACCACTGTTGTTTCTGTGAAGTACTATTAACATCACATGGCACTGTGGAAATATTTTCTCCCCAGTGAGTTTTATCTCTCTTGTAAGGCTATGAACAATCAGACAGTGTGTATGCAAGGATGGCAAAGTCATTTGGTGAATTGTGCTGCACTGTTTTGTTAAGCCTGTGGCTGAGTACATCTGACTTTGGCAAGCATTTCTTCAGGTTTGCTTTACCTAACCTTTGACTTCCCCCCAGTCTCCTAACCTTTGACTGTCCCCAGTCTCCTAACCTTTGACTTCCCCCCAGTCTCCTAACCTTTGACTATCCCCAGTCTCCTAACCTTTGACTGTCCTCAGTATCCTAACCTTTGACTGTCCCCAGTATCCTAACCTTTGACTGTCCCCAGTATCCTAACCTTTGACTGTCCCCAGTATCCTAACCTTTGACTGTCCCCAGTATCCTAACCTTTGACTGTCCCCAGTATCCTAACCTTTGACTGTTCCCAGTCTCCTAACCTTTGACTAATCTGCCTCCTAACCTTTGACTGTCTCTAGTCTATCGATAAGACAGCATGTTTGTGTCTCTCTTCATGTGGTTCACACCCCTTGACATGGAAGGCCCTACCAGTAGCTGCGCTACCATCTATATAGTTCTTGAGGTAATTGGAACGTGCAAGCCCCTTTACCTCAGCAGGCATTAAAGAATGAGCTTTTTATCGGTAAGTTGGCATTCCACGATCCTGAAGATTCTCAAACAATAACAATTAAACGGTGTATGGTACAAATAAGTTATCTCTTTGTGCACATACCATTGCTATGGTTTGAAAAACATCAACTTCGTAACAATTTTCAATAAATACACAATTTGACACCTAGGGCAGTTAAGTAAAATATGAATATTACATTAAAATAACATTTTTTTAAAAACAAAAGCAAATACTGCTTGCTTGCTTGTGTTCGCTGGCTGTGAACTCCAGCGTGAAGTCCTGTATGTCGGATGAAGACATCCTGTTGTCCAACATTAGTGTGATGTCATACCGGACCTGAGGTTTGCGTAAGTATCCGTTGTCCCATGTCTGGCTTATTGGTATGCAGACTGGTGGTTCCTTCCCGTGCAGGCAGATACTCTCCGACTTCGGAAGAATCAGCGATCCTACTACATTAGCCAGGACCCCAAAGGGACCTGTTGCCCAGGACGCACGACTAGGACGTGTTAGTAGGTCTTGACCAGTATAGAACCTGGCCCTGGTGCCTTGGAAACACCTCTGCGTCCCAAGCAAATACTGAATCTGATAGAATACATGCTAAGGTGTGTAAAAATGAACTATTCCAAAAATAGCCCACCCGACCCAAATTCGTTATTTGTGTGACCTGCATGTCACCTAAACATGGCTAAAAGGTACCACCACACTTTAGGGTATTAGGAGGGCAGCATAGGAATCAATGAATGCTGGGGTCAGCAAGGAGGGCTTTGTTGATGGCTGAGGAGCACAAAATGATTGTCCTGTTGGGGGAAGTTGTGGCTGAGAGGTTAAGGGTCAGGCTCAGCATTAGAAAGTCCCTGGTTCAATCTCAGTATAGGGCTGGACATTTTCCCAAGACCACAGGATGGCTAATGACATTACTTGTCTCCCTGATTTCTGGAGTAGTTGAGTCAGATGTCTAGCCATCTCAGATAAAGATGAAAAACAAAAGGTCCAGTGTGACAATTGGGCATGTTAAATATCCCATAGGATTGAGAAAATCCACCAAGTAGACCATACAAATATGTTTTTTTATTTTGGTCACTTGAAATGTCATGAAAGTTTGGAGAGAACAATAATGGAGGGGTATATGCCAGGGAAGAGAGGAAGAGGAAGGTCAAAGAGAAGATGGGCGCAGGATGTGGCGGATGATCTCCAGATGGGTGTATCGGACATGGGATATCTTGCTTACGACTGAGAAGTTTTCCGGAAGGTTGTTATGGGAGTGAGGTTCTGCAAAGGACATGCTACTGAATGAATGAATGAATGAATGAATGAATGAATGAATGAATGAATGAATGAGACCATAAAAGTCACTGCCCTGACAAAATTCTTAGGAAAGATCAACCCAGGGTAGACAGAGCTCATGACCTTGGTTGGAATCTGTCTATAGCAGTGTTTCCCAATGTGGGGTCCACGCCCCACAGGGGGGCAATTCGATTGTTAAGGGGGGCAATTTGAAAATAGAAGAAATCGGCTGGATATAACAAAAGGGCAGACTTGAGACTGAAGTGAACTAAATTGGAACCTGACATAAAATCTCTTTGCAGCAAGCATCAAGCGCAAGGATCTCACTAAATTAAAATAATAAATAATTACTAATAATTAAAATAATATAGAAAGATCTTTCATTAAAATTATTTTGTACTTGATTTTCAGTTCTCCATTATATGTTTTGAAAATTTACTTACTGTGTTTGCTCAATAATTTCCTAGTGATTTCTTCCTAAAACCTATCATTCAAGTTTCTTTAGTGAACATTTCAATTTTTGAATATTAAAAATAATGTATATGTTAGTGATGTTAGTGGGGGGGGGGGGGGGGGGGGGAGAGAGAGATAAGAATTTTAAGAAAGGCTTAGGTGGGGCATAGCACAAAAAAGGTTGGGAAACACTGTTCTATAGGAAGCACACCGTACACACATGCAAGCTGAAGTCACACACACTGAACTTTAAGGTGCACAGCTATGCTTGTTTATAAACCTTTCATGTGTTTGTAATAAAGTCACTATGACAGGTTTCATCTGATCCTGCACTGTAACATAAAACATAGCAATAAGAATACCTTTCAATTTCCATAATTTCCAGAAGCTTCTCCGTCTCCTTCGCCTTGGCATTGTAGTCTAGCAGCTCTGCTAGCAGAGTGCTGGCTCCACTTTCAACTGTAATAAACAAGCAAAAAACATCTAATGGCAGTAAAAATTTGGTTTTTTAAGACAATACAAAGAATATCATAGGCGGACCGAAACACACAGAGACAGTCCTTCAAGAAACACATGAAAACCATCAACTAATTAGAGAAATTAAAAGTCAAGATTTGATGAACACATTATGTGGATAAATTAATTTTGAAAACTTGGTGACAACTAGCAAATCTAATGGGAAAATAGCAAGGAAAGGCAAAGAGATAAATACATGGATGTAAGTGTTGAATGGTATAATTGGTGCACAGACACAGACCTTTTCCAAGACGTAACTGTGTGAAATAGCGAACTATGATCACTCATCTTTATGATGATGATGATAATCAAGCAAGGCATCTGCTCAATGTCAGGCACATTACAAGTCATCACTGTTTTATTATATGAGGTGGTTGATAGCTTAACAGATAATTTAATATTTTATTTTGACAGAAACTACACAAATTAGCCCTAAGTTTCATAACATGATGTGACCCTTGACTTTACATACTAAATCCGTTAAATGACATGTGACCCCCTCACTTTACATACTCTTGTTAAATGACATCATGTGACCCACAATTTTACATATACTAGATTAGTTTAATAACATGATGTGACCCATGAATTTACACACTAAATCCGTTAAATGACATGTGACCCCTCACTTTACATACTCTATCAGTTAAATGACATGATGTGACCCACAATTTTACATATACTAGATTAGTTTAATAACATGATGTGACCCCTGACTTTACATACTAAATCTGTTAAATGACATGTGACCCCTCACTTTACATACTCTATCAGTTAAATGACATGATGTGACCCACAATTTTACATATACTAGATTAGTTTAATAACATGATGTGACCCCTGACTTTACACACTAAATCCGTTAAATGACATGTGACCCCTCACTTTACATACTCTATCAGTTAAATGACATGATGTGACCCACAATTTTGCATATACTAGATTAGTTTAATAACATGATGTGACCCCTGACTTTACATACTAAATTCGTTAAATGACATGTGACCCCTCACTTTACATACTCTATCAGTTAAATGACATGATGTGACCCACAATTTTACATATACTAGATTAGTTTAATAACATGATGTGACCCCTGACTTTACATACTTCTTCTTCTTCTTCTTCAGCGTTCCGAGCCATTGAGGTTCTTTGCTGGAGATACAATCCGTCTCCATTCCTCTCTCTGGTGGACCTTCTCTTGCCAGTCGTTGATTCCAAGTGCTTGTAGGTCTGTATATATATTATCTCTCCACGAGGCTCATGTATTTGTTTCGTAACAAAATGGTTTTTACAAAGGTGGGGATGTTAACCCCACGCTTCAACCCCCAACCTGGAGGACCAGGGTGTTTCTCTTTGTCTGTTCTCTACCCTTTGACCTGTCCGGCTTGGGAGGCCCTGCTGGTAGCTACGCTACCGCCGGCATAGCTCTCAGGGTCATTGGGAAACTCAAGCTCCCCCACAACAACAAGGTGGAAACACCATCGGGGGAGTTTACATACACTAAATTAGTTAAATAACATAATGTGACCCATGACTAAACTAGTTTAGTTAGATGACATGATGTTACCCACAACTTTACATATTTTTAATCAGTTTTATGACATGATGTGACCAATAACTTCACACATAGCAAACAAGTTAAATATATATAGTTACACTGTTCAACCACAACTTACTTTCTTTTAAGTAGTTGACAAACTCACTCCTCTCTGCTTCCTTTCTGTCATTCAGGTACTCCATGTCATTTGTGTCTTGCTCCTGAAACTGGTAACGGTAAAGACAACCATAAGCTGCTGTTGTGAAAAGGACTCATGAATACGAATATGCTAACTGAGGACTTCTGAATATGAAGATAATGATGCTAGAAGCTAACTGAGAACTTCTGAATATGAACCTGCTAAAAGCTAAGGGAGGACTCCTGAATATGAACATGCTAAAAGCTAAGAGAGGACTTCCGAATATGAACATTCTAAAAGTTTAGAGAGGACTCCTGAGTATGAACATAATGATGCTAGAAGCTAACTGAGAACTTCTGAATATGAACCTGCTAAAAGCTAAGGGAGGACTCCTGAATATGAACATGCTAAAAGCTAAGAGAGGACTTCCGAATATGAACATTCTAAAAGTTTAGAGAGGACTCCTGAGTATGAACATAATGATGCTAGAAGCTAACTGAGAACTTCTGAATATGAACCTGCTAAAAGCTAAGGGAGGACTCCTGAATATGAACATGCTAAAAGCTAAGAGAGGACTTCCGAATATGAACATTCTAAAAGTTTAGAGAGGACTCCTGAGTATGAACATAATGATGCTAGAAGCTAACTGAGAACTTCTGAATATGAACCTGCTAAAAGCTAAGGGAGGACTCCTGAATATGAACATGCTAAAAGCTAAGAGAGGACTTCCGAATATGAACATTCTAAAAGCTTAGAGAGGACTTCCGAATATGAACATAATGACGCTAGAAGCTAACTGAGAACTTCTGAATATGAACATGCTAAAAGCTAAGAGAGGACTCCTGAATATGAACATTCTAAAAGCTTAGAGAGGACTCCTGAGTATGAACATAATGATGCTAGAAGCTAACAGCAGACTTCAAAATATGAAAATAATTCTAAAAGCTAACAGACAATATCATCAAACTATCTGAAGAATGTATTGCATACCACCAGCTTATCCATCATCATGAACACCATCATCATGAACACCATCATCATGAACACCATCATCATGAACACCATCATCATATTATCATCATTGAAATAAATAAATACAGTTGTTGTATTTTAAACTCAGTTCATCCATCTTAAGTATAACTGTATATAAATGTATGTGTAGCTTAAGAGAGTCCACACATTCGTAAAACAGTTTCTGGAGATTCTCCGGACTCAGGCTTGAGTTAGGAGTAGAACGGCGTACTTATGGGTTATACCCGTGTGCCATGATGTTGATCCATCGACTAAACTAAACTATACTAAACTGTAAAACAGTTTGGGGGGGCTCAAAAATATATTCTAACAAGAGGAGACCAGTCAGGGAGGTACCTTGCCTATGCAGTCCTTAAGTTACAAAGCTTATCCCGCATATCTTAATTCTTCTTTCTCGCTCCTGGGGGTACCAAGAGCAGCTATATCTATCTTTTCAACGAGCCACTTCTTGGCTGTTTTCTTGAGTATCTAGGGACTGTGTCTTCAATCAGCATTACAAACATCTGTCCAGAGTTTTCTCTCTGGGATCTGGGTTAGTAATTAATCACTTCTGACAAAGTTAAGGGATCTCAAACTAAACACCAGTAGGAGAAATTATGACTTTTGACAGATTGATGACAAAAGTCTTGTATGACCTGAATGACTGATGACAAAAGCCTTGTACTACTTGAGTGACTGATGACAAAGTCTTGTACTACCCAAGTGATTGATGGCAAAAGTATTGTACGACCCAAGTAATTTATGACAAAAGTATTGTACGACCCAAGTAATTGATGACAAAAGTCTTGTACTACCTGAGTGACTGATGACAAAAATCTTGTACTACCCAAGTGATCGATGACAAAAGTCTTGTAGTACCCAAGTGATTGATGGCAAAAGTATTGGACGACCCAAGTAATTGATGACAAAAGTCTTTTGAGATGCATATACCTGAGTGACTTATGACAAAAGCCGTGTGATGCATTGATTGATGGTAAAAGTCATGTGTGATGCATACACTACCTAAATGATTGATGGCACAAATATGATACATACACTACCTGAGTGATTGATGACTACTGTTTGATTGATGACAAGTCTTGTGTGATGCATATGATTGATGACAAAAGTCTTTTGTGAAGCATAAACTACCTGAGTGATTGATGACAAGTCTTGTGTGATGCATATTGACTGATGACAAAAGTCGTGATGCATATGACTGATGACAAAAGTCTTGTGTGATGCATATGACTGATGACATATTAGTGATGCATACTGACACACTATTAGTGTTGGAACTCTTCGCTGGCTGCTGAGGATGGGGACGGAGCACTTATGGGAATGCCCCGAATGCTGTGATGTTGATTCCTAAATCCCGGGAAGGTTAACCCGGTCAACAAATGCCCGCAGAAGTCAGATGTGTCGGCCTGACGGCGCAAGAACGCAGCTCTGCTGTAAACAGGCACAACGCAGTCACATCCGGAAAAAAATCCGGATGAGCGCAGAAGAAGAAGAAGACTCCTAAATCAATCAATCAATCAATATGACTGATGACAAAAGTCTTGTGTGAAGCATAAACTACCTGAGTGACTGATGACAAAAGTCTTGTGTGAAGCATAAACTACCTGAGTGACTGATGACAAAAGACTTGTGTGATGCATATTGACTGATGACAAAAGTCTTGTGTGATGAATATGACTGATGACAAAAGTCTTGTATGAAACATAAACTACCTGAGTGATTGATGACAAGAGTTGTCTATGTTCTTCAGCAGCTCTTGCTGCCAACTCAGTCTGAGCTTCCTGCTCCGCACATAAAACTCTCTCCAGCTCTTGAGCATCCTTCCTCTTTTGATCCTGAATGTACACAATATTGTGCAATTGATTAACAAGTGAAACCAATGGAAGGTCTAAGTTCCAGAATTATAGACAACAACAGTGTAGAGTTTGTTGATTATTTCAGAGTGTAAACAATAACAGTTGACAGTTCAAGACTGTTGATAATGAAAGTTTACAGCTTGATTAACATTGCAGACAATCAGTTTGCTGTTTGAAATTCTAGACAATGAAAGTTTACAGCTTGATTAACATTGCAGACAATCAGTTTGCTGTTTTAAGTTCTAGACAATGAAAGTTTACAGTTTGATTAACATTGCAGACAATCAGTTTGCTGTTTGAAATTCTAGACAATGAAAGTTTACAGCTTGATTAACATTGCAGACAATCAGTTTGCTGTTTGAAATTCTAGACAATGAAAGTTTACAGCTTGATTAACATTGCAGACAATCAGTTTGCTGTTTGAAATTCTAGACAATGAAAGTTTACAGCTTGATTATCATTGCAAACAATCAGTTTGCTGTTTGAACTTCTAGACAATGTAAGTTTACAGCCTAATTACCATTGCAGACAATCAGTTTGCTGTTTGAACTTCTAGACAATGCAAGTTTACAGCTTGATTATCATTGCAAACAATCAGTTTGCTGTTTGAACTTCTAGACAATGTAAGTTTACAGCTTAATTACCATTGCAGACAATCAGTTTGCTGTTTGAACTTCTAGACAATGCAAGTTTACAGCTTGATTATCATTGCAAACAATCAGTTTGCTGTTTGAACTTCTAGACCAGTGGTTCTCAACCTTTTTTGGCCCATGTCCCCCTTTACCATATGTTTAGAACGTCATTCTTCCCCTCCTTTCGAATTTCCTCCCTGTAAATCCCCCCACCCTTACACAGTATACATAAAAATGGAAGGTAAATTTAATAACACATATTAGAACAAGTCTAGACATCTACATAAAACTGACTTGCGGGTCTACTTACGTTATAAAACAAATTTCATTAGGGCGAGAAGTACAGAACCGTAAAATTTAGAGGGAAAACAATATCAAGTAACTGCTTCTTGTAATAATGCAATCTTGAAATAATCTTAATCCCCCCCCCTCTGGAAACCCTAAAATTCCCCCAACCGGTTGAGAACCACTGTTCTAGACAATGCAAGTTTACAGTTTGATTACTGTTGCAGACAATCAGTTTGCTGTTTGAAATTCTAGACAATGAAAGTTTACAGTGGAAGACCGCAGACAATGAACATTTAATGTAAAACATTGTAGAGAGTTAAAGTTAAGCATTATAGGCAATTAAAGTTTAGTATTGCAGACAATTAAAGTTGATAACATCTACTAAATGTCTACAAGTTAAGATTTTTGTCGAAAATGAAAGTTTAGTGAAAATAGCCTCTGCTATACAAAATTATTACATATTTACTAAACAAAAGAAACATAGCAGACACCTCCCTACAAGTGTCAAATGAACAAATATGAATGTAATAATTTTACTGCTTTGCAAACATAATATCCTGACCATGGGTCTCAACTTTATTGCGAGGGTAAAAAGTAGTTATTGTTGAAATGTACAAATAAGTGACAGAAAATAAACACAACAAACATTAATAACTTACAAGTACACTTTGATAAGCTTTAAGTCCTTGCTGAAATATAAACAGAATATAAACAGACACATTTAGACATATTATATACAATCATATTGCATAATGAGAAACAGAGGGACTGAGTGGGACAGCTTGGAAAGAGAGGTAGACAGAAATAGGGAGCAGAAGGCAAGAATGACTGAAACAAAGAAATGGTACAAGAGAAAGGTAGGGAGAAATTGGGAGTGGGTAGAGAAAGAGTGAAAGGGCAGAGAGACAGACACTAAAAGAGAGAAAAAGAAAGAAAGAAAGAAAGAAAGAAAGAAAGAAAGAAAGAAAGAAAGAAAGAAAGAAAGAAAGAAAGAAAGAGTTTATAAGCTTTATTTTCAAAGGGTTAAGAACTGGGCACTCAGGCCCATCTGACATTCGGCCCGTCCATTGAAAAACAAAGGGAGAAAGAGGGGAGACATATAAATAAAAACAGAAAGAGAAAGACAGGGAGAGAGACACATACACATAAAGAGAAAGACAGGGAGAGAGACACATACACATAAAGAGAAAGACAGGGAGAGAGACACATACACATAAAGAGAAAGACAGGGAGAGAGACACATACACATAACGAGAAAGACAGGGAGAGAGACACATACACATAAAGAGAAAGACAGGGAGAGAGACACATACACATAAAGAGAAAGACAGGGAGAGAGACACATACACATAAAGAGAAAGACAGGGAGAGAGACACATACACATAAAGAGAAAGACAGGGAGAGAGACACATACACATAAAGAGAAAGACAGGGAGAGAGACACATACACATAAAGAGAAAGACAGAAAGACAGATGGAGTGAGAGAGAGAGAAAGAGCGTGAGGATCTTAACTAGTCAGATGAGTGTAAACCCCAAACTCCAGGCCTCAGATGATGCTCCTGGTAGCATAACTTCTACCATGCTAAAACTCAGTTTGACCTAGTCCTGCAAGGGTTGGGTTTCTAAACTAAATGGAGCATGATTTTCTTGTGAGCAAAATGTCTTCATGGGGGACCCTGTCTCATAAAATAGGTACCAGAAAATATTCTAGTAGGTAAGAAGGCTGGCAGGGGTGCCAGGGTAGTGCAGTGGTTAGCATATAGAAACTATAGAGACTGGTATTAGGGTAGAGTAGTCATGTTTTCTGCACAGAATTGAAGTATTCCATTGTCTAGAGTAGTCATGTTTTCTGCACAGAATTGAAGTATTCCATTGTCTAGAGTAGTCATGTTTTCTGCACAGAATTGAAGTATTCCATTGTCTAGAGTAGTCATGTTTTCTGCACAGAATTGAAGTATTCCATTGTCTAGAGTAGTCATGTTTTCTGCACAGAATTGAAGTATTCCATTGTCTAGAGTAGTCATGTTTTCTGCACAGAATTGAAGTATTACATTGTCTAGAGTAGTCATGTTTTCTGCACAGAATTGAAGTATTACATTCTCTAGAGGCTCCAACCTAATGCCCAGTAGGGGATGTCACAAGGTCATGATTCAGCACAGCAGATACAGCCGCTGGGATTAGGCCTGGATTGGTCATGACTACCCCACAGGTTTGAGGCCAACAGACTCCAGCATAGTAGAAGTATTAGGCCTCTTTCAGTCCTGTAGAACTATAGTTTTGTGCCGCTGGAGAGGCATCTGACAGCACCGCTGGTGACTGTATAGTGCACTGTGAGAGTGACAATCTCTGTCACAGTTTCCGCATCTGTAAGACGAGGCAGGTCCCACAGTAAGTGACTGCGTTTTAAGCCTGTGCCCCTTATCCTCAGTTTGTTGGATCAGATTGCGCTCAAAGAGCACCAGTCCGTTTTGTACATCTTTTCTCCAGGAACATCTGTCTGTTGCAACTCTTTCCAACGTGTCTGGGGCTATGCCCAGGGTTTTCATATCTTGTTTACACACATCCGTATTTCGCATTTGGGGTCTTCCAGTTGGCCTCTTCTCTGTGGCTAGTTCTCCGTATAGGAGATCTTTGGGAATATGTTTATCCTCCATTTGAGATACGTTGCCCAGCCACTGGAGGCGTCGCAGCTTGAGGAGGGAGTACACTGTGGTAATATCCGCTCTTTCAAGCACGTGTTTGTTTATGTGGTCTTTCCATGATATGCCCAGGATATGTCTCAGACATCTCATATGGAAGGAATTCAGCTTTCTTTCCTGTCATGAGTACAAAGTCCAGGATTCAGACCCATAGAGTAGTGTGCTAACAACACAAGCTTTATATACTTGCACTTTTGTACGCTCTGTTAGTCTATTATTCTTCCAAACTCCCTTAGTTAGCCTGGAAAGTGCTGTGGCTGCCTTTCCAATGCGTCTGTCGATTTCTGTCTCTAAGGAAAGATTATCTGATATTGTCGACCCCAAATGCGCAAACTCATGGACAACCTTCAATTTGTAATTAGACATTTTGATTGATGGAGACGCACCAGCATCTTGTTCCATCACCTATTATTATTATTTTATAGCTCAGGGTGTTGGTTGTGTGTGTGCATGTGCGCATGTGTGGTGGAGGGGGTGTTTTGGAGAAAAGAAGGGGGAATAGGGAAGAGAAAGGGGTCAGGGGTGTACCAGCATTAGGATGATCTTTGCCATTACAACATAGAGGGGGGGGGGGGGGTGTGGAGTGACCTAGATGTACAGCCATCAGCCTCCAACTCGAGAAAGTCAGGTACGAATCCAGCTGTGGATTCTTCTAAAATAAGGAATCAGAGGTTGTCAATTTTCCCCCTGATCCTGAGGTAGTGAATAAGATACCTTCCATCCAGCCATCATGTGCCATGCCGGTCAGCATGGGCGGTCATGTTCTGCCATCTCACTCGATCACCAGAGTCGTGGATCAGCTCCGTGTTCCTGTCTCGACCATGCCATGCGGCCAAGCCATCCAGGTATTTACTTCCCATTCTTCCCCTTGGTCTCTTCCCTTCGATCTTGCCTTCTCAGATAAAGGCAGAAAAGACCATAATACCCATTGAGTGTTGATTCGTCAATATACATATAGGGCTACTACCATACACCCAATATGCCTCTCAAAGTGTGTGAAACAGCCGTTAATTTTTTTTTATTCTCGGAAAAAAAACATTACTTATAGCATGTGTGACTCTGGTATACTGACAAACTCCTGGTGCTACAGAGTTTGTGCACTGTTTTAAAATTCTCCTAGTGTGATCTATTGGAGAAGGCTGAAGTCTTAATGGAGGAATCCATGTGCAACTCATGTAATCCTTTATGTATAAACCAAAACCTACCATCATGTCAGACTCCATCTGGGCCATGTTCAACATGCCGTCACTGAACGACGACGTCAAAGTTTTATTGAAGGCTTGAACCTTCAGCCAGTACTTGGATGGGTGCTCATATTCAATCCCTGCTTCTGATTTGAAGAAAAATAGACAAAAAGAAGTAGGAGATGCTACAATTATTATTATTATCACAAACATCAGAAAGAGGTAGTCATCACTTTTTGGCCAGGTTATGAGACGACAAAAGCTGAAATATTGTGACAACCGGAAAAATTTGTGAAAAGAGATAGAGGAAGGTAGCATGAGAAGATTCTTGACAGTTTTGTGTCATGGCACAGAAGGGAGTCAACACATGAATTGATCCATGACGTCAGAGATCATAACTTGTGAAGAGGCATGATCGCTTAGGCCAACCAGCAAGGCACTGGATGATGAGAAGAGGATAAGAAAATACATGTCTCACAACAGAGATATTTTCTCATGCTACATTCATTAACCTGGGTCCCCAGATCTGACCCAGCTTGAAGAAAGGTACCAGAAAATGATCTGGGAAGTCAAGTTGGCTGGCATGTCACTGACCACATCAGCCATCATAATATGGAGACAGAACCATACGCCCAATACACCTCCTGGCATGGAACAGGGTCCTTTGCTTTGCTTTACTTTAACGTTCATGAACTAACTGAATATTTCCACTTCTACCCAGGTACATTAAGAAACCTTACATCCTTATTTAGGCATTCCTGTTCTATCTTGTTGTTTAGAGGTACCTACTGGACTTGTAAAGCTTCTCTCTTCAATTCTGGGATACCTTATTGGCTTGTTTAGTCTCTCCTCTTCTACCGGAGGTGTAGTGGTACCTTACTGTCTTATATTATTTGCATATTTACACATCAATATCATTATTAAGCCGCTTAAAAGTTGACAAGGTCGACTTCATTGCACCGGGTTTTTATCCCATATGGCTCAGTCTCTTTCCGCAGCGCAGAAAGAGTCGCACAAAGCACAAACTCCGTAGTTCCAGCAATGACCCCAAGGAGTCACTTAAACTCATGAACCAAAGGATGCTGCCCGGAATCCAACCCACATTCTTCAGAGCCTGAGTCGGGTGGCTTCACCACTGTGACTCCCAATTTTACAACTTATTACATATTATTTGTTGTAATATCAGTATTTACAGGACCATGGCCTGTGAGGTGCCTCATAGAGGAACTGACCTTCAGAGCTCTGAAGCGGACAGCAAATATTCTATTGCTTTACCAGGCCAACATCCTTTCTGTCTTATTTCTAAAAACATACCAAAAATATACAGAACTGTAAAGGGTTTTCTAGCATAATGCAACACAACCAGAGAGCCATTTCAGCATAAAATACATTTCAGGTGATTCAAAACACAGAGAACTAGATCAAAACACAGCCACATTTCAGGTGATTCAAAACGCAGGGAACTAGATCAAAACACTGAGAACTAGTTCAAAACACAGAGAACTAGTACAAAACACAGAACTAGTTCAAAACGGAGAAAGAGAAGTAGTTCAAAACACAGAACCAATTCAAAATAGAGAAGTAGTTCAAAACAGAGAGAACTAGTTCAAAACACAGAGAACTAGATCAAAACACAGCCACATTTCAGGTGATTAAAAACACAGAGAACTAGTTCAAAACACAGAGAACTGGTTCAAAACACAGAACTAGTTCAAAATAGAGAAAGAGAAGTAGTTCAGAACCAGTTCAAAACAGAGAAGTAGTTCAAAACAGAGAGAACTAGTTCAAAACACAGAGAACTGGTTCAAAATACAACTAATTCACACCACAGAACTAGTTCAAAACACAGAGAACTAATTCAAAACACAGAACTAGTTCAAAACAGAGAACTATTGCAAAACACAGAGAACTACTTCAAAACACAGAGAACTACTTCAAAACACAGAGAACTAGTTCAAAACACAGAACTGGTTCAAAACACAAAGAACTAGTTCAGAACACAGAGTACTATTTCAAAACACAGAGAACTAGTTAAAAACACAAAGAACTAGTTAAAAACACAAAGCACTATTTCAAATCACAGAGAACTAGTTCAAAACACAGCCACATATCAGATAAGTATCATCATCACGTACCATGCAGATAAGTGTGAGCAGTCATGGTTGGACATCTCACGTGATCACCAGTCTTAGATCAGGTCTGTGTTCTTGTCTCAATTATTCCATGTGGTCAAGTCATCCATGTATTTACCTCTTTGCCTGCCTTTTTTCTCATTTTCCATGAATACTGCCAGTTGTCACTAAGTTTTCAAGTTTATTGCTACTCATAATGTGCCCTAACAAGACTTGACTTTCTTGTCTATTTTGTCTAATTAATTTACAATTTTCATTTGTTTCTTGAAAAATGTTTCTTGCAACATGTTTCATCTGGTTTTCTCTCTGCCCTTTCTATTCTTTGTATTTTTGTCAACAATCGCATTTCCATTGCCATATGATTTTTCTCAGCTTGTCCATGCTTCACATGCATACAACTGTACAGACTCTAAATCACACTTCAACACTTTTTTCCCCACTGCAACTTTTATTGGTGAGTATGTTTTCTATCTTGCAAAAGGTTACCTTTGCCAAAACTGGTATCTATGCCTGCAAAGTAACATTTATTCACCAATGCAAAGGAACTGCAACTTACCACTACAAATGAACATACCTACACCTGCAAAGAAGAACTATTTACCACTATAATGAAACAGCTACTTACCACTACAAAGGAACATCATGATGGCAGCTGTGCTCTTCTTGCATATTTCTGAAAATGATGAACAATGAATATAAACAATGCCATTATCAAAAGCCCATCTTACCACACATACTTAGACAAAACCAGCTATGTCTTCTGAAAAGCATGGTCACAACTGAAATTTAGTCTCTTGACTGTTGTTGATCCAACAGTGTCTGCCTAGGCTAGCACTCTTTACAAGGCCAAGTAGCTACATACGAAAGTGTTTACCAGCTATTGTGTTGTGTCATACGAAGTGTTGCATTTATCTATCTTTGACAGAAGTAACAATTTTATGATAACTATAAGAGCTGACACCTGACACTCAAGGTGGTCAAGTTCTTCTGTATGTGGCCTTATTTTTAATGTCGTCCATGAGAGTTCCTGGTTTGGGGCATTTATTGACATATTATAAAAAAAACACCAGAACTGATCAAAATGACACGGCAGTATCTGGCTTTAAACAACTCATAGTTTCTGTGGGACTGTCCTGACGATCTGTGACTGGACACCGGATGTCATAAATTTATCTAACAGACAACAGCAGAGCTGGGTTCCAGTCCAATCACGATCCATACAAACTTATTGTCACATACAGTCTGTTTGTCACGAGCAAACTATTTTCTACTCTTTCAAACAGAAAATCAACACTGGAGCGATAGAGTGCATGCTCTGTGCTTGAAATCAGCTACAGCAAGAGGACTCACAAAGTATGATGAGAAAGGTGAAGACAGAGACATGCTTCAGTCAGAGTGGCAGGCTTCAATTCAAAAATCAATAATAGAGAGCATCTATTGGATTTTTCCCCCCAGGACATGCTGGCGCGAAGGGAAATGAGCAGGCAGACAGAAGAGATGGGTCTCCACCGCTGGGTGGGTATTGGTGCACGATAATGCAGATGTGGTCTGGCCCTTTGGAATCATGTGTATAATGTGGAAGATGAGACAGATGATCACAACCTGGAGAGAATGGTGCTGCAGGGAGTGACCAGAGGATCTAGCCGACCACTCAGGACTCTCAGGACAGGCCAGACAGACACATAATCAGACTGCTACAGGTGCCATTAGTATTGGCACTCTTCACTGGCTATTGAAGATGAGGATGAGCATGTATGGGAATGTCCAGAGTGTCATGACTCACCTTCAACTCAATTCCTGACTGGCAATCAATCTTCCCGCCCCACTCCTGTGCTACGCTACTGCTGCGCCCTGCCTTTTTGAGGTCCATTTGCCTAAAGCCGTCCATTAAAAATAATAGTCATAAATCAAAAGACAACATAGAAAAGCCAGCTGACCTTGGGATGGATAGTTCATGTGTTCAACATCAAATACTAAAGTCTCCAAGGCCCTGACATAACACAAGTCTACCGGCAGCTTGTCTATTTCATTAGCAGAGATATCCAGTGTCCGTAAGCATTTCAGTTTCAGGATGGGGTCAGGCAAGGAATTGAACTTGTTGTCTGAGGATAACAATTAATCATAATGAGCACACCAATTATTCAACATAGTCAGTCAAGTCAGTAAAGTAAGTAAAGTCAATAAAGTCAGTAAAGTCAGTAAAATCAGTAAAGTCAGTAAAATCAGTAAAGTCAGTAAAATCAGTAAAGTCAGTAAAGTCAGTAAAGTAAAGTCAGTAAAGTCAGTAAAGTAAGTGAAATCAGTAAAGTCAGTAAAACCAGTAAAGTCAGTAAAATCAGTAAAGTAAGTAAAATCAGTAAAGTCAGTAAAGTAAGTTAAGTAAAGTCAGTAAAATCGGTAAAATCAGTAAAGTCTGTAAAATCAGTAAAGTAAGTAAAGTCAGTAAAATCAGTAAAGTCAGTAAAATCAGTAAAGTAAGTAAAGCCAGTAAAGTCAGTAAAATCAGTAAAGTCAGCAAAATCAGTAAAGTAAGTGAGTGGCACCTTGCAGTCTTGATAGATCAAAGTATGTGGATTTGAATGTGGCCAAAATTCCAACTCACAATACATGGGCAGAGCTTCAGAGAACATGAGGTGCCCAAACGACATGTTCCCTCTCTCAGCCTTGCCTTGTTTGATCCAGAGGAAAGGATAACCAGTACGTCTGGAACAAGATAGGCTGCAGACGCTGGCGGCTCAGCGCCAAACCTCCGAGACCTCGCCTCCACAAGCAGGAGGCGAGCGGTAGCCAGACCCTAAATCTTTGAGACTTGACTTAGAGGCGTTCAGCCAAATCCCACAGGTAAGGGTCGTATACGCGCCCGAACCACTGGGCACGTACACCTGTCAATCGCAAGTGTCTGGACCTGTGTAAGCGTGTACTACCGTCAGACTCCCCGCCTGACTCGTGCGGATCCCGCGACCTATGGGAATAGGCGCGCCGGAGATATTGCTTGTCTGCAATGAGACAGCGAGGTGTGACGAGGGGATCTGGCCGACGCTCGGCGCTCGGAGGAAAGGCGAGACGGACATATAATCAGATTGCTACTGGAACTATTAGTGTTGGAACTCTTCGCTGGCTGCTGAGGATGGGGACGGAGCGCTTATGGGAATGTCCCGAATGCTGTGATGTCGGTTCCTAAGTCAATCAATCAATCAATCAATCAATTGCTTGTCTGCTGCGAGCAAATCTCCCCTCCTGCCACTGTGCGGATCCCGCGACCAGCGAGTATAGGCCCGCCAGAGATATTGCTCGTCTATTGTGAACATTGAGCATATGGTGCTAGACTCATTTTTGTATAGACCAATCAGCACTTGGTGGGTGATGTTATCTGTATCATGCCATCCGCCTTTACTTCTAAAGACATTTCTTGGTACACATTTTAGACTGGGTCGACCAGGGAGTACAGGCAAATTGTTTTAAATCCAAGTTCAACCTGGTGAGGATTAAACCCATGACCATCGGGTTGGAAAGCAAGCTGCTAGCCACTACGCTAGTGCAGCTCCCATTCAACATAGTGGTTATTATAAATGTTTTCCTACCAACTGTCCAGAAGTGTTACAATTACTTCTTTGTAATACACAAGAATTCCTTCTCTAACTTCTAATGACAATTTTTTTTTAATGTTGCATATCCCTTACAGGACATTGCAGTCAACACCAGCATTTTTCAGCTGCTGTTGATGTACTAGGCAAGATTACGCTCAGTAGTTTGCCATTGCTTTCTGAGCGACCGGCTCACATACCCCGTAAGTTACCGACGTGGCGAGAACAGCTACCAATTCTCACACACATCATGTCACTCACGAGAGTATACAGGATTACGGAGAAAGATGCTAACTCCTAGGCCAGGGAGACCGGCTAATGACAATATATAAAGTAAAATAAAACAAGGTTAAAATGGCAACTTTTGTCTCATAAAAGATACCACTAAACAGAGATAATATGGCATAGTTTTCATACATATAAGATCACAGATTTATGTTATGGTGGACTAGCTTCTTTCCTCATCATCTTTTGTTTCCAGGTGTGGTAGCCACTTAATGACTAGGTACATGGATGCAACATGATCACAATAGATAGCCCTCAGAATGTACCCTGCTGGAGGACCTATAAACACAGCATTAGAGCAACAGGCTATGCTTCAACTAAAAATATGAATTTACGATAAGTCAATAAGTAACATTAATTTTAAGAATAACCTTTTAACAATAGTGTGAACCAGAAACATGTATCAACAGTTACTGAGAAAGCACTTTACGACACAATCTTCTTACCAACTCTATGCTACCAATGCCAAACCTGGACAATAACAGAATAAGAGAAAAGAAAAATCATAACAACAGAAATGAGATCCCTGAGAAGAATACTCAATGTATCAAGAAGAGATAAGATCAGAAATGAAGAAATCAGGACTAAAGTGGGGGTTATAGAAGCACTAGATTTTATTAGAAAGCAGCAAGTCAAATGGTTTGGCCATGCAAGTAGGTTACCAAATAACAGTATACCACAACAAGCAATGATGTAGACTAGAAGGAAGCAGAAAAAGAGGCCGACCACGTAAACGATGGACGGAGGGAATAGCAGAGTCCATGCAAATATCAATACATGAAGCCCATAAGCGGCTCTCCCACTGTTTATACTTCACCTCGACACCGCAAGGTACAAGAGGAACATGATGAGATGAGTGAACCAGAAATTTTATGTGTATTATTTCTCAACATAGACCCCCTGTCTGGCAAAACACTTGATCCACGTGTCCACTAGCTGGGTGATGCCTTCTAGGAAAAGGTTTTTGGGTGTGGCCTTAAGCTAATTTGGAGATGACACCTATGACACTGATAAAACATTACTTACTTCTAATGTTCAATGTCTGTAATGAATGCAGGTCTTCAAATGATTTAGGCAGTGCCTTTAGATAATTGCTGGACAAATCCAAAACCTGAGGAAAACAGAAGCAACACCCGACAGTGAAATCTTGATGCAGACACGTAATTAGTTTGCTGTTGTACACATTCTGGGTATTGACCCCCAGAGACCTGTCACTGATCTTGGTATGGCAAAGATTGTGTGTGTGTGTGTGTGTGTCATGTGTATGTGTATGAAATATATACAGGCTGGAACATAATTAAACTTAAATAGTAATTTGGTAAACTGTACATGACAGAACCTGAACATTTATTATAGGAAGTACAATTAGCTATACAAAGCCTGAAGAAAGAGAAGTCACCAAGTTGTGACTAATCCAAGCACTAAACCTTTAGCTACCACGCACTAAGTGTGATGATCAGGAATAGTGCTATTTGGCCCAAAGCAAGAAAGAATAATCTATATGCCTCTACCAAGGAAAGGAAATTTAAAATCATGCACCAATTACCAAACCATCATATTAAAATGTCATACTAGAAAATTCCTCCTGCAAATCATGAATAGGGACAAAAGTAAATTAGAATATGAGCTACAAGAAGTACAGGCAGGTTTCAGACAGGGAAGGGGAACCAGAGACCATACATTCAACAGAAGAACCATCTTTGAGAAATGCAGAAAGTAGAATTTAGAGCCTGGGAAGGTTAACCAGGTCAACAAATGCCCGCAGAAGTTGGATGTGTCGGCCTAACGGCGCAAGAACACAGCTCTGCTGTAAACAGGCACAACGCAATCACGTCCGGAAAAAAAAAACTCTGGATGAATGCCAAAGAAGAAGAAGAAGAAGACGAAGAAGAAGAAGAAGAAGAAGAAGAAGAAGAAGAAGAAGAAGAAGAAGAAGAAGAAGAAGAAGAAGAAGAAGAAGAAGAAGAAGAAGAAGAAGAAGAAGAAGAAGAATTTAGATCTTCATACTTGCCGTATAAACTATAGTAGAGCCTTAACTTTGTTCCATTCAACATCCGAAATTGTTCAGCAACATGAGTGGCATGGGGTTTCCAACGCATTTTATCCATTTAAGTTATTCATAATATGATCATCAATAAGCAGCTGTCAGAGAAGGTGGTGAAACATCAAACTGATTTGAGATGCAAAAATGAGTATGACAAGGCTGCATTATCTTACCATACCTATTCAACAAATGTGCAGAAAATGTAACGAGAAATATCAAAAATGATGAGACCAGACACAATTTTGGTCCATTAGTAAAAGGTAGAAAGCCAGTTCTAGAATTAAGATATGCAGATAGCACAGTCTCCTATCAAATAGTCCTAAAGGATAAGATGCGCTGATCCTGTCTGTGACACTATGAAAATGAAAATCTTTTTATGAACTTAAGCAAAACAAAATGTTTATGGACAAATCTACATACCAACCAAAGATTACAATCAACAATGAAGAAATTGAAACTATCACAACCATTGAATATCAATAATAATGTCTGATGTTCAAAAGACGTAAGATGCAAACTGGCAGAAATTAAACAGTATTAATAACCTATGGCACAACACAAACAAACAAGTTAAATTCAAAACAATGTATTCCTTTAGTGAATTTAAACACACAAGCCATAAACAATTCCGGCCAGTTTTGTGCAAACAGAAAGACTTCATTTTACATTTGCCACTAAAATGGAGACAACTACTACTCCACATCTGAACAATTTCAGTGACTTCAAGTATTTCAGCAAAAGTATAATAAATTTATTTATTTCATGTGATATATAACTTTGCAGCATACACCCGACAAGATGCAGTGAAATATGCCAGGCAATAAATCGTGCAACATATTGTTTATGATTTCTGTATTTAAACAAGTTAAAGTAATATTGTTGAGAACATGGATCTTTCCTGTGACAACCATTTTACAATCACTAAAGAGGAAAACTGGAGCATATAAGCTCAAATGTTACAGAAAAACTCTTAGAATATTGTGGACCAAGAAGAAGTAAAATACTAAAATCCCACAAGACCTCAACATCAAATAATACTGGCTCATAAACAGTATGCCAGTTTTCTTTGAAGCTCAAATCTTACAAAATGTCTATTATTTTTTCTTCTTAATCTACGGTATTCTGAGAATTTTTATGTAATATTTAAGTTCAAGAATCTCAATTTTCTTCTTTAGTAATTGTGAAATGGTCCACGATTAACCCCGGTTATGACTATGAATGTACACAAGAAAGTAAAGCAAGCTGGAAGTCCTTACCTGAAGATGAATCAAGCATCCAAAGTCGTCAGGCAATGACTTGAGCTCATTGTTGTGTAGGTCTAACACCTGGATAAGAAAATTAAATGAACTTATTAAGTACACAGCACAATTTTACAGACGTTTCACTTATCCTATACATACTTAAAACAATATACATACTGACCCTTAGCTATCGTATTAATGATTATCCTATCCATTATTTAAATCTTCCTATCTCAAACAAACTGCCATAGGTGATCATCTATTCTTCAAGTGTATTTTATTTTCAGCGTTTGCTCGCTTCGAACCCAAGCAGTTCATAGATGTGCTACTATGTCTAGTACACTGGACTGGTTTTTGCGTGTGTTTTAGCCTTCCCTATTACCAGTGTCCGTCACCATCAGATGACAACAAAAGATATGCTTCAAGAGTATTCCATAATAGTCATTTTCTGATATTCAGAAACTCCACTGGTGGAGTTTATCCAGCAACAACACGTCATTGTTAGTAAAGTAGAAATATAAAGCGTTTATAAGTGTGGGTTCTAAAGAAAATGCCAAGAATACTATGGGTGGAATAAGACAGTCCTCTAAAAAAAAACAAATGAAAATGTAAACTGATAAGAGAAATTAGACACAGACAATCAAGATTTATTGGCACATTATGTGAAATAAACATGAAAAACTTAGTGACAACTGGCAAACTTGATGGGAAAAGAGCAAGGGGAAGGCAAACAGATAAAAATCTGGGTGGCTTGGCCACATGGCATAATGGAGACAAGAACATAGACCTGATCCAGGAATCTGGTAATTGATTGACAAACAATGACTGTCCATGCCCATCATATGGCACATGATAATGATGGATCTCTTGAATAAAATTAGGTAATTTTCAAAAAGCCTTGGTTTCAGACATGGAAGATTCTAATGATTTTTTAATATAAATAAGTACTTGAGTACACTACCAAATGAGATTTAGTTCATTTAGCAGATGTATTCAGTCTTGGTACATTATATTCTGGGTAAAATAACGGGGGGGGGGGGGGGGGGGGGGGGGGGGCTGAGTGGTCTTGAGGTATGGTGTCCGCCTCAAGTGCTGGAGGTCACAGGTTCAAGCCCCGGTGACGGCTGGGATTTTTTCACGTGAACTTCTAGTAAAAAAAAATTCCCCTGGTCTCTGGGTAGTGAGATCGGACGCCCATGTGTATTGTTGCGCACGTAAATAATCCCTTGGCAGTTGGAAATCGAAAAAGAGTAGCTTAACAGCGCTGCCCGGGCAAAATTTTGAGTTAACGATCTACCCACAGTACTTCAGGATCCTCGCCGGTGCTGTGGAGTTCGTGCACTGAGCTGAGTTTCTCTGAACTCTGGCTTGAGTTAGGAGTAGA
Source organism: Cepaea hortensis (assembly GCA_963921405.1). Lineage (NCBI taxonomy): Eukaryota > Metazoa > Mollusca > Gastropoda > Stylommatophora > Helicidae > Cepaea > Cepaea hortensis. The sequence goes on along the minus strand of OY992883.1, from coordinate 33,634,204 downwards.
ACGGAGCACTTATGGGTTACACCCGTGTGCCGTGATGTTGATCCGTTGACTAAACTAAACTTTGATATAAATAAAATCAAGTTAGAAGTCGATCACCATCTGTCTTTACACAAAATATTACTCCTTCAAACTGTACTTTACACATACTACAGTAGGTAAAGCAAGGACATATTTACACACCTTAGCTTATGGCGTTAGACCCATATTTGTGTAGATCAATCAGCACTCAGTGGCTGATGTGGTCAGTGTCACTCCAGCTGCCTTTACTTCCCAGTTACCCATTTTAGACTGGGTCAACCTGGAGCCCAGGCCATTTTCAAACTACATCCTCAAGCAGAATTGAACCCATGACCACTCGGCGGCAGACCAACATCTATCCACTCTGCCACAGTGCCCCCCCCCCCCTCTTCAAAATAACAACAATTGCACTAGCAGGAACCAGCTGTGCGAATGTAAAATGTTAGGACTATAATATTTTGTAGGCTTGAACGCATGAATAGATGGCAGTCACATATACTACGTTATCTGTTTATTTAATACATCAGACTACAAATATCACTACATGACATTTCACAAACTAGCATTTTTTTTTATCCCTCGGTTAAAACAACTGGTCTCACTTTTCTAGAGTTTTCTCTAACTTCCAACATTGATGACCTTACCCTGATTAGTTTCAAATCAATGAGGTCGCCACCACCAGCTAAACTATGTAGCCAGTTATCATGGAGGAGAAGAACCTGGGGACAACATAGAATTGGTAACAGCAAGACTTTTGATTGAGTTATATCATAATGTTAACAGTAATACTGCTCTTTAATTTATGAGTCAACCATCTACAACACTAAATCTTATAGAAGCCACAGCATTCAATAATTCTGTATTTGCATCATCAGTGTATTTAATATATTCACATCAGTTATAAAAATACCCACATCATCAACCAATGTGTTCATATCATCAATGCACCCATATGAACTATCAACATATCTACACCATCAATCATATCCATCCACATCATCAACCATACTAACAATACACGTACAACAAAAGTAACATTATTCTGGCAAAGTACACCGGTACACAATATAGCTACAACATCATAACACACTAACATATAATACAGCCCAAACATACTAACAATACACGTACAACAAAAGCAACATCATTCTGATATCATACACCTATATACGATACAGCCACATTATACTAACAATACACGTATAAGAAAAGCAAAATCATTCTGACAATGTACACCCACACACAATACAGCCACAACATTACTAACTAGCTTCACACAACACTACAAAACCTGCCTGCTTCTGTAACACTTTGCAGATAACATACACTCCTGAGGGAACCTGAAAGAAGATCCACAGAACCAACAAGATGGTTAAGAAAAGTAATATACACATACTTAGGGCATAACTTCATTTTGTAGATTGTGTACATACACATGTTTAAAAAAAAATGTTTTGCATATCCTTTACAGGACATCGCTGTCAACATCAGCATCTTTCAGCTGATTGTTGATTTCTTGGCAAGATTACGCTCAGTAGTTTTCCACTGCTTTCTGAGCGGCCGGCTCACATACCCCATAAATTACCGACGCGATTCGAACCACTGCTGATTCTCACCATCGTCACGTTACTTACGAGAGTATACGAGATTACGGAGAAAAGTTGCTAACCTCTAGGCCAGGAAGCCGGCGTGCATACACATACTCAGGGCATAACTTCACTTTGTCAATTGTGTAAATACACATACCCAGGCCATAACTTTATTTTGTCAATTGTGTAAATACACATACGCAGGGCATAACTTCATTTTGTCAATTGTGTAAATACACATACTCAGGGCATAACTTCATTTTGTCAATTGTGTAAATACACACTCAGAGATAACTTCATTTTGTCAATTGTGTAAATACACATACTCAGGGCATAACTTCATTTTGTCAATTGTGTAAATACACACTCAGAGATAACTTCATTTTGTCAATTGTGTAAATACACATACTCAGGGCATAACTTCATTTTGTCAATTGTGTAAATACACACTCAGAGATAACTTCATTTTGTCAATTGTGTAAATACACATACTCAGGGAATAACTTCATTTTGTCAATTGTGTAAATACACATACTCAGGGCATAACTTCATTTTGTCAATTGTGTAAATACACACTCAGAGATAACTTCATTTTGTCAATTGTGTAAATACACATACTCAGGGCATAACTTCATTTTGTCAATTGTGTAAATACACATACTCAGGGCATATCTTCACTTTGTCAATTGTGTAAATACACATACTCAGGGCATAACTTCATTTTGTCAATTGTGTAAAAACACATACTCAGGGCATAACTTCACTTTGTCAATTGTGTAAATACACATACTCAGGGCATAACTTCATTTTGTCAATTGTGTAAATACACACTCAGAGATAACTTCATTTTGTCAATTGTGTAAATACACATACTCAGGGCATAACTTCATTTTGTCAATTGTGTAAATACACATACTCAGGGCATAACTTCACTTTGTCAATTGTGTAAATACACATACTCAGGGCATAACTTCATTTTGTCAATTGTGTAAATACACATACTCAGGGCATAACTTCATTTTGTCAATTGTGTAAATACACATACTCAGGGCATAACTTCATTTTGTCAATTGTGTAAATACACATACTCAGGGCATAACTTCACTTTGTCAATTGTGTAAATACACATACTCAGGGCATAACTTCATGTTGTCAATTGTGTAAATACACACTCAGAGATAACTTCATTTTGTCAATTGTGTAAATACACATACTCAGGGAATAACTTCATTTTGTCAATTGTGTAAATACACATACTCAGGGCATAACTTCACCTTGTCAATTGTGTAAATACACATACTCAGGGCATAACTTCACTTTGTCAATTGTGTAAATACACATACTCAGAGATAACTTCATTTTGTCAATTGTGTAAATACACATACTCAGGGCATAACTTCATTTTGTCAATTGTGTATATATACATCAACTAAGGGCATAATTTTGTTTTGTCAATTGTGTATATGCACATTTTTTTTTTTGTGCATATGCTAAAACAACTGAATAAATTATGGAGTGGGACAGATAGAACTGCAAAAATTAGATTGTTAAGAGCATGCATCTTTCCCATTGCAACATGAGCCTGTGAGACCTGGACACTTACTAAACAAGCTGAACAGCGCATAAATGCATTTGAATATAAATGTTATAGATGGGTTCTACAAATCAGCACAATGAAATACAAACTAGCAATATGAATTCCCCACAGTCTTGAATCAGCTGCAACACAATGACAGATAGTGGTAGGTTGGGAATAAAACAACAAGAACTCCAACTCTTATTATAATACAGCAGCCTGAATGATCAAATGCTTACCTCTGTCAGTTCACATGAAGACATGTCAAATCTGGGCTCTGGATCTTGTTGAGCCTGAAATTATCAATATATTCCACCTCATGAATCATCATCATCAAGTGCCATGCCTAAAGGTCTCGAATCAGGTCTGTGTTCTTGTCCTGACCATGCCATGGTGCCAAACCATCAAGGTATCTATCCCTTTGTCTTCCTATTGCTCTCCTCCCAACAAGATTGCCAGTCGTCACTAAATTCTCAAGTCCATTCTCCTCAAAACACGTCCAAAAAATCTTAACTGTCTACGTCTAATTTCTCCAATAAATCTCCGTCATTTATTTGTCTCTTGAAGGACTGTCTCATTTGATTTTCTGTCCATCCATGGTATTCATTGAATGTTTCTCATGAATGAATCAATCAATACACTAGTTCTTCTTCTTCATGTCTCTGTCACACTTATTTGAGAAGGCTAGGCACCTGATCCTACTACCCAAGAGATCAGGGGAACATGTGATATTATTACACACCAATGGCTATTACCTTTGATGAGGTCGAACCTGGTACCTACTGTGCCTGAGGCGGACGCCGTAATGCCCCCCCCCCCCCCACCTCCTCCACTAATTCTATACTTTTAAATGTCTAACTCAGATGACCTTGTCAACGAATGAGTGAAATAAACAGAAACATCATAATGTCAATAGTTGAACGGACTGTAACACTGTTGATCAACTTGCCACATACAAAATAAACTTTACTAAAATCCATTAGAACTGGGGTATAATAGCTTCATCCCTCTTCTGTGCCTCCACCTTGTAGCAGTAGAGGGGACTTGCATTGACCTCAAGAGCCATGTTGACAGTAGAGTAGTGCGGTCAGCATGGCTGAATGGATAAGAACATGTGTTCTTGAACATCCGGTGTGCTGAGGCCCAACCCCTACACAGTCAGTTGGACTAAAATGTTGACTTCTTGTCCTTAACTTGGGGATGTAAATTACAAGTACCTCTCAAGTCGGAGTTGGTCCGCCTGATGGTGAGGGACAGTGGTAATAGGGAAAGCTAATCCACATGCAAATTTCAGTCCAGTGCTACTAGAAGTAATATATATGAACTACGCTTGAGTTCAAAGCGAGCGAGCGAGCACACACACAAAATGTAGAGTAGATACTAACAGGATCTTTCATATATATCACATGTTTGAGGGCTTCAGTAGTGAAGAGATCAAGTTGTCTGCTTCACACTCTGAAGGTCATGAGTTTGTTGTCGGACTACATCATCCAGACAAGCCCAATTTTATCAGACCCCCTTGGGGGGTCATTTCTGGAGCTATGGAATATGTGCTTTGTGTGATGCTCTCGACAGGCTGCTTGCATTTTGTGGAGACAGACTGAGACAGATGGAGTAAATGAGGTGTGATTAAGCAGATTCTCTCAACTTTAACCTTTCATACATAGAGACAATGCTGGCCCATAAGTTCTGATGAAAAACAGTACATACAACATAACTCCAAGAGTGTTCCTACTCTCATCTTCAAGCTCTAACACTTAGATCCAAGGGTAGAGTATTCCTACACTTGAATTCAGACTAACACTTAGATGAGTTGACTTTTCCTACTCTCATCTTCAGGCTCTAATATACACAGGAGTAGAAAACCTCTCAAAATGATGCCTTAACCCTACCAGACTGCTGTACCAATTTTTCGGTAATTTCCTAATCTGCCGCTATACTGCTGTACCTAATTTTCGGAATTGTGCCTAGTACGTGAAAAAAATGCGTCACAAAATAAAAATAACCAACCAATCGTGGTCAAACCTCATGGTTAGCCATTGCAAATGTCTGCCCCCATAGGTTTGAATTGACTTTGCGTGATTTAACGCGAAAAAATTTATGAAAATTCACAATGTAACGAGCGGCTGATGAACCAAGCACTTCAACAAGAAAATGAAGTAGGTCTAGGCTTTTCACAGTCCAACAGGTGATCAATACTTTGGTTTATTACGACTCGATTGGCACACAAAGGTGGAATATTGGCGCTAGATGAAAGGTAAACCTATTTTCTACAATGTCTCCAAGTTACATCTTATTCTAACCACTTGTTTGCATGTAAATAATATTTTTCTATATCATGTTGGTTTTTTCTATTTAGTGCTCAGGAGCCCAGATAATAGGGACAGTTAGGTTCATGGCCACAGGTCTGGTGGGGTTAATGACTGGTTTAATTGTGACTGCAAAGCCCAGCATCGCCTCTACATATGTAATGAAAGTCACAGAGCACTTCATAAACAAGGATCTCTCATGTCAGACCGGGACAGAGACCAGACAAAGTGAGACACACAAACTTGATGTCTTGCAGGTAGACTAAGGACAGACAAAAACTAAAGAAGGCAAATATGAAATAAACGTCTGCCAAGCTGGATAGACTAAGCCACAGGCCTGACAAAACAGTACAATGTAACTTGCTTTATGATGAAAAGGCTGACTAGAACAGCACTTTGTGTCTTTTAAACCTTGTGTTCAGCAGGAATTGAGGTCACATACCCTTTGAGGGCAACCAACCCAGCATCATAAAAAGGGCATAAAACATTTGTCTGGATAGGAAAGGCAGTAAAGATGGATCTGATTACCCCACCTAACAATAATGAAACCTAATATAATATGTTTAAGGTGTACTGCAGGATATTCTGTACCTTTAACTGACTGGCACCTTACTGTCTTGATAAACAATAGTTTGTAAAATGGGAGTTATACCTCTCCACAGCACAGAGCCTAGGCTAAATTTAGAGACCACATGCTGCCCAAGCAGCATAATCCCTCTCTCAGCCTGCCTGGTTTACTCCAGTGGAAATCAATCAATCAATCATGTGCCATGCCGGAAAGCGTGGGCGGTCATGACTCGCCATTTCACTCGATCACCAGAGTCGTGGATCAGCTCAGTGTTCCTGTCTCGTCCATGCCATGTGGCCAAGCCATAGAGGTATTTTCCTCTCGGTCTTCCTCTTGGTCTGTTCCCTTCGATCTTGCCAGTTGTCACTAAGTTCTCCAGTCCATTTCTTCTCATAACATGTCCAAACAATTTTGACTGTCTACGTCTAATTTCTCTAATCAATCTACAATTTTCATTTGTCTCCTGTAGTACTTGGTCATTGGTTTTTCTATCTGTCCATGGTATTCTTTGCATTTTCCTCAGAAACCACATTTCTGTAACCATCAGATGTTTTTCAGCTTGACTGCACATTGTCCAAGTTTCACATCCATACAAAAGAACAGGCTCTATGTATCCCCTCAACACTCTTTTCCTCGTTTCAATTGACATCTTTTTATTGGTCAGAATGTTTTTCATCTTGCTAAAGGCTACTTTCGCCATGGCGATTCTTGTTCTAATCTCTTCAAGGCATCTCCCATCAGATGTTATGACTGTTCCGAGATAATTGTACCGATTCACTTGTTGAAGAATATTCCCATTTACTTGTATATTACAACACCAATATGTATGGAACAAGGAAAGCTGCCGACCAGCAATGCAATACTCTAACTATCCACCTGTCGGAGCTTCGATCCTGGACCAGTTGCCGACCAAGGCTTAGGACCTTGTCTGCCCTGTCGTGACATTTAGTCTTTAGGTTGCATTTTCTTCGCACTAAGGTAAGGCTTGTACCCTCCCAATTATGCTCCTCTGCCCGAAGCCATTGGCAGAATGTGGGGTGTTGGGTTTGGTGAGCGCTGCCCAATATTTGGCACTAATAGAAAGCAGGCAGTACCATCTACTGTTATACCTTTAACAACTTACAATACTATATAGCAATAGAAACAAACCCATCTACTGTCCCCTCTACATAGAAAAAACTGAAACATTGCTACATCCCACTTTGCATAGTAACACAACCACAATACCTGCAGACAAACAAAACGCCTAAATACTGCTTTCAAACCACATAGCAACAAAAACCAAACTCAGCTACTTTCTACACCACACAAAATTTAAAACAAAATCTTGCCACTAGTGATACAACACAGAAACTACTTAGTTTCACAAAATACAGGAACATGTTGCTGCTACAAATGAGGAGCACTTGTGCTATTGTCAGAAAACCAATGGACTGTTAAGAGCTACCTCTTCTTCTCTTACCCTTCATCTCCCAATAAAACATAGGCTCTCGCCTAGGTCACGCAAAGTCATTTGTAGACTTTTTTTTTTGCCCTCACTTGCTTTGAACTCAAGCATAGTCCATACACACTATTTACAGTAGTGATGGACTGAATGTTGCATGTGGATTAGATTTCCCTATTAACAGTGTCCTCCGCCATCAGGCGAACCCACTCCGACTTCAGAGGTACTTGTAATTAATGTCACCAAGTCAAGGACAACAGGTCAACATTTTAGTCCAGCTGTCTAGTGTAAGGGTTGAACTACTAACCTCGGCATCAGCACAACAGATGTTTAAGAACATACGTTCTTGCCCATTCGGCCATGCGAACCTGCAGACTTGTGACTGGCGGGATTTTGCAGCTAAAGCTTTCTAAGGGATGAGGTAGTCTGTCTCTCGTCAGCCTTCCTTAGTCATAGCTAGGTTGTTTTTTGTTTTTTTTTTGCATATTCTTTACAGGACATCAGTGCCAACACCAGAATTTTACAGCTGTCATTGATTTCTTGGCAAGATTATGCTCAGTAGTTTGCCATTGCTTTCTGAGCGGCCGGCTCACTTATCCCATAAGTTACCAACGTAGCAAGAACCGCTTCCAATTCTCGCGCGCTGTGGTACCCCATGTGGATAAACAGGATTACGGAGAAAGTCGTTTAACCTCTGGGGCAAGGTGACCGGCTTGGGCATATCAGGGGACAAAGGTAGGTTACAAAGTTACTATTCCTTGCTCCCCTTACAACACACGTGTGAAGGTATCTGCTCATACCTTGAGGAGTTATACCATCATCAAATACAGGAATATAAGCAGCCAGATGGCCTCACATAAATCTGCTAATGTACGCAACCTGTCTTATAATGATAACACTGCCCCAAACACCGGACATTTAACTGTTCTTATTTGGCTCTGTGGCAAAGAAGTTACAGACGCAATTCGAAATTCCGCATATCACGTTCGAAACACAGCTGTGGGCGATTTTGGAAGCAGACGGCCTTGCGCTGGTTTCAGATACAAAGGAATGATTGCCGGTCATTCAGACAGCGATGGCAAACTACTGAACATAAATTTGCCAAGAAATCACAAACAGCCAAATAATGCCGTTTGACTGCAACATTCTGTAAAGGATATGCAACTAACTTTTTTTTTTTAATCCTGATAAGTACAACACTACCTCACTCATCAGCAATTCCTAAACTTATCCACACCTCAGAAATGAAACACCAAACCATTCACCTGTGATTCCTGAACTTTTTTTTTATCCTAACCAGTACAACACAACCATACTCACCAACAATTTCAGACCTTCTCTTATCCTGACTAGTACAACATTATCACACTTAACAATTCCTGAACTTCTCTTGTCCTGACAGCAATAATACTGACCCACTCACCAACAACTCTTGATCCTGCTGCCTTTTCCTACATTTCTCACTCTGCCGGCGAAACAGTGGCATTTTCCTACTGGATTCAGATTTCTTCACACTGCCCCCTGAAGCTTCGCCTGTGAGTAATCCAAAATTGAAATAACGGATTCAATCTATGGTTCCCATATGGTGCAATGATTGGAAGATGAAGTGAAAGCTTAAAGACAAGGGATTTTGAATATTTTTTTGAAAAAACTATGAGACAAAAATTATGAAGATCATTTTATTAATTAATGTTTTTAAGTGAGAAAGTTTAAAGACAAGGATTTTTAATATTAAAAAAAATACTATGAGACAAAAATTATGAAGATCATGTTATCAATTAATTATGTTGTTATGTAGTTTTATTGGTTTACACTTTCTGAATGTCTCTTAATTGTGTTATACAATAGTCATTTTCATGTTATGAATAAGCTCTATCGGGAGTTGATGTTTTTGTATTTGAAAGTATTTCTCATCAATAAAAATATTCTATTCATGAACGAACAAACTTTATTTTCAAAGTGCCCTCAGAATAGACGCCAGCAATGGCAATTAAATACAATAGTTTTCTTGTTCAGTACAGTTAGATCTAGACAACTGTATTCACAATTCACATACAGAGCAAACAGACTGTATATTGCTGAATCTGGAAATTATTTTAAAATGCAATTTTTTTTGTTTAGTTAGTTTGTATAGTTGACAAGGAGCTATGCTGATAACGTCATTGAATTTTCAACAAAGATATTTTTAATTAACATGTAATAACGGTTGATGTGTCATTTAAAACATACTTTAAATATTATAGAGACAGAATGTCAAACATGCAACACTAAGTGGGAGGAAATACATCTACTTCAAATCTTCCCTAGTTATCACAATTATTGTTTGTCCATGTTTGTCACAGAGAACCATGTTATTATCTGTCAGTCTTAGATCTTGGCTGATAATGCAATGTCTGAGCCCGGAAATGTCTCAGATGACACACCAGACAACAGGACAAATGAAGGTTATACAGCAGTTGTAGAAGTTATATGTAGTGTGACTGAAATACGCGGGGGCTTCAAATGAAAACCTGAAAAGTGTGATAGAAATTACAATAACCATGCCATTTTGTCTTGTAACCTGTCAATATTGTTGTTAAGAATGTCAAAAGTAGTAAGAGCGTGACATCATGGTGCAGACGAACACAGTGACATCATAAGAACAGTTTAACGATGTCCGTCCCACTTTTGACATGCACCAAAGATGAGCAGCGTTCTGTTATCCATTTTTTTTACCAGTGAAGGGGTAGAACCTATAGAAATTCATCAGCGAATGAAGGTCAGGTATGGTGATACATGCCTGTCAGTCCAGCAAGTGTATTAGTGGAGTAGAACATTTTGACTCGCAATCAAATCAAAACGATGTGGACTTCTCAGTAAAGGTGTACTTTTGCAACATGACAATGCTCAACCCCATACTGCCCATGCAACAATTGAAACCATCAAAGACCTGCACTTTCAGTGTGTGCCACAGCCTCTGTACTCGCCAGACCTGGCCCCAAGTGATTTGCATCTGTTTGGACACAAAAAGAGTCATTGGGAGGTTTAAGGTTTTCATTTGAAGCCCTCTCAGATAACCATGCACTTGTAAAAGGGATTTGGTTTGTCAAGGGTAACTTTTATTGCACACAGATATCTCCAAAAGTGCTCCAGTCTCCTCCCATAGATGACAGAAGGAGAATCTCAGCCCAGTGCATGAACTCTGTAGTAGCAACTAGGATCCAAATGTGTGTATGGCAGAATCACACACACACACACGAGTCCTGTAGTAGAACCTGCTGTGGATACGTGAAATATTAGGACCATCATATTTTTTAGGCCTGTGCACTCGGAGGAACAGGTGACTAGTCTTACATCACCTGTAGCAAATAACGAGAACTGGCGCTGAACCCACGGCTGATTATACTCATGCTATTGTCAGGGTAACATCCTTACCATTAAACTGAAATGCCTGCTAAGCAGAAATGTGCGTGTTGTGAATTTTGTGTGTGTAGCTTTTCTAATTTAGAAATATAGCCTGAGCTGCAGCTACACAGTCTGTTCCTGTTTGTTTCCAACTGCAGAGTGAGTTTTAACATATGCAACATGTACACGGTCCTCCATCTTAGACATAAAATCCATCCCTTGATCAAGCTGGAGTATACTATAGATGTTCTTATTATTTTTTTTTTATTCCAACAGACATCACCTTGAGATAAACATGGTCTGCTTGAACCAAAGGTCGGACACCTTAACCCCTGAACTACTCCTCCCTCTGCACTTGTATTAATAATTAATAACTGGACATCATTTTGACTGGAGAAAACTGACAGCTGCCTTGACTCCTCCAATGTTGAAGAGCATAAATACTAAGCAATGCTGAAGGATGTAAATGCTGCACAGCAAATATTATGGTAGATATGCCTCTTTTGATGAATTTTAGAGACTGTCAGATTTCAGTCCGAAGTAGCACCACACTCGCTTTTGCAGGGGTAGAAAAAGCCAGTCACCTCAGTGTTTGGATATTTTTACCTGGCACCCAAATTTTCAATTGTTTTCTTAGTTTGTTTGCAAAACAAATAAGCTGGATTCTGAGAAAAAAGGTTCTGGCTTTTGAATTACATTAAATTTTTTCTACCTCTGCCTTTTTGGACTTTCCATAATACAGAATAACCCCAAATAGATGTCCAGATTTAATGAGTTTTGGATAGCCAGATCAGAAGTGCAAAACTAGACCCATGCTTACATACTTCGTCGATTCTCTGAGCATGATCTGAAAAGTGCAGGGCAGTGCTGCACACAGGCATTGATTGATTCACCTCAGAGGTCCACATTTTGTAGTGATACTGATCTTTGTATATCAGGATATGCAGGCTTCATGGGCAATGAAAGATCAGATGCTGGCTGGAATTATGACTAAATCAGAATACCTCACAATGGATTCTTTTTCTTCTTCGACCCTTTACCCTCCATTGGAGGATAGACCTTCAACCAAACCTCCAAGCCATCCTAACTTTTGTTACTTCATGCAGCTCCATCTATGTCACGATTACTAGTACTGGCCCCTGTGTCACACTCTTCTCCAGTGTTATCTGATCTGCCTGGCCTGGAGGTCTCGCCACCAGGTCTCTTTCTTATTATGTTTTCTTTCATGGTTGGTATGGTTTCTTGGCAAGTTTTGCAGAAGGTAGTTTGCCATTGCTTTCCTTCTGGGCAGTGACTGTACTAGTCGGTGGCCATAGCCATTGTCTCTATGCCATCCCCATATTACTCATCTGTGTCTAATTCTCTTCTCAATGTGTTCTTAGATTTCCCTCTATTTCATTTGCGCTATGGGTTTCAGACAATGGACTTTCTAGTGATAGTATTCTCATGTTTTCTTAGCAGAATGTTAGACAGGCCTGCGTGGCCAATTCTTAACCCTTTAAAAATAAAGTTTGTTCATTCATTCGTTCAGTGCGTCTTGTCCAGCATCAGTGTCTACCATAATGGTCTGAGTCAACATTATGACAACCTTAGAGTTGGGCTAAAACAAAGACTTTCCAATGATTGATTCAAAATCAATGCAAATGCTTGGATTTAAGATTAGAATGGCCAAAACAAAGAACAACATCCAGCACAGGAGGAGCTTGTCAATCACCTTCTTTTTTTAACAATCCATTCACTCACTTTGAACTCAAGCGTAGTCCATAATACGTGCTACTACTTCTAGTGCACTGGACTGATTTTTTTGCGTGGGTTGGCATTCCCAATTACCAGTGTCCCTCGCCATCAGGCAAACCCGCTGCAATTTCAGGGGTACCTGTAATTAATGTCCCCAAGTCATCATCATCATCATCAAGTGCCCTGCCAGCTGGCGTATGTGTTTATGACTCTTCACAGATCTCGGTCTTTGATGTTCTGGATCAACTCTGCTGATATTTCTCCATGCCAGCATCATTTCTCTTGGTCTGCCTCTGCCTCTCTTCCCTTGATCTTTCCAGTTGTCACGATATTCTCCAATGTCTCTCTTCTCATCACATGACCAAAGAAAGCTGTATGTCTCCAAGTCAAAGACGAGAAATAACATTGTAACCAACTGACTGATGTAGAGGTTGAACCCGCTACCTTGGCATCAGCACACCGGATGTTTAAGAATGAGCGCTCTTATCTATTCTGAAATGCGGACCTGCAACCAGCCTTCAACTGGCACAGTTAGTCAATGTATGCTGATTGATTGATTGATTGATGATTGATTGATTGATTACAGAGGAGATCAGAGTAGATGTGTCTGGAGTGCAATGATTGATTGATTACAGAGGAGATCAGAGCACCTGTGGGTGTGTCTATGTTGTACGTGGCTTGAAACTTGGCATAGCACTATTTATTCTGTCAGAAGTTTGCTTCTTCTTCGCTTTCTTTTGAGCTTACTTCCATAGTAGTTTATCTCCTACTGTTGAAATTGGGAGTGTATGACCTCCTCAAGGGATCACACCTTTACCTACCTTCGGTGTACCTCTACTTAATACTAGTGTCCTTTTGCTATCAGGTGTTAGAGTATGGTAATCCATACTGACCTGAACTGCATCCTGTCGCCATCCCCTTAAAGTGATACCTCCATCTTCATTCTCTTACTATGACTGCCCTCATCTTCAGTCTCATGAGGTCACTCTTATGTAGCTTCCATATCACTCACCAAAAATAACAGACACCTGGCACTCAAGAAGTATCAGAGCTGACAATGGTAAACGAGCATACAAAAGAGGGCACTCCATACGACATATGTGCTGCATGTGGGTCGTGATGACAACTGCCACAGGGTGTCTATATATGTAACAACACATTTCCTTGAGCATGGCAACCACATCATTTCAGGTGTTGAGATTCAATCTAGTGCATCTGTGACTTTCTAGTTGTCAGTTTCTGTGTGCCCTCTGACATCCGCTTCTTTCACAACCCAATGAGTAAAAAACACTGAGTACAAACAAAACTTATCCTACTGACAAACTAGTTAGTTTGTTTAGTTAGTTAGTTAGTTTAGTTAGTTAAGTTAGTTAGTTAGTTTAGTTTAGTTAGTTAGTTAATTAGTTAGTCGAGGTTCCAACTTCACAGCAACGGGTCGTCCCCATTATGCTCCGTTCCTGTTAGTTAGTTAGTTAGTCTTTCCTCTTGAGCCTAAGGCGGCACATAGGGCAGAAGTCATGGTTCTCCATGTCCGGCGGTTCGCTGCTACTTGTTGTAGATCCTGGATGTTCACTTGGCAGTTTAATGAGCCTTCTCTGATGATGGTTCTACGCAGGGTCTCTCTTGGTCTTCACACAAAATGCTCCCCACTGTCCAATGTGAAAAGTGGAATAGATGGGAGTCTCGGCAATCCAAAAGCCCGCACAGGTAAACTGTGCATAATGCTGCCGCCAGAATGCCAACACAAAATAAATCCACGAAAACCACAGTTCACTATCGATGGACTCGGCAGTCACCAGAAAGACCTCATTGACCTGGGTTTTCTCACATGGCTCGGTCTTTTACCGCAGGGCGACCCGCCGAAAGTGTCGCATAAAGCGCAAACTCCGCAGCTTCAGCGCTGACTCCCGGGAGTCTCCTGAAAAATGCATTCGTGAACCGAAAAGGCAAATCAGTCAATTCAGCAACAGCCGGTAGCCATTGTTCCGAACATGCAGGTCACCGTACAGGACAGATGTAAAAGCATCCCCCACGAATTTCACAGCTCACAGTGTCGCCCATGCACTCACTCAGTAGCAGGGCGGTGGAACCATGTACTACCAGTCCAACATGAAGAAAATGCGATTGCAAACCGTAGCTGCAAGCATAAACATGCCACAGGCCTTAACGGTTCAACGCCTAACCGCCATGTTAGCGACCTGAAGACCCTCCTACTGACAAACATACAACAGAATGAAAACTTGTAATAGTTGAGTACCTGATACTGTTTACTCTCTAGCAGGCAATTCTTGATTCAATTGCAGTAACTTTAATTATTATTACATTCCACTGCATTTTCCCATTTCTATGAAAACCAGGAGACAAATGAAAATCGTAAATTGATTAGAGAAATTAGATGTAGACAATCAAAATTTTTTGGACATGTTATGAGAAGAAATGGATTGGAGAACTTAGTGACAACTGGCAAGATCGAAGGGAACAGACCAAGAGGAAAATACCTGGATGGCTTGGCCACGTGGCATGGACGAGACAGGAACACTGAGCTGATCCACGACACTGGTGATCGAGTGAAATGGCAAGTCATGATCGCCCACACTTTCCGGCATGGCACATGATTGATTGATGAAAACCATCAGAGGTTCAGACATGTACATTAGACTGCCCCAAAATACAACACCCAGTATCCAACCACTCACATTGGCAACTAGTTTTAACTGTAACACCATCAATGAGTCTGACCGGAGCCTAGTGAATTTCAGTGTTCTATGATGCATCCATTCTGTTGGATTTCAGTTGTATGCAAAATCAAGGTTATTGTTTAACATCTGTCCATTTTCAGAGTCCAACAATGGTTTGATCCCTTATGGCCAAATTTTAATGAGTCTCCTATGCTCCCTCCCATTTTTACTGCAGCACTCTAGCTAGGAAGAGAATGAATGACACAAGAAAGAGACAATTTTAACAAAGAGCTTTTCAATCTCAACATCTATAAGAAGAAAACAAACATGAAATAATCTGATAAGCAAAGACCAAATGGAACCTGGATGTATGACCCAGGTATACAAACATCTTCTGCCATGCAAACACAACACAAGATCCACACATTCAAAAAGACACCACCACCACCAAGCAAAGCAACACATGATCATCTGAAAGTTAAAAACAAAATATCAACCTTTCTTCTTTCTGCTTAAAAATGGCATCCTTCTGGACATGCATATCTGAAAGAAAAACACAGACTTGCTGCACAGAAAACAACATGGCACTACAGCTAAACATAGCATGTACATCCTGAGTATGCTCACCAGTAGCAGTTCCTCAATAACAAGAAAACTGTGCTGGTCCTTTGTAAGATGTGGCAATCAACCCCAACCCTTGGCTGACTTTCTAGGCAATATGACGTTCAGTAATTTACCACTGCTTTCTGAACTAGGAGTCAAATGTTGAAGTTCAACTGATCGGTGTAGGGGTTGAACTACCTATCCCACCATCAGTGCACCGGAAGTTGAAGCACAAGTGCATTAAGACTCATGACCACGTAAACCTCTAGCCTCACAATACAGTGTCAAAATCTGGTCAATTAACTGTATACGGTCTATTGACCCTACCATGTCCCCC
This sequence comes from Cepaea hortensis, assembly GCA_963921405.1. Lineage (NCBI taxonomy): Eukaryota > Metazoa > Mollusca > Gastropoda > Stylommatophora > Helicidae > Cepaea > Cepaea hortensis. The sequence goes on along the minus strand of OY992883.1, from coordinate 33,617,961 downwards.
TATCATATCCAAATGTAGTGAACTGACCCCTACTATGTCCAAATGTAGTGAACTGACCCCTACTATGTCCAAATGTAGTGAACTGACCCCTACTATGTCCAAATGTAGTGAACTGACCCCTACTATGTCCAAATGTAGTGAACTGACCCCTACCATGTCCAAATGTAGAGACTGACACCTATCATGTCCAAATGTAGTGAACTGACCCCTACTATGTCCAAATGTAGTGAACTGACCCCTACCATGTCCAAATGTAGTGACTGATGCCTATCATGTCCAAATGTAGTGAACTGATGCCTATCATGTCCAAATGTAGTGAACTGACGCCTATCATGTCCAAATGTAGTGAACTGACCCCTACCATGTCCAAATGTAGTGAACTGACCCCTATCATGTCCAAATGTAGTGAACTGACCCCTACCATGTCCAAATGTAGTGAACTGACCCCTATCATGTCCAAATGTTATGAACTGACCCCTACCATGTCCAAATGTAGTGAACTGACCCCTACCATGTCCAAATGTAGAGACTGACACCTACCATGTCCAAATGTAGTGAACTGACGCCTATCATGTCCAAATGTAGTGAACTGATGCCTATCATGTCCAAATGTAGTGAACTGACCCCTACCATGTCCAAATGTTATGAACTGACCCCTACCATGTCCAAATGTAGTGAACTGACGCCTATCATGTCCAAATGTAGTGAACTGACACCTACCATGTCCAAATGTAGTGAACTGACGCCTATCATGTCCAAATGTAGTGAACTGACCCCTACCATGTCCAAATGTAGTGAACTGATGCCTATCATGTCCAAATGTAGTGAACTGACCCATACCATGTCCAAATGTAGTGAACTGACCCCTACCATGTCCAAATGTAGTGAACTGATGCCTATCATGTCCAAATGTAGTGAACTGACGCCTATCATGTCCAAATGTAGTGAACTGACCCCTACCATGTCCAAATGTAGTGAACTGACCCCTATCATGTCCAAATGTAGTGAACTGACCCCTACCATGTCCAAATGTTATGAACTGACCCCTACCATGTCCAAATGTAGTGAACTGACCCCTACCATGTCCAAATGTAGTGAACTGACCCCTACCATGTCCAAATGTAGTGAACTGATGCCTATCATGCCCAAATGTAGTGAACTGATGCCTATCATGTCCAAATGTTATGAACTGACCCCTACCATGTCCAAATGTAGTGAACTGACCCCTACCATGTCCAAATGTAGTGACTGATGCCTATCATGTCCAAATGTAGTGAACTGACCCCTACCATGTCCAAATGTAGTGAACTGACCCCTACCATGTCCAAATGTAGTGAACTGACCCCTACCATGTCCAAATGTAGTGAACTGACCCCTATCATGCCCAAATGTAGTGAACTGACCCCTATCATGTCCAAATGTAGTGACTGATGCCTATCATGTCCAAATGTAGTGAACTGACCCCTACCATGTCCAAATGTTATGAACTGACCCCTACCATGTCCAAATGTAGTGAACTGACCCCTACCATGTCCAAATGTAGTGAACTGACCCCTACCATGTCCAAATGTAGTGAACTTACCCCTACCATGTCCAAATGTTATGAAATGACCCCTACCATGTCCAAATGTAGTGAACTGACCCCTACCATGTCCAAATGTAGTGAACTGACCCCTACCATGTCCAAATGTAGTGAACTGACCCCTATCATGTCCAAATATAGTGAACTGATGCCTATCATGTCCAAATGTAGTAAACTGACCCCTATCATGTCCAATGCAGTGAATTGACCCCTATAATGTCCAAATGCAGTGAATTGACTCCTATAATGTCGAAATGTAATAAACTGACCACTATCATATCTAAATTTAGTAAACTGACCCCTACTATGTCCAAATTAGTAAATTTACCCCTACCATGTCCAAATGTAGTGAACTGACCCCTATTATGTCAAAATGTAGTAAGCCGACCCTGATCATGTCCAAATGTAGTAAACTAACCTACATCATGTCCAAATGTAATAAAATGGCAAAGAAAGAGGGATGACTGCTACTGAACTAATACAGAAGATAAATGAACATAAAGTGTGACTATGGTGCTCCAAAAACAAAGACATACAATAATTTGAACATTATAAAGATTTTATTTTAAAAATCAGAAAGCGAGAATACTTAGCCAGCAACAGAAATATCACATTCCAAACAGTTTCTCCGTCACATTTGGTTTACTGTTGTTTTAAAAGTATTATTTCTGTTTCCATCTAAATATTTTTGTTTTCAGTATTTTTTTTTCCTTGGTTGAAAGACATGCAATTTTGGATGTCTTTTGTTCATCAAGGTCATATTTTAAGTTCATTCTTTTAAACTCAACTAACCCTAATACACGGAAATATTAATTGTTAGGGAACCATTGAGACCATCCATCCATCCATCATGTGCCATGCCGGTAAGCGTGGGCGGTCATGTTTTGCCATCTCACTCGATCACCAGAGTCGTGGATCAGTTCCGTGTTTCTGTCTCGACCATGCCACATGGCCAAGCCATTCAGGTATGTACTTCTCGGTCTTCCCCTTGTTCTCTTCCCTTCGATCTTGCCAGTTGTCACCAAGTTCTCCAAGTCATTTCTTCTCATAACATGCCCAAAGAATTTTGACTGTCTACGTCTAATGACTCTCATCAGTTTACGATCTTCATTTGTTTCTTGAAGGACTAGTTCATTGGTATTTATTTTTTCTGTCCATGGTCAATCAATCAATCAATCTTGTGTCATGCCGGAAAGCGTAGGCGGTCATGACTCGCTATTTCACTCGATCATCAGTGTCGTGGATCAGCTCAGTGTTCTTGTCTCGTCCATGCCATGTGGCCAAGCCATCCAGGTATTTTCCTCTCGGTCTTCCTCTTGGTCTGTTCCCTTCGATCTTGCCAGTTGTCACCAAGTTCTCCAATCCATTTCTTCTCATAACATGTCCAAAAAATTTTGACTGTCTACGTCTAATTTCTCTAATCAGTTTACGATGTTCATTTGTCTCCTGTAGTACTTGGTCATTGGTTTTTCTGTCTGTCCATGGTATTCTTTGCATTTTCCTCAGAAACCACATTTCCACAGCCATCAGATGTTTTTTCAACTTGAATGCTCATTGTCCATACTTCACATCCATACAAAAGTACAGGTTCTATGTACCACTTCAACACTCTTTTTCTCGTTTCAATTGATATCATTATTATGTTTTTCATCTTGCAAAAGGCTACCTTGCCATATGATGGGCACCCCTAAAACATGATACAAGAAAAGAGGAAAAGGGTTTTCCCAAATGGACACCAAACCGAACCATTAACATGAAAACTAAGGAGAACCCAAGACGTCACAGGACAACATAAACAGTGGTTGTGTGGTTCTAGGAAAGCGCGGTTGTGTTTTTCACGAAGCCCATGTTCGGTGAAGATCTGAAGATCTGGATGCAAGGATTTCTAGGTCCGGCTAGGAAAGAATAGAAGGAGGATTAGTCTGACGGAATGAACAATCAATGGAAGGACTGAAATCACAGAACCTAGACGAGTATGAATTCGGAATGGCGAAATAGGAAACTGCGCCCAAGGTGGAATCAGATATTGCAAGGACTTAGTCGTAGGCGAGGTATAAACTCCGTCCCTGCATCAAAGGGACAGTTTAGAGTCTAGGCAAGCCTGGTATTGTATCTAGCACATGAATAAAAGTGTGTGAGCATTCGCTTGGATTGCGTCAGTTGCTTGTTCGCATTGTGTTCCAAGAATTCAAGGAGAGACTTTTTACAGTTATCGATTTTAACGAGCATTATTGCTTTGAGATAATTTCGTGTTGGATTATGCTGAAGTTATAGCTAGGCATACCTTTGCAATGGCAATTCTTGTTCTAATCTCTTCAAGGCATCTCCCATCAGATGTTATGACTGTTCCGAGATAACTGTACCGATTAACTAGCTTAAGAATATGCCCATTTACTTGTATATCACATTGTGGTAATTCCTTCTTCCAAGTGACAACCATAATCTGTGTCTTCTTACTATTCAATTCTAACCCTCGTTGTTCACTGTGTGACATAACTGCATCTACTAAATGTCGCAGGTCCTGTTCATTGTCTACAATCAAGACTGTATCATCTGCATATCTAATGTTATTGATGTATCTTCCCCCAATGTTGATTCCTTCCATATCTTCTATCTTCTTCTTCAGCATTCCGAGCCACTGAGGTTCTTTGCTGCAGATACAAGCCGTCTCCATTCGTCTCTCTGGTTGACCTTCTCTTGCCAGTCGTTGATTCCAAGTGTTTGTAGGTCTGTATGTATATTATCTCTCCACCGTCTTCTTGGTCTACCTCGGGGTCTACGGTCATTTATTTCCTGAGTGTAAGCGAGTTTTGTTTCCCTATTATCTTCCATTCTTTCTATATGCCCCAGCTATTGCAGTCTATTAGCCTTCACGATACCAGTGATTAGCAGGGACTTAAACAGATCATAAATGTCTTTGTTGCTTCATATCTTCTATATTTCTGAAAATGTTTCACTGTACAGGGAAAAATGATCTGGAGACATTACACATCCCTATCTCATACCTCTTTTCTTCTTTTTCTGCATTCATCCGGAGTTTTTTTTTTCCGGATGTGATTGCGTTGTGCCTGTTTACAGCAGAGCTGCATTCTTGCGCCGTTAGGCCGACACATCCGACTTCTGCAGGCATTTGTTGACCGGGTTAACCTTCCCGGGATACCTCTTTTAATTATGGCAGCTTGTTGTTTCCAATATATATTTTTTACAAGTCTAAGGTCTTTTCCATCAATTTGTAGATCTTCAAGCATCCTTATCATGTCGAAATGTCTCACTTTATCGAAAGCCTTTGTGTAGTCAATAAAGTAAAGATATAGACCTTTGTTTACTTCTATAGAACGTTCAATTACTGTTCTCAGCATATACACAGCATTTACTGTACCCTTGCCTTCTACAAACCCACATTGTTCTTCTCCTATTTCGGGTTTTATTTCTTCCTAATTCTTTGCATAATAAATCTCGACAATCTTCGTGATGTGGCTCCCACTGAGACCACACATAAACAAATTCACACTAATGATTGGCGTCATATGTTAGTTAAGTTAGTTGCATATCTTCTACAGGATATAGCAGTCAACCCCAGTATTTTTTTTACTGCTCGTGATTCCTGGAGTTCAGTAGTTTGCCAAATTGATGGAAAAGACATCAGACCAGTGGTTCTCAACCGGTGGGGAATTTTGGAGGCAATAGGTTCAAATGCCAGTATAGTTACTATGGCATTCAATTTTTATGTTTACTATTGTGTCCTCTAATCTCTACTTCTTCATTCTACTTCTATCAGTGCCAAATTTGTTTACAAATTAACCCTATCATACCTGGATGTTATGAATTAACCAATCTTCTTCTTCTGCCTTTCTCAACAAATTCAAGTCAAGCTATTTCTAGACTTGTTTGTAATTGGCTGGATTTTACAGCTCTCTGTCTTAGCCAGGTGTCCTGCCTCTGCTACTGTTACATGTAAATTATTTATCACATCTGGAATCCAGCTACAACGTAGTCTTTCATTTTTCTGCTTCCCTGCTTAGACTTCTTAGTTAAACCACACAGAATTCAAACCGTGTAACTTCATCCTACAATGTCAACATATACTGGCACCCTATAATGCCTATGTGTGGTAGTCCAGCCTAATATTATTTCAAGATTGCGTTAATGCAAGAACCGATTGCTTGATATTGTTTTTCCCTCCATACTTTACGATTCTGTACTTCATAGTCCTTCTGAAATTCATTTTATACCCTAAGTAGACCCGCAAATCACCTTTTATGTAGACGTCTAGACGTGTTCTAGTATGTGTTATTAAATTTAGCTTCCATTTTATGTATGCTGTGCAGGGGCGCGCGCGCACGCGGGGGAGGGGGGATTTATAGGGAAGATATATGAAAGGGGGGGGGGAGGGGGTTGACATTCTGAATATATGGTGAAGGGGTGCATGAGCAAAAAAAAAAGGTTGAAAACCACTGCTCTAAGCCATAGCATGAGGTAGGGTGGCCAGTTCCATTCTTCATCCCCTTTTCCATCCAAGATAAATCTGAGAAAATAGAAAATTGTTTTAGATAAGGTTAGGAATTTAAACCAGATAAATCTGAGAAAATAGACAATGGTTTTAGATAAGGTTAGGAACTTAAACCAGATAAATCTGAGAAAATAGACAATGGTTTTAGATAAGGTTAGGAATTTAAACCAGATAAATCTGAGAAAATAGACAATGGTTTTAGATAAAGTTAGGAATTTAAACCAGATAAATCTGAGAAAATAGACAATGGTTTTAGATAAGGTCAGGAATTTAAACCAGATAAATCTGAGAAAATAGAAAATGGTTTTAGATAAGGTTAGGAATTCGAACCAGATACCTCTGAGACAATAGAAAATGGTTTTAGATAAGGTTAGGAATTTACACCAGACCAGTGGCTTAACTGCACAATGTTGAAATAAAGTCAACGAATCCTACAAAACCCATCTGACAGTTGTTTTCATATTTGACTATTTTATGTTTGTATTTATAAACATGCCTCTCCATAAATGTCGTTGGAGATGGGAATTTGTGGAGAGGCATGACTGCCCATACCAGCCAGCAAGGTCTGGACAATGATGATATATAACCAAAGGTTACGGGTTCCATTCCAGTCTCTGTCATTCACAAGTGCAGTTTTCTCTAAGACTACTCGGGGTCATGACTGGAGTTACGAAGTTTGTGCTTTGTGTGGCGCTTTTGCCAGACCGCCATGTAAAAAGATACCAAGTCATATCGGATAAAACTCTGTGCAATGAAGTTCGTCCGTTTTGCCTTTTAAACATTTTTTTTAAATCACAATTAATAGGTAAACTAATTACTTTTATAATAAAAAAAATTACTCTTACCATGGAAAATATTATTATGTAAGTATTTTGATTAGATAATATCAATGAAAATTATAAGGAACAGTATTTCTGAGGTCTTTGTGCAAGGCAAACTGATAGTAACTAAAGGATTACAACAATAAACTACTAAAGGAAAACAGCCTAAATTTTGTTAATACAGGATGAGTATCCTCAAACTGTAATCTCAAAATCTGAAACTGTGCTCTCACATAAAGCAATCCAGTGAGGTAATACTAAGACTTACTGTTCTGCATATAGAAAAATGATGTGAATCAATGGTGTTCGGACATATCACACTAACATATTTTATACATCTTTAATGTCAGATGCCTATGACAATTTATTTTATGTTTTTTTTAGTCTGTAAATTATTATAAATATAAAAATATGGCCTGGCATTGATATTTCTTTTAAGATAACAGTCACATGAAAAAGAAGGGTTAAAGCTATGACGATTTCTTTAGCATGAATAACTTAACTCTTGTGTTCCTCAGCAGATAAAATTAAAGTTACAAAAATGACACCATAGCCTGCATAAGCGGAGCTTGATAACAGCTGCAAGAAGCCATATAAAGTAGAAAAGTTATCAATTTCCTGAAGGATGGGACAGTTGCCAGTCCAGATGGTTTCCCAGTTAAGATATTAAAGCTGATATAAATACCTCAACTGAATTACTGCACACATTATTTAGCAGAATCTAGGAGACTGAAGCCGGTCTCCCTGACTTAGGGGTTAAACAACTTTCTCCGTAATCCCGTTTATCCACATAGGGTAACGCAGCGGGCAAGAATTGGAAGCGGTTCTCACTGAGTTGGTAACTTACGGGGTAAGTCAGCCGGCCGCTCAGAAAGCAATGGCAAACTACTGAGCGTAATCTTGCCAAGAAATCAGTGACAGCAGTAAAATTCTGGTGTTGACAGTGATGTCCTGTAAAGGATATGCGGGGGAGGGGGGGGGGGGCTGAAGAAAGACCAGCAGGTAGGAGAGAAGAATATCTGGTGAAAGGGGATCTATAGGAGAGAGAAAATTATAGAACAACAACATTATTGTCAGTTCCTGGAAAAAGTGTAAGCATGACCATTGTGAAGAGACAAAACTAAGGGGTCAACAGGCAGACTTTTGACCAAACAAATGCAGAATGCCACAGAAGGTATAATAATAAAGCAAAGCACTGAAATGAATTTGCCACATTGTATTGAATATGAGAATGATGAATAAGCCTTTAACAGCAGTGACATGGAATCTTTGGAAACTGAGTACTGAGGCACTATATTTAAAATAAGATCAGGAATGTGACAGGGATGCCTTTTGTCAAATGTATTATTCTTACTGATTATAAATTGGATTATGAGGAGAATAACTAATGCCAGAAATGGAATTCAATGGACTGTAAGAGAGCAGCTTAATGATCTAAACTTCGCTGATGACACCATCCTCCTGTCCGACACATAAAAACAGATGCAAGATAAACTAAAAATACTTGATGGTAGGCCACAAAAATTAGGTCTGAAAATGCATAGGGGAAAGACAAAGATAACGAGAATAAATAAAGTAAATGATAACCTGATCTTCCTTGGTCAAACCTCATTTCAAGAGGTGATATTATACACATATACGTAACAGTGTCAATAAAGATGGAGGATCAGATGAAGATATTAAAATGAGAATGCAAAAGGTGCTTGGAAATTTGTGGAAGTCAGAAGAAATTAAAACAAGTACCAAACTTACAATATTTAAGTCTAACGTGAGGTGCCTCCCACAGCGGCACAACTCTACTGTCCTACAGACTGAAAGAGGCCTACTAAGTCTAATGCTGAATCAGTACTGCTAAATGGATCAGAAACATGAATAACAACTAAAAATATTACTAATAAAATACATATATTAATTACTGATGCCTGTGTAGAGTAAATGGGCTAAAATAATATTACAGAATTTCTAATGCAGAGTTTTAAGAGAGATCCCTAGACATATTCCCGTGAATCATAAGGTAAGAAAACGATGCTGGTGCTGAATAGGAAACACATTGATAAAACCTGATAATAAGAGAAGATGGGTGCAGGATGTGGTGGATGATCTCCAGATGAGTGTATCAGATGCAGGTCATCTTGCTTATGATCGTGAGGTTTTCCAGAAGGTTGTTATGGGAGCTAGGTTCTGTGAAGGACATGCTACTGAATGAGTGAATAAGTGCAACTAGAAAGTCCTTTCTCTGGAGCCCAGAGGGAAAATGAATACCTAAAAACACATAGACAAGAGAAATATAGACAGAGATGAATAATATGAGAACATAACATAGAGATAACTGAAGGTAGGTAGCAAAGACAGGTTATTGAGTTGGTTGAGGGCCTATGCTGCAATAAAATATAAAGGGCAGGAGATACCATGTTAAGGATTAACTCACTCCCTAAAGAGATGTTATTGATACATTTTAAACAAAACTTGCTGTCTTATATATTATTTATAACAGGTTCTTTGACTGTAAACAGTTCATTAATAATGAAAATTTTAGATGCAACAACTCTTGTTCTAAACCAAAATGGAATATCGATGCATACTTTTGAGAGCTTAAATTACTTACACCTCTCTTCAATGTCCGCTCTTAATCTGATCTAGTCTAATTGCTAATTTATACTAACTACACTACTACTACTAATTACACACTAAACTACAGAATAGATTAGTGAATGGAGAAGTAGTGAGTTATGTTATGTCTCTTTTGTATGTAAATGGAAAACTGAGGCAGTGATGAGTGAGTTAAATACACTTGCTTCTGATCACTTTCACTAACCTTAATAAAGACGACTCTGATTGTGATTATCTGATCATTAGATACATAATGTATTGAGTAATATAGTATCCCTACTGCAAGTAACGACATTGATAATTTATTACTATTATTAGTGTCATGATCAAGTACACAATTAAATCACTCATTTATTATTTATTGACTAGACTAGTTCGATTGCGCAAGGCACATACGATTTGTTGATATCGATAATTTAATAACAAAAATCAACAACTAAAGATTAACATAAAATATTCTAATGTCTAAAACAAACGACACAAGTAATATAAATATATACATATTTAAAGGTCTAGATAACAATAATAAAGCGTATACAAATTGATATAATTCATATTGACAGTGTTTATTCCAACCAAACAACCTCAAGTCACATACATAACAAACCTTGCACCTCAGAATATTTCGATAGAAATTTGCTAGTACTAGTAGTCGTCTCACTTTCACGTGTATCCACGCCACTACCTAGTAACTGTGATCAATTGTATGTGCTAGAATATATGTAACTATATTGTTATCACATAACAATGAGGAGAAGTAGATTTCTGGCTGCACGGTCCAGACATGAAGATAAATAATCCTGCAACCACAACATTCTCAGCAAACGTAACCTATTGTCGATTTCTAATAGAATCGATACTAACTGGTATTGCCATAACGATTCCTATTGATGTGGTGTTTTGGGAATAATAATCGATTATGTTCTTCACACGCCCAACTAAGGGAAAATTAATTATATACTGAGACCCCAAAAATGTCATGGTAATATGTTAAGAACATTTTCTAGAAAATGTAACAGAGCAGAGAAGGCTTCTTAAAGTAATCATAAAGCGAAGATTCCCATTGCCTGGTCACACCCTAATCATCATCATCAAGTGCTATGCCAGCTGGCGGAGGCGTTTATGTTTCTCCACATATCTCTTAGTTCAGTGGTTCTCAACCTTTTTTAGCCCGTGCCCCCCTTCACCATATTTTCAGAACGTCATTTCCCCCTACCCCCTTACGTATTTCCTACCTAAAATTTTGGCCCGTCCCCCCTTCACCATATTTTCAGAACGTCATTCCCCCCTTTCATATTTCCTACATAAAAATCTGTCCCCCGCCCTACACAGTATACGTAATAATAATAATGGAAGCTAAATTTAATAGCACATATTAAAACAAGTCTAGACGTCCACATAAAACATGATTTGTGGGTCTACTTACTTTACAAAATGAATTTTAGAAGGGTTAGACGGACAGAACCGTACAGTATGAAGGGAAAAACAATATCAAGTGATCGGTTCTTGTATTAACGCGATCTTGAAATAATCTTCTGCTTCTTCTTTCGTTCGCTTGAAATATGTCTATAACTGCAATGATGTCTCTTGTATAAATTGAACTGTCTTTTTCAGTTCACACAGCGGTCCATAGAGTTTATCTTCCACCGTAGTCTCTCTAGGCCAGAAGGTTTGCCTAGATATATTATATTTTGGGCAGTCTTGGAGTATGTGCTCTGCTTTCTGCGACGCCAATCCACATGTGCACATGGCTGAGTCACCAATCTTGAATTTTGTATACATGTGGTTGCGTAATCCATTGTGCCCTAGTCTGAGGCGCAGAATAATGACTTGTTCTGGTATGTCCATAACGTGGTAGTCATCTTGAGCAGGTTTTGGTGGCTTTCTGACTGATTTGATCATTCTTTTCTTTTGGTGGTATGTAACGGGCACATCAGGCTGTTCTTCTTTGGCTCCTTCCTTAGCCAATTGATCAGCTCTGTCGTTTCCGGGTACTCCACAGTGGGATGGTATCCACTGTAAGGTGACCTTATGCTGACTACTAAGTTCAGAAAGTAGTGTCCTTAGTACTGAGCAATTTCCCAGACAGGAGCGCCTCGAGTACTGATTTTGCATCTGGCAATAGCACCACAGGTTGTGTACCATTGCTGGTATTTAGTAATTTCTCTGTTGCTATCTTGATTGCCTCAATTTCAGCATCGTAGTTATGGCAGTACTTTCCTGTCGGTACTCTAGCTGTGTCCCTAGTATTATTTGGGTATTCTATGTACACTCCCGCTCCTCCATTTCGAACAGCATTTTGTGCTGACCCATATGTGTAGACTCGGATCCAGATGTCCTGTGGGTATTCTTCATCAAGGAAGCTGAGAGTGGCTGTTCTGCGCTGCACACTGTTCTGTTCTTCCTTGTCAAATAATCCTCTCACTTTTGTCTGGATTTGTAATGATAGTCTATGCTCATCTTTCCACGGAGTTCGCTCTGGAATAGTTGTTATGGGGATACTAACTGTGAGCAGAACGGTGGTTTCTCTGCAGAGTCGTTTGGCATGGTGGATAAAACTACTTCTTTTCAACCGCCCCATAGCTAGGTTTTCAAATCTGTTCTTCATAGGGTGGCCTGGCAAGCTGAGGAACTTTTCTGCTTGGATTAGCGTTTTCGTATCTCTGCGCTTACTCAGTGCTTGTGTCCTCCCACATCTTCTCCATTTCCACTATAGGGGTTGATCTCATCCCTCCTGTGGTGACTCTAAGTGCTTGATTTTGCACTTTGTCCAGCTCTTGTAGTGTGGTTTTTGATGTGTTTTTTTAACACCACGCAGTTGACCCGTATTCCAGGTGTGGTCGTATGCTCTGTTGATAAACTTTGCTAAGTATTTTCGTACTGGAACCACGTGTGGTTCCACTTAACTTTTTCAGGATGGCTATTTTCCTTCTGGCTTTTGCTACTGCTTTGTTGATATGCTTTCTCCATGTCAGCCTGCCATCAAATGTTACTCCAAGGTACGTTGGTTCTTTATCTTCTCTTAGGTGTGTTCCATTTATCTGGATGGACCCTGACTTTTGTTTTGGAGAAAGGGTAAATAGGGTAGTGCTGCACTTGTCAGTGTTTATGCTGACACACCATCTATTTGCCAATCCAAAAAATGTATCTACAGCTCTTTGTAGCAATCTGGTGGCCACTGATGCATGTTCATTTGTGCTCCATAGAACCAGGTCATTAGCGTACATTGCCGCTTTAATTCCATGCGGTAAATTAGCAACAAGATCATTGATGAAGATTAGAAAAAGTGTGGGGGACAAGACTCCGCCCTGGGGAACATCGTGACGCAGTAGTACTTTCTTGCTCTTTAGTCCGTCTATCTGTACTCGGGCTCTTCTGTTGTGCAAGTATGCTTTCACCCATTTGTACATTCTTCCATTGACTTTTGCAGTTTCTCAGTTTATTCATCAGACCTTCTTTCCAGACTTTGTCAAAAGCTTTCTTCAAATCTATCCATGCCGCAAGCACCAGCTTCTTCTCTTGGAATGCATCCTCAATTTCTTGAGAGAGGTAGGTTGTCTGATCTTTCGTAGAGTAGCACTGCCTAAAGCCAGCCTGCTGTGGCACAAGGATGTTTTTACTTTCAATGTACCACTGCAGTCTGTGATTGATGATGCGCTCCAGTGTTTTGCAGAGACAGCTGGTGAGGCTAATTGGTCTGTAGCTAGAGGCAATGGAACTATCTTTCCCTGATTTTAGGAGGGGTATCATGACCAGGCTTGTGGAACACTGCCTAAGGTCCAACTGTTATTGAAGATTTGCAACAGCTTGCTTTGACCTCTGTTCCTAGGTTCCTGATCATTTCATTGGACTATTTCCTTCTGTCCTGTATGTTGCCGTTTCTCTCATCTCTTGTTGTTTCTCTGGACTAATTTTGATATAGTTACCTTGTGCGAATGAGTCCGCAAAATGGTCAGCTGCTTGCTTTCTTGTTAAGATGTTTCCATCTTTATGTATTGCAATTTTTGAATTTCTCTCTGTGCCCTCATCGTTAAGTTGTTTTATTAGCTTCCACAGTCTCCTTGTGTCTCTTTCAAAGTTCAGAGACTGTTTTTTTCCTGCCAGATTTTCCGTCTAGCCTGCAGCTTTGAAATTTGGCTTTTGCGTGCTGAAATTTATTGTGGTGCTCTTGACTGGGTGTGGCCCCTGCTTGCTTTCTACACACTTCCACATCATTATGCAACTGTTCCAGTTCACTACTCCAGTAGGGTTTATATTGTTTACGGGCTCCTCTTGGTACTGTTTCTCGCGCTGCCTGTTATGCATTTCCCAAACTCTTCAACTACTTTATTTATGTCTTTCTCAGTGTTCAGGTTTCTAACCAGTATGCTGGTGCAATTCTTGTACATTGCCCAGTCTGCTTTCTTGTAGTTCCACCTTGAGAGGGTGCTGCTTTCACTTACAAGCTCATTTTCTACAGTTAGAAAGACTGGCCGATGGTCACTGCCACCAAGTTGATTCCTAACAATTCGTGTAATGTTCCACTCCAGGTCTGGTGAATGAAAAGCCAGGTCAGGTGTAGCTGTAGTGTGCCATGATCTCGAGTAGAAAGTATGTGGGTCGGACGGCTTGTTAACCAAGATGAATCTATTCTCATCCTGCCAGTCTTCCAGTCTCTCTCCTCTCTAGTCCATGTGATCATATCCCCAACTCTGCGAGTGGCTGTTGAAATCGCCACACACAATCATTTTGTCTATTAATGGCAGTGTGTCCAGTGCCTGTGGGCGGTCACTTGAAAAGTAGTAATTGATCAGATGTAGGTCTGTATAGCCTGTCTTAAGTTTGATACTCAGCCCCTTCCATGTAGACTTAGATGTTATTTTTTACAAGGGTAAGTATCCCACCTTTTCGCCTGTCCTTTCGGTCAGATCGGTAACACTGGTAGCCTCTGATTTTGAAAGCTATATTTTCATTGAGGTGAGTTTCTTGCAAGCAACATATGCTTACTTTTTCTTGGTCCAGGATGTTTTCTAATTTTTTTTGTTTTTTTTTGTTGTTGCTGACTCCCTCCGCATTTCAGTGCATTATTTTAAGTCTTTGTTTAGTATGGCCAGCCGTTCTATTCTCATGTCCCCTGGCTCCACAGGACATCTGAGAAGGACCTCCAGTAGTTGGGGTTGGACCCTTTCGAGACATAGAGCCGACCCCGCACCTGCCTGGGGGTTCAAAGCAGGGCGAGCACGATAACATTTAGCAGTAGTCGACATATTCCATTTTGCGTAATTGCGTGGCATCCTGATTTCTGTGATGCGCCTCCTGGCTAGTTGACTCCGTCTTCAGCACCTTTCCTTTGCTAGAACAGACTGTGGTCTCACTCGATTTTAGATGTGTACACACGCACACATGTGTCTGCACATGCATGTATGTGTATACACATCTAGCGATTCTAGATAATATTTCTGGTGTTGAGTCCCCTGTAGATGTTATTTTGCTTCCTAGGTATGTGAAGCTGTTGAACATATCTCTTAGATATGAATAAATGTAAATGCCAAAGAGAGTCATTCACTGGCAAATTGCCGTCTTGACAGACGATAGTTTGTTACATTGCCATAATGATTGTACTTCTAACAGGGTATAATAACTACAACACATGGCGTTAGCGAATGTTATATCTCTCCACAGCACAAAGCCTAGGCTGAATTGTGGAGACGATGTGTGTTGCCCATGCGGCGAGATCGCTCTCTCTCTCTCTCTCTCTCTCTCTCTCTCTCTCTCTCTCTCTCTCTCTCTCTCTCTCTCTCTCTCTCTCTCTCTCTCTCTCTCTCTCTCTCTCTCTCGGCCTGTTTGGTTTATACCCGAGGAAAGGCAATACTAATACAAGGGAAATTTCAGAAGCTGTCAAGCAAGCAAGCAAGCAAAGCAATGATCAAACTATCCCCCTGTCGGAGCTTCGATCTTAGACCAGTTGCCAACCAAGATGTAGGGCTTGGTCTGTCCTATCATAAAATTTAATCTTTATGTTGCATTTCAGCGCACCAGGCTCAGGCTTTTTTTTTTACCCTCCCAATTGTGCTCTTCCGCTTGAAGCCGTAGGCATGATGTGGTGTGTAGGGTTTGGTGCGCGCCGTCCAACATTCGGCGCTAACAGAAAGCAAGTGGTACCGTCTACTGTCATACGGTAACTTAGTCATATCTGACTACTGTCTGACAAAAGATTGTAATCTAACATTGTATATAATTGTATATAATGTTGTCAGTGTGGTTGAACATTACAAAATCACTGAAAATATGTAATCATTAAGAGAAAGAATCTCAGAATTGCAGCAAATAAACACTCACAAGCCCATGTGTTTCAAAGACACAAAATGGAAGCATAGAATGAATAGTAACAGTAAAACACTGTAAACTGTCATGCATGTTGCAAAACCAAAGAGAGTACCAGTGGGCAAAATACTGTGGGGAAACAGTCATGCGCATATCTAACAATGTAGATGTAACCGGAATGAAAGAGAACGGTAGTAGTAAGGTAGGTGGTAACAAAGCAGGAAATGTGGAGCAATACGTCATAGATGACGTCATATTTTACTATATAAAAAGTATATCTCCAAATAGAAAACGGACCGCATTTTCAAGGGGTATAACTCATGAATAAATAATCGATTTTTTTTTCACTGGTACTTCCCTGTTTTTGTTGATTATTTTTTTAATATTTAATAATTACTGTTATTATTTGTTGTAATTGGCGAGGCTTAAACACCATCATCATACGATTGATGCTGTGTTAGAGTACAGTGTTCTTCCTCGTCGATTTCTTCGTTTTTTTCTCATCTTCTTTCTTTATCTGTATTGGGCTGGGCGTAAACACTATCATCATTCCATTGGTGAAATTTAAGGCATAGGGCAACAGGGCATTTTCTCGGGGTGGCCTAGGGGCTGACCGGACGTAGGGATTGGGGATGCATGAGTGGAGCATGGAGTGAAGGCGTGTGGGATATGACTAGGTGGTTCGAACCTCAAGCTGCGACAGGTATCAGATGAAAACCTTAATAAGTAAGAATGTAAATATGGCACTTGTATGATCTGTACAGGGTCTTAGTGGTGTAAACACTATCATCACACAAGTTACAAATGAAAACCTTAAAAAGAAAAAAATGGCCGATAGTATTGATTGTAGAGGGTATAGCTTAGTGAAATTCGTTGGTAAGGGGTGGATAACGATTATTAGTGATCTGCAGAGTGTCGTAGTGGTGTAAACACTATGATCATACGTGTTAAAAATGAAAACCTTAAAAAGTACAGATGACCGATATTATAGATTTTAGCAGGTATAGCTTAGTGAAATTCGTTAGTAAGGGGTGGGTGAGTGGCATAGTAGTAGCGAGATAAGTGCTTTTTAACACTATCATCATACGGGTTACAAATGAAAGCCTTAAAAAGGTAAAGATGGCCGTTATTATTGATTGAAGCTGGTATAGATTAGTGAAATTCGTTGGTAAGGGGTGGGTAGCGGATATTAGTGATCTGTGGAGTGTCGTAGTGGTGTAAACACTATCATCATAGGGTCACAGAGCTTCAAATGAAAACATTAAAATAAAGTAAAAATGACCGATATTATTGAATGTAGCGGATATGGCTTAGTGAAATTCGTTAGTAAGGGGTGGGTCAGTGGTGTAGTAGGTAAATAAGTGCGTCCGAACACTATCATCATACGGTTTCAGATCTTCAACTGAAAACCTTAGAAAGTAAAGATGGCTGGCATTATCGACTATAGCGAGAATGGCGTAGTGAAATTCGTTAATAGGGGGTGGGTGAGTGGAGAAAATGCTAAATAGGTGCTTCTGATCATTGTTAAGGGTGGTGAGTGGCGGGGTGGCTAGAAAATTACGTCCGTTCCTTGATAATAGCTGGAGATTAAGTCACCTATTAAAGTCTAAAGATTGAACTCATATGTGGCTGATCTGAGGGTGACTGTCTGGGTGACTCATCATGGGGATATGCCGGCGAGGGTGAACTTACGTGAACGTGTTCAGTCATGTCTTTGGGGAAAACCGGAGGATGACTCAGAGCGTACTGACCGCGGTAAACCTGCTTGAACATGTTTAGACATTTTTCTATGTTGCATCAGCCACACAGTCTGTATAAAAAGGACCGCAAAGATGGGCTAAAGACACTACGATTGTGACAAGACCTATCGAAAATACCTCACCGAAGACACCACAGTGGTAAGTAGCACTGTGTGTGTGCTATATTGTCTCGTTACACGTTGTCAAGTCGGTATAGGGTATAGTGCTGTCACTAGTGTATATCGCAGAAGCTACATGAGGCAACTAACAAGAATACACCGTTAGGTATAGCCGCCCGGTATAGGAATACTAATACAGATACTAATGACGGTCGTATATAACAAATCATCATACATCATCATCATCAGCTTCACTTTTGCCGCCAAGTAACGTGGGGAGAAATGGCACTACACCGCATATTCAGTATGTGTAATTTTTACTGTCCCTTGTTATATCATCTTTGTCCTTTCTCCAGACTGAAAATTTGCAGACACAGAAAATTCTCGAGAATATTGAGTGGCTTACAAGAAGTGAAATCTCAAGGCTACAGATTACAAGGAGTGAATTCTCGAAGTTATTGAGCTATGTATAAAAAAGGAAGGCAACGAACGGTCTACCACAAAATAGTGGTATGTATGCTTTCATAATTTCTCACTAACTGTTGGTCATCACTAAATATTTTCACCCCTAAGTGGTGGGCATCACTAAATGTATTAAGCATTTCTCACTAATATACTCTGTGTCATACAATATAAAATAGCTCAAAGAACAGAATTACGAACGATCACCACAAAAATATAGTCATGGAGAAGACGCTCTGTAAGTATAAACAGAAAATGAAATAATTTACTATGTGTGACATCATAAGCCTCAAATCCTTTTTTCTTTTGATATTTCCTAACAATTTACGTGATATTAAATATTTTCTGTAGATATGCTATTATCGTGGTTGCTACATGTTTGTAAAATATCTATAATGCTTTTTATCTTTCTTCACAGCTATTTGACGATAATTACTAACAACAATTGTAAAAGAAGCGTGGAAGCTTACACAATTTAATAGTGGTCACTATACCTTATCCATTGGAGCTACACACTAGCTTATTTCGTTGAATATCAACCCATATTCAACACCCGAAGCTACAAGCGTGTTGGAAATATTACTGAGCTAATATCAACCCATTATCTAAAACCAGAAGCTACTTATGGTCTTTTCACCACTACTTTTTTCTATCATTATGATCACCATTCAGAAAAATATATCTCTCTGCAATACCTGTGGTAAAGTCTTTACCGAAAACCGTAATATTACACGACATATTAACACCGTACACAAAACCACAGCTCACGCATGCCACTTCTGCGGCAATCTATACAAAAGGAAAGACATCCTACAATGACACATAAAATCTGATCACCAGACATCAACTATACCAACACCTGTTACTACTACAGCATCAAACATGGACACTACAGCATCAGACACTAAACCTTCATCAAGAAAAAAGGAAAGCACCAGCAGACACACATACTCCAAGACTGCCCAAAATATAACATATCTAGGCAAACCTTCTGGCCTACAGAGACGACAGTGGAAGATAAACTCTATAGACCGCTGTGTGATCTAAAGAAGACAGTTAAATTCATACAAGATACACCATTGCAGTTATAGATATATTACAAGCGAACGAAAGAAGAATAAGTTTTTATTGAAATGTTTTACATTTGGTTAACAAATGTTCCTACTTTTCTTAAGATTGGTTGAAATTTTACCAAAAATGTTTCAGTTTTTATAAGTATGGTTGAAATTTGGCCAAAATTTTCACATTTGGTTAACACATTTCCCTAATTTTCATACGTTTGGTTGAGATATTTATAAGTTTGGTTGACATTTGGCTAAACTTTTCACATTTGGTTAACAAATGTTTCTACTTTTTATAAGTTTGGTTGAAATTTGGCCAACATTTTTTTCACATTTGGTTAACAAATTTTCACTTTTGCTGATCTTTGTGTCTATGTTCTGTGTGATATTGTACGTGTCTTTCTGTTCCAATGTGTCTTTTTTCTTGTGTGACTTTGGTCTTTTCTCACTGTTCCATTTTGTATGTGCGTGTGTGTGTGTGCGTGTGTGTGTGTGTGTGTGTGTGTGTGTGCGCGCGCATGTGTGTGTGTGTGTGAATTGTTCCACAGCTTTGCACCACATTCAACATGAAAAACAAGCTCGTGTAGCAGTCAACACGAAAACAAGGAAAGACCAGAAAGACGAAAACAAGAGAAAAAAAAAAACAAGAAAGACGAAAACAAGCCAAACATACCACTGAAATAACCAACAACAAGAAATGTTCGTTTTGTTAACCTTTATTTTTCCATCAACATCAGTATTTACATGTGCAGAACGTTCAATATATTGTTTACCTTTTCAGTACAAATAGCATTTTAATGCTCGGTGAAACATGTGACATACAGTGAAACACAACATTGAGTCTTTTATTTTATAGTGTTTACACCACTACGACACTCTACAGATCACAAATAACCACAACCCACCCCTTTACCAACGAATTTCACTAAGCTATACTCGCTACAATCAATAAATTCTCCATCTTTACCTTTTTAAGGTTTTTATTTGTAACCCGTATTATGATAGTGTTTACACCACTACGACACTCTGCAGATCACTAATAACCGCTCCCCACCCTTACCAACGAATTTCACTAAGATATACCTGCTACAATCATTACTATCGGCCATTTTTACTTTTAAGGGTTTCATTTGTAACCTGTGTGATGATAATGTTTACATCACTACGACCCTGTACAGATCATATAACTGCTATATTTACATTCTTACTTATCAAGGTTTTCATATGACACCTGTCGCGGCTTGAGGTTCGAACCACCTAGTCCTACCCCACACGCCTACGCCCCGTGCTTTACCTCTGCTTCCCCACCCCCACGTCCTCTCAGCCCCGAGAAAATACCCTGTTTCCCTATCCCTTACTCTTCACCAATAGAATGATGATAGTGTTTACGCCCAGCCCAATACAGAAAGAGAAATATTATGAGAAAAACAGGATGTAACCGACGAGGAAGAGCACTGTACCCTAACACAGCATCAATCGTATGATGTTAGTGTTTAAGCCTCGCCCACTACAACCAATAATAAGAGTAACAAAAAAAGGAAGTAACAGTGCAAAAATAGTTCGATTATTTATTCATGAGTTATATCCCTTGAAAATGCTGTCCGTTTTCTCTGCGGAGTTAGATTTTTTATATAGTAATATATGACGTCATCTCTGACGTATTGCTCCGCATTTCCTACTTAGTTACCATCTACCTTACTACTAATGGTGCAAGACAGGCATCAATGTAATGGAATTATCAAGACACTTCACGACCAACCAAAATGCTGAAATTATTGATCATGATGGCGACGACGATGAGAATAATGGTGGTATTATTGAAAAATATCATGAAACACACACACACACACACACACACACACACACACACACACACACACTCAAATTAATGTACTATAACCATACAAGCTTGTGATGAGTGGCGCAGACATGTTCTAACGTTTGGGAGAGCGATCATATAATAGAGGCCATGATACTTGTACATATAAAACGGTAGGTGGGATGACTTTTATCGTAACAAGACTCGAGACACAGACATTCACTAGGACATGTTTCCTTAGCGACTCAATGAGCATGCTCAAGAGGATAGAGATGGGGTGTATCCGAAGAGAATGGTTGCTGCCTCTGGAGCGGTCTCGGCTGGCAAAGATTAGTTTCATCTTCGTGCCAGGGCATGCGGGAGTACAAGGAAATAAGCGGGCTGACAAGCTTGCAAGTATGGCTAATGTGGAGGGCAGATGCGCCATGGGCCAGGCTAACATTCTGAATGCTACAAGAAGTAAGACTTTTGCGAGAACCAAGTGATGAATGCGAATCTACAACCTTGGTCAGATTGCGAGAACAGCAAATTAAAAAGAGGTGTCGCCAAACAAGAACACTACGCAGGAAGCCAAAGAAGATTGATAAACCAACACAGAACTGGTGTCGTTAGCCGCTACACGCTGTGGGATTTGCTGAGGAGGGGATCCGAGCACTTATGGACTGAATAGTTCGATGTGCAAAGAGCATGATCTGACAACTAACTAACTAACTAACTAACTAACTAACTAACTAACTAACTAACTAACTAACTAACTAACTAACTAACTAACTAACTAACTAACTACCTGACTGACTGACTGACTGACGGACTGACTGACTGACTGACTGACTAACTAACTATTATCGTATCAGTTATCTAGGAACAACTTTTCACATATAAGGGACGGGGGGAGAGGGGTCGCCCCCTCTGAAACCTCGCCCCACGCCAGCTACGCCACTGCTTGTGAGGTATAATAAATGTGTACACATTTCTCCACAGAATAATAACATACATATTTTTTTCTCAAGTATATATCGCCATATTCTGCATTTTTTTTTTTTTTTTGGCAGTCATCATGAATATTACTAAATAGCATGTATTAGATAATTGGACAGAGAAAACCCTTGGCAGAAAACATTATACTAACTATCTTATGTTTATTACATTCCGGGGCATGTGATTTCTTTAGGATTGCAATAAACAAAGATTTACATAAATCAGGAGATATACTTTCGGTATCATATATTGTGTTCAGCATTCTAGTGAACAGGTCTATTCCTTATTTTTCTAAGGCATTGATTGTTTTTACTATCATCTAGAGTCTGAAAGAGAGTACTGAAGTTGTAATATAGAACCTGTCTTACCGTATGACAGTGAACCATGGAACGTCACGGAATAAATTAAGAAGAGCGTCCAAACAACTTAGATGGTCTTCCTGAGACGAATACCTTGGACTGTCAGAGTGACTAAAGTAGAACATTATATTTATTTATTTAAAAAAAATTTAGTTGCACGTCCTTCACAGGATGTAGCAGTCAACCCCAGCATTTTGGCTGTTCGTGATTCCTGGGCAAGTTTTACGTTCAGTAGTTTGCCATTGCTTTGTGTGCGACTGGCATCTATACCTTTTTTCGAAAAAAAACAGCACCACTGTGTTTCGAACCAGGGTATACAGGATTATGAATCACGTCCGTAACGCCTTCACCGCGGAGCCTGGTAGAACATTACATACAAGTATAAAAAGGAGACAAATATCATTCTTCAGTCATTTAGCGAGAAAAGGGGCGCTCGAAAATATCGTGATGACAGGAAAGTTCTGCAGGAAAAGAGGCAGAGGAAAACCGAGAGAAATGATTTTGGATGGACGGAGACGGTGGCATTGAGGGATGCCATCACCAGAGTTGATCATTTGCACCAGGGGTCGAGATTTGTGGAAAGACGTTAACGCCCACGCCAGCCAGCAAGGCACATGGTGATGATAATGATTGATGATTGCTGTTGTGATACTGTATGGAACCAGTGTCTTGCCATTTTTCATATGGTAAAGAGCATTCTGGGCGTGGCAGAGCACTGGTGAAATCTCGACCAAAGAACTGAGAAATGAGTCCTGCACAACGAGCGCCTGTCAATATCGTTAAAAGTGTCTCTGTGAATCACACCTGAGCACTTAAGCATAGTAGTTCTCTCTACTTTAGAACCAAACGAAGTAGTGCCCAAAACAACTACGCGGCGGGTCACAGGCAGAGGGTAGAGAGAGAGAGAGAGAGAGAGAGAGAGAGAGAGAGAGAGAGAGAGAGAGAGAGAGAGAGAGAGAGAGAGAGTCTCGTTGTACCTTTTGGGATTAAGATGCCTGAAGATCTGAGTCAACACTCCCTCCCCCCCCCACCTCCCAATGCCAATCAGAAACATAATCCATGTGAGCTCTGGTATTGCCATGCTTATTAAGACCCTTACTAGCTGCAGTTCTGCTCCAAAGGAAGGTGGTGCTAAGATGCGGGAGTTGGTCTTCTGAGCCGATAACGATATGTCCAGGATTGCCGCAGGGTTCACCACTGTCACCAGTACTATTCAACGTGTATACGGTGCCGATCACTGAACAACAGTTGGACGGGAGAGTTGGACTCTTTTGACGACATCCTCGTGTATCGACAGGGTCAAGATAGACAGGCGGTTGCCAATGATATGCAGGGTGAACTAGATCGAATTTCCTCATGGTGTGCTGATGCCGACGCCCTTGTCAACCCTGCAAAGGCATCGGTTACATGGTTCTCCCTAAACAACCATATTGTGAACACAGACTTGTTGGCATTAAGAATGGATGGGAGCATTTTGAGTAGAACCCAGTCAATGACATATCTTGGCGTGAGGCTTGATCGTAGCCTGTCCTTCAGAGATCATGTCGATTATGTCATAACGAAGGCTCGAAAAGGTTT
The DNA here is from genome assembly GCA_963921405.1 of Cepaea hortensis. Taxonomy (NCBI): domain Eukaryota; kingdom Metazoa; phylum Mollusca; class Gastropoda; order Stylommatophora; family Helicidae; genus Cepaea; species Cepaea hortensis. The sequence goes on along the minus strand of OY992883.1, from coordinate 33,594,020 downwards.
GTCAGCAATGAGAGTCATGGCGACTGCCAATATCGAGCAAAGACTGCTAATACTTCTGTTCCAAGGACTTGTGCTTTCACGCATCGAGTATGCCCTGGCCATCCTCACTGTCAGCCCTACACAGATTGGAAGACTTGAAAAGGTACAAAACGAAGCCATGCGCATCATTTTGGGCTGCACGAGAGACACCAGCTGTGTAGCAATAAGATACCACCTTGACTTCCCGACAATGGAACACAGGATCAAGATATGGAGAGCTCGTGCATACTTAAAAATAAGTGCAGATGAGCAGCACCCTCTGCATGACGCTATATTCAGAGAAAAGGGTGACAGGCTAAAGAGGGGCAAGTCATGGATGGGTCGGGCGGAAGATGTCGTCAGACAGGTCTGCAGTCTTACCAGTATCAACCCCGGCAAGGAATGGGTGCCGGTGCCTCCAGCTTTTAAGTGCACTTTCTCCTGCATTATCACACTTGACAGACGGTGCAGAGAGCAGAACCCTGCCGCTGTCAATGCAGAGGTTAACGCGCTCATCTATGAACACTCAGATAGCCCCGAAGTGCTCAGTTCAGCGGGCCCACTCTATGACCACGAGCAGCATAACGATGGAGGTGATGGCAGTTACACAGGCTTTCATATGGCTAGAATCACAGCTTTATACAAACGTGTGTGTACTAAGTGATTCAATGAGCATGATTCAGAAGGTCGAAGCTGGATCTGTACGTAGACAGTGGACTGAGTGGCTGCGGAAGTCTGTTGTCCGTAAAGTCACCTTCATCTTCGTCCCGGGACATACGGGAGTCGAGGGAAATGAACGAGCTGATAAACTGGCTGGCTCTGCACCCCCTGTAGATGGCCAGCCCATGGATCGTGCCGATGTTATTAACGTCCTCAAAGATATGGCGAGAACAGAGGACTTTGACGTCAGTGATTCCACATCGCTGTCCAGGATGAAAGACTTGGGAGTAAGAATCGGCACAGCCAGACGCGAGAGGTACATCGGGAAAACAAAGCGCCTCGTCAACCAACACAGAACTGACACTATTAGCCACCAGACGCTGATGCATATGCTGGGGGAAGGATCTGAGCACCTATGGCCCTATGGACATGTCCGGAGTACAATGAAGATACCCCAACTGATAACTGATAACTGATAACTAAGACCAGCGCAAGAGAGTGAAAGAGAACATGAAATATAGGAGGAACATCGTGGCAGGAGAAGACAACAACAAAAAAATACGAGGGCGAGTCAATAAGTAAGGCACACAGTTCTGTGGGATGACAAGTAAATGTAGTTGGTGTTTTCTACAGGTGGCATTGGGTGACAGCAACATCGAAATTTTTATTCCCGTTCGTCAGGTGGCACTCGGTGTCTCATGCGCATGCGCAACGCATAAACAAAATGGCGACTGTACTTACGGAGTGTACAACCAAAGAGCAAAGTGCTGTTGGTGAGTTTTTTGTGGGAAAAAGGACTGCCTGCAAAAGACATTCATAAGGAAATGATTCCTGTTTATGCTGACAAATGTCTGTCCCTATAGCGGTGCATAGCTGGGTAGAAAACATCCTTCTTCGCCTTGGGTCCAAAAATTCAAGATTACGCCATCAGCAGGGAAGGTTATGCTGACAGTTTTTTGGGATTGTCAAGGAGTGCTTTTAACCAATTTCAAGAAGAAAGGTGACAATGTGAATTCTGAATCGTACTGTGAAGTTCTATCGATGCTTCATGATGCAATTCGAAGAAAACGTCCAAGACTGCTGACTAGAGGAGTGTTGCTTCTTCATGACAATTCCAGACCCCATACGGCTCGATTAACTCTGGAGAATATTAACTAACCAAGGTGGGAAGTTCTGGAACATCCACCTTACAGCCCCGACTTAGCCCCTAGCGATTTCTACCTTTTTTGGTCCACTGAAAATCCACCTTGGCTGGAGACATTTCGCGAATGACGCCAAAGTTGAATGTGAAGTGAAAAGATGGTTTAGAAAACAGAGCACACAGCTCTATGCAGCCGGTTTGGGAGGACTGATAAAACGATGGGATAAGTACTTCAACGTTGGTGGAAATTGTATTGATTAATAAAGGGACAATGTATATATAAGAACTCGGGGAAGTCAATAAGTAAGTTACAAATGGCTGCAGAAAACTAACTAAATATGATAACAAACTTTAAACAAGTTTATTGTTATACATACATTGTCCCTTTATTTCTCAACATAATTTAAACCAACATTGATGCACTTATCCCATCGTTTTATCAGTCCTCCCAAACCGGCTGCATAGAACTGCGTGCTCTAATTTTTAAACCACGTTTTCACTTCACATTCAACTTCGGCGTCATTCGCGTACTTGAGAAAAATTTTCTACCCAGTTATGAACCGCTTTACGGGACAAACATTTGTCAGTATAAACAGGAATCATTTCCTTATGAATGTCCTTTGCAGGCAGTCCTTTTTCCCACAAAAAATACACAACAGCACGTTGCTCTTTGGTTGCGCACTCCGTAAGTACAGTAGCCATTATGTTTATGCGCATGCGCATGAGACACCTAGCGCCACTTGACGAACGGGAATATAAAGTTCGATGCTGTTGCCACCTAATGACACCTGAAGAAAACACCAACTACATTTACCTGCCATCCCACAAAACTGTGTGACTTACTTACTGACTCGCCCTAGTATAAACTGAGAACAGTAATTGAACATTCTATAGAAGTAAACAAAGATATATATCTTTGCTTTATTGATTACACAAAGGCTTTCGATAAAGTGAGACATCTCGCCATGATAAGGATGCTTGAAGATCTACAAATTGATGTAAAAGCCCTTAGACTTGTAAAAAATATATATTGGAAACAACAAGCTGCCATCAGAATTGATAATGATGTAGGTCCATATCAGCCTATTAAAAGAGGTGTGAGACAGGGATGTGTAATGTCTCCAGATCTTTTTTCCCTGTACAGTAAAATTATTTTAAGAAATACAGAAGATATGGAAGGAATCAACATTGGGGGAAGATACATCAATAACATTAGATATGCGGATGATACAGTCTTGATTGCAGACAATGAACAGAACCTGCGACAATTAGTAGATGTGGTTGTTGCACACAGTAAGCACCTAGGGTTAGAATTGAATAGAAAGAAGATACAGATTATGGTCGTCACTGGGAAGAAGGAAATACCACAATGTGATATACGAGTAAATAGGCATATTCTTAAGTAAGTTAATCGGTACAGTTATCTCGGAACAGCCATAACATCTGATGGGAGATGCCTTGAAGAGATTAGAACAAGAATTGCCATTGCGAAGGTAGCCTTTTGCAAGATGAAAATCATACTGACCAATAAAGAGATATCAATTGAAACGAGAAAAAGAATCTTGAAGTGCTACATAAAACCTGTACTTTTGTATGGATGTGAAGCGTGGACAATGAGCAGTCAAGCTGAAAAACATCTGTCTGTGGAAATGTGGTTTCTGAGGAAAATGCAAAGAATACCATGGACAGACAGAAAAACCAATGAACAAGTCCTTCAAGAAACAAATGAAGATAGTAAACTGATTAGAGTCATTAGACGTCATCATCATCAAGTGCCGTGCCGACTGGCGTGGGCGTTCATGACTCTCCACCGATCTCGGTCTTTGGTTTTCTGGATCAACTCTGCAGTTGATATTCCCCCATACCACCGTCGCAATCCATCCAGCATCATTTTTAGTGGTTTGCCTCTGCCTCTCTTCCCCTCGATCTTTCCAGTTGTCACGATGTTCTGCAGCGCCTCTCTTCTCATCACATGACCCCAAAAAAGCTGTTTGTCTCTTTCTTATTGTTGTATATAATGTTCTAGTTTCGTTAGCCTCCTTAAGGCATTCGTTATTAGTTACTTTGGCAGTCCAAGGAATTCGCAGCATTCGTCTAAGGAACCACATCTCTGTTGCTTCCAATCTCTTCTTAATTTGTTCATTTACATTCCAAGATTCACAGCCATACAGCACAACAGGTTCTATATAACCCTTGAGCACTCTCTTTCTTACATTCAGTGATAGTGACTTATTGCATAAGATACTCTTCATTTTATGAAATGCGGCTTTTGCTTGCCCTATTCTGCTCTTGATTTCTGTTGTGCATCTTCCATCTGATGTTATAAATGTCCCTAGATATTTAAAACTATCCACTTGGTGAAGAATTTTCCCTTCTATCTCTATTTCACATTTGGGTGTCACCTGTTTCTTTGATTTCATCATTGTTACTGTTTTCTTGATATTTAAGGAATGTCCTTTCTTTGCACTCTCTGTTACTACAATGTCCAACAATTGCTGTAGATCTGTTACATTATCCGCTATCAATACTGTGTCATCTGCATAGCGTATATTATTTATATTATAACCTCCAAATATTATTCCTGGCTTTTCTTTGATCTCTCTCATTATTACTTCGCTATACAGGGAGAAGAGATCCGGTGACAAAACACATCCCTGTCTTACTGCCAACTTTATGTGTTTATAATTTCCTTCTTCATTTCCGATTTTAATTGCTGCTGTTTGGTTTCAGTAAATATTTTTTTTATTCTGAGATCTTTCCCATCAATGTTAATATCTTCCAACATTTTAATCAGTTCATCATGTTTTACTTTAATACTTTATCAAATGTCTTAGTATAATCTATGAAGCACAAATATATGCCTTTCTTTGTCTCTACTGATCTTTCTAATAGTGTTCGTATTGCATTGTTTGTACCTTTCCTTTCACAAATCCATACTGTTCTTCACTTATTTCCATTTTTATTTTCTTCCTTGTTCTTCTCATTATAATTCTGAGTAGAAGCTTAGTGACATGATTTATGGGGTTAATCTTACGAAAATCGACGCAGTCAATTGCTCCTGGTCTTTTTGGTATAGCTATAAATACAGATTTCAACATATCGCTTGGTATATATCCACTGCTATAAATAGCATTCAACATTTTGGTTAATATATCTACTCCAAATTCTCCCATTACTTCCAATTCTTCTATTGTGATTCCATCTGGCCCAGCTGATTTTCTTTTCTTCATATGGTTAATAGATAATATTTATACAGACCTACAAGCACTTGGAATCAACGACTGACAAGAGAAGGTCAACCAGAGAGACGAATGGAGACGGATTGTATCTGCAGCAAAGAACCTCAATGGCTCGGAACGCTGAAGAAGAAGAAGATATGGTTGATAGCGCCATCAACTCCTTCGTTTAGAATAGGTGGCCCTTCTAAGTTACTTTCTTCTGTTAATTCTGCCCTTTCTCCATCATATAAGTCGTAGACAGTCAATATTCTTTGGGCATGTTATGAGAAGAAATGGATTGGAAAACTTGGTGACAACTGGCAAGATCGAAGGGAAGAGACCAAGGGGAAGACAGAGAAGTAAATACCTGGGTGGCTTGGCCACGTGGCATGGTCGAGACAGGAACACGGAGCTGATCTACGACTCTGGTGATCGAGTGAGATGGCAAAACATGACCGCTCACGCTTACCGGCATGGCACATGATGGACTTCTTACTCTAGACCTGAGAGCACGGAAGAATAGGTGGCTAGTCTTTGCCTTGTATTGCGATTTGCGAATATTATCGTAGTGGTTTGGACATTTTTTTTTTTTTAATTCGAATATCCTTTTACAGGACATCGCTGTCAACAGTAGCATCTTTCAGCTGTCTGTTGATGTCTTAGCAAGATTACGCTCAGTAGTTTGCCATTACTTTCTGAGCGGCCGGCTCAGTTATCCCGCAAGTCAGCAGCGGGGGACGAACCGGTTTGGACATAATCATGGGTTTTCTACGTTAGAAATATTAACGTGGTAGTTTCCCCTGTTATAGCCATCCACGCAAGGCATTGGTCTATTTTCTCAACCTTTATCAGTGATTAGCTCGCCGTGACCAAGGGCTTACGACGCGATTCGTAAGCCCGCTTACCCGCGTTCGAAACACAGCTGCGACCGATTTGGCAACAGACTGCGTTGCGCTGGGTTTTAACGATTTGGTATGGGAGCCGGTCGTTCAGAAATCAATGGCAAACTACTGAACGTAAACTTGCCAAGACATCAACAACTGCAGTAAAATGCTAGTGTTGACAGCGATGTCCTGTAAAAAAGAAGAATATGCACACAAAAAAAGGCAAGGGACACTGGTAATAGGGGAAGCTAACCCACACGCAAAATCAGTCGTGTGTACTAGAAGTAGTAGCACGTGCATAAACTACGCTTGGGTTCAAAGCGAGCGAGCGCCAAAAAACAAAAACAAAAGATTTAAGTTGCCGCGGGAAAGTAACTGACTTACTCTGTAGCACTCAGCCTGCAACAGACAGGCATATCCCCGAGTTGCTGACCTGCTCTAGCGGATACTCGGTCTGCAGAGATTATTTGCCACACCTGTGTGCATAGCACGTTCTTAGTCATGCGGAGATGCCTAAGAAATATCCTGTTCCTAAATTATAAGAATTACGCTGGCATTTCTAAAAGTCTCCAATACTTTATATATGGTTTTACACATTAAGTGGTGTGTGTGTGTGTGTGTGTGTGTGTGTGTGTGTTGATGTGTGTGTGTGTGTGTGTGTGTGGGGGGTAGGTGGGTGGGCGTGTGTGGGTGGGTGGGTGTGTGTGTGTGTGTGTGTGCATTGCTAACGGCCATCACATCTTTAACGTGACCCGTTAGGGTTAATTAGTAAAAAAATAACAATTACGAGTAAATTAATAGTTCAGCAATTTATTTTTCCAATATCCCAAGTTTAAAACAAGCAAACGAACGAACGAACAAACAAACAAACAAACAAACAAAACAAAACAAATAATCTGAACTCCCTGTACTTGCCTTGGAACAGATCCGAGTTTGTAACCTAGAATCATGTATACCAACATTAAGATTGGCAAACCGGTCATGTGCAGAAGCTGATTTGACGCCCACCCCCCCCCCCCCCCCCCCACCACTTACTTCATGACTGCCGCAATAATGGCACGTCAAGAAAAAAACCTGTTGGTCTAGAGCAGGGGTCACCAAACTTTTTTCACGGCGGGCCGGATAACTGACAAAATGATGAGCGCGGGTCGGATAGTCATTCTGTACAATACTTGCGCCGGTCGCCGTGGCGAAGGTCTTACGGACGCGGTTCGTAATCCCGTATACCCACGTTCGAAACACAGCTGTGCGCGATTTGGCAGCAGACAACGTTGCGCTGGTTTTTACGCTATGATATGGTTGCCGTTCGTTCAGAAAGCAATGGTAAACTACTGAACGTAAATTTGCCAAGACATCAACAACAGCAAACAATGCTGGTGTTGACTGCAAACGCCCTGTAAAGGATATGCAGCTAACTTTAACAATAATTGCAAGTTAGAACGAAAGCTCTGGGAAAAAAGACGAAAAACTAAGTTAATCATAGGAATTGCGTGCAATGCACACACACACACACACACACACACACACACACACACACATATATATATATATATATATATATATATATATATATATATATATATATATATATGTATATATATATGTATATATATATATATATATATATATATATATATATATATATATATATATACACGCGCGCGCGAGCACGCACGCACACACACACACACAAGAAAAGACAACCAACATATTTATTTACTAAATAAAGTTATCAAAGAAGGCGACGTTAGCAAAAAAAAAAAAAAAATAGTCACATAAGACCTAATGTGCACATATCCGAATCTCACAAACTAAGCAGCAAAAGAGATTAGTGAGATTTGTGAAACTGATGTATGGCTTTCAAGATACCATCAATGTTTGCTTTGGAATTGCTGCATCAAATCAAGCGAATTGCTTTCAAATGTTCATCAGTCAATCTGATTCGATGAAATGACTTCACAGACTTAATTTTTGAAAATGTTTGCTCACAGACATAAGTTGTTCCAACCACTTGTGTCATACCAGCGGCAAATTTCTTAAGTTTCGGAAACTCAACTCAGGTAAGCAGCGGTACTTTCTTCTCTGTGCTTCTCTTTCAACAAGTCATTTATTTGCAAATCAATGAGCTCCATCTGTAGTTCAACTGGCACATCATCAATGTTAAAATCAAACGGATTCTGAAACAGAATAATGTCACTCTCAATTCTTTCAAGATCTGAAAATCTCTCCAATCTCTATGAAACAGTGAAAATGAGAAAGGTTTTCTCCTTCCAGTTGTGCTTCCAACAATGACAGCTTTCTCCGAAATCCATTGATGGCTCTGTAGAGATCACAGACGAGGTAATACTTTCCCTGAAGTTTCAAGTTCAGTTCATTCACGTCGACCAAAAATGACAACTTTGACAGCCAGGTAGGATCTGACAGCTGTGAATCAGCTTTATCTTTTTCAGTGAGGAAAACATTTATTTCGTTTCGGAGCTTGTAAAAACGAAGCAGGACTTTACCGCAGCTGAGCCACCTGACTGATATGTGATAAGGCAAGTCACAGAATTCAGAATCAATTTCTTCAAGAAAAGCCTAGAATTGGCGGTGAATGAGTGCGTGTTCTCGAATGAAGTTCACAACAGAAACGACTGGTTTCAGTACACAATTAATATCTAAGTCTTTCCCACAGAGTACTTGCTAATGTACAATGCAGTGTAGGAACAGAGCGCCCGGAATTTGCAAATCTTCCAACTGAGTCCTGATCTTCCTCACCAGACCCTTCCTCACTCCAGCCATATTTTTTCCTCCATCAACTGTAACACCTAGATGCTGATTCCACCGAAGGTTATAATCTTGAGAAATTGTTTGCACTTCCACGAAAATGACTTTCCCAGTTGTTGTTCCATGCATACTGCAAACGGGTGCCAACTCTTCCGTTATCTGAAAGTCCAAACTGACACCACGAATAAATACGAGATGTTGTGACGTACTCGAGAGATCAGTAGACTCATCCAGCGCCAGAGAATACCACAACAAGTTCGTAGCTTTCTCGCGTATCTCTAACACTGTGTTCTCTCCAAGTTCTTCTGTTCTCCGCACAACTGAACTTACCGAAAGGCTGATAGTTCCAAACAAATCGGCTTTCTTAGGACACAAGTCATTTGCTGCTTCGATCATACGCTTTTTAATGAAGTTGCCATTAGTAAACGGTTGTCCTCGTTCTGCCATCTTATGCACTGTATTGTAACTTGTACGAGTAACAGATTCTTTTTCAGCAAATTTTCCTGTGAAGAGATTTCTATGTGTTTCAAAACCACGTTCAAAGGTGTCATATTTCCCAGAGTGTAACTTTCAGAAAACATTTAATATGTTGATAGATGTTTTGTTTCGTAGTGACGCCGAAGATTGTACTCTTTCAAAACTACAACACTTTCGCTGCATATTACGCAACTGGTTTTCTGGTCCTTTGTTTTCACAAAAAAAGTACTTTACTCCCCATTCTTCATTGAAAAATCGACACTCGCGCATCCACTTTTCTTTTGCTAGTAGCCATAATTAAGGGTGAAGTGCACGGGATCTGAAAATGAAAAAAAGGCATTAAATTAGAAACATAATTAAAATCCTATTGAAACACAGAAACGCAGAGGACTAGGGGTCACTGGTGAAGCTACGGCTCATCAGAGCTACATATACAGTTTATAGGTACCTTTGTGTAATCGCACAGAGATGATAGAGATAATAGCACAACGCCGACTGCTCATGGGCCGAAGAAGAAGAGAGAAATAAGAAGACAAAGAGAATCACATTCTATCTATACGGCTAACAAGAAAACGACGATTTAGAGATATCAGAAGAAATTCAGGTCCGTGTACAGGGAATCAGAATAATGTAATTGAAAAGATACAACAACATCTGATTAATAATGCCAATTCCCTAATAAAAAAAATTCATGATTAGATGCAATGACAAAATAGGTATCCCCATGAATAAACATACACATGATCATCCTTCACAGTACCAGTGATCTTCCATCACAGCATGAGTAGTCATCCAACGCAGTAAGAAAACCTCTCGATCATAAGCAAGATGTCCCGCTTCAGATACATCCATCTGGAGATCATCTGCCACATCCTGCACCAATCTTCTCTTTGGCCTTCCTCGTCCTCGCTTCCGAGGCATATACCCCTCCATTATTGTTCTAAGACACAGACATCGCTATTCTATTCCTATATTCCTATTTAAACTATGAAGGTTCATTCAAAACTCACCCCGCAGCAGATAACTGTCAATCCACAATCAAGATCCTCTTGGATCTTTTGAATCTTCACAGGGCCTGTCTGCCCTCTCAACTGCGGTCTGGAAAAATAGTGGCCTCGCTCTGCCGTGCCTGGGGCATGTTCGCCGATCTGCTAGGTAGTGGCTCAGAGTTCATACCCTCTGCTGAAAATTAGACAACAGCATCTCTTCGGCCTCAGTTGTTCTCAAGGCAAAAGAGGCGGGAACATGGCGTGACTGGGCTCTTATCGGCCCGCCAACACAACATCCCAGCATCCTATGCATTTTTACCAGGGTATCATGGGATATTATACTCCATACTCTTGTAGAGCCGCGGCAGGCGGCTTCATTTGGTAATAGAATATATCTCATAATAAGATTTGCAAAATATATAAATAGGGCCGCCTAAATAAACAGCTTAGTGCAGCCAAGAGGTCTCCGCGCATGTGAAGATCTTCTATTATTCTAATCAAAATATTTACATTTAAATTGTATCACAATGTCTCGTGTTTCATACGTTGTATTAAGCAAGTTCGAGTACCGACGGCGGACCGGATGAAATGACGTCGCGGGTCGGATACGGCCCGCGGGTCGGATACGGCCCGCGGGCCGTAGTTTGGTGACCCCTGGTCCAGAGACACAAAACTGGAAGCTAAACTTTACGGACCACTGGGTGAACTAAAACAAGACAGTGACATTTATACAAGAGACAATATTACAGACATAGACAATTGATTTCAAGCTAATGAAAGAAGAAGGAAATATAACATAGAGCAGTTCCTGCGCTAACAATAAGGACACATTATATATATATATATATATATATATATATATATATACACTAGCTGACCCGGTCCGGCTTCGCCCAGACCCTGACGGGGATCTGTCTGTCTGTCTGTCTGTCTGTCATATAAGCTCCCGTTCCCGACTGTCTGTCTGTCTGTCTGTCTGTCTGTCTGTCTGACCCGGCCCGGCTTCGCCTAGCCTCTGGTGGGGAGCATCTCATTTAATTCATATAAGTAGTCATATAAGCTCCCGTCCCCGACTATCTGTCTGATTGTCTATCTGTCTATCTGTCTGTCTGATCCGGCCCGGCTTCACCCAGTCCCTGGTGGGGAGAATCTCATTTAATTCATATAAATAGTCATATAAGCTCCCGTTCCTGTCTGTCTGTCTGTCTGTCTGTCTGTCTGTCTGTCTGTCTGTCTGTCTGTCTGACCCGGCCCGGCTTCGCCTAGCCTCTGGTGGGGAGCATTTCATTTAATTCATATAAGTAGTAATATAAGCTCCCGTTCCCTACTATCTGTCTGTCTATCTATCTGACCCGCGCGGCTTCGCCCAGCTCCTTGCGGGGAGCGTCTCATTAAATTCATATAACAAACCAAAAATTAACTTAAGAATGTCCTTCCACACACTTAATTTATTTTTAATGAAAACTGTTTTTAATCACCTACATGACTGTAGATAACTTCTTTAAATATAAAAAGATGAGTTAGAAAATGTTCACTATTTAAATAGATGCATTATTTTTATGAAAACTTTGAAAATGCCTTACAGATTATATTATTATTTATTATAACTCATATGCCTGTAAATAACTGTAGACAAAAAGTTTATAAATCTTCGAAAACAATGCAACAATCTATACATAAAATATATTAGCAATGCTATTAAAAGTTATGCCCCTTGAAATAACTTTTCTTAAGTTAAGTCCCCTCGCTATATATAAATGATAATGTAAATTTAAATATTAAATTTTAGTAAGTAAATAGCTCATTGTACACTACAAACTATGACAGTTGGCTGCACAGGAATGAAAAGAATACACATAGAAAATTTCATCTCAATCGGATGGACCGTTATCGAACGCATCAAATACATCCCTACACACATACATACATCGTCTTTTATAAATATATATATATATATATATATATATATATATATATATATATATATATATATATATATATATATATATATACACACACACACACACACACACCCCTGGTCTTTTTTATTCTCTTTGTCCATCGTTTACGTGGTCGGTCTCTTCTTCTGGTTCAGTCTGGTCTGTATATCATTGCTTGTTGTGGTATACTGTTAGTTAAAAGCCTAATTACGTAGCCGAACAATTTCACTTGCTGTTTTCTATAACCCCCCTCCCCCATCCCCACTGATTTCTTTTCATTTCTGATTTTCTCTTTTCTTAATACCTTGAATATTATTATCTGATATAATATTTGTTGTTGTCGTTTTTCTTTTCTCTTTTTCTGTCATTGTCTAGGTTTGGGATTAGTAGCATAGAGTTGGTAGGGAGATTGTGTTGTAGAGTGATTTAAGTGTCTACTGATACGTGTTTGTCCTTTAGTATTGGTGCCATTTGACCAATGAAACGGATTTCTTTATTGCACGGGAAAATGCCGAAGAAATATCATTTTCGTAAATTATAAGGTTTGCGCCGGTATGTCTCAAACTTTCCATAACATTAATCGTCCATGATGTCACTGTCGTTCTTGGAATTAAATATAATAGTGTCATACATTTTGAAGTTTTCAAATAAAAATGATTTGTGTGTTTTATATCGGGATACATGCCTTTCAACATCGAAGCAAGTAATGTAACTAAACGACAATTTACACGAATTAAAGCGAATTAGGCATACGGTGGTTTACATCATATAGGATGTATTTTTAATGACTGTGAGGTTTTTGAAAATATTGCCGTTTCAAGTTTTATATTTACCTTCTGTGAACTCATGCAACATAAAAGGTAAATACAAAACTTGGAACGACAATATTTTCAAAAACCCCAGTCATTAAAAATACGTCCTGTATTTTATAGACCAGTCGAAACTCGGTAGGTGGTGGGGTCATTGTCACACCGGTTTACTTCCAAGAATTATCTGGTACCAACTTTAGGCTGAGTCGACCGAGAAGCCGATGTTAATATTACAAATCCGAATGCGCCATCACACGACCATATTTACACATTGAAATCATTACTAAAAAGATCGTCCTACGAGCCATTACCATCTTTGGACAACAATCACCTTCAAATTAATATCCTGCCTGAGTGAAACCGTGGTCAGCCTCTATTTGTGGTTGACTCAGTAACAGGATTATTAATATGTGCCAGGGATGGACCCTAATATAACTTATCTTTGAGGTTGATCAAGGTAGGGGTAGTGGTGAAATCGAAACTGAAATCATTACTAAAAAGATCGTCATACAAGCCATTAGCCTCTTTGGACAACAACCACATTCAAGCACGGTCGACATGTTGGATGTGGTGGCCAGTATAGCTAAAGAAAAGAATCGGCACAAACCGCCATTTCTGCTCACATATGGGAACTGAGTAGTTGCGTTATTATGTGTCTTGTTTTTCGTTGTTTTATCTATTTGTGTTGTCCTGTCCTTGACAAAGATTCTTAGAATCGAAACGTTGGCCGTCCTGTGTGTCCTATTGTACGTATTTGTGTGTGTGTTTTTTTTAATTTTATTATTTCATTTTATATATTTATTGATTGCTTCTGATTTTGGATAAGCCACTTCCTGTGTTTTCACCCGTGTACGATGGGTCTCCTTGTAAGGTATGTTCAACGTGTCTGTGTTTAGTATGTTTCTTCTCGCAGGAGCTAAATATACCTATTTGTTTCCAATTCATACCAGTATAGCTAGTGTTACAGGTGTGGCTGACGGCCTGAATAAAACCATCAAACACAACCTAACGTAGGTCAGCATGGCCGAATGGATAAGAACGCGTGTTCTTAAACACCCGATGTGCTGATGCCGAGGTAAGGGGTTCGACCCCTACACCGGACAGTTGGACTAAAATGTTGACCTATCGTCCTTGACATAGCGACGTAAATTACATGTACCTCTGAAGTCGTAGTGGGTTCGCCTGATGGCGAGGGACACTGGTAATAGGGAAAGCTAATCCACATACAAAATTTACTCCAACACTACCAGAAGTATGTACGGACTACGTTTGAGTTCAAAACGAGCGAGTTCCCCCACTCCCCCCCCCCCCAAAAAAAAACAAAAAAAAACGAGGGAAGAAATGTTCAACCTGCAGAAGCAGAATTACTATTCAGATAAATACACGGACGACGAATATGAACACAGACATGTCAAGCTTCCTAAAGAGATAGCTAAACTTGTTCCTAAGACCAATTTAATGTCCGAGACAGAATGGCGAAGCATTAATGTCCAGCAAAAGTCAAGGATGGATACATAATATGAGATATGACCCAGAGCCACACGTGCTGCTGTTCAAAGGTAAGCTGACAGAAAATTAAAGCACATGATTGCCTCATTATTTCTAGTGAATATAATAATTTTGGTTTGGTTTTAGTTAAATGACACAATTTAGTAATAAATTATATATTAACATTTTAATGAAAAACCGATATGGCATTGATTTCCATACATTGCTGAAAATTGACTGCCCCCCTACCCCCACACCCCACAAAAAACAAAACACCTTCAAATATCGGCTTTTGGACTAGGATGAACGTGTAGATTTATCTGCATTTGATCTGGCCAAGGTGCAGAAGCGGTCATCGACACTGTAAACTCGAATTACCACATCACTGACCACTAACACTGGCAGACAGGTCTTGCTGGACCACAAAGGGCCGAAATAGACATTGTGGGACTAAGAGGCCTAAAAAAAAAAAACAACAACTAAAAAAGTCACAAATCTTGTAGTTTCTCTAAAAATATCCTTCATTTCGACAGAATACACTCCTGTGTTCTAAACACTTTTGCGCTTCTCCCGCTATTTCGTTTGCTTTGTGGGTGTCAAAAAAGAGTGTCTAGCTAGTTATATTGTCCTCCAACCTACTGAACGTAAACTTGGCAAGAAATCACAAACACCCATAAAAATGCATGGGTTGACTGCGATGTCATGTAAATGATATGCAACTCGTCATTAACACTCTTGTAGTTTTGAAACATATTGCCACCTACTGTGCCTAAGGCTACATTTTACTCGCAGGCACAATTTTTCCCCACATGTTTAAGACCTCGACATAATTCAACACCTGTTGTTTCGAGCGGAGTGATTGTTGTCATCTGCAATGACATTTAGTCTTTAGGTTGCATTTCCTCGCACCTGGAGAAGACTTGAACCCACTCAATTGCGCTACGCCGCCCTACAATGTGGGGTATCAGGTTTAGTGCACTTCGCCCAACATTCGGCGCTAACAGAAAGCATGTAGTACCGTCTACTATCATATTGTGGCTCAGGCAAATGTATAAACACGCCATAATAAGACCTAACAAGTTGGAATATGATCTACAATTGCTGAAATATGACCTAATCCTTAAAAATGTTGAACTATGACACAATCGTTTAAAATTCAGGAATATGACAAAAATCCTTTAAAATGCTGGAATATGATTTAATCGTCAACAATTCTGTAATATGACATAATCCTTAAAAAGGGCAGAAATATGCACTTATCCCAGCTAAACCTCTCCCCACTCCCGCCCATCTAATTTAAATGAAAGTATGTTAACACATACTTAAAATAACTTTATAATGAAAATAATGACCACATAATTTACGTCAGTGACAGAGGACCCCTTTCACACACTTTGAGGCTCACTGGGAATGTGGTGCGAACACCTCATGTTTGTGGAATAATCGACATTCGAAAGGTGACGTGATAAATGTCACGCCGGCCGCATTTACTCCCGAAAATATATCATGGTACCCATGTAGGATAGGTTGACCTGGAAGCGCATGTCAATGTTAAAATCAATCCTTAAATTCACAATACTCATATAAAGCCAGCAAGGGGCCAAAGAGCTAAAATTAGCTGGCTAAACTGAACTCGGGAGGTCGGCATGGCCAAATGGATAATAGCACTCGCTCTTATACTTCCGGTGTGCTGCTGCTGAGGTAGCGGGTTCAACTCCTTCATCGGTTAGTTGCGACTAAAATGTTGACTTCTTGTCCTTGACTTGAGGAAGTAATTTACAAGTAACTCCGAAATCGGAGTGGGTTCGCCTGATGGCGAGGGACAGTGGTAGTAAGGAAAGTTAATCCATGCGTAAAAATCAGTCCAGTGCACTAGAAGTAGTATCGTGTGCATGGACTACACTCGAGGTCAAAGCTAGCGAACATAAAATAAATGTATATCTCCAAAAAACCGTAGTAAACTGGGCCTAAAATTGACCCTTTACTCCCAAAATCTTAAAAAAGCTTCCCATAGCCACAAATTTTTTTCTAAACTGTCCACATTCTCAAAACTGTTCTCAATCGACCTATATAATTTAATAATATTTTAAAATGTTAATCTTTTCAAAACTTGTCTCAATTGATCCATATTCTCCCATACCTTTCTAAACCTGTCCATATCTCAAAAATCATCTCTTTTTATTGGCATAGTCCATGGCGTGTGTCGTTTGCGATCTTGTCTGTCCACAGCCTTCTTTCTCGTGTGCTACCAATCTTTTCTGATGCCAATGTCGCTCCATGCTATGATTTCATACTGCCCAGCATCTTGTCTCTTCGTCTTCTCCTCCCTTTCCCTCCAACCTTTCCGTTGTGACGACATACTCCAGCTGTCCTCTTCTCATGACAGGCCCAGAGAATGTGGACTGGCTTCTTCTGATGTGAGTAATCAGTTCTCTTTGTAAGATAACTTCTTTCAAAATATCATCATTGTTGTTGTTTTTCCCTATCCCATGGGAATCTCATCATATTTATGTTTCAGCGACCAAAATCATGTCATCTGGTTGTTTAAAATATGCCCTTCAACCGATATTTCTTGGCATGTCATGTACGGATCTCATTAATATATCACTATAGAAATTGAACAGATTGGGTGATATTACACAACCGTGTGTAACACCTTGTTTCATGTGTTGAAAAGTTCGTAACTCGTTCTCAGTTCGTATGGAAGCTCTTAGTTACCAATACGGAAGTCTCTGTGGCGAAGTGGTTTTGTCGCGTGCCTCCCGCTCCGAAGATTGTGAGTTCGATTCCGGTCTGACTTCGTTCGGTCCACGAGTGCAATTTTCACTAGAGCTACGGAGTTCGTGCTCCGTGCCATGCTTACGGCAGACCGCCTTCCGGAAAGAGACCGAGCCATATGGGGATAATACGGTGCAATGAAGCCGATCACTTTGCCTTTTAAAATTCTTATTTCTTAGATCTTTACCATCAATGTTGAACATTTCTAAGATCTTTACCATCAATGTTAAACATTTACAACATTGTAATCATGTTGTCGTGTTCCACTTTGTTAAATGCCCTAGTGTAGTCTATAACTAACACACACACACACACACACACACACACACACACAAACACACACACACACGCACACACACACGCGCGCGCGCACACACACACACTATATATATATAAATATATATGTTCATTTCAATGATCCTTTCCGTTAATGCATATATATTCTCAAAATGTACAATGTGTTATTAGTGCATTTAGATTCTACAAACCCACACTGCTCATTTCCAATTTCTGGTTTCAAATTATATCTTATTCTTCTAATTATAATTCTCATTAGTATGTTAGTCACGTGGTTCATTAAACAAATGATACTTTCTTCTTCTGCATTCATCCGGATTTTTTATTCTCCGGGTGCGACTGCGTTGTGCCTGTTTACAGCAGAGCTGCGTTCTTGCGCCGTTAGGCCGACACATCCGACTTCTGCGGACATTTGTTGACCGGGTTAACCTTCCCGGGGAAACAAATGATACGATTTCACCACAATCCGTTGCAACAGATTTCTTTGGTAGATCAATGTTAACAGATTTCAAGAGATCTGTCAACTGTCATTTAACTGTCATTTACTGCCAATATAGTACCTTGCGGTG
This sequence comes from Cepaea hortensis, assembly GCA_963921405.1. NCBI lineage: Eukaryota > Metazoa > Mollusca > Gastropoda > Stylommatophora > Helicidae > Cepaea > Cepaea hortensis. The sequence goes on along the minus strand of OY992883.1, from coordinate 33,575,986 downwards.
TATGGCCTGAGGAATTAAGGCTAGTGCAGTTTCCGCGAACTGTGTAGGTTAGGATTTTCTTTCTTCCCCCAACAGAAAAAAATCCCACACCTTCCCGAGCGATCGAACCCGGGTCTCCTGAAGGAGAGTCTGGCGTTCTAGCCACTCAGCCAGCCGCTCCCCATTTCAAGAGATCATCCGGTTTATATCTACTGTTATAGATATCACAAGCAAAACAGAGGTAATGACTATAACTAAAGAAGAACAAACAGCAACAATTCACCTAAACGAACATCCCTTGAAACAAGTAAAGAGCTTCAAGTACCTAGGAAGTATAATATCATCAAATGGCAGATCAGAAGACGAGATCGAAAATAGGTGCAATAAGGCAAATCAACTCATTGGACAAATGGCACCAATACTAAAGAACAAACATGTATCAATAACTACTAAGAAAGCACTTTACAACACAATCTTCCTACCAACTCTGTGCTACCAATGCCAAACCTGGACAATGACAGAAAAAGAGAAAAGAAAAATCACAACAACAGAAATGAGGTTCCTGAGAAGAATACTCAACGTATCAAGAAGAGATAAGATCAGAAATGAAGAAATCAGGACTAAAGTGGGGGTTAAAGCTGCTCTAGATTTTATTAGAAAGCAGCAAGTCAAATGGTTTGGCCATGCAAGTAGGCTACCAGTCAACAGCATGCCACAACAGGCAATGACGTACAGACCAGATGGAAACAGAGGAAGAGGCCGACCACGTAAACGCTGGACGGAGGGAATAACAGAATCCATGGGAATGTCGATATACGAAGCCCATAACCGGGCACTCTCACGAAGTTTATACTTCACCTCGACACCGCAAGGTACAAGAGGAACATGATGAGATGAGATGAGATAGATATCACTCAACAGTTTTGTTATCACTTATATACCCTATTCACCAACAGCTTTAAATTCTTCGACACTGATGTTATCTGGCCCCGGGAGTTAGCCTTTCCTTACTTGTTATAATTTGTCCAGTGTCAACTGCAGCTCCGGGGCTGTTGGTGACACTGAACAAAGTGATGGACTGATGCACAGAGATAAATGCTATCATTAACCCAGAAAATACATCTGTCTTATGGTGCTCTCTGGACATAGGATCGCCAAACCTGACCTCCCAAACCTCAAAATAAATGGTAGAAATGTGAATAGAGAAAGCAGACTGAAGCACCTAGGAATCATTTTTGATGAAAGCCTGTCCTTTAGGGATCATATTGAAGTGGTGGTTACTACGTGTCAGAAAGGACTCAACACACTGAAATGTATGGCGGCAAGGGGCATGAAGCAGAAAATGCTATTCACACCTTTTCAGCACTTGATCATTTTTAGTGGTAGAGTATGGACTAGGAATGCACACTGTCTCTAAGAGTCAGCTAGTGAAACTAGAGCGCATACAGAATGAAGCTACGAGGGTGATTCTGGGGTGTACCAGGAACATCCCAATAGTGTGTGTGCGATACATCCTGGCCCTACCGACCATTGAAGACAGACTCAAAGTGTTTCAGGCACAGTCATGCCTCAAGGTAGTTGCGGACAAGGAACACCTCCTGCATAATTCCTTGGATGCAATCAAGGGCCACAGGCTGTTAAGGGAAAGATCTTGGATGGCTCAGACAGAAGATACCATCAGGGAAGTGTGCCCACTTGAGAAGATTGGCAGAGGCCAGGAGTGGGTCAGAGTGCCGAATAGAAAGTTCAGACTTGTGTGGAGTTATAATCAGACTGGGATGTGAGTTTAGGGAGTGGCTAGCAGGCGCTTCGGAGGTAGAAATTCAGGAATTAATTCAGGACTTCTCTTGTCCTGCCTGCTCCGCGGAGAAGGAGTTACGGACACCGTTCTTAATCTCGCATACTGCGTTCGAAACACATCAGTGGGCGGACGATTTGGCAACATAACCCCTTACCTTGGTTTTTTTTTTAAAAATGGTATGGGTGCCGGTCGTTCAGAAATCAATGGCAAAATACTGAACGTAAACTTTCCCAGGAATCACGAACATCCAAATAATGCTTGGGTTGACTATTATGTCCTGTAAAGGATATGCAACTAATTTTAAAGAACTCTTGTCCTGGCGATCTGATTATCTATAGCGATGGCTCGGTGTTAAGAGGTAAACACAAAATGAAGTGCCTGTGGATTCATAATTATAGCCAGTGGCAATGTTTGGTAAAGGCTAGCTTGGCATATGACACCACAACCTCAAGTTTGAGAATGGAGGTGGAGGCGGTTACTGCAGCTTTTCACTCTTTGCAGAACAAACTGCATACGCATGCTATGTTTATGACTGATTCACAAAGCGTGCTGACAATGGTGAAGATTGGTATGCTTCGTGCTAAACGGCACGCATCAATTCAGAAGTCGTGGATTGTAAGCATTTGCTGCGTCTTTTCTCCAAGACACTCTGGTCTCTGGTGTAATGACAAACGAACAAGCAGACAGATTGGCAGATGCTGCATCATTGAGGGGTTACTGGATGCATGATAAGGCAGATGTGGTGAACGCCCTCTGGGAGCGCGTGAATAATGGAGAAGAACATACAGACTATTGTGGTCTAGATAGAATGCGGCAGCAGGGGATGGTCAGGGGATCTGGTAGACAGTCGTCACTCAGAGATAAAGCAAGACAGATATATAATCAGATTGCAACGGGTATGATTAGTATTGGAACCCTCTGCTGGCTGTTGAAAATGACGACTGAGCGTTTATGGGAATGCCCCGAGTGCAATGATGTCGGTCTTTGACTCAGCTCTGCTCAACTCAACTCAACTATATGATGTAAAGCATCTTGACCGCATATTGCGTGAAGATATTCCAAGTCCCTTATCTATGGACTGCGTCCTTTTGGCCTCTAAAAGGCGCAGTCTGTGATGAACGGGAAGGTCAACTAACGGAGATGAAGCTAAGCAGCGTATGCAGGACGTGACAATTCCATGGTGAATCCAGTACCAAAGCATTTTATGTCAGCTCTGCGTTTATCGAAACCTCCTGGGATTGCGGGGGATGTTCATGCGTTATGATGTCCCCGCCTTCCCTTGACAGTCTACCGGCATGTATGCGGCAGTTTTGGCAGAGGTGTTTTGTTTGTTTGTTTAGTCATTAGTCGCGGTTCCAACTTCATGGCAACGGGTCGTCCACGTTATGCTCCTTTCTTGTGCCAGTGAATATCACACAAACTGCTCCCAACTGCCCCATGTGAAAAGTGGAATAAATATGAGTCTCGACAAACCAACAGTCCGTACAGGCACACCGTGCACAATACTGCCGCCAGAATGCCAAAACAAAAGTCCTCCACGAAAAATACAGTTCAGCATCGATGGAAGCGACAGTCACTAGAAAACCAGCAGCCACACATTACTGTGTTTGTTTGCTTGGGAGGGGGGAGGGGGGGGGGAGAGGAGGAACCATCTGTAGATGGAAGGTCAGATATGCATTCTGATACTGTGGAATGTCCCTCGAAAATACCTAGGAAGGCTAACCCGGTCAACAAATGTCGGGAAGAGGTCGCATGTGTCGGCCTCAATGTGCAAATATTGCAACTCTGTTGTAACAATACACAATTGTGTACACTCAAAACAACAAAACACATACACACAAATATATCGGACTTACGAAGAAGAATAAACACGGGGGGGGGATGAGGTGGAGGAGGAGAGGAAGAATCCCTAAATTATGTATAAACTGTTCTTAATCCTCATATCCCTCCTGAAGCTATTCTATCTGCCACCATCGTGATAACCTTGATAAACTCCCTCCTCTATTCACAAAATCTTTTGAAACTAGTAACCCAACCTCTACTCCTTAAAAAACACCACCATCACTAATGTAGCCCACATCCCTAAAAACATCGCTACATATTGATCCCCACAACATCTGTTTAAAACTATCAGCTCGCGTTAATAACATAGCTGCACTCTAAGTGTGCTTGCTCTAAAGGCATTCCATGCACGCAGTTACCTTTTTAAGTCTACTGTCGCTTCTTAACAGCATTTAATCTTTATAGTTGCAATACTCCTCCACAAACAGATAATTTTAATTGTCCTCGTACAATTCAGGCCAGATTCTGGAATTTTATAATTGCACTACTCCAACCAGATTAAACACACCTTTTCTCTTCCCATGACATCGGTTCATGTGAACTCCGTTCTATTTTTAGTTTGTTTTGAAGGTCGCGCTGTAAGTTATTTTCCAGGTTAGGATATTTATCTGGAAAGTAGGTCACAGCGGTTGTTATTGAGATCGTTGGTTGAGTACACATTAATAACTAGATTTCTTTCGTTTACACTTCATAAATAATAGCTGTTAAGGAGATAATACAGATGAAACACTTGGTTGAAGAAAGAATTGGGGGAAAATAACGGCGTTAAATGAGTGGAGTCGGTGGGTGAGGAACCAGGGAATTGTTGTCAATAGATGGCACTGCTTCTGTGACGTCACATGTCCTTATTCGGATAGTTAAATTACCTCCCTTGACTTGGACAAGCAGACGTGAAGCGCAGAAGTAGAGAGAGAGTGAGCATTCATTTCACAAATGCGATCACTTGTTCGTCTTGGATTAATCAACGAATTTGTAATGAATTGAAAAATATTTGACTCTGGTTGTTCATCTTTAAGCGTTAGATTTATCCGCACGTTGTTTTGTGGTGTTTTTGGTGCAGAACATTCTTGTGAAGGTGGTAGTTAGAAGTCAGACCGCAGTCCTCGACAAGACGAGCCCAAGGCCGAGAGATGGAGATTCCCTGAAAACGTGGTATGCATTTTTTATGTTTTTATTTTACAGTTGTGGTCGTTGACTCGTTTTTTTTTTTTTTAAAGGGGAAGCGTGCAGTGCTGGCCCTAGTGTACATAACCTGAAATTGTTATCAAGCAGTGACGTTAATACTGAGTGATGTGTACAAATTATCGTTGTAAATGAGTTCATAGAGAAACTAATAATATTTATTTATTTGTTTAACTTAAGTTGCGATGCTTCAGGGCAGTGTTTTGAGAGGAATCAACACTGCGCCATTATTAATATTACAATCACTCAGAGAGAACCCATTTGTAAATAAACAACGTGTATTTTTCTTTCTGGGTAGTACAAATGAGGTAAAATGAATGGAGTTGTGCTGTTTGTTATTGTTAGGAGTGCAGTTGTATTTCTTTAAAGCATTGTTTACAATTCTACCTCTGCCGTTTATTCTCTGTTATTGTTTTGCTTTGGAAGTTGCATTTTCATTTTCTTTGGGGGTGCAAAGAAATAATATATACCATTTTCATTTCTTGGTCCTGTCCATTAAATTGAATGTAAAACAAAAGTAAATAGCTCCTGAGGTATATTGAATTGGGTGTGTGCGTTGCTAGCCCCATTTATTTATAGACGAATCAGACACATGATGGGCGTTTACCGTGAAGATACTAACACAACAGCTGCTTTTACTTTCCATAAAACTTTCTGGTACCAGTTTTAGACGAGGTCTACCTGGGAGCCCAGTTAAGTGGCAGAAAATACCCACCTAGATGGAGATTCCTACACATGATTTGTCTGACACAGTAGGATCTTCGTCTCAACTCTATTATATTAAATGAATTCTGAATATTTTAAAAACTTTCTAGGCAGTATCTTGGAAAGAAAAACAGCAAGTTAAGAAAGGGAACTGATCAATTAAATCCATTATGTTTTTACATAGTTGAAAACTTTACACCTAATACTCTTAAGGCACTAAATGTCATACAAATACTGTTACCCTTATCAAATGTCATAATATAAATACACACTGCTTATAATAATTTATACATGTGTGCACATGGACGTACGCACACACACACAAACACTCTCTCTCTCTCTCTCTCTCTCTCTCTCTCTCTCTCTCTCTCTCTCTCTCTCTCTCTCTCTCTGTAATGTGGAGGTTTTAAGCACACACACACATGGAGAAGATAGATGGATATCACACACACACAAATATGAATCTTTCTTCTTCTCATCTTGCTGTTGTGTATAAAAAATCGCTTAAAAGTCAACAAGGTTGACTTCATTGCACCAGACTTTTATCCCATGTGGCTCAATCTCTTTCCGCAGCAAACTGCAGAAAGCGTCGCACAAAGTGACGACCCCCAGCAGTCTCCGAAAAAAGTGCACTCATGAACTAAAGGACATGGCCCGGAATCGAACCCACAACCTTTGGAGCTAGAGTCAGACGCCCATTTTTTGTGTGTGTTGTGTATTAGCAATGCAACCAGCATCAACCATGCCTATTCATCTCTTATAAGACAGCAATAAATTCCATACACTGATATCTGTGTATGCATGTTCATAATATAATATATACTATTATTATAAAATGGATAAGATATCTGACATTCTTGGATAAGGTTGTAAAACATGGAGGACCATTGTTCACACTGCACATGCTTTCACAGGCCGCTGCTTAAGCCAAATTTCATTATAAGAAAACTCATGCACAGAGTAATATTTCTAGCATGTGTGACATTCGTGATTCTGGTACACACACTTGGGGATACAAAGTTCATGCACTGTGCTAATGTTCTCTTTGTGTGATCTGTGGGCAGTGACTGTAGCACTTATATTCAAAACTGTGGTGGTGTCTATCAATGGATTATCTTTACCTTGTTCATTTCTCTGTTTGAAAAGATGTTTTGTTTACTGTAACTGATGCTGTTGTTATTTGCCAATCACTTTATTTGTTTTCTTGTTAGCACATCCTGTAAAGTAACCATTAGTCTTTTGCTCCTGTATATAAGAGCATAGATCTCATCATGTAATACTAATAGTTAGGTTCTATTTTCAGTTATCTGTTGATCACCATCATGAGTTTTGGCAGTCCTAAAATAGTTATTGGAGTGTTATCATGCCACTCAACTCTCAACAACACTCTCCACTCTATTCTCAACAGTTAATTTAAGCTTTATGTAAACCTGTATCATAATGGTCTTGCACACATGTATGACTTAGTTTTGTGATTTTTGCATTCTCTTTTTCATTTTTCAAGAATTTTGACCTCCAGTATTAGCTTGATGTAAACCTGTATCATAATGTTCCTGCACACATATATGACTTAGTTTTGTGTTTCTGGCATCCTCTTCTTTCATTTTCCAAGAATTTGTACTGCCAGTATTTTCAGTAGTGGACCTCCATGTCCTATATTGTGACCAAGCCAAGACTGCCTACTTTGTTTTGTTTGTTTGTTGGTTGGTTGTAACTCCTCTGAAAGACAGTGACTTTTGAATTGTTTTGCCTGACACATTGATGTTCAGCTTGTTGTATCCCTGACAAGGGCTTGCATCTGTGAGAGTGAGTTTGGTGTAGAGACTTTCCTCCAACCAATTACTGAAATACCGTCTTCTTGAAGACTGTTGCAGAGCTCTGCTTCCCTTCTCCAAGCTCAGAAACAAGTGGGGATTCAAAGACTAGTACTGAAACTTCACATCTGCAGAGAGCCTTGCCATTCTTTGAATGTTAGAATGGAGCCTAGCAGGAAGTATGATCATTGCCTATCACCCTTCCGTTAACACAAATCTGGATATGGAAATACACATTGGTTTGTGTGCAAAGATACCTAAAAGGGAAAGACACCTAACAAGGAAAGATAGAGAATCATTACAGATGGAGAGCTCAGTATTTGGCCAAGACATGTTATGGTAGGGCATAGGTCACACCATGAAGAGATACCCCATGGTCCTGGTCAGTGTTGAACCTGACCTTTGTATGGTTGCTGAACAGCCATACTTGTTTAGTATATTCTTTATTGCCCCTTTTCTATATCTGAAATACCACCTGTTTAATAAACTAAAGATAGGAGCTACTGGTGAATGTAACTGTGGTAGTGGTAAAATGGCAGCTAAACATTTGTTGCAGGAGTGTCCAACATATGCGGAGCAGGGAAAACTATTTTGACCTACACCCATTCTATTTAAGGACAAACTCTATGGGAATGTCAGCATGCTCAAGTTGACTGCTGCTTGCTTTGCATTTATTCATATTGATATCTGAAGGTGTAGACAGAAATAACAAATTTCCATCTTAAGAATATATTCATTTTATCTGTCCAGCTCACTCTTTGCATCCTGTCATCCATCCACCCAGTCATCATCATCATCATGTGCCATGCCAATAGACATGGGTGGTCATGTTTCACCGCCTCACACAATCACCTGAGTTGTGGATCATCAGTTCTTGTGTTCTTGTCTCAACCATGACATGTGGCCAAGCCACCCAGATATTTACTTCTCTGCTTCCCCTTGTTCTTTTGCCCTCAATCTTGCCAGTTGTCACTAATTTCTCTAGTTTATTTCTTCTCATAGCATCCACTCAGTGGCTTGTTCTTTGCCTTCGAAATTCCTCTTGTTCAAAAGCCAGATGTCCCGCCTCTGTAGCTGCCATGTGCACATTATCTATTATATCTTGGATCCATCGTTGATGCTGACTTCCTCTTCTCCACATTCCCGGTATGTCCCTCTGCATAATTATTTTTCCAGACATTCAGACATGCCAAAACATTTTGCTCAATTTTATTTGTCTTTATAACCAATCATCTTCAATATAGGTTCTTGTTGGATATATCTGTTTGTTCTATAACGACGATATCATATTACATAGTAAATAATAATGAAATAACAACTTTGCACACAGATTCAAACTCTAGCTTCCTATTATCTTTTTGCTTCTTATGTGGTATTTTTGTTTTATTATAGGCATGTGAAACAAGTAAACGTTTCTAAGTACTTGGTTACTTTAGTAGCAGTAGATGGGAGATGCATTAAGGAAGTTAAATGTTGGATTAATCCCCCCCCCCCCCCCTTCTCCATGGCTGGGGAGCCAAAAAAGTAAAATTTAAAAAAGTAGCACTTGAGAAGAAATAAATGACTGTAGACCAAGAAAACGGCGAAGAGATAATATACATACAGACCTACAAGCACTTGGAATCAACGACTGGCAAGAGAAGGTCCACCAGAGAGACGAATGAAGACGGCTTGTATCTGCAGCAAAGAACCACAATGGCTCGGAATGCTGAAGAAAAAGAAGAAGCACTTAAGAGGGTGAATTTTTTTCTGCAATTTAACCGTCAGGCACAGTAAGGAAAATAGTTCTTAAGAGCTATATTGAGTCAATTCTTATGTATGGAAGCGAATCATAGGCAGTTAGCAGACAAATAAGAAATTATGTGGAAGCTACTAGCGATGTGGTTTCACAGAAGAATGATGAGAACATTGGGCGGATAAATAGAGTAATGAAGATATATTGAAAAAAAACATTAACTTGCAAAGATAGCTGGTTACACTCATCATGAGTCCACATACTTTGGGTATGCCAGGAGAAGGGGAAGGTAGGAGTACATGGTGACAACACGGCATGGAGGAGCACTGTATCAGACATGATTGACATTACATCTTCCAACTTAATGTGCGCTGACGTAAAGGGGGGGGGGGTAGTCGTCTCATTCCCTACATTGGTCAGTTGGGCTTTAGCGTTGACTTCTCGTTCAGATAGCAGTGATGGCAAGCTACTACACATGAAATTGCCTAGAAAAATCAACCTGAGATATGTCCTGCGAGGGCATGCAGCATTATTTTAACATAGGAGTCCGACGTGACCACCAAGACTATACAGCATCGACTATAAGAAGAAGACGAAGAAGATCACAGCGTCGTGGTTCCTCCGAAATCGGAGAGTGTCTGCCTGTACGGCGAGGAACAACCAGTCTGCACATCAACAAGCCAGACATGGGATACTGGATACTCACGCAAACCTCAGGTCCGGTATGACATCACACTGATGTTGGACAACAGGATGTCTTCATCCGACATACAGGACTTCACGCTGGAGTTCTCAGCCAGCGAACACAAGTAAGCAAGCAAGCAACAGCGTCGTGGTAAATATATACTACACATATGTTTAGTACTAAAGAGGTGGGGTTCAGTTCGTGATGAGACCCTGAATTGGCACTGATTCGACTAGCCAAGAATATGTGCGCACGAATATGTGTGTCATTGTGTCAACAATAGGATGAGACAGTACCATATGCGCCAGGGACTTCTCCGAGGCAGTAACATTTAGTGAAGAGGGCAGAAAGTTACCCCACCAAGTAATTGTTAATATCAGAGGAGATAAAGACGACAGACAGATTTTAAACTTGTGAACACATGAGTCCAGCCTATCGCCTGGTAATATAACACCATAAACGATAAGGTTTCTGTGTTTCTGTTGTCTAGTGTTTCCACTTCTATCTTTTGTGCAATCAGCTACCACATACAAATGACCTGTTTTTTCTGTCTATCTGTCTGTCTCTGCCCGCCCGCCCTTCTTTCTTTCTTTCTTTCTTTCTTTCTTTCTTTCTTTCTTTCTTTCTTTCTTTCTTTCTTTCTTTCTTTCTTTCTTTCTTTCTTTCTTTCTTTCTTTCTTCACATATGTATTAATAGTCGAGTTCCACCACTGGTATGATTGCCAGCTGTCGTCACCAGTACCCCGTAGCCTGGCCATACTCAAATTTGTGTGTGTGCATATCCTATTTACAGGACATCGCTGTCAACACCAGCATTTTACTGCTGTTGTTTATGTCTTGGCAAGTTTTACGTCCAATAGTTTGCCATTGCTTTCTGATCGACCGGCTCTCATACCAACACGTTAAACCCAGCGCAACACGGTCTGCTGCCAAATCGGTCACAGCTGTGTTTTGAAGGCAGGTAAGCGGGCCCACGAATCGCGTCCGTAAGACCTTAGCCACGGAGACCCTCAGATTTTACCCATCCTTAATTATTTCGCCAAACGTTTTGGCTTGCCGTCGGTTGCGCCTTTGAGAATCATTTTCGACAAGAATCTGGCGAGAGCCAAGGCTAAAACCAGGCACGTTTTCTGGTAGTTCTCAACAACCTGCGTGCGTAGGAATTCGTTTCTTAAGAAAGGCACTTGTTTAAAACACAACAAGCACCAGTTGTTACTAACACGTGAAGGCAAAAGTCTAGAGCAGACTCCTCGTTTTGAGTCTTCAGTAGGTGTCTTCCTCTCAAATTCACGTAAAAAATATGTACCACTAGAAATGTTTATAGTGTCATTCTCACGGTAATCGGATGGCATTGCTCTTCCGGGAAGTCAGCACGGTCGAATGGATAAGAAGGCATGCTCTTATTTCCGATGTGCTGATGCCGAGGTAGTGGGTTCAACCCATACACCGGTTAGTTGGCCTAAAATGTTGACTTCTCGTCCTTGACTCGGGGACGTCAATTACAAGTAACTCAGAAGCCGGAGCCGATCTTTGATCTCTATACTTGATCTCTTGAACATTTACAGTGAGACAATACTATAATAATGGCACGATTTTAATAGCAGTATGAAAATAGTCTACTGATTATTCTAAGAAGTGATGGAGAAAGCCAATAGAAGAGAGAGAAAAAAATGAAAGCAGCAGCTGAAGAAGAAGACACCAGGATAGGGAATTGTTCCTAGTCTTTAGTATACAAACACATGCTAGACACGGGTTGTGAATAGCTGCCAAACAGCAGGAGTCTCTGCCAAGCAGTAGGAGTTGCCATTAAACAGTAGGAGTCGGTGCCAAGCAGTAGGAGTTGCCATTAAACAGTAGGGGTCGGTGTCAAACATTAGGCCCGCGGCTATACAGTATGCATCGCCGCTGACCAGTGGGCATCTCCGCTGAGCAGTAGGCATCTCCGTTAAATAAAAATTAAGGGGTCGTACGTAATAGGAACAGTTGTTGGCTATTGTTAGCAGAATAAACCATGCTACGTAATATCTAACAGTTTTAGCAAAAACAAGTTGCTATGGTTATCGCAGTTTACTCTATTGGCTAAATGTGACGTGAATGGAAAGTAACTCGTGTAAATTAATGCATAATACCATCGTTTTCAGCAAAAATAGACTAGGCATATCAGACCACCAGGCAGTTATTGGTGAATATGAAAATTATTTTGGACATGTTATGAGAAGAAATAAACTAGAGAACTTGGTGACAGCTGGCAAGATTGAGGAAAAAACAAAACAAGGGGAAGGCAGAGAGATAAATATCTGCATGGTTTGGCCACGTGGCATGGTCGAGACAAGAACACGGAGCTGATCTAGAACTCTGGTGATCGTGTGAGATGGCGAAACATGACCGTCCGCGCGTATCGGCATGGCACAGGCACGTTTTCTGATGGTTCTCGACAACGTGCGTGCGTGCAATGTTTTGCGTATCCTTTTACAGGACTTAGCTGTCAACAGCAGCATCTTTCAGCTGTCTGTTGATCTCTTGGCAAGATTACGCTCAGTAGTTTGCCATTGCTTTCTGAGCGGCCGGCTCAGTATCCGCAAGTCACGAGCGGGGGTCGAACCACCTCAGTTCTCGCTCCGCTGCGAGACTCTGCGTGATAAACGGGATTACAGAGAGAAAGTGTTGTAACCCCACAGCCAGAGAGACCGGCGCGTGCGTAGGAATTCGTTTCTTAAGAAAGGCACTTGTTTATAACACTTACAACAAGTACTAGTTGTTACTAACACGTGAAGACAAAAATCTAGAGCAGACTCTGCGTTTTAAGTCTTCAGTAGGTGTCTTCCTCTCAAATTCACGTAAAAAATATGTACCACTAGAAATGTTTATAGTGTCATTCTCACGGTAATCGGATGGCAATGCTCTTCCGGGAGGTCATCACGGTCGAATGGATAAGAGAGCTGGCTCTTTAATTACGGTGTGCTGATGCCGAGGTAGTATGTTCAACCCATACACCGGTTAGTTGGCCTAAAATGTTGACTTCTCGTCCTTGACTTGGGGACGTAAATTACAAGTAACTCAGAAGCCGGAGCGGGTTCGCCTGATGGCGAGCGTCACTGGTAATGGTTAAAGCTAGTCCACACGCAAAAATAAATTCAGCGTCTGGACTACGCTTGAGTTCAATCTTTGAACTACAAAGAGCGCGAACACAGAATTTAAAAAAAAAACGCCATTCCGAATTCCATTCTGTTCTCCTGTCATAAAATATACGGCTAATTCAGGAGTGTTTTATAATCTCTTGTGCTGAAATTCTATTTTTACACACAGTGAATCCAAAATATTTAACAGTATTCACTTCCTAAACGATTTGAGTACCTTTAAATATTTCAGGTCTAATTTTTTAAACAGTGTTACTTCTTACAACGAAGATATCAAATTGTAAAATCGCACTGGAAATGTTGCCTAAATAGGGGCACTTCACTAATAAAACTGTTTATTATTAAAATACAGACAGATAAATGAAGATAACCTCGTCTACACTCTTACATCCGTCCACGGTGTTCTTATAGTTCTTCTGAATAACCACATCGACGTGTCTTCCACATAATTTCTCACGAGGTTACTAATTGTCCACGATTGGCTTCAATTCGCCAATAAAACTATAAATACGGTAAGGAAACAAAATGAGGTTAACCTCGTTCATACGACATTAAGACATTGAGGATATGGAATTGCCAGTAGCAGACTGGGCCAAAACATGTTGGCTGCCAGGAGATAAAGCAACCAAAAGATCATTAACATTTTAAACGTTAACAGGGGTAGTGCAAAACATAAAATAGGGTAGGACCAAACACAAGTGGACGGCAGAAAATGGGAAGTAAGGGTGTGTCCCAGTTTTGACTTTAAAGTTGTTAATATGGTAGCATGCATGTTACATTATAACGCAGTGACAACATTTCGGCGATATATAAGCTCATGGCAGATACGGGAAGTAGCTTAAGACGATTAATCATCCCATGGCACGTAATCAGTTAAACATATGTTCACGGGGGCCCATTTCATCAGGGACCCACCCACAGATCCCACTTGCCATGGGGCAAGCTGACACCTTGGTCAGTCCGCCAAGGGGTGTTGGTTTCCAACTGCGACACTGCACACACCATATTTATAAGATCAGTTTCAAGCCGCCCATAATTACCAAGAGAAATCTCTAGTACCCGTTGTATGTGGCTGGCTCGACGCCAGACACTTAACTGGTCTAGAAAATTATTCCAGGCCTAACTGGGGATTGAGCCCCGGACTATGTTTTCATAAACCATTTCACAGGTTTATGTATAACTGCATTATAAGTTAATATAGCAAAAGCAATATCTACAAAAAGGTGTTATGTATGTGTGTGTATATTTGCATATCATTTGCAGGACGTTGCGATCAACCCCAGGATACAGGTTGATTTTATAGGCAGTTGTACGTACAGTTCATTATTGCAGATAAGTCACACACCGAGCATGTGAGACGTAAGATGGTGCATGATGGTGGGAATAACCACGTGTTCACATGCACTCACTGTGAACGAACATGTACAGCGCGAATTGGCCTTACCAGTCACATTCGCTACCGCCATGGGTAAATGTTATTATGCCTTTTTGAAGCACAAACTATCGTCTGTCAAGACGGCAAGGTGCCAATGGTGTACGATGAGTAGTTCCCGTTGCTTTTTATGCAAGAAATCAACGTTTAATTCCAACTAATCCGCCTACCTTGCCTGCAGCGCACCGGACGTTTAAGAGCGAGCGCTTTTTCTATTCGACGACATCACACACACACACACACACATATTTGTCGGATCAGCAAAGCAATGTTCTAACTGTCCTCTTTTGGAACTTTGATCCCAGACCATTTGCCGACCAAGGCTTATGGATTATCTGCCCTACCATAACATTTAGTCTCAAGGTTGCATTTCCTTCCGCTAGGATAAGGATTCTATCCTCCCAATTGCGCTTCTCCTCTCGAAGCTGCTGGTACAATGTGTGGTATCAGGTTTGGTGAGTGCGCTCAACATCATTCGGCGCTAACGCAAAGCAGGTAGTACCGTCCACTGTCATACGGTAGCTCAGTCATATCTGACTAAGACCTGACAATTCTATTCTGGGTTATACTTAATCTCTCTCTCTCTCTCTCTCTCTCTCTCTCTCTCTCTCTCTCTCTCTCTTCTCTCTCTTTCTCTCTCTCCTCCCTCCCTCACATACCCACACACATATGTATATGTCGTAACTCTAGTATCAAATCACCATCTGTATATTGCTTGTTTTGTTGTTGAATACATGATAAAGATAACAGGAATGCCGTCAGTGTGTTGTAAGCATTCATTAGCATTTTATTTTTATTACAATGTGACTAAATAGCACAGATGTTTCCTATACACGTGTGCATGAAATTGCGAACATTTTTAGGAACCACTGATTTATACTTAGTCAGCGTCTTCTTCCGCCCCTACCCCCTATAGGGGTATAGGCCCTCAACCAACCCTCGGCAAGCCGTCCTATATTTTACTATCCCGCCCTCAACCAACCCTCGGCAAGCCGTCCTATATTTGACTATCTCGCCCTCAACCAACCCTCGGCAAGCCGTCCTATGTTTTACTAAGGCCCTCAACCAACCCTCGGCAAGCCGTCCTATATTTTACTATCCCGCCCTCAACCAACCCTCGGCAAGCCGTCCTATATTTTACTAAGGCCCTCAACCAACCCTCGGCAAGCCGTCCTATATTTTACTATCCCGCCCTCAACCAACCCTCGGCAAGCCGTCCTATATTTTACTAAGGCCCTCAACCAACCCTCGGCAAGCCGTCCTATATTTTACTATCCCGCCCTCAACCAACCCTCGGCAAGCCGTCCTATATTTTACTAAGGCCCTCAACCAACCCTCGGCAAGCCGTCCTATATTTTACTAAACCGCCCTCAACCAACCCTCGGCAAGCCGTCCTATATTTTACTAAGGCCCTCAACCAACCCTCGGCAAGCCGTCCTATATTTTACTATCCCGCGCTCAACCAACCCTCGGCAAGCCGTCCTATATTTGACTATCTCCTGCAGCTCCCTCCGTGTCCTCCCAATGTTATCCATCTTCGTAATTCTGTTCTCCACGTTTTTCTTGTAGGTCTCCCGTTATTTCGTTTTTCTTGTAGGTCTCCCGTTATTTCGTTTTTCTTGTAGGTCTCCCGTTATTTCGTTTTTCTTGTAGGTCTCCCGTTATTTCGTTTTTCTTGTAGGTCTCCCGTTATTTCGTTTTTCCGTGTGGGTTTCAGACACGAGAGTGTAATCAGTCAACTAAAAAAAAAGTTAGTTGCATATCTTTTACAGGACGTCGCAATCAACCCCAGCATTTTTTTTATTAGCAAATTTACTTTCAGTAGTTTGCCATTGCTTTCTTAACAACAGTTACTCATACCATTTCCGAAAAACCAGCGCAAGGAGGTCTGCTGCCAAATCGCCCGCAGCTGTGTTTCGAACGCGGTATGCGGGATTACGAATTGCGCCTGTAACCTCTTAGCCACAAAACCGGCAATCACTCAACTACCCATGGTTTAAAGTGGCTCTCGTTGTTTTATGTGTGCGTGTTTACAGTACCTGCGGTTGTTGGCACATTAAATTATTTAGTTAGTTGTGTTAGTAACCTAGTGATGTGTGCATATTTTAGTTTAGTTTAGTTAGTTTAGTTTAGTCGTTGGATCAACATCACGGCACACGGTTTAACCCATAAGTGCTCCGTTTTCCTCCTAACTCAAACCTGAGTCTGGAGAAACTCAGCTCAATGCACGAACTCCGTTGCATCGGCGAGGATCCTGAAATACTCTGGGTATATTTTTTAACTCGAAATTTTGCCCGGGCGGCGCCGTTAGGCTACTCTTTTTCGATTTCCAACTGCCAAGGGATTTTTTTTTACGTGCGCAACAATACACACGGGCGCCCCAGAGACCAGGGGAAATTTTATTACTGGAAGTCCAGGTGGGTTTTTTAAATAAATCCCGGTCCTCACCGAGGCCTGAGCCCGGGACCTCCAGCACTCGAGGCGGACACCATACCTCGAGACCACTCATCCCCCCTGTGCATATTTTAATACACACAAGATTACCGTAAACTCCCCGACGTATCCGAAAGTACAAGAGGGCTCACCCTTAAACTGACAGTGCGCAGATGACGAGATAGTGCGTTCATTTCCTATACTGGCATTAAGTTGGACTTTAACGTTGATTTCTCTTTCAAACAGTAATGAACGTAATATTGTCTAGAAAATCAACCTGGGGTTGGTCGCAAAAGACATACAATTTTTTTTCATTTCAAGGACGGATATGGCAAAGTTACACCCGTTAGTGCTGAAATTACTTCTTTTTATCAGCTGTTGTTTGTATGTCAAAAATTAACTCTTATTGCAGTGCCACATTTAAGTCAAAAGTTGCGGTAGTATTTAATCAATTAAGTAACAAACCAATAAAAAGAAAATGACTCACACATAAATATATCAATCCTTTCTGTTGGCAAAGTGTCCGTGCGATAGTTTGGGACACAACAAGGAAAATTTACCACAGAATATCCAAATGAAGTTCAATAAGAAATCGTCATTGTGCATGTTTCAGATTATTTACTTTGCTTTAATATTTAATCTGAAAATTATCATTAATTAATATAGTCTGTCATGATCTGCTCATTAAATCTGGAGTGACGAGACGATTATACATCTGTTTAATATTATAGTTTTCTCATGCTGCTACAATTTACTGGTCAGTTTGTTCCATGTTTGCTTTTTATTATTTTTAGAAATTATGTTGATGGTATAATTTTGGCAGCGACATTATTCAACACATGTAAATGTGATAACATTAAACCAAGAATTTAGTGAAAACAATTTCCTGCCACTAATTGCCATTCAGTCGCCAGCGCTTGGAAATAAAAAAAAACTTGCTTCTCCTTTACAGGACGTTAAAATCAACTCGTGGTTGATGTTCTAGGTAATTTTATTGTTAGTATTTGAGGCTTATGGGATAGTGAGACGCGCTTGATTCCCCAGCTTTCCGAGTCATGGGTTCGACATCGGCTGCGAGAGATTTGGAAGCAGACCGCTTTGCGTTGATTTCTATGGTATGTGGCGTCGGCTGTTCAGAAATAAATGACAGACTACTGAACTAACATTGCATAGTATATCACACACCGCGAATAAATGCTGGGGGTGATTGCAACACATACAATTAATTTTTGTATGTTTGCCATTGTATTCAGAATGAGAAGTCAACTTTTAAGTCCAACTGACCGGTATGTCGAATGAATCGACTAGCTCGCCGTCAGCTCACTAAATGTATAAGCGCGAGAAGCCCCACATTTCAACATTGGGTAATTTGAGAGTTAAGTTCGAATTGTGTTATACATTTGCCTTAGTCTGTTGAATCAACTGCAAGATGAATTTCGATTTTATGAATACATAGCAGATAAGCAAGGAAGAGTGGAGCACCGAGGAACCAAAATCCATCAAAACAAAATGATAAATTCATTGATAGGTAGTGACCGACACTCAAATAATGGAATCATCTGAATGTGAGAGAGCGTACTAGACAACATAAATATTCAAAACTGTAGATCAAACTAACCCATATCCCTGTTGGGTTGCAGACGTTGTGCACTATAAGAACTAGCACTTGGTGTAAACTGACTAGCTACAACTATGAGGTAACTAAAATCACAGGACACAAAGATTGTTACGGGGGTTTCAATGCAAAAGTTGACCAATGAAGGACTGACAACATTGTCGGCCCGTTTGGATTTGGGTATCAACAAAAATGTGAGGACATTTGATAGAACGGTACAAGGAAGATAGCTTTCTCTCAAACACACGGTGCCAGAATCATCCGAGGACACGCTGGGCCAGGAGACGTCCATGTTGCAGAACCGGAAATCAGGTCGATGATAACAATTATACAGCAGCGTTTTAATAATGCTGTAATATTATACAATTAAACCGACGGTAAGAGTTATAACAAAACCCCTCAATATTCAGTGTTACTTAGTTGCATATTCTTTACAGGGCGTAGCAGTCAACCCCAGCATTTTTTGATTGTTTGTGATTCCTGGGCAAGTTTACGTTCAGTAGTTTGCCATTGCTTTCTGAACGACCGGCACCCATACCATTTCATAAAAAACCAACGTAAGGCGTTCGACTGCCAAATCGCCCACAGATGTGTTTCGAACGCGGTATGCGGGTTTACGAGCTGCGTCCTTAATCCTTTCACCACTGAGCCGGCGATATTCAAGGTACAAATTTATTGAAAAAAGAGTGCAACATTCCGTAACAGGAACTTGCTGTGGGTATGTGAAGTGTCCAGACCATCGCATGTTGTAGGTGAGCGCACGGAGGGATAGGTGGCCCGGTCATTCCCTCCTGTACAAAATGACGAATGTACGACCGCGATTATGCCATTCATCTCATCATCTCATCTCATCATGTTCCTCTTCTACCTTGCGGTGTCGAGGTGAAGTATAAACGGCGAGAGAGTGCCCGCTTATGGGCTTCATGTATCGATATTCCCATGGACTCTGTTATTCCCTGCATCCATCGTTTACGTGGTCGGCCTCTTCCTCTGTTTCCCTCTGGTCTGTACACCATTGCTTGTTGTGGTATACTGTTAGTTGGTAACCTACTTGCATGGCCAAACCATTTGACTTGCTACCTTCTAATAAAATCTAGTGCAGCTGTAACCCCCACTTTAGTCCTGATTTCTTCATATCTGATCTTACCTCTCTCTTCTTGATACATTGAGTATTCTTCTCAGGAATCTCATTTCTGTTGTTGTGATTTTTCTTTTCTCTTTTTCTGTCATTATCTTATGCCATTATCAGCGTAATTTCCTAACCATTACACTAACATGCCCGCTAAGTTTGACATGTCTGTACAAGCTCATTCGAAGCACTTGAATATTCCAGTTCAACAACAGAGGGATGGCTAGGATTCAGTAACTTTATTGAGCTATCAAGAGGAGAACATATCTCCGAATAAGAAACAAAAGGTGAACTAAAAATGAATCACGCACGGACTTGTATACTTCATAGAATCACGAAGACAAAACGAAGAGTGGCGACAGGAAATATCTCAAAATATATAGAGAAATGAATATATGCAATGAATTTACAAAGAAATAACTCAGTGAACAGTGCAGAGAGATTGAAAACACCAAGAACAACGATAATGAAACCTTGCCGACGAAAATTAGGTAAAATAAGAAAGCATACTTGCAAACAAACAGGGTGTATCAAGTCAAAGGACATACCTATTTGAATGGATGTGTAGGTGGTAGAATACATAGAATAATTGTTTGATTATAACAGCGGCGATAAACCAAACATAAATGTATTAGCTAGGCCCGCCCATATTGAAAGATGAGTAGACAACGCTATCTACAAAATGAAACACAGTAAACCTCGAGTGCCCGGCAATACTTCTGTAGGAATATGTAATGTATTTGGAGAGCTTGCAATAGATGCCATAACTACGATCCTGAATACGATATATGATACCGGAGAGATCTCCTCAAACATCTGCCTATCAGCGTTCAGGACAGTACCTAAAAGCACAGAAACAACGTAGTGTAAATCACGTGAGTCACATCACTGAACTACTTTTTCGCATTATATTGGTCAGGACAAGAAATGATATACGATCAAAAATGTCAGAAACTCAGTTTAGGTTCGTTGTAGTTTTTAAAATTAAAAAAAAAAACAACAACACACGCACGCACGTACGCACTCACGCACGCACACACACACACACACACACACACACACACACACACACACAAACACACAAGGAATGCAATTTTTATTTTACCAGCGCTCATGGGTAAATGTCTACACATGCTCAAAATGATGCATGTCCTTTGCAGGACGTGGTGATTTTACGTTCAGTAGTTTGCCATTGCTTTCTCAAGGAGAAGTCAACGTTTAAGTCTAACTGATCGATGTAGGGAATAGTCTCACAAGACCGCCATAAGCGCATCGGGAGTTTATAAGCAAACGTTGTCAATCTGTCGGCCACACTAACCTCTATGCACAAACTACATAATTTATATTTATATACTATGAACAATTAAAAAGCCATTGACACAGGGAAACATCAAGACATTTTCGACATTTTGCACTTTGTATAGATGGGAACGATTTTAGGATAATAAGGAATATATATTGGTAGAAAGACCTACTCTGAAGCACATAGAAGAATTTGCTGAATTTAGAGCAATTAAAAGACCTTAGGCAATTAATGTGTTGTATTACTTGATCTCTTGAACATTTACAGTGAGACAATACTATAATAATGGCACGATTTTAATAGCAGTATGAAAATAGTCTACTGATGATTCTGAGAAGTTGATGGAGGAAAGCCAATAGAAGAGAGAGAAAAAAATGAAAGCAGCAGCTGAAGAAGAAGACACCATGACAGGGAATTGTTCCTAGTCTTTAGTATACAAACACATGCTAGACACGGGTTGTGAATAGCTGCCAAACAGTAGGAGTCGCTGCCAAGCAGTAGGAGTTGCCATTAAACAGTAGGGGTCGGTGTCAAACATTAGGCCCGCGGCTATACAGTAGGCATCGCCGCTGACCAGTGGGCATCTCCGCTGAGCAGTAGGCATCTCCGCTAAATAAAAATTAAGGGGTCGCTACTTAATAGGGACAGTTGTTTGATATTGTTAGCAGAATAAACCATGCTACGTAATTTCTAACAGTTTTAGCAAGAACAAGTTGCTATGGTTATCGCAATTTACTCTACTGGCTAAATGTGACGTGAATGGAAAGTAACGCGTGTATATTAATGCATAACACCATCGTTTTCAGCAAAAATATGCTAGACATATCAGGCCACCAGGCAGTTATTAGTGAAGATGAAAATTATTTTGGACATGTTATGAGAAGAAATAAACTAGAGAACTTGGCGACAGCTGGCAAGATTGAGGAAAAAAAAACAAGGGGAAGGCAGAGAGGTAAATATCTGTATGGTTTGGCCACGTGGCATGGTCGAGACAAGAACACGGAGCTGATCTAGAACTTTGGTGATCGTGTGAGATGGCGAAACATGACCGCCCACGCCTATCGGCATGGCACACGATGATGAGTAAAGATCACAGGCACAAGTATTATTGATCATCATTTGGTCTGCCATATGGCGTAATATATCCTGGCCTACCACAGGGATCACCATTATCCCCTGTGCTGTTCAACGCCTACACTGTGAGAATCACCAGGGAGCAAATCATAGGATGTATGCAGATGATGTTTTAGTGTATCGCCAGGGCAATTATAGAGATCAGGTTGCAGTGGAACTACAAACCGAACTTAATCGCATAAGCACTTGGTGTGTTGAAGCTGGGGCAATGGTCAACCCAACAAAAGCAACAGTGACATGGTTCTCTTTTAATAACAATATTGTCAAACCCCAACGCCAACTGTAAATCTGAGTTCAGAGACTGGAAAGAACGCAGGCGATGAATTACCTGGGGATACGATTTGATCGAAGTTTAGCTTATACTGAGCATGTAGACCAGGTGATAACAAAGGCCAAGCGGGGTTTGGCTGCGATGCGGGTGATGGCGGCGGCAAACTGTGAGCAGCGCCATCTATGTCTGCTTTACAAGGATCTAGTCCTTTCTGTTTTGGAGTATACAGTGGCGATCCTGACTCTCAGCCATAAGCAGATGGAAAGGATACAGAACGAAGCTGTGCGCACTATTCTTGGATGTACAAGAGATACAGCATGCAGGGCGATGTGCTACCTTCTTAATTTTCCAACCATGAGGGACATAATACAATTTTGCCAAGCACGTGCCTATCTCAGAGTAAACGCAAACACACCAGCGAGATTAAGAAGGTAAAGGGTAGCAGGTTAAAAAGAGGAAAGTCGTGGATGGGTCAAGCCGAAGACATTCTTCAGCAGGTGTGTTCACTTGAGGACTTAGAACCTGGCGAGGAGTGGGTACAAGTGCCAACAGAGTTCTGAAAATCTTTTTAAGTGTGCATCCAACTAGACAGGAAATGCAGACAAGAAAATCCAGCTGCTGTGGAGGCGGAAGTACAGGCTCTGATCTTAGAGAATTCGTTAGAGGATGATGCTGTCATTTACACGGATGGGTCGGTCGTCCGAGGAGTAAGAAGTTCATGGGCCTTTACGACTCAGGCCGGAAGGAAAAGTGTGAAGGAAGAATCTTTTGCTTTGACCACAAGCAGTCTGACTATGAAAGTCATGGCAGTAAGTAAAGCAATAACATGGCTCGAGACACAGACATTCAATCGGGCATGTGTCCTTAGTAACTCAATGAGTATGCTCAGGATGATAGAGATGGGTGGGTCGAAGAGAGTGGCTGCTGTCTCTGGAGCGGTATTGGCTGGCAAAGATTAGTTTCTTCTTCTTCTTCTTCTTCTTCTTCTTCTTCTTCTTCTTCTTCTTCTTCTTCTTCTTCTTCTTCTTCTTCGTCGTTGTCGTTCATCCGGAGAGATGTTTTTCGGACGTGATTGCGTCGTGCCTGTTAACAGCAGAGCTGCGTTCTTACGCCGTTAGGCCGACACATCCGACTTCTGTGGGCATTTGTTGAACGGGTTAACCTTTCCGAGGTTTTCTTAGGACATTTGACTCTCACTGTTGTGAGATTAGTTTCATCTTCGTGCCAGGGCATGCGGGTGTACAAGGGAATGAGCAGGCTGACAGGCTTGCGGGTAGGGCTACCGTGGAAGGCGGACGAGCCATGGACCAGGCAGACATTCTGAATGCACTACGAGAAGTACGTCGTTTACGAGAACCAAGGGATGACTGGGAATCTACAACCATGGTCAGGCTGCGAGATCAGTAAGTTAAAAGAAGCCTGGCCAAACAAGAACACAACGTAGGAAGCCAAAGAAGAGTAATAATAAACCAACACAGAACTGGTGTCGTGAGCCGCTACACACTGCGGGATTTACTGAGGAGGGGATCTGAGCACTTATGGACTAAATGGTTCGATGTGCAATGAGGACGATCTGTCGACTAACTAACTAACTAACTAACTAACTAACTAACTAACTAACTAACTAACTAACTAACTAACTAACTAACTAACTAACTAAATTAACTAACTAAATTAACTAAACTAAACTAAACTCCAACGAATGATTCCTGCTGACCGCTATGAATTGTGAGACTCGCAGATTGTTGAATATCTTTCATTTCTAAATTAACATTCGTCGTTTGCACATTATCACCTACTATGCCACGGACTACAGTAAACTCAGTCGCAACAGTTTTTACAAGTGTCGACTTATTTATACACAAATTGTTTCAGATTGTCTGATTGTTCTTACTAGGAAGCTGCTGTTGGATGTGATATATTTACGAGGTGTCCAGATAAATTATTACTAGAAAACAGCTACTGGACGCGTTGATCGTAGAGCATATATTTATAACTTTCAAATCACAACTACTTCATTGTATGATGAAAGAGTATGCTACTAAATAATTGAAATACATTAAAAATTGACTTAATAATAGTTTTGTTGACATATCTAGTTATTTTCTTTCAGTAATTCTGTCGCACTTGCCAATACCTATGTCATCCGTCTGGCAATCGCTGAGTTATATTCTAGGGCAGTGGTTCTCAAACGGTGGGGAATTCCCCCAGGGGGGAATTTTAGGATTTCCGGGGGGGGGGGGGGATGAAGATCATTTCAAGATCGCGTTAATACAAGAACCGATTACTTGATATTGCTTTTCCCTTCATACTTTACAGTTATGCACGTCTCATCCTTCTAAAATTCATTTTATAAAGTAAGTAGACCTACAAATCACGTTTTATGTGGATGTCTAGACCTGTTTTAACATATTTACCTTCCATTTTTACGTATACTGTGTAGGGGTGGGGGATTTTAGGTAGGAAATATTAAAGAGGGAGGAATGACGTTCTGAAAATATGGTGAAAGGGGGGGGGGGGGTCACGGGCCAAAAAAGGTTGAGAACCACTGTTCTAGGGTATACGAAAATTACGAATCAATTTATCCCGAAGCTGTAGGGCTGCTATGGGTCTGTGATGTGATAGGGTCATCACTGTTTGAGACCTGCGTGCGCGGAAGAATAAATAGCCAGTCTTCCCCCACTTAGCCGGCTCAACTGGTTACGGACGCAGTTCGTGATCCCGCATACCCGCCTTCGAAACACAGCTGTTGTCCATTTGGAAGCAGACCGCCTTGCGTTGGTTTGTTTACGAAATGGTATGAGTGCCGGTCGTTCAGAAAGCAATGTCAAGCTACTGAACGTAAACTTGCCAAGAGATCACAACAGCAAAAAAAAAAAAATGCTGGTGTTGATTGCAACGTCCTGTAAATGATATGCAACTAACTTAGGAAAACGTCCCCTCACTTAGTGAGATAAGGCTGCTCTGGGCCTGTGATGTGATTGAATCATCACAGTTTGAGGACTGTGTTCACTAAAGAATACATTCATGGCCAGTCTCTCCTTACTTAGCGAGACAATAAGCACAGGCGTCGAACCCTAGTCCGACCGCACTCACGACATTGTCAGTGCAGCTACGTATCAACCTCGCTAACGCGCCTCATGTGTGCCATGCCGGTAAACACGGACAATCATAGTCTGATATGTCACACGGTCACCAGAGTCTCGTAACAAATCTGATTACCTTTCTCCATTATGTCATTTGGTAAAACCATTCGATTATTTGTCGTTTTGGCTGTATTTTTTTGTTTGGTTGGGGGGGGGGGGGGGTGTGGAGTTCAAGCTCTTTTCCCATCAAGGTTGCCAGTTGGCACCAATTATAAAAAACATTGGAAGCCTAAACCATTTCAAGTAACTCTTTGCTTTCATCATGCATTCATTCGCAAACTCACCTTGCTCATTCATCTATTCATAATCTTTGCTCTTCAACGCAGACATGTAACGCACCTTATGGTATTGTCTTTATTGTAGAGACGTGTTACTGCTCAATGGTAAATAATTAAATGTGTAGTTTAGTCCTCTTCTATCATAGAATGTTGATGTGCTTGTTTATTCTTGTTTTCTAACCCACGGGTGCAAACCGAGCTTATGGTTGTGTTTTAATATTTACAAATTTACATGCGCACACACATGCGGGTCTTCTTCTTCTTCTTCTTCTTCTTCTTCTTCTTCTTCTTCTTCTTCTTCTTCTTCTTCTTCTTCTTCTTCTTCTTCTTCTTCTTCTTCTTCTTCTTCTTCTTCTTCTTCTTCTCCTCCCCCTCCCCCTCCAACTCCTCCTCCTCCTCCAATTGGTACATAGACCCTCAACCTCTTCACTCGAAGCCATCCTGTACAGCTCCATCAATGTCTTCCCACTTTTGTTCATCTCTGTTTCTACTTCTCTTCCTTGTGTGTTTCTAGGTCTGCCCCCTATTTCTTTTGCCCTGTGAATTCCAAACAAAAGCATTTCTAGCCACACTATTCTCAGGTTTTCTCAGTATGTGACCTATCTAGCGTCATCGTTTTTTCTTCACCTCTTAGTTGTATCTGTACATTATTATTTCATTATTTCAAAGGTTCCCGTGTCAGAATGCGGTTACGAAGCATTGGTATATTTTACCTTCAATAATTAGACAACCAAATGCATTGTCGAGCGAAGACTAACTAGGCGCCGGGGGAGGGGCGTGGGGTGTTGTTGAATCTCAGATTATCTCCCCCCCCCCACCCCCCCCTCTCCCAAACACACATACAATAGTAGGCCGGCGTAATACCACTCAACAAAGGAAATTTAAATCATTCCAATAATTAATTATGTATAAAATGAGATAACATTTAATGGTTCCCTAATTGTTCCATCAAGTGATTAATTGTGTGAGTTCACTGTGTGCAGGACGCAGGGCAGAGTGTTGGGGACCCATTACTACAGCC
Organism: Cepaea hortensis; assembly: GCA_963921405.1. Taxonomy (NCBI): domain Eukaryota; kingdom Metazoa; phylum Mollusca; class Gastropoda; order Stylommatophora; family Helicidae; genus Cepaea; species Cepaea hortensis. The sequence continues at coordinate 33,549,344 of OY992883.1, read as the reverse complement.
AACCTTCAACATGATAGGGACATGACACTTGGTGATGATGACGGTTGTTCTTATTTCAAAATGAAGGATGTTCCGCACGAATGTCCATTACTGTGAAAAGTACATTAAATAAAGGACTCATTTACACACCTTAAGGCGCATTGGGCACAAGTAAAGTAAATGATCTCTTTATACGATTTAAGGCGCATTGGGCACAAGTAAAATAGATGACCTCTTTACACGCTTTAAGGCGCATTGGGCACAAGTCAAGTAAATGGCCTCTTTACACGCTTTAAGGCGCATTGGGCACAAGTAAAGTAAATGACCTCTTTACTCACGTTAAGGCGCAGTGGGCATACGGTGCTAGACCCCCATGTTTATTGAGCATTCGACACTCTGTGGTCAGATCACACCGACCGCCGTTACTTCCCATGACATTTCCTGGTACCCATTTAGGCTGGGTCACCCTAAGAGATCAGGTCAGTTTTAAAGACCCTGTGGATTCGAACCCACAACCAAGGGATCGGAAAGTGAGCGTGAAGCCAAAACGCCAAAGCAGCTCGCAGGCAGTCCTTTGTGTGATCGTGTTATTTATGAAGCTGATCTCGTCTGTTTTGTTCTTTATTATTAACAACCGCCAATCGCTACTTACAAAATCTTATGTTGGAAACTGAAGTTATCTCCCCACTAGCAGCCCACACCAGTACAGTATATTGGTTGCTGCATTTGCCTGTTTATTTTTCTACACTGAGAACTCAATTTTCAACCTCTCCTCTTCCTCCCTCCTCTACACAGAGATGTTTGCCTCCAAATTGGCTGAGATGTATGCCCTCGTGACCTAGTTCCCCTGCACGTGGAGGGCAATGACGCGGATGTTTGCTAACTGGAGTATTTGCACGTCACCTGTTTGGGCAATCGTCCTCCTTCTCCTCTCTTACGGGCGTTCAGGTAAGCACCCACTTCATATTTTTTAAGATGAGTTTGTAATGAAGGTGTTTCTTGACGTTTGAAGGTTTCAACAGATTACGACAGCGGTTCTTAAACGGTGGCGTTGGTATAGCCACCCATACCGTGCATATCTGCGTCCGGCCTCAAATGTAGTTGAATGTCCTTTTACAGGACATCCCAGTCAACCTCTATGAGTTTCTATGCAATTTAACGTTCAGTAGTTTGCCATTGCGCCCTGAACAGCCGACGCTCATACCATTATGAAATACAAAGCAAAGAAATCTGCTACCATATCGTCTGGTGCTGACTTCGAACCTGGTATGCTGAGATTGTGAAACTGTGTTCACGACCCTTAAGTTACAGACGTCTCAAATGAGGCGGACAGATATAGAAGAAATAACGAGTTTGGAATGACATATTCCCCCGGGAAGGTTAACCCGGTCAGTACATGACGGAGAAGTCTGATGTGTTGGCCTAACGGCGCAAGAACGCAGCTGCTGCTGTAAACAGACACAATGCAGTCACGTCCGAAAAAAAAAAAAAAAAAAACTCCGGATGAATGCAGAAGAAGAAGAAGAAGAATGACATATTCTTAAGTGTCTTAACATCACTTTAAAAAACAAATGAACAGACACTCGTGTTGCTGGAGCTATAAGAGAAGCATAAATAGTAATACTATAACCTACCGTGCATGCCGTAAGAGACGACTAAGGAGGATTGCTGTAGGTATGGTTACCTCATCCCGCAGAAAACTTGAACCGCAAAATCCAGGCAAGCATGAACACGTCTATAACTGGCTTGTGAGTTGGATGAGGGCGTACACTAGATTAGGAGATCAAAGGCAGCAGAAGAAGAGATACGCTGAGAAGACGTGATAATAATGACTTAACAAGAAAGTCATTCCTATGGAATACAAGTTCAAAAGAAATATGGGAGACCTTACAGTAGGCTGATAAAAGTAGAAACAGTTGAATGCTATGGGAATAATGTAGGGAACTACAAGAACTAGTGCAAAATAGGACTTTGCTTCTTATAACTGATTCATTACATTACATCGACACCTTGCTAGCATGACAAACGATAACTATATCATACATATTTCTCCGTAATCCCGTATACTCTCGGTAGTAACGTGACGTGCGCAAAAATCGGTTCTCTCCGCGTCGGTAACTTAGGGGTTATGTGCGCCGGTCGCAATGGCAAACTACTGGGCGTAATCTTGTAATGAAATCAACAATCAGCTGAAATATGCTGATGTTGACAGCGATGTCCTGTGAAGGATATGCGAACAAAAAATAAAGTGGTCAAAACGCATACATAAACTCATACACCACATTTATGATTGAGTTGTGAAGATGGCGAAGACATCTCGGTGTGTATGTGCTTGGGTGCCCGCGCGCGCGCTTTGGCATGCCTGCTTTTTAGTGATCTTTCGAAGAAGAAGAGCTTCATATTTCGAAATCACTATTTTAGTTACAGACATTGCAGATCGATTAGCACATGTATTGCAAGTAAAATCAGCAACATTATCATTCTAAACGTGGTATCCAGAGATATCAGCTTGAGAATCACCGACTTATGGTTATTCCTGTGGTTGTAGGAAAGACGGAGTGCTGGAAAGAAGGCGGAGTTAACGGTGCTTAACTGCTTAATCACCTGCAGGGCAGGGTTGTTTTCGTTTTGGCACCATCCCCTTTCTTCCCGCAAGAATTCACAGATGCAATGTGTAGGCATGAACAGGCACATCATTTCCTAAGTGCTGTCCTCACTTTTTAATCTCCTTGTAGTGCCGTGCCGATTAACTTAGGCTGTAACGCAACTTCATAGTCCGGCCCTGCAGTGTTATCAGTTTTGATTTCCTTGCAGTGCCGTGCCGATTAACGTAGGCTATAAAGCCGCTTTATAGCTTGGCTCTCCGGTGTTATTATCAGTTTTGATTTCAACCCTCTTGCTTTCATGGCATTTTTATTCACTGCTCTGGGAGGCTGCTGGGGGAGGGGAAACTACGTGCCCTTGATGCTTTAGTGCGTTCAGACCACGTTTTGAAACACATTAATGTTTCAGTTATATAAACATTCTCGTAACGGGCTTGTAATCGCTATCTGGGACGGAAAATGCTGCCTGCAGTCAGTGACTCATAGCTTGACTGCTTATGACAGCATCAGCAGCCTGATCCGACCAAGAGACGCCCACCCCAGCCTCGTATGGAAGAATTGTGGTCCTGCAAATAGGCTAAGTCACGGATGTCTACCCAAGAGACTAGGTATTCAAGATAGAACATAGTCCCGGTTTCGAACTACGCCTTGCTGCAGTAGGATGCCTAGGCTAAAATTCCAGATATCCCAAGTTCATTATAAATGAGCAGAATTCTATCAACATCCTCTTCCCAATGAGCGAGGAAGAAGTAGGAGAACCATGCCTCAAGGTTGAACAATAAAACCATAACGACGACAGCAAAGGCATTTCATTTATTGTCGGTGTGGTGTTGGTTATAATAGTATAACGGTTGGCAACATGAGGAGATCACAGGGCGAGTCAGCTGTTTAAGAGCTGACCTTGTTAGACCTCGCGGCCTCTAAGAGGAGCGTGTGAGATATTCACTGGCACCGGAACAGAGCATAATGGGGACGACCCGTTGCCGCGAAGTTGGAACCGCGCCTGACTGACTGACTGACTGACTGACTGACTGACTGACTGACTGACTGACTGACTGACTAGTATAACGGTTGTTTTTTTTTTTTTTATTGCGGTACTTTCAGAAGTTGACATCATGCTAGTAGTCGTGGTAGCCTAGATATCCACGCCATCACTTAACATTATAGTGGACCGAGTCAATCTTCAGCAGAGTGTTATTGTGGAATTATACACATATTTAGGTAGCAGTGTAAACACAGATGGGGGAACAGAAAAAAATATATTGCAATAATAATACAAAAGGCAGTGAGCTTTCATAGCGCTATGAAATTGTGGAGATCAAGGAAATTAAATTGAGCTCCAAACTTATAATATTTAACTCCAATGTTAAATCAGTTCTGCTGTTCGGATCAGAAGTATTGATAGCTAATGGAAGACTTACTAATATAAACTGCAGACATTCACTAACTGGTGTCAGCGCAGAATAGTGAAACCAATATAGAGCTCACAGAGAGAACTTACAGATTCCAGTGAATCAAGAGGTAGAGAAAAGACGTTAGTGCTGAATAGGACACACGTTGTGAAAACATGAGGATAGCGTTACTCGAGACTTCCAAGCTTGGAACTGACCAGGCGAACGAAACAGTGGGAGACCCGAGGGCATACGGTGAAGGCAATTAAAGACAGACGAATGGTATGAGGAGGAATTTGGTGGAAGCTGCAGGAGATAGGAAAAGATAGGGCGGCTTGGTTGAAGGCCTATATCCCAATGGGACACAAAGGTCAAAAGAAGAAGAGTATCAGTCTTCACTAAAGTATCACTATTTATCAGAGCACCAATCTTCACCTGCGACAGGAACTATTTTGTTATCAATACGACTTCGGCAGACCGTGCCTGATAACAACCTTTTTTCGTCAGCTTTCCAAGCCTGTAAGCTAGAGGCACATTTTACTCCCGTTTCTCCCCATCCCAGATGATATCGCTCCACACCAGAGATAGATGAGATCCTGTTTCACATTGCCACTCCGCCTTCTTTGAGGACACTCCCTTGGTCTTATACCTTGGATGTGCTCAGCATTTCTTTATTTATAGACATACATGTATTTCTCTCATAGAAGTAGAATAAAGAAGTAGAGACTAGAACACGCACTATACAACATAACAATTGAAAGCTATAGTTACCAACGGGATTCGAAGCTGTCACCTCCAAATGACACTGGTCGGTAACTACAGCTTTCAACTTTGATGTTGTCTAAGAGAAACGTCCGGGTTTCTCAATTATAGGATCTGGCAACCCTGAGATTAGTACCACCAAATTATTTCGCCTGTATTACTCGTGTATAATACGCATGTTTGGTTTAGCCCAACCTTTTCTGTTAAAAGGGAAATTCGCACATATTTGCCCTATACTTTTTTGTTCAAGATTTTATTTTTGAAACATTTGTTGACAAAATATATGATAAATGAAAAAAAAAAAAACTACACACGCACGCAAGCACTTTCAATTTTCTGCCATTTCACTGTCGAAAAAGGAAAAAAAATTTCAGAGACATTCCAATGTAGTTTCCTTTCGATGTTGATAATGACCTATTAGTAGCAATTTCAGAATTATCTCCCTTTTCGGCACTCTCCTCTTTTTTATTTTGTACTTTCCCGAACTTTTTCCTGTGTCTTTGCACGATGACTTCCGGTTTGACATGGACTGCTATAAGACCAAAAAAAACGAAAGCAGTGTGGTACGATCAATGGGGAAGTTATTCTCATATATTTAGAATTGGTTCTGCTAGCTAGCTGCCGAAGTTATTAAACCAAAAAAACGATTTATCTGGATTATATTTGGTTCTTTTCACGATTAGTAAGGTAATCTGTCTTATAACTCATGTATTTGAAAATTCCCTTCATTTTTTCTTCCATTTTTGAATTCCCCGTTCAATTTTACATAAATATGAAGAGTTTCAACATTGCAGGTGTTTGCAAACGTTCAGGACAAATAAACAAGCCACGGTAATAGAAGGCAGAATTTCTCAGCTTCCAATCTTAGGGCCGCGATAAATCCTGACTTATCAGTTAATTTATCATTGCACTTCCTGGTATTAAATTACGTCACCAGAAAATTCATAACTCCACTTGGAATTAACGCACACTCTTCGTTGAGATACCGTTGGATTCGTCTTGTCAAGCTCTATCTAACTGGTATGATTTCATAAGTAAAAACCCAATTTTTAAATATTGACCAAAATTGCTACTATTAGTATTTGCGTGCAATAGACACCCGAAATTTTTGGGGCAAAAATGTGGAACAATGTTGAGTACTGTAAGATGTTACGGCGTGTTTGCTATACACACATTAATGTTGCTGTATTTGACAGCTGCAGATATTTCCCCAAACATCGTTGTTTACAACGTGCTGCACCTGAGAGACTTCCTGGTTTGGTACACTCCCCGTTTCTCATGCCCACAGTACTCGTGGCATATCTGTGTTCTATTTGTTCTTATTGAATCAGATATTATCTTTGACTGTAAAATATATTGCTGGGCAATATATTCTTGTTTCCTCAATATCTATTCAAGGCTGCAGTACTCCCCCTCCTCCCCCCCCCCCCCCACTAATTTGCTTCTTTTATAACTTGTGCCAAATTACGTGCAGGAAGGAGTGTACCTGCTTGGGAATAACATAATCAATTTGCATACTGTTATTTACCTTATCCTTAATTTGTCTTCACATAAGTATTTCATTATATTTTAGTTGACGTTTAAGCCGATCTTTTCTGCATTAGTTCTGATATTTATAAAGTCAGAATGTGTTGTTTGTGCAAGAACAAATACCAGTTCATTGTCATCAACATATTCTACAATTTGTAAGGCATGTAAACAAGTTAAGGACTCTTTTTTTCCCAGGCTTTGAGGCTTATTCGGTATATGGTGCTAGCCTCATATGTTATAGACAAGTGGGTACTTGATCGGTGATGTGGTTAGTATCACGCCGTCTTTAACTGTTCATAACATTTTCTGGTACCCGTTTCAAGTTTGGTTGACCTGGGACCTAAGGTTAATAAATGAAAAAAAATCTGTCTTGATGGGAATGTGAATACATGATCACCGGGCTATCTGGCTAGCGTGCCTGCTACAGTGCTTCCACGATTCCCCCTTATATGTATATTTCAGAAAGCAATGGCAAACTACTGAGCGTAATCTTGCCAAGAGATCAACATACAGCTGAAAGATGCTGGTGTTGACAGCTAAGTCCTGTAAAAGGATATGCTAAAAAAAAATTATATATATATATATATATATATATATATATATATATATATATATATATATATATATATATATATATATATATATATATATAATGCGTATATTTACGCTTGTGCTGAGAAAATGCGCATGCATACAACAGACAAACAAAACAGATTACACTCTAAGAGTAACCAAAATATACCAACAGATCGATTACAGTTATTTATCAGACCAGACCCATGAACTCGTACAGCGTGTTGACGACTGAGTGCTGGGGAAGGTGAGGTGTTATCAAGTGAACACTAAAGTTTAAAGAGAGTTTAAAGTCGATTTCATTGCACCTGCGTTCTATCCCGTATGACTCTGTATCTTTCATCATGACGACCTGCTGAATTTGTCTCACAAAGCACGAAATCCGAAGCCCCAGCGACAACCCCTAGGAGTCTCAGAGAAAACTGCACTCGTGAACCGTATGACGGTTTCCGGAATCGAACCCACAAACTTCAGACTGCGAGTCAGGCAGTTTAACCACCTCGTCACTGAACGTCTTCCTACAGGCAAATAAAACAGGCATTCACCCTGTTCTAGTCCGGTCTCATAAAATGGATACTATGCATTCGTTGGGAAAGTAACGGTGGCAGAGTGAAACTAAGCATGTCATCCCTTGTGTGGGTTCGGTCTTGGAGAATGAAACACTCAATCACATTCTGATGCTTTAATGTCGTCTACACGGGACAGCCGACTCTGGCGAAGGGCTTATGAATGCTATTCGTGATCCCGCATACCGCGTTCAAAACACAGCTGCGGGCGATTTGAAAACAGACCACCTTTCGTTGGTTTCTATACAATGGTATTAGTGCCGGTCGTTAAGAAAGCAATGACAAACTACTGAACGTAATTAGGAATCACATACAGCCAAAAACTTTTAAAAAAAAATTAATAAAAAAAAAAAAAAAACGAATGCTGGAGTTAACTGCTACGTCCTGTAAAGGATCTAAACTTAACACGGGACTTCTTGAAATCCATATCGACGATAGATGTAGTATTCAATCAGTGAAGGTTAATTTATTGGCACGTTAATTCCATCGTAGGATATCTTTAAAGCAATAATTCTATGGTGTTATATTGCATTATAATTATGTGTCGCTGGCATTCTTCGCGACATAATTTCATGTCGTCGATATATTCACGGCGAGAATTCCACACCAGCGATACTTTTTAGAACGTTAATTCCACGATAATTCAGATTATTGATTTCGCACGGGAATGCTTTGGAGAACTGTTTCCACATGACCGGTATTTTAGAACATTCATTCCAAAATGGGCGATATTTTAGAACAGTGCAGCTCACCCCATGGCTCCCGGGTTTCATGTGACCCATCAGGTTATGGGCTGATTCTCTCATGAACAGTTAAGAATCGTTGATTCTCCCATGAACAGTTAAGAATGGTTGATTCTCCCATGAACAGTTAAGAATGGTTGGTTCTCCCATGAACAGTTAAGAATTAGCTTATATGTTTGCTGTGGTAACATAATTTTTACAAATATAATAATTCATTTTCTCCTAACCATTTCAGATGTATAACTAGATGTAATGCACTTTCCTCAAAAGAGTAACGAAGAAGCAGAAATAACGACACCATATCTTATTGTCGGGACAAATAGTTTTTGTTGTGCCAATTACACATTTACAGGTACTAAGTGACTCTCATGGAAGACTGGGGTGGGAAGAAGTAGATACTCACTAAGTTTGATGAGAAATGTGAAGTCAGGCATACTTCGGGCAGAGTTCAAGAAGCAAAAAATAGAGAGCGTCTGTTGGATATCCCCCCCCCCCCCCCCCTCTTTCAGAGCATACTGGTGTTGGTGTTGTGGGAAACGAGCAGACGGACAGATTGGCTGGGTCTGCACTCTGTGGTGGATCATCACGGTTTGGAGGGAATAATGCTGCAGGGACTGACCAGGGGATGCGGCGACACTGACAACTCCGAGGAAAGGCCAGGCGGACACACAATCAGACTGCTACTAGTACCAATTAGTATTGGGACTATTTGCTCTTCGTTGGCTTTTCAGATAAGGACGAAACACGTATGGGAATATCCCAAGTGCTGTGATGTTGATTCTTGACAAAACTCAACCCTACATAGAGGATACCAGAGGACACTAGACAGTTGAATAACATAGGGCACAGTGGAGTCGAATCAGTCATCTCAAACTGGCGCCGCTACTTCACTGACAGTTTTACTATAGCTATTACTAATGCACTGTTACGTCAATATTAGACCGGCAGTATTACTAATAGCTCTTTTAAAACTATCATGGGGGGTAGTGATAGCAGTGGTTGCAGCAGCTCAGTAATAGTGATATTTATTAGTAGTAGTAGTTAGCGAGCGCCTTGGTGTAACGGTTAGGACGATACGCTGACAATGGCATGTGCACGATCGGAAAAGGGTTCTATGCCAACTCTCGTCGTTCGCCATGAAAAGGGAAACCTGGTCATCTGTTCCCTCGTACACTCAGGGCTACAGAAATGTGATGGTTCTGACTCGTGATATACCCACAGCAGTTTTCTGCTATGGGACTTAAAAAGTAGCAGTAGTAGTAGTAGTAGTAGTAGTAGTAGTAGTAGTAGTAGTAGTAGTAATAGTAGTAGTAGTAGTAGTAGTAGTAGTAGTAGTAGTAGTAGTAGTGGTGGTGATGGTAGCAGCGGCGGTATCAGTATCAGCGGCGGTGGTGGTCTTGTCAAGATACACAGTTCAGTTTAGTTTAGTCGATGGATCAACATCACGGCACACGAGTGTAACCCATAAGTGCTCCGTTCTCCTCCTAACCCAAACCTAAGTCTGGAGAAATTCATCTCAGTGCACGAACTCCTTAGCACCGGCGAGGATCCTGAAATACTTTGGGTAGATTTTTAACTCGAAATTTTGCCCGAGCGGCGCCGTTAGGCTACTCTTTTTCGATTTCCAACTGCCAAGGGATTGTTTACGTGCGCAACAAAACACACGGGCGTCCGATCTCACTACCCAGAGACCAGGGGAAATTTTAATACTAGAAGTCCACGTGAAATAAATCTCGGTCCTCACCGGGGCGTGAACCCGTGACCTCCAGCACTCGAGGCGGACACCATGCCTCGAGACCACAAGGCGCCCCCCCCCCCCACCCCGTCAAGATCTTGTCAAGATACATATATTTTGTGAGACAGCTGGCAGCATCACTTGGAGGTAACCTGTTCAAATACTGTACGCCTATAGCCTTGATTATTTTCCTAACGTCGGATTGTCCTTCTCCTCCCTCTGTCACCCTTTTCTCTCTATCAGTCCCTACCCCTCCTCCATTTCTTGTTGTGGGTGTCAGGTAAAATCCGCGAAATATTTCTCCTATGTTGTTTGGTCGTCATGTTTAAATGCACACAAATGCATGTTTTATGATACATGACAGAAAGTCAGATTAATGATCAGCTTCTGTGTTTATAATTAAACATGTTGTCGGTGGAACATTTCACAGCAAAACTGCACGAGGCCGGTATTAACAGGATACAGTATTGAAAAGCAAGGAAGGGTAAATTCGCATAGTGGAATGGGGGATGCAAATGGCTCGCGTATCGAAAGGGGCTTTTAATTGAGAATAACAAAGAGGTTAAAGTACAGGCTAGGATTTTAAGGATACTGCAGAAAATTAATGTTGTGCACTAAGAGATACTTCATCAGGCATAAAGGTGAACTCTACAGGCAGAGATACAAAAAACTAGAAAATATAGAGTGAAAAATGTGTGTAAAATAAACGGTAAATAAACTATACGAAGATGCGTTAAACTGTTGCCAAGATTCCCCCAACACTATAAATTGAACCCAAAACTTCCATGTTGAAAAGTTTTGCGCTCTTTATTATGCAGCCACGCATCACAAGAGTAGGAAAGTATCGCCTAGTTAAACACACTGTAATTAACGAAATGTGTACGTGCAACGTTACGAACAAGCTAGCCATCTTCTTCTGGCATGTGACACGACTAGATTGCTCGATCAGACTCGATTATCATCGTTCAGCATAATTAATTTCACAAAGTTTGTTTATGATGTATCAACTGGAGACAGATCCCACTGCGGAGACAATCTTAGGTTCTTCGTCCTCCTCAGCAGAGTTCCGTAAATACATTAATATGTCTGTAGACATTGCTTGGCATTTATTGAAAGACACAGACAGAAAGTGCAGACATAAAGACTTCATTTTAAGTTTGCGTTTACCGTGAGGATAACAAATGCTTCACAAATGCTTACAGGGGCTGAGTGGTCTCGAGGTATGGTGTCCGCCTAGAGTGTAGGAGTTCCCGAGTTCAAGCCCCGGTGAGGGCCGGGGTTTTTCCAAGTCGACTTCTAGTAACAAAATTTCCCCTGGTCTCTGGGTAGTGAGATCGGACGCTCGTGTATATTGTTGCGCACGTAAAAAAATCTCCTGGCAGTTGGGAATCGAAAATGGTAATCGAAAAAGAGTAGCCTAACGGCGTTGCCCTGGAAAAATTTCGAGTTAAAAATCTACCCAAAGTATTTCAGGATCCTGGCCGGTGCTACGGAGTTCGTGCACTGAGCTGGGATTCTCCGGACTCAGGCTTGAGTTAGGAGTTGAACGGAGCACTTATGGGTTACACCCGTGTGCTGTGATGTTGATCCGTTGACTAAACTAAAAACATGCTTCACATTCAAACAATATAAGTGATTTTGTGTTTTAAGTATTCCAGCGAAAGTATAATACATTTATTTCAAATGACATATTACTGTAGCATACACCTGAAGGCCGGTCTCCCTGGCCTAGGCGTTAACGCCTTTCTCCGTAATCCCGTATATCCACGCGAGGAGCGTAACCTGCGCGAGAATCGGTAGCGGTTCTCGCCGCGTTGGTAACTTACGAGGTAATTGAGCCGGCCGCTCAGAAAGCAATGGCAAACTACTGAGCGTAATCTTGCCAAGAAATCAACAATCAGCTGAAAGATGCTGATGTTGACAGCGATGTCCTGTAAAGGATATGCGGAAAAAATAAATACACTTGAAGAGATGCAGCGAAATTTCCCAGGAAATAAATCGTGCAACCGACTGTTTCTGGCTTCTGTGGTTAAATTCACTAATAGGAAAAGAAGTAGAAAGAAATGAAAGAAAACACTAGGTGAAAGTAAAAGTACATCAAGAAACATTCTGGATGTTTTGTTGTTGATTTCTCTCGCTTAGAACCCATTGATAGTCCATACACATGCTACTTTTTCTAGTGCACTGGATTGATTTTAGCGCGTGGATTAGCTTTTCCTCTTACCAGTGTCCCTCTTCATCAGGCGAACCCACTCCGACTTCTGCGGTACTTGCAATTTTCGTCCCCAAGTCAAGGACCAACAGTCAACATTATAGCCTAACTGACCGGTGTGGATGTTGAACCCCTAACTCGACATCAGCACACCGGGAGTTTTAAGATTGGACCAGTCTCCTTTAAATATCGACTTCATATCTTTCAAGCAACAAATGTGTACAACGACGCTTACATCTGGTCTGCTTGTTGCTCATTTACTGTACTCCAATCCAGAACAAGGGACATTAAACAATATAAATACAGGAATATTGGGTACACCATGCCAGCCCAATAGATTTATAGACAACTGACACTGCATTGGTCATGTGGTCAGTATTTCACCGGCAGCCTCTACTTCCCAGAACATTGTCTAGTACCAGTTTAAGGCTGGGTCAACCTGGGAGCACAGATCAGTTTTTAAAAAAAGCGCGCGCGCGCACACACACACACACAAAACACCGCCGGTCGGCCACTCAAACAGGTTAGCCACTACACTTTGGCGACTCCAGAATGTTGCTACTCATATTTTTATTCCCCGGGAAGGTTAACCCGGTCAACAAATGCCCGCAGAAGTGGATGTGTGGGCCTAACGTCGCAAGAACGCAGCTCTGCTGTAAACAGGCACAACGTAATCACGTCCGAAAAAAAAAACTCCGGATGAACGCAGCAGAAGAAGAAGAAATTTTTATTCTGCCTTTTAAATTTTATTTCTAATCCTGTTATTTTCGTTACTACTTAGTTTCTTACTGTTCTACTTCTCTTCCCCAATTTCCCTCCTTTATTTGTAGAAAACAGTAATCTAGGACATGACCTACCTTTCCTATCGACATCCTAAGTTTAAGTGGTACTATATGACTCTGCGCTTATACATGCCCCACCCTCTCCCCACATCATTTACATTTGTGAAGATAATGACTACCAACGCGCACCATACTATGTCTTTATATAAGCAGCAAGTAGCACTTCTTATGGGACACCGTAATCACTACTACGTAGATGTAACAGCATTTATAATTGATATTCACCATCCTCTCCACCGCCACACCGTCGGGTTAACCTAAATTGATGATTAAGCTCACGGTGGCGTGTTTCAGTCTCTCCCAGCTAGAGCATTCTGGATTAGAATGGTTGCTCAAGCAGCAAATGGGCTGAATTCATCAGATACCAAGCTGCTGTTGGGGATAACAAGATTTCACGTCTTTTAATCTCGTGTCTCAATCTTTCAAAATTCTTTGTTTGTTTGTTTCTTTGTTTGTTAGTTTGTTTATTTGTTTGTTTGTTTGTTTGTTTGTTTGTTTCTTTCTTTCTTTCTTTCTTTCTTTCTTTCTTTCTTTCTTTCTTTCTTTCTTTTTCTGTCTGTCTGTCTGTCTGTCTGTCTGTCTGTCTGTCTGTCTGTCTGTCTGTCTGTCTGTCTGTCTGTCTGTCTGTCTTTGTGTTTGATTTCCAGTCTCGGAGTTTATAAAGATAACAGACCAGCGCGCATTCCTACATAATGCCCCACCAAAACTGAGAAGGAATTGAAGGGGGCAGGGGAAGAGGGAAGAAGGAGTAACGCTTCCTTTTACAAGCTAAGGGCGCACTGAGCATATGCAGCTAGACCCATATTTTTACAGACGAAACGGCACGCGGTGGCTGATGTGGTCGGTATCATACCGGCCGCCTTTGCTTCCCAAACAATTCCTGGTACTAAGTTTAAGCTGGGTCGACCTAGGCGCCCAGACTAAATTTAAAAAAAAATGGAAAACGTAAGAAGAAGGAATAGAAGAGATATTGGAGAAGAGGAGGAGGGTTAGACTGAGGGTGGAAGGGAAAAATTAAAAAAAAAACTGGGAACGAATTTGCGTAACCAGTGAACTAGCCACACTCAATAGTAAACCGCTTCAGAAGAACCTTCTTTTCAAGCATAGAGTAGAGTAAATATCTGGAAGAAGAGGAGATGGTTAGACTGAGGGTGAAGAGAAAAGTAAACAAAACGGCAATAGATTTGACAAACCAATAGAATAGTCACCACCCGTAGTTTAACAGAATACCAAAACATTTGTTCCAGTCAAGCAAGAATGCAGCTCTGAGGCCTGTAGGCGTACTTACGCGCACTGTTGAGAATCATTATGTTACTGGTATTATAATTACTGGAGCCGTACAGTACAGTCTTGTGTGACTCATGTTATAGATATATTGTTTAAACAGCTCAAAACTGCCGAGGCTTTATTTTTACACGCCTAAGTGCTAAGGCTTAGTGGGACACGGACGCGTTTGTTGTCGATCCTGCAATATTACCAGGATCTTGTTGCCGCGTCAGTAAGCGTGTGAGATCGTGGTTCGCCATCTAACACGATCAACAGATTCTTATATTAGGTATGTTTTCTGTTACCGATTGTGTCATTTTGTCAAGCATCTTGATCCTGTTCCATTACGTTTGCATTTGGCCGAGTTTTAGAGTTTGCCTCTCTTCATGCCCAAACGATTTCAAATGCCCGCACGTGTTAATCTACTCATTCGATTGTTTCTACCTGATTTTCGAAGGTCCTAACTGCTTGTTTTCTCTCGGCTCGTATTTTCATTTCCTTCAGAAACCTGCACCTCTGCAGCCATGCATGTTTCTCGGCTTTCCTGCTTATTGTCCAGGTCTTAGTTAATCGCGGTTCCAACTTCACGGCAACGGGTCGTCCCCATTATGCTCCGTTTCTGTGCCAGTGAATATCACACGCAATGCTCCTCACTGCCCTATGTAAAAAGTGGAATATACAGGAGTCTCGACAAGTCAACAGCCCACACAGGTACACTGTTCATAATGCCACCGTCAGAATGCCAACACAAAAGTCCTCCACGGAAAATACTGTTCATCGTCGATGGAAGCGGCAGTCACTAGAAGACCAGCAGCCACACATTACTGCATTAAAAGTCGAGAGGATCGACTTTATTGTCACGGGATTAATCCCATTTGGCTCGGTCCCTTTCGGCAGGGCGGCCCGCTGAAAGCATCGTACGAAGCACGAACACCGTAGCTCCAGCGACGACCCCCAGCAGTCTCCGAGAAAAATGCACTCGTGAACCGAAAAGGCAATTCCAAGCGACAGGCCGACCGTCACCGTTCCGAACATGCAGTTCACCCTACAACAACCGCGGACAGATGTATATACATTCCACACGAAATTCACAGCTCACAGTGTCGCGCGCCACCACGCACTGAACTCGGCGACGGAACCAACCACTACCAGTCCAACATGAGCAAAATGCGACTGCAAACCGTAACCAGCAGAATAAACACGCCAGAGGCTTATCGGTTCAAATGCCTATCCGCCATGTTGGGGTCCAGGTCTTACATGGATACATCTGTACTGACCGTATATTGAC
The DNA here is from genome assembly GCA_963921405.1 of Cepaea hortensis. Classification (NCBI taxonomy): domain Eukaryota; kingdom Metazoa; phylum Mollusca; class Gastropoda; order Stylommatophora; family Helicidae; genus Cepaea; species Cepaea hortensis. The sequence continues at coordinate 33,533,854 of OY992883.1, read as the reverse complement.
TTTTACAATATCATTCTTTTTGTTCTTCAGCGTTCCGAGCCATTGAGGTTCTTTGCTGCAGATACAATCCGTCTCCATTCGTCTCTCTGGTTGACCTTCTCTTGCCAGTCGTTGATTCCAAGTGCTTGTAGGTCTGTATATATATTATCTCTCCACCGTCTTCTTGGTCTACCTCGGGGTCTACGGTCATTTATTTCCTGAGTGTAAGCGAGTTTTGTTTCCTTATTATCTTCCATTCTTTCTATATGCCCCAGCCATTGTAGTCTATTAGCCTTCATGATACCAGTGATTAGCGGGGACTTAAACAGATCATAAATGTCTTTGTTACTTCTTCTTTTCCACTCTCCACTTTGTGTATCCCTAATGGGTCCAAAGATGCGCCTTAAAACTTTGTTCTCAAAGGTTTGTAATAAGGCTTCGTCTCCTTTCGTTGTACTCCAGGTTTCAGAGCCATACAGCACAACTGGTCTGGTCAGTGTTTTGTATATTGTGATTTTGGTGTTATGAGATAGCGTATTTGATTTTAGTAGATGTTGTAGTGCATAGTATATCTTATTTCCAGAATTGATTCTAGTTATAATATCATACTGCATATATAATACGTAGCATATTGGCCTATGATGGGGTTTGAAGACGAGTGAAATGACTTTATTGCACTGGGTTTCATCTCAGATGGCCCGGTCTCTTTCCGCGGAGCGGCTTGCAGAAAGCTTCGCAATTCGAGGCTGCAACGACGACTCCTAGCGTCTCCGAGAAAATTGCAGAGTCCGGAATCGACCCCATAACCTTCGGAGCGCGAGACGGGCGGCTCAACCTCTTCGCCACGGAGACACATCAAGTTGTGTCACACTGATCTTACAATAATTTGAGCGCCGTTTGGCTAAACAAAATCGGTTAACCATGGTATTTATTCGTGCGCTTTCAACTGGGATCACCTTATTAATCAGACAAATACGCCAGCATCTTTGCAAGAAATGTGGGAAATAGAGATGCGCTATTCAATAATGAGAATATAAGTACCAATAGGGCAAGAGATATAGAGAAAGACTTAAAACATACGGAGAAGAGACTTAAGATGAGTACAATGATCAGGATAAGGAGGGGATAATACAGGAGATATGATGGCCGCCTGGCCTGAGTTGGTTGAGAGCTTATGCTTCATCTGGAGATAAAAGGCATGAGAGAGAGAGAGAGAGAGAGAGAGAGAGAGAGAGAGAGAGAGAGAGAGAGAGAGAGAGAGAGAGAGAGAGAGAGAGAGAGAGAGAGAGATCAATGCTGACAGTAAGACAGAGAATTGAAACCTCGCGGCGACTTTCACACTTTTTAACGACATAGACACATCACCATTCTTCGCCACAGAGCGGAATAATAGTAAGTACATGCTGAAGCTTTGCAACTCAGCTTCACCACTATGCACATGTGGACTAAGCAGATATCTTCTAGGCATATCTGCGTAATTGCAGCGAGCTGGTAAAGGTATACTGGCCCACTGAATCAGGATTAGCATGTAGGGAGCTAAAGAGAAAAAACGGCCGAGCTTACCACGAGAACTCATCTGACGTGTAATAATGAAAGACACAATCGCAAGAAAAAGAAGCAAACATTACAGGATATTTCACACACTGTTATCATTTGGCTTCATTCGTGTATAATTTACAGGCTAACCAACAACAGCAATACGTGCTAAATGTGAATCCCACTGCGGACACATTTTTTTTTAATTATTGAAGGCCAATTAAAAATTATTATTGCGGATACCATTAACATCTGCGGACACATTTTACAGATAAGGAAGCATAAGATGTCAAACGATAATGCGAACGTAGTGGATGGAGGCGCTTAGCTTTCCTAGACGAGACAAGTTTTATGTGCACATAAATAACCCCTCGGCATTTGGTATTGTTAAAATTCAGGCCGTTTAGGCCTCTACTGTGGCACAGTTTTAAAATAAGAAAAGCAGCACACACGAGGATAATCATTATGCTGATCAACACTAGTTCATTTATTTCCCATAATATTTCTAGGATTTTGAATTCTGGTATGCCCACACAGGGATCCCCGCCAGTACTGTGCTGGTTGCGCACCAGTCCGTCTTTGTAAGATTTATGGAAGGGACAGAGGCATATATAGGGCTATCCACGGACAATTTATCAGGGCCCTTACAAACCACAAACCCCACGCTTTTTTCAAGTGTTGAGTGCTTCACAAGTTCTTACACAGCAGCAGCATGGACAGTAAAAAGCAGTCAGAACACGCAACTCTTCAAGTGGCAAACCACCTCCACCTGCCATTCTCCTCCTCTTCATCTACTCCCGATCCTTCTATTCTTCTCCATAATGGAGCATAGATCATCGACCAAGTCATGCCAAGCTTATTGTAGACCCGTCCATAATATATTGAATGATGCGGATGCAGTTTTTTTTTTTTTTTTTTGAAGAATGAGATAGCCAGTCTCTCTCTCTCTCTCTCTCTCTCTCTCTCTCTCTCTCTCTCTCTCTCTCTCTCTCTCTCTCTCTCTCTCTCTCTCTCTCTGTCTTTCTCTCACACCCCTCTCTCTCTCCCACCCCCTTTATCACCCCCACCCTCACATTTTACGACATGCATGGTAGAGTGCAGTAACATTATTCTTTGCTTACCTCATTGAACGCGGTAGAACGCAAGTGAAACGCTGAACTGATACCCTAGAAATATGGGCACATAGAAGAATAGGTCACAATTTATGGGGGGGGGGGCGGATATAGAAGTCCTAGAGAAGAAATACACAGATCAGTCAAATATTTTGGCGAAATAAAGAAAACAAAAATATGACAAACTTATAAGAAACTATACTACCAATTGAAAAAAAAAAAAAAAGGAAGACGAGTAAAAAGTTTTCAGCGTTACAAGGTAACACCAAGAGTTGGGCGACCATTACAACAGCCCATCAGAGTGTACAACTAGAGCGAGAGAGATAAAAAATTGTTTGCAATCCTTTGCAGCTAAGCATCATCGTGCACATATCACTGAACTTATTAATTGATCTTAGAATGTTCGATTATTTTAGGATATAATATATAATTTGTTGTAATTACGTTACAGATGGGATTGAAATAATTTTATTTTAGTTAGGTAAAATTCAGTATATATTTCAGTGTGGTAAATATATGTTAAGCTGGCTGACTGGGCCTCAGAGCAAATCCATCCATCATGTGCCTGGGCGGGCATGATTCGCCATTTCACTCGATCACCAGAGTCGTGGATCAGCTCAGTGCTCTTGTCTCGACCATGCCACGCGGACAAGACATCCAGATATTTACTTCTCCGTCTTCCCTTTGTTCTCTTCTCTTCGATTTTGCCCGTTGTCGCCAAGGCCTCCAATCTATTTCCTCTCATAACATGTCCAAAAAAATTTGACTGCCTACGTCTAATTTCTCTAATCAGTTTACGATTTTTATTTGTTTCTTGTAGGACTTGGTCTTTGGTTTTTCTGTCTGTCCATAGTATTCTTTGCATATTCCTCAGAAACCAAATTTCCACAGCCATCAGATATTTTTCAGCTTGACTGCTCATTGTCCATGCTTCACATCCACACAAAAGTACAGGCTCTATTTAGCATCTCAACACTCTTTTTCATGTAGCAGTTGTCATCTTTTTATTGGTCAGTATGTTTTTCATCTTGCAAAAGGCTACCTTCTAATCTCTTTAAGGCATCTCCCGTCAGATGGTATGACTGTTCCAGATAATTGTACCGATTCACTTGTTTAAGAATATTCCCATTTACACTGTTGATTTTTCGTCTTTCCTAGTGACGACCATAATCTGTGTCTTCTTACAATTTAATTCTAACCCTAGAGCAGATAGTTGTTAGATATTATCTCAAGTTCTCTGTATATAGAAAAATGACTACGGTACCGACCATTATGGTCGCTGCCAGGAGGGAATGGCAGACTAACTTCTCTACAGGTTGAAAACACTGTTTTCCCGTTGTGGATTTGAATATTGAAGACACAAACAATAGGTTGCACAATTTATTGCCTAGTATACGTCATTGTAACACATCAGGTGCATACAAAGGAAGTCGATCAGTGTAAAATGAAGCAAACAATGAACGCATGTAGCTAAAGTACTCAGCAACATGTTTAATACCAGAGTAGTTTTACACCGACCGACTTTTTGTTTACACTGCAGTGAATTAGCCTTCGAATTGCCTCAGCCTCTGCAAATTTTAGAATGTGTCCATTGTGTCTAGTGCAGCAGGCGGAATGTTTTTATTTTGTAATTGACGCGACCGGAGTCCAGCATGCAATGGTCGCTGTGTTCATTACTATTCGTTGGTTTTATGGAGTTACCAAGAATATCTTTTTATTAGTTTGTCTAGCCAATTCGGAATTCACTCTGTTTCTCTGCTCTATCTGTGCGTTTAGATTTTGTTTTGTCTCCTCTATCTGTACGGGTAGACTGACATCTACATTGACATTGATAATGCAATTAGACTTTGTGTACAGAGAAACAGGCTCTTTCACAGATCGTGGTCGTTTTATATCTAACATCAGGGACAGCAGGATAGGAAGTTTGGCCAACTGTTGTTTTGAGCCGGTCCTGTGACCGTTGCAGTGTGTCACCCCCTCCAAAAGTTTGGTAAATGAATACCTCGAGTTTAGACCTTTCGATGGATGACAGAGGCACTTTATAAATCCAGTAGGGTAACCTTTTAGATGTAAGGTCTTCTTGAGAGTTTCAGATTCTTCTGTTAGTGCATCTTGAAAGCATATCTTGCTGGCCCGGTTAAACAGTGTTCGCACTAAGCCAAGTTTGCCTTGAACTGGTGCGAGGCCGTGGACATTTAAGTATTAGCCCGTTCTTGTTTCTTTGCGATACACTGATCTTTTGATGGTGCCTCTTCTCTATGTCTAATTAGGGTATCTAGGCAGGGCGGTGTCGCCGTGTTTATGTTCCATAGACAAGAATGTGGCTTTTATGTGCCTGGTTTATAGTGGCAAGGAACAATCTTGTTTGTTCATCTGTGGCGATGCTTAAGATATCGTCCACATAACGGCGGTAGAGAAGTAGGTTTTTATTGTCTTATGATCTTTTTTTGGTGTGTGTGTGTGTGCGCGCGCGCGTGCGTGCGGGCGCGTGTGTGTGTGGTTTTTTTTTTTAAATTTTAATATGGCTTTATGATCTCCACTAAAGTGGGATTTAGACGACTTTATTTAATCAATTTGGCGTTATGATTTTTTTTTTTTTTTTTGGGCTGAGTTTTAATTAACTAGGCGGTGTATAATGTAGGTTTCGGTATGTTTTAGTTTCTTATCTTCAGTGCGTTCGCATATGATCATCACTGTTTTATCACAGGGAACGTTAGTGAATAGAGAAGCTGTATGCATAAATGCCGTGTGTTTTTATGAGTACTATGTCAACAGGCTGACGCACGTTAGCACGAAGCTCGCAAGTGATAGAACTAAGGAAATCGCTTATCAAACCCGACACCCCGCATGGTGCCAACTGCTTCGGGCGGAGAAACGCAATTGGGAAGGTACAAGCCTTATCCTGGTGCGAGGAAATGCAACCTAAAGGCAAAATGTCATGCCAAGGCAGACCAGGCCCTAAGCCTTGGTTGGCAGCTGATCTAGGATAGAAGCTCCGACAGGCGGACAGTTTGAGCATTGCTTAGCCGATCCGACATCTTCTGCAGCTTGTCTTGTTCCAGGTGTATGGGTGTTATCTTTCCTCTGGAGTGAACTAGGATGGCAGAGAGAGAGAGAGAGAGAGAGAGAGAGAGAGAGAGAGAGAGAGAGAGAGAGAGAGATCATGCTGCATGGGCAACACATGGTCTCTATATTTCAGCCCAGGCTTTTTGCTATGGAGAGATATAACTCCATCTCTGGATAATGCACACTGGGAGCAAGTCGCCGCCGAACATGTTGCATGGAGGGTAAATATCAGAAATTGAATAATGACAAATGAGAAAATTATTGCATATAGGTCACATACTGAGCACGTGAGACTTAATATGGTGCGTGATGGTGAAAATGACCATGTGTTCACATGCATCCATTGTGGACGAACATTTACAGCGCGAATTGGTCTGATCAGTCATAGTTGCTACGGCCATGGGTTGTAGTTATTATGGCTTTTCGAAGTACAATGTAACGAACTATCGACTGTCAAGTCGGCAAGGTGCCAATGAAACAGTATGACTTACCGTTTAAAATTTGTGAGCTTTGTTCATTGTTAATGTGCCTAAATTATTGTTTATTGATGTACTGGGTTGTATCTGTTCATAGATATGTATGTGAAGAGATTGAGGGCGTTAGAAAGAAGCGAGCTCATAATCTCAGCAATATAGAATTTGGCCTGTGGAGAGACATAATACCGAATGTGAAATACACTGCATTTTAAGGAGGTCGAGGGGATGAATGAGAAGAAGAAACTAGGATAAGCTGAAAGTGATGAGTGGGTGAGAAAGGCATATGCGAAAGGAAATAATACAGTGTGGTGGTTGTGATGATGCCGAAGATGAAGCAGAAGAAGAAGATCAAGAAGAAGAATCTCACACGTAGTAATTGAATTGTACAGGTTAGTTGAGTAAACTTTAAAATGACAGAACTGTATGAATTAACCTTATATCCAGACATGCAGTTTCAAGTGAGCCGAACCAGATCACTGACGCCATAAATATAACAGACACCATAAATATAACGAGCTTATTGTTGATTGCTAAATATTCCAGTCACAGGTGGCCGTACTGTTTTATCTGCGCGATCTGTATTTTCCAGTCACTAGTGCCTGTCGTTAATATGACATTCAGCATTTCATAGAGAAAAGTGAAAAGTAATCACTTGATAGATCAAGAGCCGTATCTACCATATCGTTTTCCTCCCATGATCTGGCAACACTTTGTCTCTCGCTTTGATGGCACACAGTCACATACTGGTGCGCTTTCATCTCTTATGATACACTTAATATACTGTTGCCATTCTGTTTATTGTGCTACACTGTACTATACTGATGCACTTCTATTTATTGTGCTATACTGTAATATACCAATGCACTCCCACCTCTTATGGTACACCGTAATGAACTGTTGTGCTTCCATCTCTCGTGATACACTTAATATGCTCCTGAGCTTCCATTATTTCGCGGTAGACTATATCATACTGCTGCGCTTCTATCTCATGTATTACACTTAGCATACTGCTGCGCTTCTATCTTTCGTGGTACATCATAACACATTGAGACACTTCCATATTTCGTGGTACAATAAAACATACGACTGCACTTCTATATTGCGTGGTACAATTTAACATACTGCCGCGCTTCCATCTTTTTGTGGCGCACCGAAAAATACTGCTGAATTTTCCGTCTTTCATAGTACACCATAACATACTGCTACACCATTTTAATTGTGAGTATAACATTCGGCAGCGCTTCCATCGTGCGTGGTGCACACCATAACATACCGCAGGACTTCCATCTCTTGGTGTTGTACTCTCCCCTGTATTACACAAAAAGACCAGTTGTTGAGGAGCTATTGAAGCCACCAGATAGCACAATAAACAATTCTACGGGTATTAGTTGACACTCATAGAATTGAGTTGAGTTTAGAGAGAACAATAATGGAGGGGTCTATGCCTGGGAAGAGAGGAAGAGGAAGGCCAAAGAGAAGATGGGTACAGGATGTGGCGGATGATCTCCAGATGGGTGTATCGGACGCGGGACATCTTGCTTATGATCGAGAGGTTTTCCGGAAGGTTGTTATTGGAGCGAGGTTCTGCAAAGGACATGCTACTGAATGAATGAATGAGTTGAGTTAAGAGCCGACAACACTGTACTCAGGACGTTCCCATACGTGCTCCGTCCCCTCATTCAACAGCCAGCGAAGAGTCACACTACTAATAGTTCCCACCGCTAGCTAATTAAAAGTTCTCCTGGTCTTCCCTCTCAGTTTTGAGATTCCTCCAGAACCCCTGCCGATCCCCCGCAGTCTCATTCTTTCCACATATGGGTTCTCAATCTGTTTCTCCGCCTTCTCCACCTGGTCCCACAAGTGCACGACCACCTCCCCCTTGTCCATAGGCAAAATACCACCAAGAGGTGCATTCCCTGCTAGCCTATCAGCCTGATCATTCCCCCGTACACCCGCATGGCCAGGGCAAAATATCCAAACAATTCTCACGATCTGTGACCTCTGAAGCGACGAGAGCCATTCCACACGAAACATTCCTTTCTCCACCTTGCTAAGCATACTCTTTGATTGATTGATTGATTGATTTAGGAACCGACATCACAGCATCAATCAATCAATCAAAGAGTATACTTTTTTAATCGGTAATGAATACAACGTGTGTTGCAGTAGTCTCCTCTAGCCACCGGAATGCCGTTGTTACTGCCTCCACCTCCATTCTCATGCTGGATGTCGTAGTCTCATATGCCAGACTCTCCTTTTTCAAGACTCGCCCATTAGCCTTTGCAATAAAGCCCTAGCCACTACGTCTGTTTCTCACCACTGACCCATCGGTGTAGATTACTATGTCACCTTGATGTGTGTTGCTCTGGATCAGCTGTTGCACTTCAAACTCAGTGCGGCCCGCTGCCCATTCTCTGCACTCACGACCCAGTGTTATTATTACATTGTGCCAGTCCGTCATGTTCTTCCGGAACTTCAACCCACTCTCTTTCACGATTGATGGTCACTAGATCACACACCTGACGTATAGAAAGTTCTGCCTGTGCTCATAGAAATGGAGGTCAGAAGTATAGATAAGAGGACTCGCTAGGTTTTAAACTTTGAAAGTTTATAGTGACTATAAGCCGGCTCTGTGGCGATGGGGTTACGGACACAGTTCGTAATCCCACATACCGCGTTCGAAAACAGCTGCGGGCGATTTGGTAGCAGACCGCCTTTCGTTGCTTTCAAGGACTGATTTATTGCACAAAACGTTAACTTCATTTGATAGAATGCAGGTTTTGCTTGTCCTGTTCTATTCTTTATTTAAGCGTTGCATCTTCCATCTGATGTTATCCACGTGTCTAGATATCCGAATTTCTGCACTTGCCCCAAAATAACGTCACTCACTTTAATTGCACATTTAGGCACACTCAGTTTCTTTGATATCATCATGACTTCTGTCTTTCTATTATTTAAACTAAGGCCCATATTTTCACTTTCTACAACCAGTGTATCTATCATTTCCCGTAGTTCCTCCTGACATGTTGCTATCGAGACTGTGTCATGAGCATAACCTAAGTTATTTATATCATGGCCACCAACCACGATCCGTGGCATATTTTCTGTACATCCATCCATCATGTGCCTTTCCGATAAGCTTGGGCGGTCATGTTTTGCCATCTCACTCTATCACAAGAGTCGTGGATCAGCTCCGTGTTTCTGTCTCGACCATGCCACGTAGCCAAACTATCCGGGTATTTATTCTCGGTCTTCCCTTTGATCTATTCCCTTCGACCTTGCCAGTTGTCACCAAGTTCTCCAATTAATTTCTTCTCATAACATGTCCCCCCAAAAAAATTGACTGTCTACGACTAATGTATCTAATCAGTTTACGATCTTCATTTGTTTCTCGAAGGACTTGTTCATTGGTTCTTCTGTCTGTCCATGAAGTTCATTGCATTTTCTTCAGAAACCACATTTTCACAGCCATCAGATGTTTTTCAGCTTGTTTGCTCATTGTCCATGCTTCACATCCATACAAGAGTACAGGTTCTGTGTAGCACTTCAACACTCTTTTTCTCGTTTCAATTGATATCTTGTTATTGGTCAGATATTTTTCATCTTGCAGAAGGCTCCTTAGCAATGGTAATTCTTGTTCTAATTTCTTCAAGGCATCTCCCATCCATATGTCTGTAGATCTCATTGTATGTTCACTATAAAATTAGAACAAATCAAGGGACATTACACAACTTTATCTGTCGCCCTTCCTTATACACTGAACTGTTCCTACCAGGTTGTTGATTCTTGTGGCTGTTGTTTGCTGCTAATATATATTCTTTATTATTCGCAGAACCTTGCCGCCAATGTTCAGTCACATAAGTAATTTTATTATTTCGTCATGTTTCACATTGCCAAATGCTTTTGTTTAGTCTATGAAGCATAAATATAGATCTTTACTTCTATAGTTCTTTCTAATAGAGTCCTGCGAATGAATATATATATATATATATATATATATATATATATATATATATATATATATATATATATATATATATATATTAGCTGACCCGGCCGGGCTTCGCCCAGGCCCTGGCGGGGATCTATCTATCTGTCTGTCTGTCTGTCTGACCCGGCCCGGCTTCGCCCAGTCCCTGGTGGGGAGCATCTCATTTAATTCATATAAGTAGTCATATAAGCTCCCGTTCCCGACTATCTGTCTGTCTGTCTGTCTGTCTGTCTGTCTGTCTGTCTGTCTGTCTGTCTGTCTGTCTGTCTGTCTGTCTGTTTGTCTGTCTGTCTGTCTGACCCGGCCCGGCTTCACCCAGTCCCTGGTGGGGAGAATCTCATTTATTTAATTCATATAAGTAGTCATATAAGCTCCCGTTCCCGACTATCTGTCTGTCTGTCTATCTGTCTGTCCGACCCGGCCCGACTTCGCCCAGGCCCTGGTGGGGAGCATCTCATTTAATTCATATAAGTAGTCATATAAGCTCCCGTTCGCATCCATCCATCCATCCATCTTTTCCATATCTAGCACATGATCACCATGTCCATCTGTAACTGGTCTTGTTTTTGCTACTACTATACTGCTTCTGAATCTCTTTGGAATCAGTATGTAATAAATTTGATTGCGAATATTATCTCAGGGGGTTTTTCACGTATATATCGGTGTTTGTACCAGGTGTTGCCTATTACCATTTCGTGGCATTCTGCGGGCAGTAGTTATATGAGTATTCGACAGCCGAGAGAACAATCGGGTGGGTGGAGGGGATGGCCGAGAGAGAGAGAGAGAGAGAGAGAGAGAGAGAGAGAGAGAGAGAGAGAGAGAGAGAGAGAGAGAGAGAGCTAAAGGATTGGGCGGAAGCAGAACTCTATTTATCAAGGTCAGTCATTGTTGCCATACACTCACTGAATTTGCATGAGATTGCACATTCATACCTCCAGTGTTTAACAACTTTCATTTTGAATGGATGTAAACATTTAAAAAAAAAAAAAAGCTTGAAAAAATTCAATTATTTACTGAGGTCATATGCTACATTTCAATTCACTCAGCATGCTATTGAACATAGTTCCACGTGCTGCGCGTGGCATGGCACTCCTGCTGTAATTTGCCGATGCCAGCTCTACGTCGTAGAAACATTGACAGCTTTGGGCATACCGGAATTTAAACTGTTCACCTCCAAATGACTACAGCTACAGTACCTTGCTGAAGCATCAGAAGTACTTCCACATATGATCAGCTAGACCCCTACTGAATTTATAGCTTTTTTTTTTGTTTTTGCATATCCTTTACAGGACATCGCAGTCAACACATAATTTCTGCCGTTGTGATCTCTTGGCAAGTTTACGTTCAGCATTTTGCCATTGCTTTCTGAACGACCGGCACCGACTTCACGTAAAACCAACGCAACACGGTCTGCTGCCAAATCGCGCGTAGCTGTATTTCGTACGCGAGCTATACGGGATTACGAATCGCGTCCTTGCAACCTTCGCCTATTGAATATACACATCACTTTAACCGCCTTGTTTCATTGCATCTTAAGTGTAAGAAATGTCCTTTAATCAGTCAAACCTCAAGATATAAGCATACATACACACTGGGGCGCATATTATGTCTAGTATATTAGAAGCATTTGCCGTGTGAAGTTTGTGATGTTTGTCCGCAGCTTTCTATTTCTTGTGCTGCGAATCGTTTCTGATACCGATGATTCTCCATACTATGATATCAAGCTGTCCACCACCCTCTCTCTTGGTCGCCCCTGCTTCTTATCACTTTACATTTCTGTTTGTGATGACATACCACAGCTTCCCCCTTCTCATGACGTGCTTAAAGAGTGTAAACTGTCTACTTCTGTTGCGAATAACCAGTTCTCCTAGTGAGTTAACTGTGTTTTTCCAAAGACATCGTCATTGTAAACTGTCTACTTCTGTTGCGAATAACCAGTTCTCCTAGTGAGTTAACTGTGTTTTTCCAAAGACATCTTCATTGTAAACTGTCTACTTCTGTTGCGAATAACCAGTTCTCCTAGTGAGTTAACTGTGTTTTTCCAAAGACATTTTCATTGCCTTTTCTATCCGTTCACGGTGTTCTCATTATGCTTCTATAGATTTATACTGATGATACTGATGATACTGATGATACTCGACTCTGGTGATCGTGTGAGATTGCGAAACATGACCGCCCACGCTTATCGGCATGGCATATGATGATAATGACGACTTCCAGTTCTCCGTATCAACTTTAGCAGCATACATGCTGAACATTATTATAGTGTTTAGAAAATGGCAAAACATAATCGCCCACGTATATCGGCAAGGAAATGATGATGCTGATGGTGATGACTTCCAATTCCCCTTATCAGTTTCAGTAGCATACATAATGGACACTGTTTTGGTTTTTAGTAAATGTGGTTCTAGCAAGGAGGGACATGTGAGAGGGACGAATCAAACGTGTTTACAACAACGTGTTTACAACCAATGTGATACTGGAACGATCAACACCTGTATCGTACGCCATTCGCCAAGGGAGATAAGGCATGCATGTGTTGGCACGGAGTACCATGATATCGAAAGAACACCGGTAATTTAATTTAACAAGGAGGTCTGCATAAATACCCTTATATTGTATCAGTATCTATAGGCCGGAAAGACAATCTCTCTGTAAGTATTTATCATTTCATGCACATTACTTTGAAGGCTAGGATTGGTTATTTGATCGGTGTGAATAATCAGTGGTGGGTCAGTTTGAGGTGAGTGCATCTGTCAGAGCATTAAGTTACATGGGCACGTTATTGAGTTATATTATTGCGTAACAGTTCAAGTTAGATTAAGACACAACAGACGTAAATTATGCCTATCCATTAAACTGACTTGTAGAAAACAGCCTGCTACTATGCTGAGGTTCCCACTTCTGATCTTTGTGAATCTGGCGTTAGTCGGATATTTTCCTTGCTCTTAAAAACTTATAAACTGATATGGTATTGCGGAAAGCTTCTTCTTCTAAGCTTCTTTTTCTTCTTCTTCTTCTTCTTCTTCTTCTTCTTCTTCTTCTTCTTCTTCTTCTTCTTCTTCTTCTTCTTCTTCTTCTTCTTCTTCTTCTTCATTCCCCCACCTATCCATCCATGCATCACCCACACATCCCCCACCCACACACATCCCACACCTACACACACATCCCCCACCAACACACACACCCCTCAACCACCCAGCCAACCACACATCCCCAAACCACACATCCCTAAACCACACACCCCCCACATACACATTCCCCCACCAGCCCACACAAAGTAAACGACAAAACTACACCATTTTTTACCCTTTTCCTCAAAACTTGGAGGTTGGAGAGAGAGAGAGAGAGAGAGAGAGAGAGAGAGAGAGAGAGAGAGAGAGAGAGAGAGAGAGAGAGAGAGAGAGAGAGAGTCCGTACGTCCTAACTACCATCCCCTAAAACTCATTAAGTATTGTCTTTCCTGACTTGGCAAAGGCAGGTAATACAAAACCAGAACCGTTTAGGTCGTCGCTAGCTTAAGTGACATCGGCTGGTTCCGTGTGTAAGTAGTTGCCGGTGACTTGGGGCGCTTTCTGAGGGTTGTGTAGGTTGCTGGGTAAATTACTCGCTGCAGAAACCCCGTGAATTATAGATAGCAGCTTTGTTCTATTTTAGGATGAAATGGAATTTGGCTCCTACACAAGATTATCTATGTAATTACTGTAAGAAGCTCGTGTCTTACGTATCTCCCGAACTAATCGTTACATTTACGAATGTCGCTTAGGCAACCAGTTTGATAGCTGGTTGTGGAACCACTCCGACGCACCAAGTCGTTAAATATGCACATGCGTTTTCTGAGACACGGAGGGGAAAACGTTGAAAGGAATCCGTCTCTGTGTTCCTCTGTTATAATGCCTGAGTAGTTGTCTTTATGACGCCTCCCCCCTCCCCCCCTCGCTCTCTTCTCCCTCATGCTCTTCTCTTCTCTTCTCTTCTCTGTCTGTCTGTCTGTCTGTCTGTCTGTTTGTCTCTCTCTATCTATCTCTCTCTCTCTCTCTCTCTCTCTCTCTCTCTCTCTCTGTGAAACAGTATGTTGTATTGGGCTAGTTTATCTCATTATCATTCTATCTCTCGCTACCCCCCTCTCCCCCCTCTCTCTCTGTGAGCGTGTATGTTGTTTGGTGCTTGTTCTCCCCCCCCCCTCTCTCTCTCTCTCTCTCTCTCTCTCTCTCTCTCTCTCTCTCTCTCTCTCTCTCTCTCTCTCTCTCTCTGTCTGTGCGTAATGTTTCAAGTATTTGTATTTTCTCGTGGTACTGGCAGATCTCTTTTGCGCGTGCTTAATTTTTCCTTCCATTGTCTCCCCCGGGACACATTAGACTGTTTAATACCCTGGCGCAGAGATATTCTCCACGCAGGGCGATCTTATATCAAGTTATTCCAGTCACTAGTACATATAGACACATTATTTAGTGATTCTCTTTATGTATGTTATTTGTGGCCTGTCTTTTTATCTTCCTACAATTTGAAACGTGTTGAGGAATGCGGCTATTAAACTATTCAGAGTTAGCATGGTCGAATGGACAAGAACGCGTGTTCATAAACATCCGGTGTGCTGATGTCGAGGTAAGGGGTGAAATCCCTACACAGGACAGTTGGGCTAAAATGTTGACCTCTCGTGCTTGGCTTGGGGACGTACATTAACAAGCACCTTTGAAGTTGGAGTGGGTTCGCCTGATGGCGAGGGTCGCTGTTAATAGGTAAAGCTAATCCACACGCACAATTCAGCCCTGCACGACTAGAAGTAGTATGGACTACGCTTGAGTTCAAAGGGAGCGAGCGAGCGCCAAGAAATATTCTAAACAATGCATTCCCTTAGTGAATTTAAACACAAAATCGACAAATAATTAATAATACGTGGTAGGTTCTATTTCCTGGCATACTTCGCTGCATCACATCAGGTGCATCTCCATACAACAAATCACACATACATTGTGAGTGTTAAGTAACTTGAGTAGATAGAATGGAAAGTCAGTTAGCAAATCGAGTAACCGAATATATGCCAGTGTCGGTGAAAAGAGAGTCAATTGGTATACAGGAAACCCTGTGCAGTCAAAAGTCTATAAATATAAAACACCCCCCTAGGCGATTTCTCAACTCATCATAAACTACGGTCATAAAGTTAACAAAGTATACGTTTTCCATATTTTCTTACTCTGTTCGACGAACATAAACGACTGCTCAAATATAGTGCGGCCGTAGCAATTAGGCGATTCCAATCAGTTCTGTACATACAGAAAGAGTTGTTTTTAAATTTGAAAATTACCGTCGGGATGGATAACATATGTTCCACATTCGAATAATAGCTGCGACTGTGTGTTTTAAATATTTTAGCCAAATTATTATTCATTAATTCATTTCATATGATATATAACTCTGTAGTATGCACCCGACGAGATGCATCGAAATATGCCAGGCAATAAATCGTGCAACATATTGTATGTGGTTTCTGTGTTTAAGTATTCGACTATTATTCATTTTACAAATTGCCCACCCAGCTAAGGTTTCTAAAAGTGAGTGTTGCCAGGGTGTATAAGAGTTGTTTATTTTGTCTTGTCATTTGATGTTTATTTCGGAGGCAGTGCAGAGTGGGTCGTCTCTCTTATCTAATGTAGGTGATTCATGTCTCAAATTCATATCGTAATCAGAGCTCGGAAAGCACGTGAATCTTTATCTTAAGTGCTAGTTTGGTCTCCTGTCGTGTTAATTCATGTAACTATTTATTTGTAGCCGGTCTCTCTGGCCTAGGGGTTATACCACTTTCTCCGTAATCCCATTTATCACGCAGAGTCTCAAAAGCGGGCGAGAACTGGAAGCGGTTCTACCCCCTCTGGTGACTTGCGGGATAACTGAGCCTGCCGCTTAGAAAGCAATGGCAAACTACTGAGCGTAATCTTGCCAAGAAATCAACAGACAGCTGAAAGATGCTGCTGTTGACAGCGATGTCCTGTAAAGGATATGCGAATTAAAAAAAAAAAATATTTGTAATGAAAGTCCGTCTTTGTAACTGTCGAAACGAAAATAATAAACCTGAAACCTTCTCAACTGTGTTAATTAATCCCTGCAAGGTATTTTTCCAGTGATACCATTGGTTACGTAGTTCGTACATAGATAGTTAAATGATGCGAGTTTATGATGTTCTTGTCTTTGCTGTGATGCCAAATGCTTCATCATTGGCAAATAGTAGTGTAGTGATGAGAGCTTTTATTGTTCCTAAGTTATGATGTCGGCGCCTGTGGCTTAGGTGCTAGGGAAACGCATTGTCACAGTTCCCCGACACACCGAGTCGAGGGTTCAAAATCAGCCGTTGGCGATTTGGAAACATATTACTTTGCGTCGATTTCGATAGTATGAGGCGTCGGCTGTTCAGAAAGCAATGACAAACTACTGAACGTAACATTGCTTAGTAGATCGTAGTCAATAAATGTTAGGATTGACTGTAACGTCCCGTAAAGGGCATGCGGCTAAATAAGTGTTGCGATAACAACTACATTGTTCGCAAAAAAGTTCCATAATGAAGTTTGTTATGCTGGTTTGTCTTTGCTGTCATGCTAATGTCTACATCGGCGCCAGAAAGTAGCTTCATGATAAGAGATTCTATTCTTCTATTCGGTTTCATAGACATATTGAACTTCTATTGGTCCAGTCTTTGTTGTGATACCAATGTCCTCATGGCTTACAACAGGTAGTTCCTTAATGAGAGTTTCTATTCTTCCTGTCTTTGCTGTGAAACAAGCTATGTTGAACAATAAACCATGCACATGAGAACTTGCTATTAGTCTTCTTTAAATACACATATCACGACTGCAGTCAAAAAGAAAAGATGCCAGACATGCTAGAGACAGTGACACAGCCGATTTCCGCCTATTCTTAACGTCGGAACTTGCAGATGTGCTGCCATCACACTGAATGTTGATGTTACTGTCGTAGAAAGACTAACTGTATCAGAGTTGGAAGGTGCGGAGTGATCTCTAGTATATTAAGAGTTCGCGTGAAATCTTCTAGAGCAGGGGTGGGCAAACTACGGCCCGCGGGCCGCATGCGGCCCGCCAAGTGATTTTATGCGGCCCGCGAGGGCATTTAGAAATAAAAATGTTTAATTCCTTTTTAAGTTATTTTGTTGAATTTCACAGAATTTCATGTACCGTTATGATGAGTGTCAGTAACAAACGTAAGATTGAAGATGAATGTTGTGTTTTTAATGATGAATGGACAACTAAGTACTGTTTTATAAAAGTTGGTAGCAAATCAGTTTGCTTGTTGTGTCGTGAGTCAGTGGCTGTCTTCAAGGAGTACAATTTAAAAAGACATTATCAAACAAAACATTCCGATTTCGGATAAAATTTAACGACTGAAGAGAAGGAAAGGAAATGCCTTGAGATGGTGAAAAATGTGGAGAAACAGCAAACTCTTTTCACTAAACAGTCTTAAATTCAAGATGCTGCAACTGAAGCTAGTCTTCTGCTGTCACACAGAATTGTAAAACAGAACAAGCCATTTTCTGATGGCGAGTTCATCAAGGAATGTTTGCTAGATGCAGCAAACATTATGTGTCCAGAACAAACAAAAAAAAAAAAAAAACAACCAGATTTGACAACATTACTTTATCAAGGAGAACTGTGGTCAGGCGTGTTGACAAGATCAGTGACAATTTGATGCATAAACTTCAAGATGCAAGTAAACAATTTTTGTAGTACTCTCTTGCATTGGATGAGAGTACCGATGTACATGATACTGCCCAATTATTGATATTTATACGTGGAATAAACACTTCTTTCAAACTCACTGAAGAGTTACTGAGTGTTGAGTCACTCAAAGACACAACCACAGGCCATGATATATTCAATGCTGTTACTAACTGTATTGAAAGAACTGGGTTGGTTTTGAACAAGATGGCAAGTGTTACAACTGACGGAGCTCGTGCTTTGACTGGAAAAATTTAGGTTTGGTAAAGTTGATAAGTGATAAGATTAAAGCAGAATATCCAGACCACACATTATTACCACTTCACTGAGTGATTCATCAAGAAAGTCTGTGTAAAACTGTTTTGAATATCAAGCATGTTATTGACCCAGTTGTCAGTGTCATCAACCTCATCAGATCAAGAGGACTTAATCACAGACAGTTCAAGTGATTACTTGACGATTTGGAAACTGAACATTCCGATGTCCTGAAACACACCAATGTTCGATGGCTGAGTCTCGGCAAGGTGTTGAGGCGAGTGTGGAAACCCAGGGAAGAAATAGTGATGTTCCTAGAGATGAAGGGCATTGCATGTGACTTTAATACTAACAGTGTCAATAAAGAGTGGCAGTTAGACTTTGTTTGCCATTGAAATTATGGAAAAGTTAAATGAACTGAATGTCAAACTTCGGGGCAATGGTACGTTTTTACATGCATTGTATGTATATGTAAAATCATTTCAGGCAAAACTCTCACTTTTCTCCAGACAAGCAAGTGAAAAAAGATTTTGTCACTTCCCTTTACTGAAACAAGAAACAATTTCTGGTGAAATGACTGAAAAATACAAAGCCCAGTTAGATGCATTGATTGAAGAATTTGGATGGAGATTCCAGGATTTCAAGAAATTAGAGCCATAGTTCAATATTCTCAGTTCACCTTTTAGTGCAGAAGCTGATACAGCCACAGAGGACATACAGTTGGAGCTGCTTGACTTACAAGCAGATCATGACCTGAAAGAGAAATTCAAGACAGATGGTTTGCTGGATTTCTATGGATCTTTATCACAAGAATCATTTCCCAACTTGAAAAACTTTGCAGCTAAACTTTTATCATTATTTGGATCAACATACATTTGCGAACAAGCATTCTCTTGCTTGAAGATCAACAAATCTAAGAATAGGTCTTTTTTGTCGGACTGCAGCTTGCATGATGTCATGCGAATTTCAACAAGTAAACATGCTCCAGATTTCAAGAATATTGTCAAAAATTGCAAGCAGTTACATACATCTCATTAGAAATCAACAACTGTAGTGACAATGTAGTCGCCGTGTGTCTAAATTAAAGCCATTGATAGATAATAAAGAATATTTGTTATAATAACAAGTTGTAAAATCGTGTTAATAAATTAGTAAACGTTTTTGTCCATATTGTCAAATATAATGTACTAGCTGACCCGACCCGGCTTCGCCCAGTCACTGGTGGGGAGCATCTCATTTAATTCAGATAAGTAGTCATATAAGTGGCCGAACACCAAATTTGATGTCTAACATAGTGCTTTTTGATAAACAATATTTTTTGTTTTTCTGTCTGGTGCGTACACAAATAAACCCGAAGGTTTTCCAACGCGTGAGCAGGCCACATATAGCTGTCCATGTGTGAAGCACGGATTTTCCGAATTGAGTCCACACACTTGTAGCGATTGTCCCTGTGCTTTGTTGATCGTCATGGCAAATGCAAGTCGCACCGGAAACTGCAGGCGTTTGAATTCGAATGGCATCTCTGTTGGAATCAGTGGGATGCGAGGCAACAGTACATCTTCTCCTTTAAATTTACCATTCAAAATTGTAGCTTCGATTATATTGTTCATCATCTTTTTGACTGCAAGCCTGGTACCGTTGCAAAGTCGAGGTGGATTGATGTTTCGGAGAAGAATGATAGGCACGCCAATTTTCAATGTTAAATGTGCCTGGCAAATCAAGTGAATTCAAGAATTCAGTTGGATAATTGACAACTTCGTCTTGATTCATCATATAATCTATGGACTTATATGTTGTCGCTTCGCCTGGTATTTCTTTTTGAATGGCGCAATTGATTGCATTGACATCATTATTTTTGGCTGCTAATATAGCACGTGCACTGAGCCATTGATGATTTTTGTGATTCCGTGAGATATTAGGGAAAACTTTGTCAATCAATTCGTCTATAGTTGCTGTGATTTTACAGAAGTTTGTTGGCAACGTGATACAATGTGTGGATTCATCGATTGGCATTTTCCCATTCCCAATATCCAACAACTGTTTTGCGAAAAGTTCTGCGGATGCATCATGTTGTAGTTGTACACGCATGTTGGTCTTCAAAGTCAATTTCTGAACGTGTCGCCATAAAACTGATGATTTCAGACATGCATTAAGTTCATCAGCCGGCGTTGAACGTGGTATAACTGGTAGAGTTTGTCGAAAATCACCAGACAATAAAATAAGTGCGCCACCGAAGAGCTGTTCATTTCCTCTGAAATCTTGTAGTGTACGATGAAGCGCCTCCAATGCTTTTCTGTGCGCCATAGTACATTCGTCCCATACAATGAGTTGACATGATTGAAGTACTTTACCCATTCCAGAATTTTTTCGGATATTGCATGTCGATGTCTCAGTGGTATGCATATTCAAGGGCAATTTTAGTGTTGAATGTGCTGTTCGGCCACCATCCAAAAGAGTTGCTGCAATTCCAGATGATGCGATAGCCAGCGCAATATTTTGTCGTGATCTTATGGTTGCCAATATAAGTGAAATGAGAAAAGTCTTGCCTGTGCCTCCTGGCGCATCTAGGAAATACAATCCGCCAGTTTGGCTTTTAATTGCATGCATAATTATGTCATACACTATACGTTGTTCTGGAACCTATTTAGGAAGATTCGTTTGAACAAATGCACACAATTCGTCGGCATCAAAGAGTGATTCTCGTTGCAAATCACGGTCGAAAAGATCGTTTGCAGATCGATCTGGCGCAGTCATTTCCAATTGTTTCAGTGGTTTGTTAGCGATTTCCAAACATATGTCCTCAATCGAAACCAGAGCCTCATTATACACATTTGGTGTGAATTGAATGTCCGGATTTTGATTCATTGCACGCAAACGATGTAGGATGTCTTCACTCATATAGTCTTTGTATTTTTCCCAAAGATCGTTTGGATTGGATGGGAAGCAAGTTGTCAATATGATGGCAAATAACGTGCGTATTTGCTGTGGTTGAGCAGTATTTGATGCATCAGCGAGTGAAGTGTCCCAGTGTGCATCGTTTTCAAGAAGATGTAATTCTTGGCAAGTTTCACGATAAGTGGCACATACTTGACCGTTTACTGTTCTTAATTCTTGAAAGGATGTCGGTCCACGTACGTTGATTAACAGTAAACGCAAGTAAAAGCATTCTGAATTGTTTGGGTGAACAGTGTACAGACGGCCTAACGCGTCGGTAGAATATAAATTGGTATGTCCTTCAACTGCTTTACCCTGTTTGCGACGTTGAAACTTTTTCGCTGATGCATTCCATGTGTAGTATATTGGCACTTCAGAGTAAAGTAGTGTCTTTGCAAACATATCATTCCCGCACAAAGAAAAAAATGCAGTTAACGTTGTTGGTGGTGGTGACAATGCTCGTTCACGTGCATTTTCTGTTGTGAAGTACACGCGCTGTCCATTTTCAAGGTGCACTGCCAAATGAACAACTGTTGGATGGCGTTCATGGATTGGAAATGATAAAATGCGCCATACTGCTTCATTACTATTAATGTAGCGTCCCGCTTGATATTGGTCTATTTCATCGATAGATGCAGATGCATTTCCCACTCCAAAAACTGCCATATCGCTTCCTTTGTTGACATATTTGCAAATGTACTTGATCGATTTAACTGAATTGCAATACTCGACATTGATGTGTGCTTTGAACGTTTTCGAGAGTAACGGTGAATACGGTACAACCCAACGATTATCGACTTGAACATCATTGTTTCGTACTTTTAAAGTGATAGATTTGCCGCCATCTTCAGTTGAGCGTCGACGATAAAGTGGATATCCGTCATTGCCAGTGATTGTCTCTGCATGTAAATGTCTTGGGTACCGTTTTGTGCATTTCCCATCAGACATGCAAGATGAATTGTTATTGAGGAAGCCACATGGACCATGAATCATGTTTTTGGTGACGATTTCAAGTAACTCTGGATCAATGTCGACATCTGGTATTTCTGCTGAGATGACTTGATCAATTTGATCTGGTGTGATTTTTTCCATCAACCAAATCAAAATGTGTGCATGTGGCAATCCTCTTTTTTGCCATTCGATGGAATACATCCAACAGCGTGTCTCTCCAAAAAACGTGATGCTTGACAATGAAATCCATTAAAGATTTAAATTTTTGTTTGAACACACGTGCGGAAATATCAGGGCGATCTGATGATGATTGTCCAGTTAACAAAAGTTCTTTTATTTCACCCCATGTGAAGGTAATAAACAAATCTGGGCGGCCATATGCGCGAACATATGTCATTGCATCTTGTGCGTATTCATGCATGTGCCGTGGACTCCCTGTAAATGTGGCCGGGAGTATGATCTTTTTCCCCTATTCATTTGGATTAACATTGCTATCATTAACAATTGCATCACGTAAATGAATGTACTCTTCTGAACGCAACTTTGTTTGATTTAAGCGAATGTAGAGGAGTCGTTCGCTTTCGATTTTCGCATACATGTCGACAATGTATTGAAGGAACAATTGTCGACATTTCAAGATATGATTTTCAGCGTTGTCACGAACCATCAGTCGATATGAATAGTAATTCATGGCACTGACTTTCTTATTAGTTTCCTCATCTGTTTGTGGATTTCTTAATTTGATATTTATATAATATCCATCTTCCCCTTGCCAAAATATAATCGGATATTGCAATGCGTCGTATGAACGGTGAGTTTCTGAGACTCGCTGAACATCACCATTTCTGCGATGAAGAATTATATCACATGAGTTAGATTCTTCGCCAACTATAACGATCGCCACCTCATCAATTTTTGGTGCATTGTACCGTCTTTCGTGCTCGCGGACAGGGGTTTTGTCTGCTCTAACTACAACTCTGTAGTCATTAGATGGCATTTGTTCAAGGGCAGTTCTGAACAATCTAATTAATTCGTTGTGCTGATCGAATAAATTTTGTAATGCAGCGAAAATTTCTCGTTTAGTGCCTGTATTGAATCGACATCGTTGATCAATTTGTTCACCAGTGTTTCCCATGAAATAAATTTGAAGATATTTGGGATCTGCGTTCGGCAGTGGTAATAGTGATCCTGCGCGATGATAAATTTGCCCCTGAACCTTGAATGTCGGCATGTAATTCTCGCGCACGATATTTGTTGCACCAAACGATGTCATTTGGAAACATGAATTGTACTTGCGTATGTTTGCCAAGAAATGTTGTGATTGGCTCGTGACACCTGATACCAACGTTGACAATGGTTCGGGTGGTGAATGTAATTCTGACAATTTCACTTTTCCACCCATGCAGCAAATTCCTGGTGTTTCATTCTTAAATTTGAGGGCACTGCAATACATGCATAATTTATCAATTTTTCCAATAACCACACTTGGATGAAGACTGTAATCATAATGAGCATCGTAACGAAATGCACCAAGATTTAAATTAGCGCCCAGTGATTGTCTGAATCGAGCAGCGAGTACTCTTTTAGTTTCCAGTCTTGCTTCCCGTTGCTCGTCTGTTTCTGATGAACGTGATTGAGCAGCGAGTACTATTTTTGCTTCCAGTTTTGCTTCCCGTTGCTCGTCTGTTTCTGATGAACATGATTGAGCAGCGCGTACACGATTGGTTTCCAATCTTGCTTCCCGTTGCTCGTCTGTTTCTGAAGCTCGTAATGCCTTTTTCTTTCGTGCTTGAGGTGTAGATCCACCAATCGCTTTTCGTTTGGGTGGCATAACTGATTTAGTTTAGGACCCTGATCGAAAAAAGATTGCAGATGAATGTGACTGAGCATTGTTTCAGATAGACGGATAGGTAAACAGACAGACAGACAGACAGACAGACAGACAGATAGAGAGAGAGAGAGAGAGAGAGAGAGAGAGAGAGAGAGAGAGAGAGAGAGAGGGGGTAGGTAGGTAGGCAGGCAGGTAGGCAGGCAGGCAGACAGACATATATATATATAGATATATATAATAGACAGACATACAGACAGACAGACCTTAATCTGTGTCTGACGATTCCAATAGGTTGATGACTGCTCTCGGTTGCATAAAATTCAATCCATCCTTTTTCCAATAATCCTCTTCCTCTTTCAACACATGGTCCTCACATTTTTCCAGTAACTTTTATCAATATTTAATAGCGCGGACTGGATTAGTATCCTGACGTCAGACAATTTGAATATAGTATTGTCAGCTGCCACCTGTCCTTTAATTTTAGCCCACACAAGTTCTGTACGGTTAAAATGAGAATGGTACGGTGGAAGTCTCAAGCACCCATGACGATGCTCTTCTATCAACTTGTCGATGTGATATTTCTTGCTTTTTGGCGTCTGTTTTACAAGACTACAATTCTAGCTAGAAATACGTTTCTGGAAATGGTATGTTTTCCATTCGGAGTCATATCTTTATTGCTGCCTTTGTGCTCGATGCTGTAGGTATTTTGTCTTCTTGGGCAACAACATTGATATCATGCATTGTCCATAATTGGACATGACGGTCTATCTAGGGATGGAAGCACAGTATTCTCGAGCCAATCTGTAAATACATTACCATTCATCTTATTATGATAATCCCTATTGTCTGTATGCTTTGATACGAACACGAGCCCAGCATTCTGTTGTAAGCCATTATGCGTATTACCAGCATGGGCCATGACCAAAAGCTGTCCTATACTACTGGGCACATATCGCTTTATCTGTCCATCCACTGATTGCCATTCCTTATCACTTGTGTGGTGCGCATTGATCCACATTTCATCCAATCACACTATGCCATAATTTTCTTTGCGCATTGCCCTTATTTCACGTAGGTATCTGCTTCTCATGGCTCTTAAATGCGGTTGCTCATAAAGATTATTTATACCGCCTTTGTACTTTCAAATAGTGAAGACAATGTCCTTATAATTTTCCACAAAGTTGTTTTGGATAGCTCTATGTTATTGTTCTTTCTGAACCAAACCCTAAGTTATCTTACAGTCACTGTTTCTTTGGCATCCAGTGTGGCAGTTGGACTTCAGAACCAACAACAATATATCCTGGCCTACCACAGGGATCACCATTATAATGCTGGATAATCCTGGATATAAAATCCAAAATTTTTATAATTTTAAGAGTGTCTGTGGCGAAGTAGTCAAGCCTTTTGACTCGGGCTCCAAAGGTCGTGGGTTCGATTCTGGGCCGCATCCTTCGGTTCACGAGTTAAATTTTTCGGAGACTTCTGTGGGTCGTCGCTAGAGCTGCGGAGTTCGTACTTTGTGCGAAGTTTTCCGCGCTGCGGAAAGAGACCGAGCCATATGGGATAGAACCCGGTGCAATGAAGTCGACCCTATCGTATATCAAGCGACTTTTTAAAGCTATTTTTATAATAGCTCGCCTTATGACATCTTTGTCAAAGCTGTCGACGAAATGACCGTTTACTCAAACCCAATGCATGCATTGTTCTTTTTTTCGGAATTTGTAATAGTATAAAACAGTTTCCTGCGATCAGCTCCTTGACAAAAATAGTGTACAACTTCATAGTGTATAATTTCGCATTCAATCCCATTGAAAAATATTCACACATGTTAGCGATAAGTGGTAAGATTAAAAAAAAAAAAAAACATATTAATCAGGTTTCATGAAATAACCCACATTTTGAGACACCTCTGAATGAACAGTCCTAATTTAAACAACGCGGGTAGTTGGCATAAGGCCAATCCCGTGAAAAAACGAACAAGATTCAACACTGAGCGCTGATTGTCTGGCTACGCTGTAATGCATTTAAAATTATGAATTTCATCTCAGACCCGTAAATTATATACCGCATATAAACAAACTTTGAAATCTGCTGTAAAATCTCCAGAACAAAATATTTTTTTGTTGGGTGGACATAATGATAAAGTTATATACTAAATCTCATAATTTTCCCTCAGTTGGTTACTGAGATATGGATGTTTATATGGGGGGCCAAAAAAAAAAAAAAAAAACGTACTATAACTTGTGTAGTCTGCGGGTCATCGGCAGGCTACTAATTTTCACTTTTCACCCCTCCTGGGAGTGGCTAGCCGATCCTAACCATGCTGGCTGCAGTGCCAGGCGCAGTCCACACGTGAAAATCAACACAACTCTATCTGCTCCCAAATCACATACGGCTGATTTCGAAGCTGGTATGTCTGGATTGTAAAACTGCGTTCATTATCCCTAAGCCAGAGTCGGCGAATTTGCTTTCTTGCTGAACCGAAAAGTCGTACCCACGTGAACACGCAGTGGCGGACTGGCCAGGGTGTGGCTGTCAGCTTGCCCGATGGCCAGTGAGCCCTGTGGGAATCTGATGAGGTGGGCGCTGTGGGAATCTGATGAAGTGGACTCTGTGGAAATCTGTTGAAGTGGGCCCTGTGTGAACCTGATGAAGTGGGCCCTGTGGGAATCTGATGAAGTGGGCCCTGTGGGAATCAGATGAAGTGGGCATTGCGGGAATCAGATGAAGTGGGCCCTGTGGGAATCTGATGAAGTGAGCCCCCTGAAACATTAGAGACCATTTGTTTATGTACTCTTAGTAGCTTTGTCCCCAGGCGACTACTAATGTTAGACCCAGTTAGCCATTTTGAAGACCATTGTAATGAAGACAAATGACAACCATGCTGCAGATTTTGGGGTCCTGTTAATTGTCCAGGTAGACGTTCAGACTAATGGTATGTTCTCTTTTATCATGTCATTATTCCAAATAAAGCATAAAGCATGTTCATTGACATGAAAGCTCGGAAAAAACTGGCCAGCAAAGTGTCCTGTCATTAGAAATGCTTCTTGTGTCTGTAATACAGTATGTTTCTACAACAATGTTTCTACAACAGACGACATCTGGGAATGGCGATTCTCGTTCGCGACAGCATGGTGGCGTCAGAGCTAGACATGTCCAGTTGGGACAGTGACGATATACAAATACAGGCGTTGAGAGTTCATTCCACTATACCATTCGTGTTGGTTAATGTTTATGCCCGCAATGCGAGTGTGGACGCACAGAAGTGGCAGTGCTTAAGTGGCATATTAGGCCACGAGAGAAATGTTATTTTCTGTGGTGACTTCAACGCTAAAGGCAGATCATGGGGAAACACTTCCTCCAATACAAAAGGGGAGGAGCTCGAGACTGCACTGGAAACCATCGACCTGGTTTGTATCAACAGTGGCTGTGTCACCAGGACAGCAAGCCGTCCAGGCGATGAGGACAGTGCTATTGATCTGGCGCTAGTTTCACCTTTACTCACTACAGTGTGTAGATGGGGTGTCCTAGGACACCATGGCAGCGACCACCACCCTTGCAGCATATTGGTGGAGAAAGGCAGAACCAGGCAGCACAAGCTAAAGGTAAAGACGTTCCAGTATGACAGTACAGGGCAAGATGTGGTGAGTAAAATAAGACGTGACAAGCGCAGAACGTTTCAGGGCAGGAAAAAAAGCTGGGAGCAGCCACCGTGGTGGAGTTTCGAGGTGGAGAAGGCTTGGGTGGATAAGCGTAGTGCTGTAAGGAGATGGCAAAATGCCAAGAAGAACAGAGCTGGTCATCCTAGTCCCTGCTTGCACTTAGAAAGAGAGATGCACACAAAAGTAAGCTATTTCAAAAAACTGGTCACGGTGGTTAAAAGCGAAAAATGGACAGAGGTGTGTCAAAGAGTAAGCACAGACAAGTCACTGAAATTGTTCTGGCGACTACATAAAAGCATGAGTGGTGTAGTCAAGAATAAGAGCATTTCTGACTTCCAAGGTGCTGACCTCATCTGGCAGAGGACTGACGAGGACAAGGGCAAAGCCTTCTTTGAACGCTACCTTGAGCAGAGCAACCAGACAGACATGGGAGGTCGAAATCTGGCCAAGGATGTCACCTCAGACAGATGCAAGGCCCAGAACACTTCGGATGAAGACACAGTGACAGTGAAGAAATCAAGGCTGTGCTTCGACGATCAAAAAACAGTGCTCCAGGTCCTGATGGCATAAGATACGACGACATAAATAGGTGTACCGACAATGAGCTAGAGAAACTAGCAGACATGTACAACAACAGTATAGGGAGTGCTAGCATCAAGGAGGAATGGTTACACAGCTATCTGATTCCCTTGCCGAAGCCTGACAAAGACCACAAAAAAATTCAGGGATATCGAATTATAACCATGCAGAATACAATAGGCAAGCTGCTGGAGAAGGTAATTGCCAGGAAAATATCAAGCCAACTAGAGAGGCAAGGTGTTTTCCCACCTACCCTGGGTGGGTACCGTCCAAAAAGAGAAACCTGGACCAATGCAGCAGTCTTTGCCCATGATGTCTATGAAGGTTTCCACTCAGGCACTGAAACCGTTGCTGCAGCGATTGATCTTGAGGACGCATACAACAGAGTACCACTGGATTTTTTAATGTTTCAGCTTCTTGAACTAAACGTAAGTCCATTCCTCCTTAGTTGGATCGCTGCAGCCCTCTTCCAACGGAAAGTAGTTTTTAGATGTGGCAGTTGGACTTCAGAACCAACAACAATATATCCTGGCCTACCACAGGGATCACCATTATCTCCGGTACTGTTCAACGCCTACACAGTGAGAATCACCAGTGAGCAGATCACTGGACCTGGCAGGACATTGTCATATGCCGATGATGTTTTAGTGTATCGTCAGGGTAAGGATAGAGAGGAGGTTGCTGGGGAACTACAAACCGAACTCAATCGCATAAGTACTTGGTGTGATGAAGCTGGGGCAATGGTCAACCCAACAAAGGCAACAGTGACTTGGTTCTCGTTGAATAATCATATTGTCAACAATCCAACACCAACTGTAATGCTGTGTTCAGAGACGGTGGAAAGAACGCAGGCAATGAATTACCTGGGGATACGGTTTGATCTAAGCCTTGCTTATAATGTGCACATAGACCAGGTGATAACAAAGGCTAAGCGGGGTTTGGCAGCGATGCGGGTGATGGCGGCAGCAAACTGTGAGCAGCGCCATCTATGTCTTCTGTACGAAGGGCTGGTCATGTCTGTTTTGGAGTATGCAATGGCAATCTTGACTCTCAGCCATAAGCAGATAGAAAGGATGGAAAGGATACAGAATGAAGCTATGCGCATTATTCTTGGATGTACAAGAGATACAGCATGCAGGGCGATGCGCTACCTTCTTTATTTTCCAACCATTGAAGAGAGAATACAAGTTTGCAGGGCACGCGCCTACCTCAGAATTAACGCAAACACACAACATCCACTGCATAGTGAAATTAGGAAGGTGAAGGGCAGCAGGTTAAAAAGAGGACGGTCGTGGATGGGTCAAGCCGAAGACATTCTTCAACAGGTGTGTTCACTTGAGGACTTAGAACCTGGCGAGGAGTGGGTGCAAGTGCCAACAGACTTCTGCACATCCTTTTCAGTTTGCATCCAACTAGATAGAAAATGCAGACAAGAAAATCCGGCTGCTGTTGAGGCTGAAGTACAAGCGTTGATTTTCGAGAATTCGCTAGACGGTGACGCGGTCATTTACACAGATGGGTCGGTCGTCCGACATGTGAGAAGCTCATGGGCCTTTACAGCTCGGGCCGGAGGGAGAATTGTGAAGGAGGACTCTGGTGCTTTCACTGAAACCACAAGTAGCCTGACCATGGAAGTCATGGCAGTAAGTAAAGCAATAACATGGCTCGAGACACAGACATTCACCAGGGCTTGTTTCCTTAGCGACTCAATGAACATGATCAAGAGGATAGAGGAGGGGTCGATCCGAAGAGAATGGTTGCTGCCTCTGAAGCGGTCTCGGCTGGCAAAGATTAGTTTCATCTTCGTGCCAGGGCATGCGGGAGTACAAGGAAATGAGCGGGCTGACAAGCTCGCAGGTGAGGCTACTGTGGAGGGCGGACGCGCCATGGACCAGGCTGACATTCTGAATGCTCTACGTGATGTGAGACTTTTGCGAGAACCAAGTGATGACTGTGAATCTACAACAATGGCCAGACTGCTAGAGCAGCAAATTAAAAGAGCGGTGGCCAAACAAGAACACTACGCAGGAAGCCAAAGAAGATTGATAAACCAACACAGAACTGGCGTCGTTAGCCGCTACACGCTGCGGGATTTGCTGAGGAGGGGATCCGAGCACTTATGGACTGAATGGTTCGATGTGCAACGAGGATGATCTGTCGACTAACTAACTAACTAACTAACTAATACAGTATAATGCAGGGGTGGCCAACCTTTTCAGCAGGCGGGCCAAATTTCGGAAATAATATTTCCTGCCGGGCCACGCACCTAATTATTTTTTTTTAAATTGTTGTTATTAATTAAAGTAAATAAGCAAGCGTGCTACAACTTCGACCACATAGTCGCTTCCCGGTAGGTGAGATCGTGCTCAAACGCTTGCCTGGTTTAATGTAAACCAAAAAAAAAAATATCTTGTTAATTAATTTACCTTTCCCTTGTAGATGAGTATTATTATTAACGTCATTTAGGTGGCTAGTTATATCGACCAGAAATGCAAAGTCGCAAACCCACTCTTTGTCTTCAAACTCTGGGATACTTTTCGACTTGCTTGCAAAGAATGATTGTATTTCGAGTTGCAAATCAAACAATCTTTTCAACAATTTGGCACGGGTCAGCTATCTTACGTCTGCATAAAATGTAACGTCATGATAATCTGAGTCCAAAGAATAGAAATTCTTGGAACTGACGGTTACTCAACCCGTTCGACTTCATGAAGATCACTATTTTGACGACTACTTTCACGACATGGTCCATTTTGAGGGGCTTCGAAAATAAATTCTCCTGATGATTAATGCAATGAAAATTTAGCATTGAAGTGTTACCTACTTTGGAGGCCTAATTTTCAATCAATTTTACTAAACCTTCGGGTTTCCCAACCATTGCTGGGGCACCATCCATTGTTAAGCCCGATAAGTTGTTAAGTTGTAACAAAAAGCAATTCAATGTCGATGTAACTACTTCTAACAAATCTCGTAACTTAGTAGTGTCCTTAGGTGGATACAGCGCCGCTAATTCTTCTGTCTTTTTAAAATAGATGTCAACTATTAAGCTATTATCAGACAGACTGTGGGATCAACACCTTGTGCCACATTTATTGAAAGACAGAAGATCAAGTGGTTTGGCCATGTTGTTAGAATGCAACACCAGCAACTACCATCACTGGCCTTACATCAAAGATCATCTGCGACGAGACCAAGAGGACGTCCAAGAAGAAAATGAATTGACGACATCAAAGACATTGTACAGCCATACGGAATGACACTATCCAGTGCCGCCCACCGGGCTCTGGAACGCAAATTATTCCTCCCCACGACGTTTGATGGCAGAAGTGGAAGAAGATGATGATGATCAACACCCACGATAAAAATTGCCAGTTGTGCAGTATCTGCCATATCTGTGCTTTCATCCACTGCTAGAGCATAAAATATAAACTCGGATGCTCGACTTTTCAAATTTTTTTTTTTTTAATTTTTTTTCGCGTTTCCATCCTGTTTCAGGATATTGCGGTCAACACCAGCATCTTTCAGCTGTATGTTGATTCCTAGGCTAGATTACGCTCATCAGCACGCCACGACTTTCTGAGCGACCGGCTCCATACTCTCATAAGTCACTTTTGCGATTCGAACCATTGCTAATTCTCGTCGCGTCACGTGACGAGAGTATTCGGGGTTAGAAGAGAAAGCTGCTAACTCCTCGGCCATGGAGCCGGCCAACCGTTGGTCAGTTGTCAGTTGTCACTTTTCAAATTATCTTCAATATATTTTCCAATGTCGTCCACACGCCTAGTAATAGCCTGACGAGACAGACTTATTTTTTGAGAAATCCTTCTTCTTTTCTGGACACAGAGTTTCAACGATGCTCTCCAAACATTCCTTAACCATTTCACCATCTGAATATTGCTTCGTTTTTTTTTTTTTTTTAAATAACACATAACTAGCTTTTACATAGCATGTTGACTCTGAACCAGCTCTAGTAATTATCCTTTGTTGTGCAGAAATGTGCAGAAATTAGGTTGTCATGCGATATAGCAGACTATTTCTGCTTGTGTTATTATGTTAAGAAAACTTACAAAGTGCGATATATTGTTTCTGTTTGTATTTCCAGAATAGTTGACTATACAAACTGCAGTATGTTATTTCTGTCTATTTCCAGAAAACATTACTTTACAAATTGCCATATATAATTTCTGCCTCTGTTATTTAAAAAAAAAAACAAAACAAAAAAAAAACAACGTATACTTTCCATACAATGGTATATAATTTCTGCATATTTCCAGAAAATGTTGGCTTTAGAATGCAATACATTTTTCTGACTCTGTTTAAGATGTCAGGTGTTAGATATGAAGGAGCTATCGTATGACTGTAGACGGTACTACCTGCTTTCTGTTAGCGTCGAATGTATGGTTGTCACCAAACCCGACATTCCACATTGTGCCAACGGCTTCTGGCGGAGGTGCGCAATTTGGAGGGTACAAGCCTTACCCTATGGCGAGGAATTGCAACATAAAGACTAAATGTCATTGTAGGACAGACCAAGCCTTAAGACTTAGTTGGCAACTGGTCTAAGACCAAAACGCCGACAGGCGGACAGTTGGAGCTTTGCTTTGCTGATCTGGCAGCTTTTGCAGCTTGTCTTGTTTCAGATGTATTGGTGTTACCTTTCTTCTGAAGTAAATTAGGTAGACCGAGAGAGGGATCATGCTACATGGGCAACACGTGGTCTCTTCAATTCAGCCAGGCTTTGTGCTATTGAGAGGCATAACTAATAATTATGCCTTCTTTTGAAACATAATGTAAAAAACTGTCCCCTGACAAGATAGAAAGGTGCCAGTGGTTTCAGAAAATAATGACAGCTCTGGGTATAGTCAGGCTCTAATATGGGTTTCAGAGAATTGTATGGTAAGGATGGGCGAAGCGGAAGAGTCCTTGTCATCCAACCTCATAATACTTAGTATACACATAAAATATCTCTTCAGAAACTTGGGACCAGTACATGCCATGACGTTGTATGCGTGTCTTCTCTATATAGTATGTTTTGAAATATTAACAGGCATCTTTACTTCACAGAATGCCATATCCGTTTTCTTCTTCTAACGTCCTTTATCCTCCATTGGAGCATAGACTCTCAGCCAAATCACCCAAGCCATACTTTTATTAGTTATTTATATCCCACGTAGTTCCGGCCATGTCCACCCCATATTATTCATTCATGTCTCTAATTTCTCTTCTCCGTGTGGTTTTAGGTCTTCCTCTATTTCCATTGCCTTGTTCAGACAAAGACCTGTATAGTTATACTATGCTCAGCCTTTCCATTGCCTTGTTCAGACAAAGACCGGTATAGTTATACGAGGGTAAGTTAATAAGTAAGTCACAAATGGCTGTAGAAAAAAATAACTAAATATGATAACAACTTGAAACCAGTTTATTTTTATACGTATATTGTCCCTTTATTCCTCAACATAATTTCCACCAACATTGATGCACTTATCCCATCGTTTTATCAGTGCTCCCAAACCGGCTGTATAGACCTGCGTCACTCGCGAAATGTCTCCCGCCAAGGTGAGTTTTCAGTGGACTTAGCCCCTAAGGATTTCCCATAAAGCGGTGCATAGCTAAGTAGAAAAAGTTACGAGGGCGAGTCAATAAGTAAGTCACAGAGCACGCAGTAAAATGCAGCCGGTTTGGGAGGACTGATAAAACGATGGGATAAATGCATCAATGTTGGTGGAAATTATGTTGAGAAATAAAGGGACAATGTATGTATAAAAATAAACTGGTTTCAAGTTGTTATCTTAGTTAGTTATTTTTCTACAGCCATTTGTGGGTTTAGTTAGTTAGTCTTTCCTCTTGAGCCTAAGTCCCCACATAGGGCAGAAGTCATGGCTCTCCATGTCTGCGGTTCGCTGCTACCTGTTGTAGATCTTGAATGTTCACTTGGCCGTTGAATGAGCCTTCTCTGATGATGGTTCTACCCAGGGTCTCTCTTGGTCTTCCCCGTTTTCTTTTCCCTACTGGTGACCATAAGAGGGCTTGGTAGGGGAGTCTTGTCTTGAACATTCTGAGTACATGGCCAATGTAGTTCCAACGGCGTTTTCTTATAAAATTGGATACAGTATCTTGCTTAGTCTCTTGCCGTACTATTCTCAGCATTTTAAAAAACATATGACGTATCCAGCGCCAGCATCTTTTCTTCACCTCTTGGTTCACTGGTGTCAGCGACTTGTTCGCTGCAGATTCTCAGGACTCCTACTTTCGCACCGCACGAAATAACAACTCGTGGCATTTGCGAAAGGAATGCAATTTATTTAGAGCCGACATTTCAATGGCTCTGCGAGCGTAATACTTCATCATTGTTATACAATATAAATGCAATGAAGTGGTGAGTAATGATGCTCGAAATCACAATCTACATGAATAGCCTAATGTTTGCCTATTGCCTAGAAACTATAGCATTGGGTAAGGATACGTCTGCTCTCTACCGTCTCCAGTCGGGTCTGTCCACACGCTACACATTGCGTGGACAAGCACGGACACTGTCCTCTCCGTGCAGTAGCTATTATTGCGTGCATGGTCTCGCAAGCACGCTGGCTTGTGAGCTCGAGTAACCGGGCACATCACGGTTACTCGCAAGAACAAGCTTGCCAATGGCTTGGGGAAAGCCCTCGCTCAGTTGTACGCATTGGCCCCTGGTCTGACACAAATGTGTCTCCTTGTGAGGCTATTTATAGTGCTTGGTGTCTCTCCTGTCTGGTGTCTCCCTACTAGACTTATGTTTACTCTCCTTAATTCTGTAAGGTCTTATTGGAGATCTTGACAGGCACCTCTCCTCGCTGAGAAGTGTTACTTCCCTTTAACTCCTGTTTGTAACACTTCTGGTCACACACAAAAAATTGGTTGCTTCCAATTTTGTCAGATATCCAATAAGTTAAACTCTTTAGTTTGGGGATAGAACAACTCTCTTCTTCCCTTACTCACACTGCTTTACCTTTTCACTTGGCCAATTAAGTAGCCCATGTATCAGTATAGTTGGCTTTATAGATATCTTTGGGAATTGTTTTGGACCGGAACCATTGTCTTATGACTCATGTCCTGGCTTCCGTCGTTTGACCCTATGTCATTTGACTTTCACCTATTGACTTTTGTCTTGACCTGTCCTCAAATTGCCCGAAATGACAACACACATACAAGTTGACTCTATTCAGAGTGCAACACATGAGCACAAAGTGTTCATGTTCCCATTAATATCCCCTCCAACTCTTATACACATAGTTCTACTTTTCACCTTCTCGCTTCCGCTTGTGAAAAGCTATTCACTGTTACATTAAGGTTTTAAGAAGTTATTGTGTCCCCTGAATTTTAAAGTTATTGTTCTTTAAACTGAATAGTGTGTGCATCGTTTATCTGTTTGTTTTCCTGTTTGTTTGCGTGTTTTCTAATAAACTACAATGTACTTAACTCTCTAACATGTGTATGCGTTAGTGTACTAAATGTGTGTGTTCCTTCGAGCGCCGTAAATCGGGTTATTGTGGTTACAAACGTTCATTATTATTATTTGTGACCACAACTCCGTTTTCTGAAGCTCAAAGTACGTTCTCTATATAATCTATTAAAGTATGGCAGTAACACACATAAAAACTTGACAACACATTGCTACACAGACGACACAGACAAGTCACAATAAGACGTTTTCAGCGGTGGAAAAACTTTCCGCTGTCTTCCTCTCTCGCTCTCTTCCTTTCAAATGTTTACTAATTTTCGCATTCTCTCCTCGCATTTATTCTTCTTCCATACATCTTTAATTCACTTTCATACCTTTCTTTCCCTCACACATTCTCTCGTCATTAAAATATGTTTCATAGCATCAAATACATGAATATTACATATATACATTAAACGATTGGCTGAATTATAACAGTAATCACGCCAAATGACTGTGCATTTTGTTTGCACGCGTCATATCTATACATAATATACAAGCTTATGAGGATGGTTTGTTACCGATCCTGTAGTAGTAACTTACATAGTTTTGGTGTGCTGACCTAAATTACCCTCAAGGGAAATAATCTAATAAATACTTTCATTTAAGTGAATTGGGTAATTACCTTAAAATGTTATTTGTGAAAAAGATGATATTAATTCCTAAATGGTCTGGTTAGTTTGGAAATGATATTTTAGATAAAGGAATTTATAAATGATTATGATTATATGGTAATAAACTAATATAATATCTAACAATTGTATTTCTATAATTGGTGTTCTATTAAATGGGTTATTAACTAACTAATGGTGATTTCTAACTATCAACTAACAAAATAAAGTTATATATGCATTTAAACAATTTGCATTTCAATAATTAATAGAAAAATGAAGTTATAGGCACTGTTAATAAAATAATAATATACATATATCACAGTTACATTTCTATATCTAATTACACTAAATCGACGTCCTCCTTTGCGTTGTGAAGATGGAGCAATACTCTTTGTAGACTATTATAACATAGTTCATTTCGGCAAAGTCTTTTATGCTCTCCTTCGTGGATAGTGTATAAATATAGTTTCCTACTAAGTTATGTAGGTTCATAGCTAACACTTTACTGTTCCTCTAGCTTACGTGTGTGTCAGCGCATGTTACTTCTGCGTCTGTTCGTTACACTTCTCATAGCACTGTTAATTTCCCACAGGTTATATATTTGGCGATGATAACGCACTTACACTGTCTTATAATTACCACATACGGCACTGAGTTATCTAACATTACCGTGTCACTGTATCTGGTGGTCTGTGGTCGATCCCTTCCTGTAAATCAGGTATTTCAATGGATTATGGTCGACTCAAAATGTCTGCAACAGTGTTCAATCTTCCTTTTAAGTGCTGGATGGTAAACGTGTAATTTTGGAGAATCAAAGCCCACCTGTAAATTCTGTTATTGCTAGGAAGTCCAGACTGCATTACAGACAACGGAGAGTTATCGGATTGGATTACAAACTGTGCTCCTGCCAGAAATCTATGGAATTTCTTGACGCAATAGATCAAACTGAGGCCCTCCAATTCGGATGCTGAGTATTTTGATTCAGCGGGGGTGATCTTGCGACTTACATACATTACGGGGTGGAACGTCCCATCGTAGAACTGTTCTAGTATCCCAGATATGGATATGGCACTCACATCTGAGCGTAAGAAATAAGTGAGTTTTGGATTAGGCATACGAAGGATAGGTGGAACGCTGAAAAGATATTTCAATTTTGATAACGCACTAATTAATCCTGCATCTTGTACAGATAACTTAACCGAAGCTTTTAAGATGTTAGAAAAAACACTGGTGATTTCCGCCAGATTCGGAATGAATTTGCTATAGTAGTTTACCAGACCCAGTAAACTTCGGACTTGTTTCTTGGTCGTTGGCATCGTCAAATTCAGAATCTTAGTGACGATTCTGTCATCAGTTTTTAATTGGCCCCTGCAGATGGTATGACCCAGGAAGTCAATTTGTTCCATGCCCAACTCTACTTTGGTCGGCTTCGCTGTGAGCCCAAATAATCGCAACCTGTCGAAGACTTGTCGAAGTTTCAGTAGGTGTGTTGTCCAGTCTTCCGTATGGATACATATGTCATCTATATACGTCGAAATATTGGTCATCTCATGGAGAAGATCCCTAGTTAGACGGACGAGAGTCGCTGGAGCGTTACGAAGGCCAAAAGGAAGGAAGCGCCACTCATAAAGTCCTAAAGGAGTGGAGAAAGCTGTAAGATGAATCGAATTTACTTCCATCGGGACTTGCCAATAACCTTTCGTGAGGTCGATCCTGCTAAATATGCGAGATGTAGACATATCCAAGATTAGATCCTCGCATGATGGAATCGGTTCAGCGTCAATTTTGCTTATTTTGTTTAAGCGGCGATAATCGACGCAGAGTCGAATAGTAGAGTCCTTTTTGGCGACAAGGACAATAGGGAAAGAATACTCTGACTGAGATTTCTGAATAATTCCGCTCGACTCGAGAGATAGAATTTCTTTGTCGAGGTTCGACCTATAGTTTAAAGGGATAGAATAAGGTCGACACTTGATTGGTGTGGTGTCAGTCAGAGTGATAGAATGTTCTATTCTATCTGTCTTCCCTGGGATGTCGGAGAAAATGTCTCTGTACTCTGTCACTAGCTCTATGATTTGTCGTCGTTGGTCATCCAGTTTCGTTTCTATCTTTATGCTGTCAATGGTTGCAGTCGTGTCTACCGTAGGAACTGGTAATTCCATCTCGTCTTCGTCTGTCTCGTTTAATACTGTTGTGGTGCTAGCTGTGTGTGCTGTTACCTGGCTAAGTGTGTTTGCGTTGTCGCTGTCGTGTGTCGCCCTACCTAGTGAAGTTGTGTTGTGTACGTCTGTCGTCTCATTGCTTGGTGTTGGTGCAATTTGTTCATCTGTCTGTTGTTCTTGTCGTGAAAAATATGGTTTCAGCATGTTGATATGAAATATCTTTAAGTGTCCTTTTATCGATATTTCATATTCCACATCTGATATTTTACGTTCAACGGTGAAAGGTCCTTGCCAAAATGTTAGTAACACATTATGTTTATCAGGTAGTAGAATCAAAACTTTCTGGTTTGGTTCAAGGTGATTAGTTTTAACACCTTTATTTGTATAGTTGTGGTTTCCATTACTCGATACCTGCTTTAGGGATCCAGCAATATCAACCTCCATACTCTCATGTGGTCTAGATGCTAGTACTGACCGTTGAACTTTGGACTTCACATGCTTTCCCTTTCGTACAAGATGTTGACAGACAGTACAAGATCGACAGAAAGATTTTATGTCGGAATAGAATTTACGCCAGTAAAATTGTGACAGAACTCTGGCTTGCGTTTTATAATAGGCCAAATGTTCAGCACACAGTGATTCATATGCGATTTTTAGCACATTTTGTCGGTATGTTACAGGTAACACCATCTGCTGAATTTCATGGTTATTATATGTGTAATAACGCATGAGAATTCCGTTAAGTTTTCTAAAGTACCAGGAAGCATTTTTAGACACTTTCTTTCTTTCACCCAAAAATTTAAAATACGGTGTAATTGTTTGGTCGGTGCTTTGTGCCTCGATAAATTTCTGTCGAGTAGTATTGGTATCTGCACCACTTGGTGTTAATGGCTGTAGTATTTCATTTTCTAAGTCAGTGTAGTTTGTTTCAGTATCTGACCTTGTTACAGCGTTAGCCATATGTGTATGTTTCCAGGCTTTTATGTCGTTTTCTGTACATTCTTTCAATGCATCTAGGCATCCTAATATAAGATCAGTACGTGGATCTTGTAGGATAGCGCACGTAAATGTGCCGGTAAGGAACGGGGTATTGATATGCGCTTTTGCCAATGGATATTTCTCGATGGTTCCAGAGAAAGTACGGCATTTGACAAATTCACCCATATAGTCTTCTGGTCTAGCAAGCTCTCTCCTTAGACCCAGTAGAGTGCTTCCGCTATCAACTAAACATTGGCATGGTTGTCCATTGACCAGTGCATCGTAGAACTTAAGTTTACCTCTGGAGGCACATGCTGCGTTAGCATCTTCATCTGAACATGGTATTATGTGCCCACATTCCAATTTCCCATCCGCATGAAACTGATGGCATACTTTACATTATTAAAGTCTAAAATATCTGTTAATGATGATACACTCTGACATTCACTCGTTGGCAACACATTCACAAGTTCAGGATCAATGTCACTCTCATCGTCTGATGATGTATCGATGAGTGCTGCATTATTTGCCTTCATTCTCTGTCTCCCAATACATTTATTGCTATAGTGGCCATAACTTGAACAAAAATAACATTTAACAGCACGTTTAAAGGATGATCTTCTGCTTTCTTGCTTCTTCAACACTGATTCTAAGTGTGACGGATATGTGGCGTTCTTATCACACATCGAGTAAGTCGGATGGAAAAGATTGCAATAGTTACATCGAGGTGGTTTCTGATATGGTTTGTCCTTCTTGCGGTAATCTTTCTGGTTATAAGATCTATCAGGAACTTTGTTTGCAAAAGCTGTAATTTCTGTGTCATGTGATGTAGTTTTAAAAATGTCCTGATTCGAAGAAAAATAAGCTGACCCCCGTTTCTCTAATTGCTGAATGGACTCAATATCTGACTGTTGTAAAAACTTTGCAAAAGGGGTAGGAACGGTAGAAATTACTTTGTCCATTACCATCAGCTCTTCTAGTTTTTCATAGTTGTTTCCTACTTTAGCCGCTCTAGTCCACTTTTTAAATGTGCACTGCACGTTCGAGATGTAGTCTAAGAAGGTTTCAGTTGCTTTTGGCTTAATCTGTGAGAATTGAATTTGGTACCCAGTAGCGTCTAAAAGAAAATGTTGCATTATCATATCGTGTATGTACTGATAATTGTTTCTAAGCTCTGTAGGTATGGATTCTATTACTTTTAAAGGCTCACCACTTAGGTTCCTCATGTAAATCATTGCCCAATCATCTAAAGGTATTTTCTGTGTTTTTAGTTGGAACTCTATGTTTTCAGTCCATGCGCTAATAGAATCACCTACACTGTATGGTTTGATAAGGCCCTTGTACTTACTAAATTTGTTCTGTTCTTCTTGGCTCTTTTGTTTGCTAGAGGCTATTTGTATGTTAGAATCTACCTCCATTTCCTTCATCTTTAGTCTAGTTTCTGAATCTACTTGTATTTGCTTTTGTTTGGTGGCTTCCTCTGCTTGTTTGTTGGCCTGCTCTAAGTCTAACTGTTTCTGTTTGATAGCTTGATCTACTTCTAATTGTTTCTGTTTGATAATTTGATCTGACTCTAATTGTTTCTGTTTGGTGACTTCTTCTGCTTGTTTGTTAGCATAATCTAAGTCCAATTGTTTCTGTTTGGTAATTTGATCTAACTCTAATTGTTTCTGTTTGGTGACTTCCTCGACCTCTTTCATTTCTTTCTGATGCTGTCTTTCTAATGCTCTTTCATCCCTGTCAAGAGCAGCTTTTCTTTCTGTTTCTTCTCTATGTCGAGCTATTTCTTCTTTATACTTTTGATCCGCCCACTTTTCTAATTTTTCACCAGTATGGCCCATTGCGATGCCCGCCTGGATACATTCATTTAGTGACGCCATTTTGTGGCGTAATGTTAGTTCAAAATGATAATACAATAATATTCACACAATAGTTTATAATAATGTGTTAGTAAGTGTACATCCTTTAATGAAAAAGAAGATGCATGATTAATTTAGAGCATACCAAAATATTCTGAAAATATACTCATCTAATTCTTTGGAAAGTACGGTTCTTGGGATGTTCCACCGACGTCTTTCACACTTACAAAATGATTTGACTGGATAACATAATGGCTGCCTCTGTTTAGTAGAGCAGCAAAAATTAGACACACGCTTATGTTGACAATACAAGCTTATATTTCATGCGAATGAAAAAATGGAAAAATGTGATAGATAGTGATAAATGGTGTTAATGGATGATTGATATGATCGTCTGAATGTTTGTTAGATGATATGTGAGATGATTCGTCGTATGACAGTCGATGTCGTCTTGTCTTCGCTTACTGACTCTGGCGTATCTTCGATCTAGGCTTCAGTTCGTCGCTAATCTAATTATTGACTTCGTAGAATGGTGACATTGATGGATGTATCACACGCAATGAAATGTACACGGTGGTTACGATGGTAATCTTCAATGATCATTGTATACATTTCTATTTATTTTTGTATAATAACACACTTTCAAATTAATATTTGTAGAATTTCACACTGTAGCGATTTAATTTGGCTCAATTGTGGTTCACACTCCACAACTGGTATGATCGTAAAATTCACCACAGAAAATTATTTATGTCATGTATGGAAACAAATTTACATTACTTTGAAATATATCACACAGTAATGATGTTGAATCGTGCAATGAACTGATGCTGGTTCAGACCTTTATAATAACAATCGATAGCTGGCGTTGGTTTAGTGGTTTATAACACCACTTGCCTGCTGGCGTAAACTGTTGGTTGCCTGCTACAACAAATGCCTGCTATGACTGCTTTGCTAGCGTTG
The DNA here is from genome assembly GCA_963921405.1 of Cepaea hortensis. Classification (NCBI taxonomy): domain Eukaryota; kingdom Metazoa; phylum Mollusca; class Gastropoda; order Stylommatophora; family Helicidae; genus Cepaea; species Cepaea hortensis. The sequence continues at coordinate 33,491,708 of OY992883.1, read as the reverse complement.
GTTCACTGTATTCTGACAGCAATTACTTTGCTGGCGTTGGTTCAGTGTGTTCTGACACCAATTGGGGTCCTGCCTGTCAGCGACTTGTTCGCTGCAGATTCTCAGGACTCCCCTACTTTCGCACCGCATGAAATAACAACTCGTGGCATTTGCGAAAGGAATGCAATTTATTTAGAGCCGACATTTCAATGGCTCTGCGAGCGTAATACTTCATCATTGTTATACAATATAAATGCAATGAAGTGGTGAGTAATGATGCTCGAAATCACAATCTACATGAATAGCCTAATGTTTGCCTATTGCCTAGAAACTATAGCATTGGGTAAGGATACGTCTGCTCTCTACCGTCTCCAGTCGGGTCTGTCCACACGCTACACATTGCGTGGACAAGCACGGACACTGTCCTCTCCGTGCAGTAGCTATTATTGCGTGCATGGTCTCGCAAGCACGCTGGCTTGTGAGCTCAAGTAACCGGGCACATCACGGTTACTCGCAAGAACAAGCTTGCCAATGGCTTGGGGAAAGCCCTCGCTCAGTTGTACGCATTGGCCCCTGGTCTGACACAAATGTGTCTCCTTGTGAGGCTATTTATAGTGCTTGGTGTCTCTCCTGTCTGGTGTCTCTCTACTAGACTTATGTTTACTCTCCTTAATTCTGTAAGGTCTTATTGGAGATCTTGACAACTGGCATATGTCTGGTTCTGTCCATGAGCTCCACTTTGGTGATTCTGTCGTACCATTTTAGTCCTATTTTGCGCATGCACCAATTAATGTTTGTTTGCAATGTTTTCGTTAATGTTTTAGTAGTTCTCCATGTTTGGGACATACATATCTCTTAATTATTATTATTATTTTCAGAAACCTTTGACTTTACAAAATGCGACATATCCGACAATTTCAAATCAGAGTTCGTCTCTGCCAGTTTCAAAACCCTGGACGCTGGTCTTGGATGCGAGACCAACGCGACCTCCACCACCGGGGCCGGGTACGCCTCCAACAGCGGCGGCCACGAGGTACACATCATTGTGGTAAACCCTCCGGCCTCGGATAGTGACATGCGGGTTACCGTCAAGCTGAGCATACACTCACGACAACATGCTAACTTAAAGGGTGAGTATGTTACTTGTGTGTTAAGTGTGTGATATGTAGTTTTTGCCAACATCGATTACAGTGATGCATAGTCACAGACGACAAAGGCCAAGCGGGGTTTGGCAGCGATGCGGGTGATGGCGGCAGCAAACTGTGAGCAGCGCCATCTATGTCTTCTGTACGAGGGGTTGGTCATGTCTGTTTTGGAGTATGCAATGGCAATCCTGACTCTCAGCCATAAGCAGATAGAAAGGATTGAAAGGATACAGAATGAAGCTATGCGCATTATTCTTGGATGTACAAGAGATACAGCATGCATGGCGATGCGCTACCTTCTTGGGTTTCCAACCATTGAAGAGAGAATACAAGGTTGCAGGGCACGCGCCTACCTCAGAATTAACGCAAACACACAACATCCACTGCATAGTGAAATTAGGAAGGTGAAGGGCAGCAGGTTAAAAAGAGGACGGTCGTGGATGGGTCAAGCCGAAGACATTCTTCAACAGGTGTGTTCACTTGAGGACTTAGAACCTGGCGAGGAGTGGGTGCAAGTGCCAACAGACTTCTGCACATCCTTTTCAGTTTGCATCCAACTTGGTAGAAAATGCAGACAAGAAAATCCGGCTGCTGTTGAGGCTGAAGTACAAGCGTTGATTTTCGAGAATTCGCTAGACGGTGACGCGGTCATCTACACAGATGGGTCGGTCGTCCGACATGTGAGAAGCTCATGGGCCTTTACAGCTCGGGCCGGAGGGAGAATTGTGAAGGAGGACTCTGGTGCTTTCACTGAAACCAAAAGTAGCCTGACCATGGAAGTCATGGCAGTAAGTAAAGCAATAACATGGCTCGAGACACAGACATTCACTGGGGCTTGTTTCCTTAGCGACTCAATGAACATGATCAAGAGGGTAGAGGAGGGGTCGATCCGAAGAGAATGGTTGCTGCCTCTGGAGCGGTCTCGACTGGCAAAGATTAGTTTCATCTTCGTGCCAGGGCATGCGGGAGTACAAGGAAATGAGCGGGCTGACAAGCTCGCAGGTGAGGCTACTGTGGAGGGCGGACGCGCCATGGACCAGGCCGACATTCTGAATGCTCTACGAGAAGTAAGACTTTTGCGAGAACCAAGTGATGACTGTGAATCTACAACAATGGCCAGACTGCGAGAGCAGCAAATTAAAAGAGGGGTGGCCAAACAAGAACACTACGCAGGAAGCCAAAGAAGATTTATAAACCAACACAGAACTGGCGTCGTTAGCCGCTACACGTTGCGGGATTTGCTGAGGAGGGGATCCGAGCACTTATGGACTGAATGGTTCGATGTTCAATGAGGATGATCTGTCGACTAACTAACTAACTATAGTCACAGACATTTAGACAGATGTAAATATGAATAACGAAGACAAACAATAGATTGCACGATTTATTGCCTGGCATATTTCGCTTCATCTCGCCACGTACATACTGCAGAAATCACACAACTTACGTGAATTAACTAGATAAATCCTTCAAGTTGAAATATACACATATTCGCGCAGTAATGTCACTTATCTACCACGGTAATTTTAAGCTGACTAACATGTCTTTCTGTTTACACAATTCTGGCTTGCGTTGATAGATCATAATTGCTTCTGCAAATTTTAACAAGCGAGTATTTTGTGTATTTTTTGTCAGATTCGGTTACAGTGATAAATAGTCACAGACATTTAGACAGATGTAAGTGTGTATTTTTTGTCAGCTTCGATTACAGTGATGCATAGTCACAGATATTTAGACAGATGTAAATGTGTATTTTGTTGTCGATTTCGATTACAGTGATACATAGTCACAGACATTTAGACAGATGTAAATATGCTGGGTTCAGTTTATTGCTAATATTTACATACGAGACATTACTGGCTGGTTGATTCTATTGTGTTTAATGCAGAAATATCAGTAGACGGGGAACTCTTGGGGCTTGTCAAATAACACGATAAATAAATTGATCGCCATACATAGAAGACAAAGGAAAGACGTAAAAATTATTGGATACCCCGGTGAATTGAAGGCTGTAGGCGCTCTTGTTTCTTCGGCGGAGTAGCTCTTTGGAAGTGACTGGCTCTAACCCAGTCAAACCTTTAGGTTTCTCACCTTTTTTAAAGTTGTTTAATGTACCCTCAGTGTTCTTTGTCTTATAAATAAGAGTGCGGATCAATACGTGGGAATGTGTTTCTCGTGTTGTTTCAATAGCTCAGGGGTTCAGCAGCGTCTGGTAGTTTTATACAAATGTGTTAGCCAAGTATTCGGCACAAGTTAACCTGGCAATATCCACTGGAAACAGCACCAAAGTAAATGCTACACAGTGCATTAGAACCAACATGATTGCAGATTGGGAACATTCTGTGAATGTTCTTCATATCCTACACGGACATGAAACACCGTAGGCCATCAAATTAGAACGATGAATGCATCTGTGTGAGATGACTGCAGGCGAGAAGATTAAGAAAGAGATTAGATATCAGTAAAAACACTAAACAGCAGAAAGATATAAAGTTTTAAGCACACTGCATTTCAACATTGTAACCTTTAAATGACATTTCTGCCTTGATGACTAGAACACAATTTTTTATTTAACTCTCGTGTATAGGGTTAGAAGTCGATTTGCTTGTGCACTTCATACATTCTGTTGTCTAGTGTGTCCAATATTATTTTCTTGATAATGTCTTCTGATATAAGTGTCAGTTAGAGTTCATTAATGTTGAAATACATATCAATAATCCTTAACTGTTAAGAGTTTGCCCTACAACAGACTGGTCATTCCCCCCCCCCCCCCCCGGTTCGCTCACGTTGAACTCAAGCGTAGTCCATACATGTGCTACTACTTCTATAGTCTGTTTACTTTTTTCTGCCCCAATATAAAATTCCATATCTCCGTAACCAACTGAGGGAAAATGGTGAGATTTAGCATTTAACCTTATCATTATGTCCACGCAACAAAAATTTTTTTTGTTCTAGAGATTGTACAAAAGATTTCAAAGTTTGTTTATATGCGGTATATAATTTACGGGTCAAAGATGAAGTGCATGTTATTAAATTATTACGTCTTCACACGGAAACATTAGCGTTGAATAGTTAATTTTCTCGTGGGACATGGGATTGGCCTTATGACAAGAGCCTCGCGTAGTGGAACGGGGAGTATTCAGAGTTGTTGTCAATAATGTGGGTGCTTTCATGAAACCTGATTGTTTTTTTTAAATCTTACCATTTATCGCTAACATCTGAATGTGTAAATGTTGTTGAATGGGATTGAATGTGAAATTTTTGTACACTTCAGAGCATCGCTATGAAGTTGTACACATATTTTTATCAAGAAGCTGATCGCAGGAAATTGTTTCATATACTATTACAAATCCCGAGAAAAGAACAGTGCACGCATTGGGTTTGAGTAAATGGTCATTTCGTTGATTGTTGCTGGAATCTGGAATGAAACCATCACGCAATAAGCAACGGTAGGTAGAAGGGCAATTGTTGACAGCTTTGACAAGGATGTCATAAGGCGAGCTATTATTAAAATGCTGGATACCAAAGACACAGTGACTGTAAGAAAACGTAGGGTTTGGCTGAGAAAGAACAATAATATAGAGATATCCAAGATAACTTTGTAGAAAATTATAAGGACATTAGGCATCACGTTTAGACAATACAATTTAGGTAGAAATATCATTTGCGAGCAACCGCATTTAGGAGCCATGAGAACCAAATACCTACGTGAAATAAGGGAAATATGCAAAGAAAATTATGACATAGAGATGAAGCTGGATCCATGCGCACCACACAAGTGAAAAGGAATGGCAATCAATGGATGGAAAGATAAAGCGATATGTGCCCAGTAGTACAGGACAGCATTTGGTCATAGCCCATGCTGGTAATACGCATAATGGCTTACTACAGAATATGGACTCGTGTTCGTATCAAAGCATACAGACAAAGTATACAGACAGGAATTATCATAATAAGATGAGTGGTAATGTATTTAGAGATTGGCTCGAGAATACAGTGCTTCCATCCCTAGATAGACCGTCGTGTTCAATTATGGACAATGCATGATATCACAATGTTGTTGTCCAAGAAGACAAAATACCTACAGCATCGAGCACAAAGGCAGCAATAAAGATATGGTTCCGAATAGAAAACATACCATTTCCAGAAACGTATTTCAAGCTAGAATTGTTGTCCCTTGTAAAACAGACGCCAAAAAGCAAGAAATATCAAATTGACAAGTTGATAGAAGAGCATCGTCATGGGAGCTTGAGACTTCCGCCGTACCATTCTCATTTTAACCGTATAGAACTTGTGTGGACTAAAATTAAAGGACAGGTGGCAGCTGACAATACTATATTCAAATTGTCTGACGTCAAGATATTAACCCAGTCCGCGCTATTAAATATTGATAAAAGTTAGTGGAAAAAATGTGAGGACCATGTGTTGAAAGAGGAAGATGACTATATTGGAGAAAAGATGGATTGAATTTTGTGCAACCGAGAGCAGTCATCAACTTTACTGGAATTGTGCGACACAGATTAAGGTCTGGGCAGATGGCAGACATTAATCCACATGCACAACTACTGGGATATTTTTGCTCCAACTATACAGAAGAAGAATTGCAGGCCCTTAACATGAAAGCACCGGCACAAACAATACAACTTGTTAGTGGCAACAGTTTGTATTCCACAGTGATGAATTTTCAGTTCCGTAAGCCCTTAACTGTGACAAACAACTGGCATTGAAAAAAAAAAAAAAGCTCTAGACGCATCGAATACCAACCGAAGAGTAATATTCCGGCGGGAACTGACATATTGTGGCATAACAAGAAACATGAGAAGAAACACGCTGTCAAATGAGGGGACAACACACGAACATACGAATCATTCTATAAACTTCAATGAAAAGAGGACCAGCGTCTTGACCGTTAAGAAGGAAGCCCACTACAGAGACATTGACAGCTATATTCGTCGTGCAAAACAGGTAATCATGTTCCGTCTCAGCAGAGTAGACATTGCACCCACTCCCATACGCCAGCTGGCGTATGCGTTCAGTCTCTCCACAGATCTCGGTCTTTTGTGTTCTGGATCTACTCTGCTGATGAGTTTCCACCTTGCCGCAGTCTCAGTCCATCCAGTATCATTTCTCTTGGTCTGACAGTGTCTCCCTTTCCCCTTGATCTTTCCGGTTGTCATGCTTGCTTGCTTGCTTGTGTTCGTTGGCTTGAGCTCCAACGCGAAGTCCTGTATGTCGGATGAAGGCATCCTGTTGTCCAACATCAGTGTGATGTCATACAGGACCTGAGGTTTGCGTGAGTATCCGTTGTCCCATGTCTGGCTTATTGGTGTGCAGACTGGTGGTTCCTCGCCGTACAGGCAGACACTCTCCGACTTCGGAGGAATCGGTGATCCTATTGACTTTAGCCAGGACCCCGAAGGGACCTGTTGCCCAGGACGCTCGACGAGGACGCGTCAATAGGTCTTGGCCAGTATATAACCCGGCCCTGGTGCCTTGGAAACACCTCTGCGTCCCTCCGGTTGTCATGACGTTCTCCAATGCCTCTCTTCTCATCACATGCCCAAGGAAAGCTGTTTTGTGTCTTTCTTATTGTTTTATATAATCTTCTAGTTTCATTAGCCCAATTCAGGCAATCGCTGTTACTCTGGCAGTCCAATGAATTCCCAATATTCGTCTCAGGAACCACATCTCTGTTGCTTCCAAGTTCTTCCTAATTTGTTTATTTACATTTGGCGATTCACAGCCATAAAGCAAAACAGTTTCATCATCATCATCATCATCATCATCATCATCTTCTTCTTCTTCTTCTTCTTCTTCTTCTTCTTCTTCGTTCACCCGGAGAGTGTTTTCGGACGTGAAAGCGCTGTGCCTGTTTACAGCAGAGCTGCGTTCTTGCACCGTTAGGCCTACACATCCAACTTCTGTGGGTATTTGTTGACCGGGTTAACCTTTCCGAGGAAACAGGTTCTATATAGTATTTCAGCACTCTCTTTCACAGACATACATTTATTTATCTGCATGAAACTACGTAAGTACAGCTACTGTGCATAATACTTTTATAATATAGTACAGTCATAATGGGAACAATAAGAATTTAAATGTAAACATATGTGGAGGAATATATATGCCAATCAAAGAATTACTTCTTCTTCTTCTTTCGTTCGCTTGAAATATGTCTATATCTGCAATGTCGTCTCTTGCATGAATTGAACTGTTTTTTTCAGTTCACACAGTGGTCCATAGAGTTTATCTTCCACCGTCGTCTCTCTAGGCCAGAAGGTTTGCCTAGATATGTTATATTTTGGGCAGTCTTGGAGTATGTGCTCTGCTGTCTGCGACGCCAATCCACATGTGCACATGGCTGTTTCACCAATCTTGAATTTTGTATACATGTGGTTGCGTAATCTATTGTGTCCTGTTCTGAGGCGCAGAATAATGACTTGTTCTGGTCTGTCCATAATGTGGTAGTCATCTTGAGCAGGTTTTGGTGGCTTTCTGACTGATTTGATCATTTTTTTCTTTTGGTGGTATGTAACGGGCACATCAGGCTGTTCCTCTTTGGCTCCTTCCTTAGCCAATTGATCAGCTCTGTCGTTTCCGGGTACTCCACAGTGGGATGGTATCCACTGTATGGTGACTTTATGCTGACTGCTAAGTTCAGAAAGTAGTGTCCTTAGTACTGGCAATTTCCCAGAGAGGAGCGCCTCGAGTACTGATTTTGCATCTGTTAGTAGCACCACAGGTTGTGTACCATTGCTGTTATTTAGTAATTTCTCTGTTGCTATCTTGATTGCCTCAATTTCGGCATCATAGTTATGGCAGTACTTTCCTGTCGGTACTCTGGCTGTGTCCCTAGTATTATTTGGGTATTCTATGTACACTCCCGCTCCTCCATTTCGAACAGCATTTTGTGCTGACCCATCTGTGTAGACTCGGATCCAGAGGTCCTGTGGGTATTCTTCATCAAGGAAGCTGAGAGTGGCTGTTCTGCGCTGCACACTGTTCTGTTCTTCCTTGTCAAATATTCCTCTCACTTTTGTCTGGATTTGTAATGATAGTCTATGCTCATCTTTCCATGGAGTTCGCTCTGGAATAGTTGTTAGGGGGATACCAACTGTGGGCAGATCAGTGGTTTCTCTGCAGAGTCGTTTGGCCTGGTGGATAAAACTACTTCTTTTCAACCGCCCCATAGCTAGGTTTTCAAATCTGTTCTTCATAGGGTGGCCTGGCAAGCTGAGGAACTTTTCTGCTTGTATTAGCGTTTTCGTATCTCTGCGCTCACTCAGTGCCTGTGTCCTCCCCATCTTCTCCATTTCCACTATAGGGGTTGATCTCATCCCTCCTGTGGTGACTCTAAGTGCTTGATTTTGCACCTTGTCCAGCTCTTGTAGTGTGGTATTTGATGCTGAACACCACGCAGTTGACCCATATTCCAGGTGTGGTCGTATGCTCTGTTGGTAAACTTTGCTAAGTATTTTCGTACTGGCTCCCCATGTGGTTCCACTTAGCTTTCTCAGGATGGCTATTTTCCTTCTGGCTTTTGCTACTGCTTTGTTGATGTGCTTTCTCCATGTCAGCTTGCCATCAAATGTTACTCCAAGGTATGTTGGTTCTTTATCTTCTCTTAGGGGTGTTCCATTTATCTGGATGATCCCTGCCTTTTGTTTTGGAGAGAGGGTAAATAGGGTGGTGCTGCACTTGTCAGTGTTTATGCTGACACACCATCTATTTGCCCATGCAGCAAATGTATCTACAGCTCTTTGTAGCAATCTGGTGGCCACTGATGCATATTCATTTGTGCTCCATAGAACCAGGTCATCGGCGTACATTGCCGCTTTAATTCCATGCGGTAGGTGAGCAACAAGATCATTGATGAAGATTAGAAAAAGTGTGGGGGACAAGACTCCGCCCTGGGGGACACCGTGACGCAGTAGTACTTTCTTGCTCTTGAGTCCGTCTATCTGTACTCGGGCTCTTCTGTTGTGCAAGTATGCTTTCACCCATTTGTACATTCTTCCATTGACTTTGCAGTTTCTCAGTTTCTTCATCAGACCTTCTTTCCAGACTTTGTCAAAGGCTTTCTTCAGATCTATCCATGCCGCAAGCACCAGCTTCTTCTCTTGGAATGCATCCTCAATTTCTTGAGAGAGGTAGGTTGTCTGATCTTCCGTAGAGTAGCACTGCCTAAAGCCAGCCTGCTGTGGCACAAGGATGTTTTTACTTTCAATGTACCACTGCAGTCTGTGATTGATGATGCGCTCCAGTGTTTTGCAGAGACAGCTGGTGAGGCTAATTGGTCTGTAGCTAGAGGCAATGGAACCATCTTTCCCTGATTTTAGGAGGGGTATCATGATTGCTTCTCTCCAGGCTTGTGGAACACTGCCTAAGGTCCAGCTGTTATTGAAGATCTGCAACAGCTTTGTTTTGGCCTCTGTTCCTAGGTTCCTGATCATTTCATTGGAGATACCATCAGCTCCTGGTGACTTTCTCATTTTCAGTTTTGATATGGCTAGCTCCAGTTCGCTGATTGTGATGGGTGCCTCCAGAACCTCATGTACTATTTCCTTCTGTCCTGTATGTTGTTGTTTCTCTCGAATCTCTTGTTGATTCTCTGGACTAATTTTGATATTGCTATCTTGTGCGAACGAGTCCGCAAAATGGTCAGCTGCTTGCTTTCTTGTTAAGATTTTTCCATCTTTATGTAGTGCAATTTTTGAGTTTCTCCCTGTGCCCTCGTCATTAAGCTGTTTTATTAGCTTCCACAATTTCCTTGTGTCTCTTTCAAAGTTCAGAGACTCCGTTTTCTCCTGCCAGCTTTTCCGTCTAGCCTGCAGCTTGGCCCTTTGAAATTTGGCTTTTGCATGCTGGAATTTATTGTGGTGCTCTTGGCTGGGTGTGGCCTCTGCTTGCTTTCTACACACTTCAACATCATTATGCAACTGTTCCAGTTCACTACTCCAGTAGGGTTTATATTGTTTACGGGCTCCTCTTGGTACTGTTTCTCGCGCTGCCTGTAGTATGCATTTCCCAAACTCTTCAACTGCTTTATTTATGTCTTTCTCAGTGTTCAGGTTTCTAACCAGTATGCTGATGCGATGCTTGTACATTGCCCAGTCTGCTTTCTTGTAGTTCCACCTCGAGAGGGTGCTGCTTTCACTTACAAGCTCATTTTCTACGGTTAGAAAGACTGGCCGATGGTCACTGCCACCAAGTTGTTTCCCAACAGTTCGTGTAATGTTCCACCCCAGGTCTGGTGAATGAAAAGCCAGGTCAGGTGTAGTTGAAGAGTGCCATGATCTCGAGTAGAAAGTATGTGGGTCGGACGGCTTGTTAATCAACATGAATCTATTTTCATCTTGCCAGTCTTCCAGTCTCTCTCCTCTCTGGTCCATGTGATCATAGCCCCAGCTCTGCGAGTGGCTGTTGAAATCGCCACACACAATCATTTTTTCTTTTAGTGGTAGAGTGTCCAGTGCCTGTGGGCGGTCACTTGGACAGTAGTAATTGATCAGATGTAGATCTGTATTACCTGTCTTAAGTTTAAGTGTCTGATACTCAGCCCCTTCCATGTAGACTTTGATTTGGGAAGCCATGATGTTATTTCTTACAAGGGTCAGTATCCCACCTTTTCGCCTGTTCTTTCGGTCAGATCGGTAACACTGGTAGCCTCTGATTTTGAAGGCTATATTTTCATTGAGGTGAGTTTCTTGCAAGCAACATATGCTTACTTTCTCTTTGTCCAGGATGTTTTCTAATTCAACTTTTTTGTTGCTGACTCCCTCCGCATTCCAGTGCATTATTTTAAGTCTTAGTTTAGTATGGCCAGTCGTCCTATTCTCATGTCCCCTGGCTCCACAGGACATCTGAGAAGGACCTCCAGTAGTTGGGGTTGGACCCTTTCGAGACATAGGGCCCGGCACTGCACCTGCCTGGGGGTCCAAAGCAGGGCGAGCACCATAACGATTAGCAGTAGTCGACATATTCCATTTTGCGTGATTGCGTGGCATCCTGATTTCTGTGGTGCGCCTCTTGGCTGGTTGCCTCCGTCTTCAGCACCTTTCTTTGCTAGAGCAGACTGTGGTCTCACTCGAGTGTAGATGTGTACGCGCGCACGCGCCTGTCTGCGCATGCATGTCCGTGCATACACATCTAGAGCATACTGGTTATTTTCCGGCGCCAGAGACTCGCCGTCGCCCCTTCTCCTGTTAGTTTAAACAGGCCCGCCACGTGAAGGCCAGGAGTTGGACTTTTGCTGCATAGGTTATGTATTCACGAGCCATTGAGGTATTTGAGCAATGTTGGGCGCTCACCCCAACACCGCGCCTCGGCTACATACAGCAACATTTGGAACCCAAAGAATTACTGAAAACTTCAACGAATACTTGAGCGATAGACACGCTTAATGTGGACTAGAATGGTAAAATATGTTAGTAATGATAATTTACTCAAATTTGACAGTATAGCCTCGGCTTTTCCCTTCACCCAGTTACCTGACAGTTTTTCCGTTCAGAAGGGCTGGGAAAGGTCATGTTTCCGCTCTGTGCCTCTCGTGCAGCCGTCGGCCACATTCAGATGTGCGTGTGTGTGTGTGTGTGTGTGTGCCTTCTCTAACTGGACACACCCATATGACCAAAGTTGGTTTTGTTCTGTATATGTAGTTTGATTCAGCAGTGCTCGGCATCAGCATGAAGATTATCACTTGAATCGATCCCGTATCGGTAATGAGAAAGTATGCTTGTGAGGTGTTTGTCTTTTTTTCTAATTATTAAGTTATTTACCCTTATAGCTAGATTTGTCTATTGGTATTTATCACTTCATAAGTTACACTATCATCCTAATACTGTTTTTATTGTCTTCAATCAACTGCGGGTGACTTGGAAGACGACTGCTTTATGTTAATTTCGATGGCAGGAGGCTTCGGCTGTTTGAAAGCAATGGCAAACTACTAAACTAACATTCCTTGGTAAATCACACACAGCCAATAAATGCTGGGGTTCACTGCTGACAAGGAAATACAACGCACTTAAAAAAAAAAAATACAGTATATAACTATCTGTTTATTAAGCTATTAACATATTCTGAAGCCATTCTAGCATCTTACAGGAATGATGGGTATAGTTGTTATTATATCGACAGTCAGGTAACGAGAATATGCCAGCTATGCAATACACTACAAGTAATGATAAACATGCCAACATACATTTCTTGAGATTTCTCACCACTTTGTAAAATCTGGCGTAGTTGCTTGGACATTTTTTTAATTCTACGCGAAACCATTGTCTGCTTTTATACAGTCTGTGCCAACTTGATTCAGAACTTCAATTACATCGAAATAACACTACAAACATACTTGAGAAAGTGTAAGCTGAAATAGTATGCACCCAACAATGGCACATCTGTTGCGAAAAAGGTTAACTTAGCAAACACCAAAAGACTGATTTGGGGGGGGGGGTGGGGGGTGGGGGGGGGGAAGACGGACTGAAGGTGACAAATATATGCAGCATCGTCATCATATGCCACGCCGATAAGCGTGGGCGATCATGCTTCGCCTTCCTACACAGTCACCAGAGTCGTGGATCAGCTCCATGTTCTTGTCTCGACCATGCCACGTGGCCAAGCCATTCAGGTATTTACTTCTATGCCTTCCCCTTGTCCTTTCCCCTCAATCTTGCCAATTGTGATCAATTTCTCATATATTTTGACTGTTAACGTCTAATTTCTCTAATCGGTTTACAGGTCTCATTTGCTTCTTGTAGGACTAGCCCATTGGTTTTTCTATCTGTCCTTGGTATTCTTTGCATTTTGTTCAGAAGTCACATCTCCTCTGCCATTAGATGTTTTAATATATAAACACCAGACCAGATGGAGAGTCCGTTTAAAAAACTTCAAATAAATTTTTTTTGGTATATCCCTTACAAGACGTGCAGTCAACATCATCATTTTTCAGCTGCTTTTGATGTATTAGGCAAGATTACGCTCAGTAGTTTGCCATTCAAATACATATGAATAGAAAATAAGTACACGGACTACTACTACTACTACTACTACTACTACTACTACTACTACTACTACTACTACTACTACTACTACTACTACTACTACTACTACTACTACTACTACTACTACTACTACTACTACTACTCATCCTACTCCCACCCCAAATAAAAGAAGAAAACAAACTCAATCTTCTCATGTGTACCCCCTCAATGCACTGGCTGTATATATATTCACGCACCCTTCACTTCACTTCCTCCTTCTACCATCTTAATCTTTTCCTGTCGCTCGTTCCTCGTTTGATAATTCTTTCATCCTCTCAGAATCTCTTTCCTCGTTTCTTTCTATTCCAATTCGTTTCTTACTTCTTATGGCTTTTAGTTTTTCTTACTCTCTTTCCCGCTGTTTCTCGATCTTGTTCTCTTCCTTTTACTCTTTCTGTGCCTACTTTCTCTATTGCTTTCTTTTAATCTCCGCCTGGCATATTCTCTCTCCAGTCTCCCCTCCTTCTGTCTCTCTATTTCTCACCCTCTCCATTTATGTCCCTCTCCTGTTCTCTCCGCCCTCTCCCTCCAGTTAAATTCTAGGTTCACACACACATCACATTAAGAATTACATTAGTGGTTCAGCCCTAACACAGGCTACATATTGATCTGTCTATTTTTAGCGCAACCAAAATCGATATTCTCAAGGATTTTGCTGTAAGAATGAACATCTGCTGTCTCTTGTGATGTTAGCGCGATTTTTTGTGTGTTTTGTTTTGTTTTACCACGATCATCTGCAGGTCCTTGTCATGTTAAACACAATTTTTTTTTTCAATCATAAACTTTGCGCCGAACGGTGTTTGTTTAAAGAATCATTGCCATATTGTGGGCCGTTTCTGGTCTCTGCTGAGAGAGTTTGGTTTGGAAATGAAGAGTAAGGGCGGGTTGCTCGATCCAGCAGTCAACGATTTAGTGTATTGGCATTTTAAACCATAGATATGCGCACGGAGAGCCCCTTGGAATGTTAGCATTACATCTTATCATCATGATGTGCCATGGCGACGAGCGTGGGCGGTCATTGTTCTCTATTTTACACGATCACCAGTGTCTAGTGTTAGGCCTGTATTCTTGTCCGGTTATGCCCTGTGGCCACACCATCTCTTTGCTTTCCCATTTGCTCTTTTCACATACATTTTGCCATCTGTCACTAAGTTTTCAAATGTCTTTCTCCCCACAACATGCCGCAAAAAAAATTTAACAATGTCTAATTCATCTAACTAATTGTGGGTTTCATGTGTTCATTGTAGGACTTGCTCATTTCCTGTCTATCCGTGGTATTCTTTGAATTATAATTAGTAAGCACATTTCACTGCCGTTAGATGTGTATCAGCTTTATTGTACAATTATATCTGGAAATGTTAGTTGCATGTCCTTTACCTGCCATCACAATCAAACACAACATTTTATTGTTTAGCTATTATTTACTAGGCAACTTTTACGTTCAATGGTTTGCCATTAGTTTGCCATTGTCTCCTGGACGACCTGTGCCATATAATCGAAATCAGTGCAAGGTGGTCTGCATCCAAATCGTCCGCAACTCTCGACTTAGAATGTCGAGGAATTGTGAATTGCGTTCACTACCCTACCTTACATCTAGTTAGAGTTATTTGCTGTTAAAATGTCCTGGTAATTTTACTACTATTTTGTAAACCAGAAACAGTTACGTGGGCGGGCCTCTGTAAAGTTGGCTGTTTATATAAAAATGTTCTAGCAGTTTTAGATGGTATTCCAGACATCCATATGTGTATGAGTCGGCACCCGGACTGTTAACATAAGCTGAATGTTTATTTTGGTCTGTGAACATTAGCGAAAAAATACTTTGTAATGTCAATCGTCTAAAACATGCAGACAGGCTTGTATTATGCTAATTAAATAATCATATATACAATTATAAGAGACACGGCACTCATTGGTCATGTAAAGAGAAGAAAAAGGCATTGGAGAATATCGTGACAACTTAAAGATCAGTGGGAAAAGAATCAGACCGAGAGAAATGATGCTGGATGGACTGAGACGATGGCATGGAGAATAAGCATCAGCAGCGTTGATCCAGAGCACCAAGGACCGAGATCTGTTAAAAGACACGAACACCTACGCTAGCTGACAAGGCATACGGTGATGATGATGATTTATAATTGCAAGACCCTTTTTTCTTTGCATATCCTTTATAGTACATCGCAGTCAACACCAGCATTTCTGCCGTTGTGATCTTTTGGCAAGTTTACGTTCAATAGTTTGCCATTGCTTTCTGAACGACTGGCACCGATACCAACGCAACGCGGTCTGCTGCCAAATCGCGCGCAGCTGTGTTTCAAACGTGTGTATACGGGATTACGAATCGCGTCCGTAACCTATTAGCCACAGAGACCTTCTGCAAGAACCTAGCTGAGATAATCTCTAGTGTCAGTTTATTTAGCGGATAATTATAATAACAATATTAACCAGATTCTTATTATGTAAACAGATAGCACGTCGTATCAGAAAGATTACTGTAAAATTAACAACACACAATACAGATTCTTGTAATAGTCACATACAGTATCTTCTTCTTCTTTCTTCACCTTCAGACGCCAATATGATTTAATCCAAAGAATGCAGCAGTGAACTTAAGCTTGATGCCATCTCCAGAAAGTTTGTCCTCCTCCCTCTCTCTCCTCCTTCCTCTCATCCTCCCTCCTCCTCCTCCCTCCTCCCCCTCCTCCTCCTCTCTCCTCCTCCCTCTTCCTCCTCCCTCTTCCTCCTCCCTCTTCCTCCTCCCCCTCCTTCTCCCCTCCTTCTCCCTCCTCCTCTCTCCTCCTCCCTCCGCCTCCTTCCTCCTCCCTCTTCCTCCTCCTCCCTCCTCCTAATCCCTCCGCCTCCTTCCTCCTCCCTCTTCCTCCTCCTCCCTCCTCTTCCCTCCTCCTCTCTCCGCCTATCTCTTCCTCCCTCCTCCTCCTCCCTCCTCCTCCCTCCTCCACCTCCCTCTTCCTCCACCCTCCTCCTCCTTTTTCTTCTTCTGCTGGTGCTGCCACCGCTCCATTTACCCAAGTTAATTGTTGGGAGAACGGGAGCTTATATGACTACTTATATGAATTAAATGAGATGCTGCACACGAGGAGCTGGGCGATGCCGGGCCGGGTCAGACAGACAGACAGACAGACAGGCAGATAGTCGGGAACGGGAACGAGAACTTATATGACTACTTATATGAATTAAATGAGATGCTCCCCACCAGGGGCTGGGCGAAGCCGGGTCAGACAGACAGACAGACAGTCGGGAACGGGAACTTATATGACTACTTATATGAATTAAATGAGATGCTCCCCATCAGGGTCTGGGCGAAGCCGGGCCGGGTCAGACAGGCAGACAGACAGACAGACAGACAGACAGATAGATAGTCTGGAACGGGAACGGGAGCTTATATGACTACTTATATGAATTAAATGAGATGCTCCCCACCAGAGTCTGGGCGAAGCCGGGCCGGGTCAGCTAGTGGTCTATAAAATTATGGGGCGAGCACTATATTATCCACACAACTCAAGACGCATACAAGAGTGTTGCACACTTCTTTTACTGTCAAATTAAAAGTTGTGTATTGGGTATGTCATTGCGAGAGATTGCAGTGATGACAACACGTTGCTTAGAGAGATGTTTCTGATGTTAATTTATTTATTTAAAGTGGTGTTGGTAATGTTATTAAACCGTGCAGTATAGACGCATGGCATATGCCGCAGTTGGGAATGTGAAATGTGAGGCTTCATATATTCTAGGTCACAGCATGATAGTGTAGGGACCATAGCTGCTAACGCACGTGCGGTTTTTGACCCAGAAAGGCAAAGGAAGAAAACAGACAGTAAGAAAGAAAGATAGGAAGACAAACATAAATACAGAAAGACAGATAGAAAATTAAAAGACAGACCCAACGACAGAAAGGTAGACTGAGTGAAAGAAATACAAGAGAAGAAGAGACAAGGACACAGCGAAAGAAAGGGTCAATCACACTATACCTTTCACCCTGCAATAGAAGAGAATGACTGCAGAAGAAAGACAGAAACTGAAAAAAAAAATGAATGTGTGTCAAAACCAAGAACACTAAGAAAAAAAAAAAAGAGTTGAAAAGACTAAAATGAAATCCAGAAAATATGTCAACAATGTTTTTCTTAGTTTAATAAGGTCAGTAAAGTAGGTCGCCAGGTATGATGAACCCGTAGTCGGGTAAATGATAGGAGTCATGTCCAAATGACCTAAACAGAATAGCATTTAATCTAACCCCCCCACACCCCCCCCCCCACACACACACACACATCATACATAGGGTTGAGGGACTCACACACTTCTGTATCATAAATAATTGATAACATAGATAGTAATTCATGACACTAGTAAGCACACTTGAAGTGAGGGATAACAGCCAGCCCATTAGACAACAGACTGTTCAAATCTGTCTGTCTGTCTGTCTGTCTGTCTGCCTGTCTGTCTGTCTGTACACAAGCTAGTCGAATACATGACAACTAGCTCCTAAAGTATAGTGTTATGCCTGTTTGCAACATAGGTGTTCTTAGGCTCATCTCGTTTCGTCATATTCTGTGGGCCTTTTTGGCGCGTGAAGCTAGTGTGTAAGAACCGTTTCAATGACTCTAGTGTCTGTCTGCCTGCCTGTCTGTCTGCCTGCCTGTCTGTCTGTCTGCCTGCCTGTCTGTCTGTATGTCTGTCTGTCTGTCTGTCTGTCTGTCTGTCTGTCATCCTTGTAGCGATGTAAAGTTCCCAGGGATATACTTTCGCGATTGCTACTTTGCCTCTCCCGCAAGGCCATACATTTTATTGTATCCTCCACCATCCACTGTACACTGTCATTAGTTTCCGCGTATTTTTCATGCGTTGTAACTTTATTAGCTATGGTGTTGCTATTGTTTAAGCCTGCTTATTTGTTCTTTACCGTAGCTGATGGGGAGCTTGACTGATAAAGTCACGACCGCCGTTGGACGAGTGTTCTTCTTCTTCTTCTTCTTCTTCTTCTTCTTCTTCTTCTTCTTCTTCTTCTTCTTCTTCTTCTTCTTCTTCTTCTTCTTCTTCTTCTTCTTCTTCTTCTTCTTCTTCTTCTTCTTCTTCTTCTTCTTCTTCTTCTTCTTCTTCTTCTTCTTCTTCTTCTTCTTCTTCTTCTTCTTCTTCTTCTTCTTCTTCTTCTTCTTCTTCCCCCTCTTCTTCCTCTTCTTCTTCTTCTTCTTCCCCCTCTTCTTCCTCTTCTTCTTCTTCGTTCGTTCCTAAATCTGTTTTAGACTAATTGCTTTGTGCCTGTTAACAGCAGAGCTTCGATATTTGAACCTCTCGGCCGACACATCCGACGTCTTCAGGCATTTGTTGGCCGGGTTACCTTCGACGCCTGTGTTATTCGTCTCGCTAAGTAAGAGAAAGAATTCCTCCGTGCCCTCAGGCCTACAGATTGTGATGGTCCTATCATATCACAGACGCTTAGCTGGCCCCTGGCACGGAGGTTCTACTTCTACGATCGTCGTCTCGCTATGTGAGGTGATACTGGACACCTGGGGGATGAGTGGTCTCGAGGTATGGTGTCCGCCTCGAGTGCTGGAGGTCCCGAGTTCAAGCCCCGGTGTGGGCCGGGATTTTTTCACGTGGACTTCTAGTAGCAACATTTCCCCTGGTCTCTGGGTAGTGAGATCGGACGCCCGTGTTTATTGTTGCGCACGTAAAAAATCCCTTGGCAGTTGGAAATCGTAAAAGAGTAGCCTAACGGCGCAGGCCGGGCAACATTTCGAGTTAAAAATCTACCCAAAGTATTTCAGGATCTTCGTCGGTGTTAGGGAGTTCGTGCACTGAGCTGAGTTTCTCCAGACTCAGGATGTTTGAGTTAGGAGGAAAACGGAGCGCCTATGGGTTACACCCGTGTGCCGTGATGTTGATCCATCGACTAAACTAAACAACAAATATCACAGACCCACAGCTGGTTCCTGGCACGAGACATTCTTGTCTGTAGCTTATTTGACATACAGCTGTGCTGGCACTGTCATGGACGTGGTGGGACGGAGGTTCTACTCCTACGATCGTCGTCTCGCTATGTGAGGAAGTACTTGACACATATTCCTTAATGTATTCAGGCCTACACAATGGGGGGGGGGGTGTCTTGGATTCTTCTATTTCTTTTTAATGGTTTCAGTCTTTACTCGTGCTTTATGTTCACGATCCCTTTTCCTGAGAACTTCTGTACATCATCAAATGTTCTGCCAGAGGTCATCATTACTTCTCGTCTGCTAATTTGTGTAGGACTTGGTACTTATTAGAGACTGGCCATAAATCGTTCCATATTGTCTTGATCTCTGAGATATCCAACATTGTATTGTTTTTCATGTTTGTTAATATTTAGTGTTATTTACTAGCAGATGGTGATTCGATTCTACATCTGCACCTCTTAAAACTTCTATGTCATGTAGAGACGATCTAAATGTCTTTTTTTACCATCTCCTGCTTCTTCTTTCTTATTTTTATCCCCCATGGGGACGTATACACCCTCTCCCCCAACCAACTCACGTCAAGCCCTCCCATCCTTAGCTTTTCCATGCAGCTGTGCCCATGTCATCCTCACATTATTGGTTTATATCTCTGCTTTTCTAATCCACATGTCTTTAGGTCTTCCTCTACGCCTTTTGCCCCGTGGATTCCAGTCACAGGCCTTTCTACTTATACTATTCTCAAGTTCACCCAGTGCACGCTCTGTTAAACGCAGGAGTCTCTTCTACACCTCGGAGTATCTTCTACACCTCTTGATTCTATGGTATCCGCCCAGCTCTCTCAATGAGCTCCACATCGACCACTCCGCCACAAAATTCCAGCCTTGTTGTTTTTTAAACCATCTAATATTCATAAATGTTATTGCCTAGTTCTGTTTTCGAAATGTTCTAAATGCGTACACAGCTAATGGAATGACATTTTCCTCAATGACACTGTCTTTTTATATGTTGGATTAACGCGACCCTTAGACTCTTAACATGGTGAGGTCGCTGAGTTTATTTTGTTACGATTATTTCAGTTTGATTAGTATTAACTGTAGCGGTCAGGGTGGCCGAGAGGTTCAACGCACTCGACTTAAACCTCATGGGCGCTGGTGGCAGGGTTGTGTGTTCACCCAACACAGCTTTCAGTTGCAATTAAACTGTTAACTGGTTCAGAAAGGAATGGCAAACTACTGAATGTAAAATTGCGTAGACAGTCAACCTGTAGTTGATCGCAAAAATAAATGCAAATTACATGAATAATTTTAAGTTTACACGTCCGTGAATTTAAAAACGACGTTAGTTGCATATCCTTTACAGGACGTCGTAGACAATTCCGTCATTGTTTGGCTGTTTGTGATCTCTTGGCAAGTTTACGTTCAGTAGTTTGACTGTAGACTGGATTATAAACACAATAATAGCTACTACCAGAAACGAAATTAGTGATCAGACAGAACAGCTTAATGATTCGAACTTCGCTGGCGACATTACCCTCCTGTTTCACACAAGAAATCAGAAACAGGGTTAATTAAACACACCTGGGGGAGGTCGTAACAATATATATATATAAAAAAATTCTTAACGGGAAAGACAAAATCGAAGTTAAAATGCTTAATTTTATTGGGGTTTATCCCACATGCGCTCATTCCGCCGAGCGGCCTGCTCAAAGCGTATAAAAAACCACGAATTCCAGCAACGACACTTCAGAAGCCTCCGAGAAAATTGCACTCGTGATCTGAACGACGTAGGCCGATATCTACCCCACGACCTTCGGAGCGCGAGGGAGGCGACGTAATCACTTAGCCACGAAGACTCCCAGTGGCAAATAGAAAGTTAATTAAATAAATCACAGGGTTGAAAGTCCTGTCTCCCTCGGTGCAATCTCCCTTCAGAAAGTGAAATACTACACATATTTAGTTAGCAAAGGTAGACAAGGAAGTAACTACTTACTTAAGTATTTCAGGATCCTCGCCGGTGCTACGGAGTTCATGCACTGAGCTAAGATTCTCCGGTGTCAGGCTTGAGTTAGGATTAGAACGGAGCACTTATGGGTACACCCGTTTGCCGTGATGTTGATGCGTCGACTAAACTAAAACTAAACTAGACAAGGAAGTAAGAATTCTTCTTCTTCTTCTTCTTCTTCTTCTTCTTCTTCTTCTTCTTCTTCTTCTTCTTCTTCTTCTTCTTCTTCTTCTTCTTCTTCTTCTTCTTCTGCGTTCAGTCGGAGTATTTTTTTCAGCTTTAATTGCCGTGTGTCTAAGTTATGCATCCTTGGGCCGAGGCCCTTAGGCCAAACATCCGACTTTAGCGTGCGTTTTCCCCCCACCAGGTTAGCATTCCTGGGGGACTCTCGCTTTTGTGGTGCCGTCCAGAGCCCAGCTGGTCAAGTTAGAACGGTCGAAGGCTTCACGGCCAGCCCTCAAGGGAAGGCAGGGGCAGTCCATGGCATTTTCCGCCATCCAGGGAGGCTTCCATAATTGCAGAGCCGATACATAGCGCCCCGGTGCTGGGCTCACCCTAGGAATCGCCACGTCCTGCACATGGCTGCTTTAATTCCTCACTTCAATGTATTTGGCATTTCGTTCGCCACAGGCCGCTCCTGCACAAACTAGGAACAGACGACTTCCACTCAGCGTGCTTTCGGTTCGGACGTGTACGGACGCTGTGCCCGGAAAACTAGATCGTCAGAGCTGTTCCGGCCGGAAAACTAGATAGTCAGAGCTGTTCCGGCCGGAAAACAAAGTAGTCAGAGCTGTTCTGGGCACGAAGGACAATTCACTCGGACGTTTTTTCGTTGTGCCAGTTTTTATTTGCCACCCTTAGGCCTGCACATCTGACTTCGGCGGGCATGTTTTAATCAAGTTAACCGGTAAGAATACTAAAGGTAAGAGAATCTGTCATAGCATAAGGAAGTCAAGTGAAAGTTAAATCTAGCTCAAACGTAGAAGAATATATAATCTAGCGTCAAATCAGTGCTGCCATATAGGTCAGAAAATGGACAACGGTTAAAACAATAATGAATAAAGTAGACAGTGTCATTTACTGGTGCCTTCACAGAATAGGGTTGTAATGTTATGACAATAAGTAATGTTAAGCTCATGGAGATAAAAATAAATATATATATTGCGACGAATCAGGAGCAAAGACACTTGGAAACTAGCGCTGGATAGGATACACATACAATACACCAATCGCCAATCCTGATCGGGAAACTATACAACAGTGATAATGACGAAACCAACCACCAATTATGATCGGGAAACCAATGATTATCGGGAAGCCTTATAATCCCGATGGTCTTTAAAATCTGGTTCTAATAATCGTCAACAACCTGCAACAGTGAGCTGGAATTGAGAAAACCTGCCAATAGTATAAATAGAAAATCCTTTCTCTGGAACCCTCAAAGGGAAACAATTAGAGGGGGGCCCAAAACACACAGAGAAGAAAATTAGAGACAGATGAATAATATATAACACAGGATTTGGGAGGGGAGGGGGGGGGGGGGTTGTAGGCGAAGGCAAAAATTAGGTCTTAGCAAGAGTGAGTGAGTTGGCTGGCTGGCTGGCTGGCTGGTTGGTTGGTTAGTTAGTTAGTTAGTTAGTTAGTTAGTTAGTTAGTTAGTTAGTTAGTTAGTTAGTTAGTTAGTTAGTTAGTTAGTCAAGTCAAGTCAAGTCAAGTCAAGTCAAGTCAAGTCAGTTAGTCAGTCAGTCAGGGAGTCAGTCAGTCAGTCACGGTTCCAACTTCACGGCAACGGTCGTCCCCATTATGCCCCTTTCCTGTGGCAGCGAATATCACAAAAAATGCTTCTCACTGCCCAATGTGAAAAGTGAAAAAGATAGGAGTTTCGACAAGCCAACAGCCCGCACAGGTACACTGTACATAATGCCGCCGTCAGAATGCCAACACAAAAGTCCTCCACGAACAATACATTTCATTTCGTCGATGGAATCAGCAGTCACCAGAAAGACTTCGTTGACCCGGGTTTTATCCCATATTGTTCGGTCTCTTTCCGCTTGGCGACCCGCCGACAGCGCCGCACAAACCACCGCACAAACCACGAACTCAGTAGCTCCAGCGCTGACTCCCAGGAGTCTCCTAAACGTGCACTCGTGAACCAAAAAGGCAGACCAGTCAGTTCAGCAACACCCACCGCCATGGTTCCGAACATGCGGTCCACGCTATAAACAACTGCGGACAGTGCAAAAGCAATCCACACAAAATTCACAGCTCACAGTGTCGCCCCACGCACTCACTCAGTAGCATGTCGACGGAATCATACACTGCCAGTCCAACACGAGGAAAATGCGAATGCAAACCGTAGCCACAAACGTAAACACTCCAGAGGCCTTAACTGTTCAAATGCCTATCCACCATGTCGGGGACCGCAAAGAGTTAGTTAAAAGCCTATAGTCCATTGGGAGATAAACGGCTATGGAAAGAGAAGTACTTATTGCATTAATTTTATTCGTTGGTGATGTAATTAGTCGTTATCATCATCATCTTCATCATCATCATCTTCATCAGCATCATCTTCATCAGCATCATCATGAGCTTCATCATCACAAGTTCTCAGCCTACTGGCTTTGGCAGCTGTGCTTCTCCACATTTTGCGATCACCAACACGATGTATCAGTCCATGTGCTGACACCCTTCCAATGCATCTTTTCTATGGGCCGAGGTAATCTTCTTTCTGGATGGTCCGTCTTCCATACATAGTATTCCTAGCTCGACTTGAATTTCTGGAGCCGTGTTAACCTAATGGGCGGTACACCAAATCACAGGTGTCATTCCACAGTTTAACTGATTAAGTGCCAAACAATAAAAAAAAAAAAAAAAGTCGGTTTGGACCAAGCATGGTACTAAATCAAATGATCGCGGAATATACACGAAACGAAACAAATAACACGATGACGCTATTGTGGCGATATAGCGTCCTTCTGTCTAAATGGGAGGTCACATGTGACGATTTATTATCCATCATCCTTAATCAGGTAAGAGACAATGTTTTCCCACCCCAGTACTCCCTAGGGCTCAACCTAGGTTCAGCATATGAGCAACAAACTATTTAGCGGGCAATACTGTCTGGAAAAGAAAAAGATCTGGTCACCCACCAAGTTTATATAAGGATCCCCAGAGTTCACGTAAGATCATCATCCCAACCAGTTCCATATAATATCCTTTGTTACTATCTATACGCGGTTTCCATTTGCAAACAATAGTCCTCCGGTGCTGGACACATCTGTCTGTGTATCTCCGGGGAGATGCCGGCCCAGCGGTACATTATACCCAAGCTAACCGGCAAGTAGTGCATTATGAAGCATCTCCCTGATCCTCTTTCCATGATCATGTGTCATATTATACATGTCACATAATGACTTGAAGATGCCGAGAGAAGGGAACCAGGTTTGGTGGGGGATTACTGGACACAGAGACGTGGAATGGGATACTACACGGTAAAACAAGTCTCGCGACTGCGATCAATATATTGACCTTCTCTTGGCTTCCAGCAAGTGGAGCCATTGCTCTGGGGTTAGAAGGAGGCTTATAAAATATTATCCCACATTGCACCAGGGGAAAGAGTGTCCTGATGATTGGGAGAACCCACAACTTTTATCAACGGGGAAGCCACACAACAGTGATAATGGGGAAACCAACAAACAATCATAATCGGGAAACCAGATAAAAATGATTATCGGGAAACCATATAATCCTGCTGATCTGGAAAACCCGGTCCCGATAATCGTCAAAGCCCCGCAGCAATGAGCTTGAAATCTCACACCCCCCCCCCCCTCCCCGCGTTCACACACGCAAAGACATACATACATACATACATACATACATACATACATACATACATACATACATACATACATACATACATACACATACATTTAAGAAACACCACAGCAATAATAATTGAGAAAAACAATTTCTATCTAAATAAATCCAGTCCTGATTTTCAGCAAAACCTACAATCAAGTCGATTGGGAAAACCCACAGCAATATTGCTCTGGAAATCCCAGAATCCTTATAAATAGAAAACCTTCACATAAGGTAGTGATAGCAATGTGACATCTGCTCAAATTGATAATTCAGCAATACGCTATGCTTAAAGAGAACACAGGTTAAATTTGTAGAGTGCAAATTGTGTAAAGTAAACATCTACGAGTAATTGTATTAGTGCAAATTGTGTAAAGTAAACATCTACGAATAATTGTATTAGTATTAGTGCAAATTGTGTAAAGTAAACATCTACGAGTAATTGTATTAGTGCAAATTGTGTAAAGTAAACATCTACGAGTAATTGTATTACAGATAGTGTAGCTGGTTGGTTAGTTAATCCTCTGCCGTATACATCGACGCCCAGGTCGTTCGAGCCCAAAAAGAGCTTCCATCTGTCGCAGTAGGGTTGGTGTAGAGACTTTCGTCCCGATCTGGTACCATCTCCCAGGGGCTGTCCTGCGGAACTCGACTTCCCCTCTCCAAATTCAGAAACCACCCGGGTGTGCAATGCTAGTACCTAAACTTCATATTTGCGGAGAGGCATATTACATATCAACGTCAGGATTCGACAGATACTTTTCTTCTGGAGTAAACTAGGCAGGCCGAGAGAGGGATCATGCTGTATGAGCAACACATGATATCTACAATTCAGCACAGGCGTTGTGCTATGGACAGATATAACTTCATCCCTGGCCTTACCGCCATGAGTTGTAGTCATTATGATTTTTGTGTAGTACAATGCAACGAACTATCTGTCACATAAATAAACTTGAGATTCGATCAATGACAACAAGACCCGACATAAATCTGTAAAAACAAGTAACCCTTTGATGTACAGACAGAAAAATACGTCGTTAAAACTGTTTACACAGAATCGGCATTTCTAACGGGGAAGCCAAACACGTCGCGTCAGAATGTCTACACCTGGTCGGCGATTTTGTTATGATGTGGGTTGCTCGAGACGAACAACGGCGTCATTTGTCTGCCACGGCGGTAGTGGCCTTTGAAGTGATAGACGGAGAGTCTGGAAAACAGGCGGGATGGATCCTCTGATGTGGGGAATTCTCTGGTTCCCGGACAGACTGGAATTTCCCCAAATGAAAGCAAATTTGACCTCGGGTTGACTCCAATTAGTCTAGAACAGGAGGAGGAACCAGACTATGGACTGGTAGGCGTCTGGACTTTTTGGTGACGTCACTCACAGCCCAATATAAAAAGTGTTGCAGTAAACAAGAGGAGTGAGTTGACCAGATTTCTGAAGTTGGAAAGAGTGATGCAGTATTCCGAGTTGTGTTACATAAAAGAAACTAGGGGTGTCAAAGTGTTGATAGTTATCGGCGGACATAGGTCCAGTCTGTGATCGCCTAGTTTCGATTAGCAACTGGAATAGGCATATGGTGGGATATTAATCATATCTAACTTAGAGAATGATTAGGAATAGAGTACAGTATGTGCGGTAATATAATGTATCATAGTGCGGTGATATAATGTATTATAGGTGTGATGATATAATGTTTTATGATTAGTGATAGAATGTTCTATAAGTGCGGTGCTAGAAAGTATCATCTGAGCGTCGGCACTAGTATTCTATTGTGTGGCTTCAACTAGCTTGTGTGATATATCATTTTACGCAGGGAGTTGAGGACAATGTAGTGGAATAATAATTAGAGAGATTAAGAATGGTTGAGAGGGAGGAGAGGAATGTGGAATCGTAGGATCTTCCAGTAGGGCATCTGCTGGGTTTCTACCCGTTCCTTTATTCTTTCCTGGTGTTGCCATGTCTCAGATCATATGATGAGTTATTTGGCCGTATGACAGAGATCGGATCTCTGTTATAGATCTGAGTGCTGCTATTGGCCTACACTCACCTAATTCCGGCCAGGATTGAGTTGCCCTCACCATGGTATTCTCTATTCTACAGGTTCCATTTACAGGTCACGTATGTGTGCTATGATTTTGACCAGTGAAGCTAACACATTTTAGAAGATGATGGCTCAGAATTTGAAGACAGAAGTTGCTGAGAGACCGCTACATTGGGCTTATACCCAAGTTGGTTTGCGGGAACCTGACTTCTGCTGAGCAGGATATGCTGATGATACTTATGTTTTAGCAAGTGATAGGTGTATCACTGAACAGTCAGAACATTATATATTCTACATATACAACACTGCTACCAGAAACAGTCATATAAATATTATACTGATACCTGGAACATTCAGATTGTGTTCTTAATATGGGGAATCTTTAAAACCAGTGACACTAGATCAAGTAAGATTTCCCCAGTAACAGTGACAATAGTGTTAGAATTTTCTAATTAACATTCGGTTAAATAACAGAGGAAATTCATAGTGAAAAACAGATTGAAGACTCTCATTAGACAGTGTTTGTCATGGGTGTCCAAGCATCCTAGTGGTTCAAGAGACAATGGAGGAAGTCTTCACGTGACCGGAGGAGCATCACCTTGGTGAGGTTGCTTGTCTGGACTGAATGGTGCTAGTGTGTTCTCAGCACAGTGATGTGAATGACTAAACTCCTGAACACTGATCTGAGTCTACAGACACTTTAGAGTACACGTCACACATTCTACACTTTATATACACACACACACTTCTCCTACATATACTCTTTGCTTTAATAAATTTCTTGTGTTTATTTGTTGAAGCTAGAGTTGTCACGTATGTTATGTTGGGGAAGAATGAGAGGGGGCATGATCCAGGGGTGAGTAAGAGTGAGAAGAAGGTGTCTTCAGACTGAAGGAGTGTTGTGGACGGAGTCTGCTGGATATCTCCAGGATAGTGATATTGAATTAAAAGAAATGTGGGTGTTGATTCCCCTCACTCCAGGGACGACACTAAAGTGGTAAAGAAGAGCAAATAACTACTACATTCATTCTTTACACACACGACACTATCGTCAATCAATACCGCAAGATGCCAGTGAGTGAGTGATTCAACACATACCATACAGACTGGCTGAGATTAGGGCTGTGTTTCTCCCACAGCTTTTACACATGTCATTGTCAATAAACATCGAGAGGGGAGGACACAACCTTAGGGTGTGACACTCGTGTTCAGACTTGTGTTCCCCAACTGAAGCCTAAACCCTCAAGCATTGCATGCCAAGCCTTCATGTGTTTATTCATCTATTGTAGTTTCTTCGGTGTATTTCACATGCTACTGATGCCCGTCTCTAGCCCTCATCCGTCTCATTTTAATTTCTCGGCATCCTATCATTCCTCTTCTGGGAGTAAAGCCTTCTTACACCAGCTCTGGCTGTATTAATTTTCTTTTCAGAAGAGTTTATGACAAGTTAGACTTTCACTGCTTTTTTACCTGTCAATCCCACGCCAACCCTTTTAGTTGCCACTTACTACACGCTTGATAACGTTCTTAAACGTTCCTTAAAAGTTCCAGTGACATATGCATGGGCTACATTGGGTGGTGTAATCGCCTACCTACATGTGGTACTCTCTTTTGTAAACAAAACTCTCCTCGACTCCAGGACATTATGACCTAACAGAAAATTCTTATTGTCCAACACAAACTTGAACTTTGATCGCCATATTGACAAGCCAGTGCACGTTTATTTTCCCATACTTAAAAGGCAGTAACTCATATTAACATGCAGTGGCACTTGATATTTAGGTGTCTGCTTGATGTTTCAGAAACGGACGGAGTCAACTTTCAGGAAGAATCCTTCCTGCCCGCCATATTTGCCTTGCATTCGCCCTCGCCTGTCAGGTGGAAAGTCGAGATGTACGGGATCAACAGGCAGCAAAAACATCTCTTTCTGGTTAGTGTTCAGTGTGTGAAGTCTGCCTTTCAGTGTCTGTGGGAGTGTGTATGTGTTCTTGTGGGTGCATCATTTGTTGTGTGCGCATCACGTGTGTGTGTGTATGTGTGTGTGTGAATTGTTACTTAATAATGTAAATAGCCTTCTTCTCCCCTCCCCCATCTCTCTCTCTCTCTCTCTCTCTCTCTCTCTCTCTCTCTCTCTCTCTCTCTCTCTCTCTCTCTCTCCAAGCAACACACATAAACACCTATTTCTGGGGAGTTTTTTTGCTTGTGTGAATTCTGACTTTCAGTTAATGTGTGCATTTGTGTGTGTGTGTGTGTGTGTGTGTGTGTGTGTGTGTGTGTGTGTGTGTGTGTGTGTGAGAGAGAGAGAGAGAGAGAGAGAGAGAGAGAGAGAGTCTTATTTTTGAGAATTCGTGTTATGTTTATGAATTCTAACTTTCAGCTTCTTTCTGGTGCTTCTGTTTATTTTATATCTCTCTGACCTGTTCATGTCAGCCCCAACTGCCTGCCTTTTTCTGGTCAATGGCTTTATTTGTGTGACTTCTGCCCTTCTGTTGCAGTGAGTCACTTGATTTGTTTGCATTTAAACTTTAAACTCCTTTCTGGTGAGTCACCAGTATTGGGATTCTGACCTGCGTCAGGGAGATTTTCACTTGAAGCTTTCAGGAAAAAAAAAAGATATTTGTGATCTTGAGATACCAAAACTAAAGGTGTGGCGAATGTGTAAAGGCTTGTAACTGGTTTTGATCACTGAATGAAAATTTATGGATTGATATAAATTTCGATCTTGGTTTGAATTCACACTATACTGTGTCTTTAACGGTATTCTCTTATTCTCAATACACCTCAAGGTTTGTAAAGGGACCCTTTATTTTATGTTTGTTTATATATATGTATAGACTAGCGTGCGCGCGTGCGGCGCCTGATGTGACCAGTATCCCATTTGTTGGAACTCAAGTTTGTTAATGTTTAAGAGCATATAAAGACAAAAAGTAAGGAGTGGCGAAGAAGGGAACTGCATCTTCAGCTGTGGATTGAAGTTAGACCAATGAATAGAAATTACGACGTGGCAAATTCAGAGGCGGAGTACATTGCAGGTAGAATATCCGCCTCTTACGTAAGTTTATCGGGTACTAATAATAATGTCGATTTTGACAGAATCGTGAATCTCTGTGTGGTATACTTTTCCTTTCTCCCTAACCCCTAAAATTGTGGACCCGGACATCCAGACGTTGCTGATAAGGGCGAAAAAGGTGGGAGGTCCGTTTGTTAAACTATTGATTGCAGACATTGAGCAGGATCTGCAATATTTAGTAGATGCGATTGTTGCGCACAGTGAACAACTTGGGTTATAATTAAATTGTAAGAAGGCACAGGTTATGGTCGTCACTAAGAAGAAGGAATAGAAAGAAAAAGCAGCGGCTGCAGCAGGATATAGCAATATAAATTGGAAACAACTCAAGGGAAGACCATGGGAAAGATAACAAGTGAAGGGCATAGAAGTACATACCTGGATGGCTTGGCCACGTGACATGGTCGGGACTAGAACACTAAGTTGATTCACGACTCTGGTGATCGAGTGAGATGGCAGAACATGACCGCCCACGCTTAACGGCATGGCACATGATGATGCTGTTAAAAATCTCTGGACAGAAATCGAGAAAAATTTGCCGAATAGGCGGCTTCCGAGCACAACATATACCCATGAATATAATATTTGTTGATCATGGCGAGTGGGTTACCGTGTGTCCATGGGAAGTTAAAAATAGCAACTGTAACATACCATGCGTGTCGTTAGAGGCCACTAAGGAGAGGTTGTCATATGCCTGATAACTTCATCCTGTAGAACACCGTAGCCTGCAAAATTCAACCAATCTTGAGCAAGTCTGACAAGGATTTACCTTGAGATGGTTGAGGACCAATGCTCCATTTGAGAGATGAATGTGTGAAGAAGTTGGGCGGAGTGTGAGACTCTCCCAGTGTGATCAATGGGCAGAGACTAGAGCAGATGCCGAGTTTTTCGCACGGGCCAACGAACGTGATCTTGTACCAAACAAGGTAGGACAAGCGATACATAACGACTAAACTAATGCGTGACTGTACGCATACAGTATGGGAGGCAGGTGTTTGGGTCAATCTATTCACTTGTCCGTTGATTCATTGTACACCTATATCTCCATAAATGCTCGTCTCCTTACAAAGATCACACAAGGAGAATCTCAACATAGTGCCCCAACATCAAAATGTGTATATTCACATGCTATGACCGTTCGTTTTGATTTAGTAGGTTTTTATAGTTTGAAATGTAGCCTGGGCATTATATTCAACAATAAGAATGAGACATTGAAACAGCTTTCTTTGGTCATGTGATGAAAAGAGAGGCATTGGAGAACATTGTGACGACAGGACAAGATCAAGGGGAAGAGAGGCAGAGGCCAACCAAGAGAAATTATGCTGGATGGACTGAGGCGGTGGCATGGAGGAATATTATCAGCAGAGTTCATCCAGAACACCAAAAACCGAGATATGTGGAGAAACAAGAACTCATACGCCAGCTGGCAAGGCACTTGATGATGAGGCTGATGAGCCTGGGCAGTTACCTATTAGATGTGCTGTTTTCGATTACCAGCTGCTGATGGATTTTTCACGTGCAAATGAGTCTTCTGAATTGTTCGCCTTTGTCTGAGAAGACTAGACTTCTGATCCACTACCCCAGTACTCCCGGTCAGTAACTACTACCAAACGTTTTCGGTCCTCATTATGGTTATTTAAAAAATCCACTAATTTATAATTGTGTATGTTATCAGTCTACCTTTTTAAAGAGACTAACTCTGCATCTTGGTATCGAGAAAGGCGGCTTACTGCTACCGGGCTGTACGACCGGGGTCCGAATACAAACACAGAGGTACTGGCGAACATTTCGACCAATGTCCTAATCAACGAACACAATCATAAGCAGATTAAATATTCGGGGCGGGGGGGGGGGGGGGGGGTGGATAATGTACGTTGATAATGACTTATGTCGAAACGTTCGCCTGTTATTTTCCTTTCGTCTTTTCCTTTTCATTTCGTGTTTTTATTCTCCAGCTTGTGTATGAACGCTCAAAGCGAGAGAAATGGTCTGTAGTAAACATAGGAACACTTTCACGCCAATTCAGAGATTAAAAAAAAAAAAAAATTATTTTTGAAACGTGCAAGTAATGTATCAAGACTTGATCAGTATTTCAGAAAACCATGCTTTAAAAACAGGCAAAACATTACAAGATATCTGAAGTTGGCAATCAGAAATGTACCCAAGGTTGCTGTCGAAAAGTGCATAGAAACTGTTATAAAATATGAGTCTCTGTGGCGAAGTGGTCAAGCCATCTGCCCCGCGCTCCGAAGGTTGTGGGTTCGATTCCGGGCTACATCTTTCGGTTCACGGGTGTATTTTTCTCGGAGACTCCTGGGGGTCATCGCTGGAGCTACAGTGTTCGGGCTTTCGGCAGGCCGCCCTGCGGAAAGAGACCGAGCCATATGGGATAAAACCCGGTGCATTAAAGTCGATCATCTCTACTTTTAAGACTTTTTTAAAAATAAAATATATGGAGCAGCATTTTAACGTGGTCCAAGCGCATGGCATCACAAGTAAATGACAAAATCGACACAAGTTGACATTTAAAAGTTTTTATATAAAAACAGAAATGGCAGAAGTTAAACATAAATCAAAAAAAGAGTAGGAACGGCCAAAAATGCTTTCAACGGCATGAAATAAGTAATAACATCTAGAGCAGTGTTTCCCAACCTTTTTTGTACCATGCCCCACTTAAGCCTTTCTAAAATTCAACGTGGGCCCCACGTTGGGAAACACTGATCTAGAGAGATTAAACAACGCATTAAAAATTAGAATTCTCAAAATGTTATATATATTCAATACTACTGTATGGCGCAGAAGCGTGGGCAATGCACTCGCAATTGGAAAGTCGAATTGAGGCCCTGGAGATGTGGATATACAGAATGATACGTCGAATTTCATGAAAACATAAATAATAATATATACAGGTTCTTGAAAAACTGGCAATGAAAAAAGTTGATGAAATAAATAAAAAAGAAACGAGTCAAATATTTCGGCCACGTTAAAAGGTATAATACTCTTATAAAAACCATACTAGAGGGTAATATGGAAGGCAAGAGGTAGACAACGATACAGTTGGGAAGATACCATCAAGAGATGGACGAACAGCAGTCTGACATAATATACATTCAAGGAGAAAGTCAGACAGTGTCGGAGATCCATTGCAGCCAACCATCATTGTGGAGACGGTACCTGATTGATTGATATAAAACATTAGAAGCTTCTGCTGATTAGACTAGTTCCCAAGACCAGGTAGTGCGCAGGCGCAACACAAATTACAGACATGAATGGAGGTGATCATTTTAGCAAAGAAGTTACCAACGATCTTTATATTAATAAACCAACCAACAGAAGTTGCGGACATGAATGGACATTCATTATATATCTTAATTAAAAGAAAAACCAACACAATTTCCCTGTTCATCCCTTCGTTACTGTTCTGTAATTTTAAGGATTGTCATAAGTCCGACAATCCGTACCGGCCAAGTCCCTATCAGACTTGGATTTGGGGCTCTTACTGTACTTAGATTGTATGAATATGAAATCACGAATCAGTAACATTGCACTTTGTACATTCCCACACATTTGGACATTCTCACACATGTGCACATTCCCACACAATAGGATTTTCCCACACATACACATACACTGTCCGCTTCCTCAATAACCAACGAAGAGTTCCAATGCTGATGGTACCAGTGACAGCCTTCGTGAACACCCGCTTACGCTTCCCCCCCCCCCCCCCCCATACACCCACACATGCGCGCGCGTGAAGCACTTAAGTTGTTTTACACTCATTTGTAAATGAAAACATAAATAATAATATATACAGGTTCTTGAAAAACTCATTTTACACCCATTTTTTTAATTGGTGTCGTTAGCCGCTACACGCTGCGGGATTTGCTGAGGAGGGGATCCGAGCACTTATGGACTGAATGGTTCGATGTGCAATGAGGATGATCTGTCGACTAACAAACTACACTCATTTGTGACATATCTTTAATTTTTTTAAATACTCAAATGCGTACTTCTGACTGACTGACTTGATGGGAATCTCTTAGGTTTTGATTGGCGCTCATATAAGGCAGCAAAAAGGAGTAGAGATTAGAGGGTGGGCATATACAGAATAAAAACTACGCACCCGCAATTTCTAGATACAACGAACGAAGTGCGCGTATTCGAGAATCGACAACTTACTACTTCATGTCAGTATGGCGGATGAAATAAGTAGTTCTAAATACTTATCTTGACTAGTATGTCACCACTTTTACCTGGTGTTATCTCCTTCACTTCTGTACGTGCCAACCAGTGCTCATGAATGTATTAGTTCAGGAACCTTTGCAACAATGTCAACTTCGCCAGAAGTCATTATTATCATCATCATCGAGTGGTTTCTCCCGTGCATAATCTCTCTCTCTCTCTCTCTCTCTCTCTCTCTCTCTCTCTCTCTCTCTCTCTCTCTCTCTCTCTCTCTCTCCTGTTATGATATAGACTTCCCATAATTATTTTGCTGTATATTGTGCTGGCTTGACGTATCAAGGCAGCTGTTCTGAAATTGCTAGGTAATTTCATGCCGTCCTATTTTGGTGTTGCAATATATAGTGTTCTCACCCATTCCTTTGGCCATAATCATATTTCTCTTATATAATCACCTTTTTTTTTTCTAAACGAGTTTTAGTCAATTGTTCTGTGATGTTATCAGATAGTGGTGATGTACCTTATTTTGAGGTTGTTTATTGCCCATTCGACTCCATATAGTGGTTGATTTTGGTACATTCTGTGTTAGCATTTCTTTGTTTACGTTTTTTTTAAAATCTTTGCGATCTTTGTTGTTGTGTATTTCACTGCAGTATTCTTTACATCTATCCAACATTTCTGTTTCGCTAGAGTTCTTCCACTGGTTCCTTTTATAATATTTATATTGGTTCTAACTTTTCTGGTCATTGTGTTTAGTTGTTTGAACATTTTAAACCACGTAACAATAGACCTATCCTTTCACTCACCTATCGTCTCCATAATATTGCTCCCGAATATTGTCCCGAGGCACTTATGACTTATCCATTCTCCAGGCAGACCCTATCACTCGTGATGTCTTCTCAGAGATCCTCCCCCAAATCTCCTGGTGACGTACAGGCGGGATGGTAACCGCATGTATGTGCTAGTCCATAGCATACTATCAAAACCTCCAAAGTTTCTTCCTGGCACGATGGCATGTCTTCGACCTCGTTATAAGATCTGCCCACATGTCCTTCAAACTCCGAGCCAGATATTCCTTAAGACCTTTTTTTTTTTTTTAAATCCGTGAGGGTGTCTCCTACACGATATTTCATGTATATCGGAGAAACAGTCCTAGCCTGGCTAATAAATTTATGCAGCACCTCTCAGATGTCAACAGTGGCGCCATAAAACCGGTACCAATACATTTCAACAGTTCTGACCACTGTGGCGTGGCCGACATACAGGTAACTGCTACCAAATATAACGCATCTCACGAACGCGATCGTAAGACATTGGAAAACCGTCTCATTTTCCCAGTTGGGTCCATTCTCTCCTCACGGCTCAATGTCCAACACAGTTTAATGTAACTTTCAACTCTACCCTCCCACCCACATCCCCATAACTTGTGTCAGTTGTCTTTTGCTGGATATGTGTGTTTGCTCTTTTCTCTGCCAGTGAGCTCCAACGTTTGATTAGCAATCTAATTGTTTGTTTCTGGTGTATAGGCTGTTGAAATTAGGGTACCTAAAGCACACGTGGCTGATTTATCTTGTGTTCATCCGTTCTTGGACTGCCATTGATGTATGAAACCAGTTCTTTACTTCTATTGCATGTTTATTCTTCTGGTATTTTGCTGCTATCGTAGCTGACAGGTTGTGGTCTGTAATAAATTCAAAACACAGTTTTCCCGTACTAAATATGAACAGTGAATACACAAACAATAAATTGCAGGATTTATTGCCTGTCTTATTTAACTTCATCTCACCGGGTACACACTGCAGAATTTACACAGCATAAACTAAAGTAAAAAGATAAATCCGTCAAGCTGAAATACTTAACATTTACAAGCACACAGCAGTTTTAATTAGTTTCAATAATTGTAAACAATTTTCTGAGTTTTAACTTTAAGTGTTGTGTTAGATAGCTTATGGTACCTATCATTGTTTGAATATAATGCTAGACACAGTAAACGATTATAAATATAATACACATTCCAAAGCCTAGGATAGACTTATACAAAACAAGTTTAACGTACTCTGCAGCTCAGCTGTGGAACAATCTTCCACATAAAAGGCATCACCAATCCGTATACATATAATCGCAAATTATTTGAACACTATCTCAGTACGGATTATCTTCCCCCTTAATAATAGAAATAATAATAATAATAAAACCCTAGTATAACAGCCAGTCCCCTTTTAGTAGGCCAGTATATTCCACATAGCTAATAACAAGTACCACACCAGTTATTTATTACTGAGTCGTGTAGTATTGATTTTTCATTTTCCACATGCCTTTATAATGCATATCTTTTATATTGTTGCTGTTTTTAGTTAGCCTTGAATGATGCGTGAATGGTATAATGTATGAAAAAGAGTGATAAAAGGGCAGAATGTTAGACGGGCTTGCGTGCTCAATTCTTAACCCTTTCAAAATAAATTGTTGTTGTTATTGTTGTTGTTGTTGTTGTTATCACACTCCGCAGTAAGCAGGGTTTTGACCATTGTTATGCTTGTTCCCCATCGCAGTTGTATTATTATACTGACACCTTGGCATCTTGACAGACAATAGTTTGTTGCATTGTCCTTCACGAGAAGCATATTAACTACAACCCATTGCGGTAGCGAATGAACTCTCCATAGCACAAAGCCTGTGCTGAATTGAAGAAACCAAGTGTTGCACATGCAGCATGATCCCTCTCTCAGCCTGCTTGGGATCCCTCTCTCAGCCTGCTTGGGATCCCTCTCTCGGCCTGCTTGCTTTATTCTTACATCAGGAACAGGACAAGCTGTAGAAAATGAGTATTATTATATAACAACGGATAAGACAAATCTTGACTGCAGCAGGATATTGCACAGTATAATGAAAGAAAAAAGCATTTATAGACCCCGAGGAAACACAGTAAAAACAAATACACGTCATATTCGACTTGAATCTCAGTCCATGTAAACAATAACAAACAAGGGGGAAACAGATAAAACAAATAATACATCAACTAAGACAAGTATGAATAACATTTGTTTTTGTTGCATATCCCTTAACGGGACTTGCAGTCAACATCAGAATTTTTCAGCTGCTGTTGATGTACTAGGCAAGATTACGCTCAGTAGTTGGTACTTTTGCTTTCTTTCACCCGAAACAAAAGGGAATCCCAGGGTATGACGTCACATCCAGGGGTTCCCTGTGTTGCGCCGAACATTCAGGGGGTTTCCGTGTGTTGCGCCGTAGCTCGGTGCGCAATTCTATGCGTCGGCGGTGGTGCGCTATTCTTTCACTTTCCTGTTAGGGTTAGGGTTAGGGGGTAGAGTTAGGATTAGGGTTAGGGTTAGTGTGTGTACCCTATCCCTAACCCTAATCCTAACCATACCCCCTAATCCTAACCCCTAACCTTAACCGGAAAGTGATTGCAGGACCGATGCAAATGAGGATCGAAGGGAAACAGAAACGGTTGCCACAGCCCAAAGAAACAACACTGTGGTGTGGGGCAATTGAAACGCACTGACACGCACTCCACCCGAACACAGAGGAGATCACCGTCGGCGCTAAATATAACTGGTGACTCTAAATATAGCTGGTAAAGTTTGTTTGGGGTGAAAGAAAGCAAAAGTACCCAGTAGTTTGTCATTGCTTTCTGAGCGACCGGCTCACATACCCCGTAAGTTACCAACGCGACGAAAACGACTACCGATTCTCGCGCAGGTTACGTTACTCACGAGTATATACGGGATTAGGAGAAAGACGTTAACCCATAGGCTAATGAATAAAATAAGTATGAATAACATAAGTATGAATAACATAAGTATGAATAAAACACAACACGGCTGTCTAACGTTTCAGTAGTCATTACCTCTGTCAAGAAATGTAAAAAAAAAAAACAAACACCACATAGATATAAGGAAGTTAATATGAAATTAAAACACAATAAATGTATATTGATATTTACTGCTCGTAAAAAAACTAAGAAGTATAATCGGACTGACCCAACAAGCAATGATGTACAGACCAAATGAAAGCAGAAGAAGAGGCTGACCACGTAAAAATGGGCAGAGGGAATAGCAGAGTCGAAAAAATCTTGATACGTGAAACCCATAAACGGGCACTCTGCCGCTGTTTCTACTTCACCTATTCGCCGCAAGGTACAAGAGGGACACAATGAGATAAGATGAGAGACACATAAGAGGAATATTTACAAATTGGAAGGTGAAGGACGAGTGCGTGACTTCCGTGGACAGCAGTATGTCCAGGTAAATAACTTCTAGTGCTGGCGATCAACACTTCATGTTCAGTGCACAACGTTATTAGTTTATCCCCTGCTCACTGTCTTCTAGTGCTGGCGATCAACACTTCATGTTCAGTGCACAACGTTATTAGTTTATCCCCTGCTCACTGTCTTCTAGTGCTGGCGATCAACACTTCATGTTCAGTGCACACCGTTATTAGTTTATCCCCTGCTCACTGTCTTCTAGTGCTGGCGATCAACACTTCATGTTCAGTGCACAACGTTATTAGTTTATCCCCTGCTCACTGTCGAGACGTCACTGTACCATAAATAACATTCTTGGCACTGCAAGCAAAAAATATAAACATTCGATTACGCACTTACCACTGGCGTCATCTGGCTTCTGTCCATTTTGTATATAGTCCCGTGTTTTCTACAGTGAGTGAGCTACGCGAATAATTAGCATCCCTACTTTCCAACATCCGATGATAAAGGTCGTGTGCCTAGTGCAAGCGTGTCGATTCTAGTTAATTGGTTAATCAATCAGTCAAATTTTCCTATCCGGGAACCCAAATCTGGTGGAAAACTAGAGGAAAGGATAATATTCTATACCTCTTTTCTTCCATCCGTCCATCATGTGCCATGACGATAAGCGTGGGCGGTCATGTTTTGCCATCTGACTCGATCACCAGAGTTGTGGATC
Organism: Cepaea hortensis; assembly: GCA_963921405.1. Classification (NCBI taxonomy): domain Eukaryota; kingdom Metazoa; phylum Mollusca; class Gastropoda; order Stylommatophora; family Helicidae; genus Cepaea; species Cepaea hortensis. The sequence goes on along the minus strand of OY992883.1, from coordinate 33,452,508 downwards.
AGTTCCGTGTTTCTGTCTCGACTATGCAACATAACCAAGCCATCCAGGTATTTACTTCTCGGTCTTCCCCTTGGTCTCTTCCCTTCGATCTTGCTAGTTGTCACCACGTTATCCAATTCATTTCTTCTCATAACATTGATAAAAAATTTTTGATTGTCTACGTCTAATGTCTCTAATCAGTTTACGATCTTCATTTGTTTCTTGAAGGACTTGTTCATTGGTTTTTCTGTCTGTCCATGGTATTCTTTGCATTTTTCCTCGAAAGCACATTTCCACAGCCAAGAAAGGAAGTCAAGACCACAGATTAAGGCAGGAGAGCGTTTAGTCGCTGTGCTGACAATGCATCCCTTTATTATGTTACATTTTGCCTGCTTTCTGTCGGCAAATATCGAAAAATAAAACACATCGCCTTCTGCTATATGTTCCATAAGTAGTTACCAATCTTTCTATTGTTGTCCCTTTTCTACGGGAGTCGCGATATCTTAGTGGCTAGACGCTCGCTTCCTGGCCCGGTGGTCATTAGTTTGAATCCACTTCTGGACGGAGTTCCTAGGGTTCCCAGTTCAAACCAATTTACAGTGGGTACCAGGTGATGTTTTGGGAAGTGAAGGTGGAAGGCGTGATACTGACCATACTATCCACCGAATGCATGTTAGTCCAAATACATATGGGTCTAGTACCGTGTGCTCCATGCGCCTGCTGCGTGTAACAGGGTCCTTTACTTAATACTTGCCGACTTATTGACCACTTCTATGCTAGAATGTACTTGAACATAGCACCCAGCAGTCTTGTACATTGACCACTTCTATGCTAGAATGTACTTGAACATAGCACCCAGCAGTCTTGTACATTGACCACTTCTATGCTAGAATGTACATGAACATAGAACCCAGCGCTCTTGTACATTGACCACTTCTATGCTAGAGTGTACATGAACATAGAACCCAGCGGTCTTGTACATTGACCACTTCTATGCTAGAGTGTACTTGAACATAGCACCCAGCAGTCTTGTACATTGACCACTTCTATGCTAGAGTGTACATGAACATAGAACCCAGCAGTCTTGTACATTGACCACTTCTATGCTAGAGTGTACATGAACATAGCACCCAGCAGTCTTGTACATTGACCACTTCTATGCTAGAGTGTACATGAACATAGAACCCAGCGGTCTTGTACATTGACTACTTCTATGCTAGAGTGTACATGAACATAGAACCCAGCAGTCTTGTACATTGACCACTTCTATGCTAGAGTGTACATGAACATAGAACCCAGCGGCCTTGTACATTGACTACTTCTATGCTAGAGTGTTCATGAACATAGCACCCAGCGGTCTTGTACATTGACCACTTCTGTGCTAGAATGTACTTGAACATAGAACCCATCGGTCTTGTACATTGACCGCTTCTATGCTAGAGTGTACATGAACATAGAAACCAGCAGTCTTGTACATTGACCACTTCTATGCTAGAATGTACTTGAACATAGAACCCAGCAGTCTTGTACATTGACCACTTCTATGCTAGAGTGTACATGAACATAGAACCCAGCAGTCTTGTACATTGACCACTTCTATGCTAGAGTGTACTTGAACATAGAACCCAGCAGTCTTGTACATTGACCACTTCTATGCTAGAGTGTACTTGAACATAGAACCCAGCAGTCTTGTACATTGACCACTTCTATGCTAGAGTGTACTTGAACATAGAACCCAGCAGTCTTGTACATTGACCACTTCTATGCTAGAGTGTACTTGAACATAGAACCCAGCAGTCTTGTACATTGACCACTTCTATGCTAGAGTGTACTTGAACATAGAACCCAGCAGTCTTGTACATTGACCACTTCTATGCTAGAGTGTACATGAACATAGAACCCAGCAGTCTTGTACATTGACCACTTCTATGCTAGAGTGTACATGAACATAGAACCCAGCAGTCTTGTACATTGACCACTTCTATGCTAGAATGTACTTGAACATAGAACCCAGCAGTCTTGTACATTGACCACTTCTATGCTAGAATGTACTTGAACATAGAACCCAGCAGTCTTGTACATTGACCACTTCTATGCTAGAGTGTACATGAACATAGAACCCAGCGGTCTTGTACATTGACCACTTCTATGCTAGAGTGTACATGAACATATAGCACCCAACAGTCTTGTACATTGACCACTTCTGTGCTAGAATGTACTTGAACATAGAACCCAGCAGTCTTGTACATTGACCACTTCTATGCTAGAGTGTACATGAACATAGAACCCAGCGGTCTTGTACATTGACCACTTCTATGCTAGAGTGTACATGAACATATAGCACCCAGCAGTCTTGTACATTGACCACTTCTATGCTAGAGTGTACATGAACATAGAACCCAGCGGTCTTGTACATTGACAACTTCTATGCTAGAGTGTACATGAACATAGAACCCAGCAGTCTTGTACATTGACCACTTCTATGCTAGAATGTACTTGAACATAGAACCCAGCAGTCTTGTACATTGACCACTTCTGTGCTAGAATGTACTTGAACATAGAACCCAGCGGTCTTGTACATTGACCACTTCTATGCTAGAGTGTACATGAACATAGAACCCATCGGTCTTGTACATTGACCACTTCTATGCTAGAATGTACTTGAACATAGAACCCAGCAGTCTTGTACATTGACCACTTCTATGCTAGAGTGTACATGAACATAGAACCCATCGGTCTTGTACATTGACCACTTCTATGCTAGAATGTACTTGAACATAGAACCCAGCAGTCTTGTACATTGACCACTTCTATGCTAGAGTGTACATGAACATATAGCACCCAGCATTCTCTCTCTCTCTCACACACACACACACAAACACACACACACGCGCGCGCACCTTACCTTATTTGGCAAAACACACATCTTAACTTTCCGAACCACAAACTCTACAATCTTAATGTATTAAGAATGGTAACGATCCTTGCTCATTACTCTCTACTACAGAGTCGTCAATATTTATCTCATGGTGACAAGATAACCGCCTGTCTTCTAGAATAGTGCATTTTAACATAAAACAACACTGAATGGATTAGACGCGTGGAGTACAACAAACCTCAATTAACCGCAATCTTTCTCAGCTATTACCATCTTTCACATTGGTAATGCCACTGATACAGTGTACAGTGTAGTGGGGTGGATCCGAAGAGAGTTGTTGCCTTCTCTGGAGCGGTCTCGGCTGGCAAAGATTAGTTTCATCTTCGTGCCAGGGCATGCGGGAGTACAAGGAAATGAGCCGGCTGACAAGCTCGCAGGTAATGCTACTGTGGAGGGCGGACGCGCTATGGACCAGGTTGCCATTCTGAATGCTCTACGAGAAGTAAGACTGTTGCTAGAACCAAGCGATGACTGTGATTCTACAACCATGGTCAGACTGCGAGAACTGCAAATTAAAAGAGGTGTTGCCAAACAAGAACACTACGCAGGAAGCCAAAGAAGACTGATTAACCAACACAGAACTGGTGTCGTGAGCCGCTACACGCTGCGGAATTTACTGAGGAGGGGATCCGAGCACTTTTGGACTGAATGGTTCGATGTGCAATGAGGATGATCTGTCGACTAACTAACTAACCAACCAACCAACCAACCAACCAATCAGCCAGCCAACCAGCCAGCCAGCCAGCCAACCAACCAGCCAGCCAGCCAGCCAACCAACCACCTAGATCAGAATATGTTAATACAAAATTGTACGAAATTATTGAGCTGCAATTGCTAATATAGGTAGAAATGTAGGATATATGCTTGCAAAATGAATGCGTTATGTAAACAAAATAAGCTGTATATTATAAATAATGAACTTGCGGCAAATCACATTTTCACCTTGTCCAGTTGCATGGTTGATGGTATAAATATTGCTGTGTACATTTTTTTTTATTGTTGCATATCCCTTACAGGACGTTGCAGTCAACACCAGCATTTTTTCGGCTGCTGTTGATATACTAGGCAAGTTTTTACGTTCAGTAGTTTGCCATTGCTTTCTGAACGCCCGGCTCGCATACCCCCGTAAGTTACCAGCACGGCGCGATCCGCTGTCGAATCTCGCAGCTGCTGTTTTCCCCACGTGGATAGACGGGATTACGAACAATGTCGTTGAAACCTTGGCCAGGGAGTCCGGCTGTTTAAATAGACACTTACAATAAATCGGACATTGATCTAGTCTGGTTGCATCGTTCATGATACAGGGTGTTTGTAAAGTCTCACTACACTGTGCATTTAGAACACATTTGAAAAATTAATTACAAGACGTCATCGAAACATGTGCTAAAAATTTCATTAAATTAGTTACAATAGCCACTGCTGTAAGCAAAAGCTGCATTTCAGAAAATGAAGAATATCTTATGGAATAAGTCACTATCATTGAATGTAAGAATGAGAGTGCTGAAGTGCTATAAAGAACCTGTTGTGCTATATGGCTGTGAATCTTGTAATGTAAATAAACAAATTAGGAAGAGCTTGGAAGTAACAGAGATGTGGTTCCTGAGACCAATGTTGCGAAGTCTTTGCACTGCCAAAGTAACTAACAACGACTGCCTGAAAGAGGCTAATGAAACTAGAACATTACATACAACAATACGAAAGAAACAAACAGCTTTCTTTGGTCATATGATGATAAGAGAGGCGTTGGAGAACATCATGGCAACTGGAAAGGTCTAGGGGAAGAGAGGCAGACCAAGAATTTTTTTTTTTTTGGGTGCATATCCTATTTACAGGACATCGCTGTCAACACCCGCACTGCTGTTGTTGATGTCTTGGCAAGTTTACGTTCAGTAGTTTGCCATTGCTTTCTGAACGACCGACTCCCATACCATCACGTAAAAACCCAGCACGACACTGTCTGCTGCCAAATCGGTCGCAGCTGTGTTTCGAACGCAGGTAAGCGGAATTACGAACCGCGTCCGTAACGTCTTTGCCACGGAGACCGTCTGCGCAGAACTGAATGATTAAAATAATGTGATGGAATCACCAACACTGAGCTTCTGGAGAAAAATAAACAATTACCGGCTAATCAAGGGGTGAGACAAAAACGAATGGTACACACATTGAGAAACCATAGTAAAGTAGTATAACTAGAAAGTAATTTCTTTGGAACGCACATCGCATAAGAAATAGAGGGGATCTAAAAAGGCATGGGATAGAGAATTAGAACCAGTGATCAGTATTATGTGTAGGACGCGGAGGTGGATATGGGAGGTAATGAAAGACAGGAGGGCTTGGCATGAATTGGTTGAGGTCCTATGCTCCATTACTGGGTAAAAGACAGCAACAGCAGAAGAAGAAATCAGCATCGTTAGTTTTACAAAAGTGAAAACGAGTCGAGGTATTATGAAGACGAGATCGATAAACTAGCACAAGACCATACGGAGTACAGTTGTTACATCCGTGGGATCTGTAGTTGCTGCCACACAAGCCGTTTTTAGGACGAAGGCACGACACCATCTCTTTGTTCTCCGTCCACAGAAACAGGAAGTACAAGCAGGAAGCAAAGAAGAGCGGAGATCGATACGCTAGCACATGACCACGGGGGTTGTATTTCTCATAACACCGAGATCTCTCGGGAATTCCTTACTGCAGCACAAGACAGTACTCTTAATACACCACATGAAATCTTTGTCTGCACTGGGAAAAGGGAAGGGAAGCAGAAGTTCAGTATATTTGCGCACGATGCCGTGGATGCATAGTGGTTAGAGAAGTTTCTTACTAAGACAGTTTAGTCCTCACTAATAGCAGGAATTTTTGGCTATTTTGTCATGAAGAGTCCGCTCTGATGTCGACCCATTCTTATATAATGGGTTTCGGCTAATTTGTAGATTTTCTGTGAATTGTCTTGTAAGAAAATGAGGAAGTAAATTGGCGTCTCCTTGTGCCATGGCCTTGAACAGGGGTCTGCAACCTTTTTGTGCCGAAATAATGTTTCAAAATCACACAGCATACCAGCTTACGTGCACCGTGGTCTAATCCATATTCGTTTATGCACAAGTCTGGGGGGGGGGGGGCGTATTCCAAGGCTTTGCCTTTTTTAAGTTGAAATTTTATTAGCCTGTTTTCTTTTCTTTTCTTTTTTTTTATTAAAAAATATTATTATTATCATTTTAACTTAATAAATGAACAGTCAACGGACTGTACTGGCATGAATATGTGACAACCGAGAGGACTATAGTGTGTGTGATGGGAAAAGAAATTTTATTAGCCTGTTTTCTTTTCTTTTCTTTTTTTTGTATTAAAAAATATTATTATTATCATTTTAACTTAATAAATGAACAGTCAACGGACTGTACTGGCATGAGTATGTGACAACCGAGAGGACTATAGTGTGTGTGATGGGGGTATCGAGGGAGAGGTTAAGGCTAGAACGGAAGTAGAGCTACGTCAAGACCATTTTTTATTACTCCACATTCACTCAATTTGCATAAGATCGCACATTCTTACTTCCAAAGCCCAACAACTTTCGATTCGAAGAGATGAAAAACAGAAGTAGCTTTAATAGAATTATATACTTACGTTTAATAAAATCAATTAATTTAAAAACAAAAATGAGACAATATGCTATGTTTCAGTTCACTCGGCATGCCAGTGAAAAATGTTCCACGTGCCACTCCTGGCCCGCGTGTCATAGTTGACGACGCCTGGCTTTGAATATATGAAGGCCTAATACCCCACATGTGACAATATTTGTCATAGGATTACCTTTACCTAACAATACATTTTATTAGATTACTTTTGTGAGATTGCGGGCATCATCTCCTTGCCTCATCTACAGACAAAAAAAAGAAAAGAAAAAGAAAGATCATAATGCACGTATCTGTATATCTGATGTCTGCCTGGTTGCTTGTCTAAACATTATGTCATATATGGTTGTCTTCACGGAATACTCAAATGCCATGTTTATATGCAATTGCGCTCTACACGTTCGCGATGAAAACCAATCCTCTTTGTGATGCTACGTATGAATTATAATTATCTTCTTGGAATATGACCCTAAATGCTACTTTTGATTGGAGTCTCTCTCTCCTGCTCTTTCCCTCTCTCTCTCTCTCTCTCTCTCTCTCTCTATATATATATATATATATATATATATATATATATATATATATATATATATATATATATATATATATATATATATATATATGCGCATATAAATGTGAACACATGCGAGTGTACACAAATAAAATATTCAAATATTCGAGATCAAAGCTGAAACAGTGTAACCAACCAGGAAGTCCTATTGTATACACTTGAATGATAATTATGATTTGCATGTGTTCATTAAGCAGAGCGAGGACAAACGCCAGAGCGCTGACACTAATGCATATTATCCCGATTTATGGATAAACTATTTATCGTTTATTGATAAGCTGTTGCAAGATGCAACGCTGGGACGTATTTATAACATCCTCATTTAAGCAGTATTCCTTTGCGTGATACGTGTGTGCTATTCCTGCAGGCATCTAGCGGTAAACAAATGCCACACGTCGATGCCATTAAATAGTACAATTTTGGGCAAAATATAATAAATGTGACCCTTACAGAATATTCGTATCCGCAGTTTTTCTAGGGACTATCATAAATGCCACTTTCAAGTTAATTTATGTCAAGAATGTAAAAGAAGCCGTGACGATAACAGTGTTTTATGATATTTTAGGAAAAAATAAGCCTACAAACAACCAATTGCTGAAATTATGGTTGGCGGCATTTGTTGGTATCTGTCGGGAGAACTTTGTGGGCGGAGTGAAACACTCGCTTGCCCATGCAGTCGCCATGTACTGCACACCCTAGGATGTTTGCAACACTACAATGGGGAAAAGGGGGGGGGGGGAGTGGGGAGAGAAAGAAAGACACCTTGCTGTGTCCGGAAATAGAACATCATATGCTACGTTGCTAGTGACACTGAGCTTTGATCTCGAATACTTTATGTATGTACACTAGCATGTGTGCACTTACATATATGCTCAACAGCATGGCCGAATGGATAAGAATGCGTGTTCTTCAACATCAGGTATGCTGATGCCGAGGTAAGCGGTTCAACCCCTACACCGGACAGTTGGACTAAAATGTTGACCTGTCGTCCTTGACTTGGGGACGTTAATTACAAGTACCTCTGAAGTCGGAGTGGGTTCGCCTGATGGCGAGGGACGCTGTTAATAGGAAAGCTAACCCACACGGAAAATTCAGTTCATCACTGCTATAAATAGTATGTATGCACGACTATGCTTGAGGTCAAAGCGAGCGAGCGCAAAAAAAAAAAAAAATATGCACAAACTTGCTTGCCTTCAATCATCTCTCTCTCTCTCTCTCTCTCTCTCTCTCTCTCTCTCTCTCTCTCTCTCTCTCTCTCTCTCTCTCTCTCTCTCTCTCTCTCTCTCTCTCTCGCACATACACACGAATCAAAACATAGACCCGCCTATATCATCATCATCATCATCATCATCATCATCATCCAGCCGGCGCTATGGCTTGGGCGCAGTGAGCGCGTTTTACATTTACCCGACATATCGAGTCGAGGTTTCTAAATCAGCCGCAGACGATTTGGAAGCCGACCGCCCTGCGTTTATCTCGATGCCATGATCGTCGGTTGATCAGAAATCAGTGGCAAACTACTAAATGTAAAAATTGCTTAGTTGCTAGGGTTTATTGCTGCGTCCTGTAAAGGACATGCAACTAGCTGGTCATGCCACACAACCGATTATTGGCTTTGTCGTGTCCTCCTTTAAAGTGTCGTCCCTGGAGTGAAGAGAGTCAACACTCACATTATAATATTTTTTTTTCCTTATCAATATCCTGGAGAATCCACCAGCTTCCGTCCAACACACTCCATCAGCCTATGGACACCTTTTCCTATCACTCTCTCACTGTCGTACTATGCCCCCTCTCATACTTCCCCAACGCAACATACTCAACAACTCTTGCTTCTAAAAATTAATAAAGATTAATTTATTAAAAGAAATGTGTAACGTATATGAGATGTGTATGCGAAGAAAATGCGTGATGTGTTCTATACTGTGTGTATGATCGGACTTTCAGATAATAGCATAGTTTCTTCATTGCAAGGGCACACCACAGCACATTAAATCATAACCAGTGCACCTCACCCGGTGTTGAAGCCCTCTTGCCGGATACTGACTGTCATCTGTAGCCACCTGGTAATCCATCTTCATGATCATCCGAAATAGATACTGTTTGTAAGTACAGATTGATCACGGACTGATTGTCAACTAACTTTGTAAGTTCCTATCGGTCCTACAGAATGCACAAATCCTTTGTAGTGTATTTATGTTTTACTGTTAATGTTTCTACACTTGATCCTAACTAGTGTTCATATAGGTTCAAGTATATGTCCTATGTAATATTTCACTGGAATCTAGCACACTATGTGACTTATCCGTTAATGTTCTCGTTCCTTAAACAATGGTTGTCTGATGTGTGATATATCAACAATCATCACCCATCCTATGTGAACCATACCACGCAGGAGTCGTTATATTGGCTGGCTCTTCTGGGCCATGCCATGGTGAACCCTTCTGAGTATGAGTCCAGCGTCAACATATACCATCTTTCTTCTCGGACGTTATTCCTTTTCCGTAAGAATCATTTAGAGTCCAACTGGTGGTCATCCAATTGGAGTGCACTTCTTCAAAACCAGTGTTGAGTTTCCTAGTAACTGGTGGGGAACCTGTGGGAAAACCAACACATCATGTGAGAGCACTAGTCACTGATCCTACCGGCTGGGTGTAAGCTTATTACCCTGCTCTGTTATTTTACAGCTAACTACTCTTTCAGAGAGCCTTATAGCTTCTCACTTAAGTCCGAATCAGGCTATGATAAGAAAAGACCAATAAACAGAGTGCAACCTCAGTATTCTATTCACCTTATCAGAGCCAATATCACTATTCTACTCTAACTAGTTTTCCACTAACAGTGCTTATCATCACACTATAGGTTTAACAAGGCTACAGTCTATATTAATTAGAACTAATAGACTATATTGACTACCTTATGCAAAACCGCCTCATTCCCGGGATGGCTACTACACTTTGCCATAACGACACATGCTAGTTAATCTAGAATTAATCTAACACTGTAGAGGTCTCCCACAAACACGTCCATCATAATCCACGGTTTTTGTCAACTCCCTTTCTCCCAATCATGGTTTATGGCAAAACCTAAAATTGGTCACGTGATATGGGTGACGTCCTGCAGGTGTTATTTATTTTCATATCAGCCATTGTCAAGAATCGATTCTCCCTTTCCTTAGTCACTGTCAAAGTTGTCATCAATTGTTTCTACTCCCCCAACAAACTAACGAGTTACTGTATGATCCCAACAACAGTTTTTCCCAACAAGCTGCCAGTCTTCTTGATGTTCCGGAAACCAAGAATTGACAGAGGTACTGTTTACCTCCGTGCTGAGTACTTCCGTTTTTCCCTCTGATATGTTATTGACTTGTCAAAGCGATGTATGATTCAGCGCACTCACTTCCGAGTGTTGCCAATCCGTCAACCAGATGTACAAGTACAGCTGTTATTTATGCCCGTCCTGTTTGGGACCACGTGCAGCCACAACTATGAATGTTTTCTCTGTATTAGTTGAAACACTTGATGCTTAGCAGATAGTCCGGTTAATCAGAAAATCCTCTATAATAATCAACCGGTTAAACACACGGTTTTATTTTGTGACATAGGCCCCCTCCTAAGAGAGTAGTCCATCTCACTCTTCTCCACCGTGGTAACAACGACCACCGCATCAAACGGGCGTTGAGCTTCTGAGAAGTAGCCAAGAACATCAGGGGTTGATGATCCGACTGGACTCGAAACTTAACTCCATACAAATATGGCTGAAATTTTTGCACTGCCCATACGAGGGACAAGCACTCTCTCTCGACGGTTGAATAATTCCTCTCCGCCTGTAGAAGTTTCTTACTTGCATATGCCACAGGTTTCAAAACCGAATTATCGTCTTTTCCTTCCTGTAACAAAGCGGTTCCAATTCCAATCGCACTCGCATCCGTTCTCAACACAAATGGTTTTGAAAGGTCAGGGAGCTGTAATACAGGTTTGCTGACCAAGGCCTCCTTTAACTGACTATAGGCATTCTCACATTCTGGTGTCCAAATGATTTGGTCCGGGAATCCCTTTTTCAAGGTTTCCGTCAACGGAGCTCCCAGTTCCGTGAAATGTGGGATAAATTTGTGGTAGAACCCACACAACGAGAGAAAAGATCGCACATCCTTCTTCGTTTTTGGCCTTGGTGCATTTCTGATTTTCTCCAGGTTCTTCTCTTCTGGAACAATGTGTCCTGGAGTGATGGTGTGACCTAGAAATTCCAGAGTCTGGTAACCAATCATGCACTTGGTTGGACGAGCAGTAAGCCCTGCTTCCTTGAGTCTATTAAACACTCTCTCCAAGGATTGTAAGTGGTCATCCAAGCTGTCACTGGAAATCAGAATATCATCCATGAATGAGATGATGGACGGATCCTGTAACGGATCTAGTAAAGTCCTCATCATGCGTGTAAACACACTAGGTGCATTGCTGAGTCCAAAGGGCATGACCTTGAATTCGTAGTGTCCACTGGGTGTACTGAAAGCTAACAGTGGTCGACTCCGGTTTGACTGGTATCTGATAGTACCCCCGACTCAGATCCACCTTTGAAAAGTACCGAGCCTTATGGAGCCTAGCGAATAACTGAGTTGGATTCGGCAAAGGTTCCACCTGAAATTGTGTGTGACTGTTCAGAATTCGGTAGTCTATATACAACCGGTGTTCTCCACTTGGTTTGCGTAACAAAACTACCCCCGCATTGTATGGGGATGTGGATGGTGCAATCACTTCATCCTCCATCAGTTTTTGTATTTCCTCCTCCAGGGCCTTTTCTTTAGAGAATGGCACTGGGTAAACCTTTTGGCGAACAGGCTCCTGTGTGGTCAAAGTCATCTCGAACTCAACCAACCTCGTTCGTCCTGGTTTATCAGTCAGTATCTCCTTATGAGACTTGAGAACCTGGGTTATCCTTTCCCTCTCCTGGGAGGTCAGATCAGGGTTCACTTGCACATCCCTATAGGTTTCCTGGTGTACCAAGGGATATTCCCTGCCCTCGCTGGTTCCCACTTCTGTCTCCACTGCAACTGCCATTGCCATGAGGTGAGCTGCCTTGTCTCCGGGTCTCTCTTCGTATTTCCGCAAGAGATTGATATGGAAAATCTTCGACTTTCCCCGGATCCGGATCTGATAGTTGGTTCTGGATATCACCTTTTCCACGGGAAATGGTCCTTGCCAACCTATCTCCAGTTGGGAGTAGCAACAAGACTTTATCTCCCACCTCTAGAGATCTTTCTTTAGACCTACGGTTGTAGTAAGCCGCATGTCTTTTCCTGGCCTTTTTCAAGTTTTGATTTGCCAGAGTCCATCCCTTGTGGAGTTTTTCTTTCAGTTCCTCCACGTATTTGTAGGATGAGATCACTTCTTCTGACGTCCCCTCTTCAGTCCAACTCCTCAACATGGCTTCCAACGGTCCTTTGATTGGACGACCAAACAGCAACGTAGCGGGTGGTAGTCCTGTTGAGCCATGAGGAACTTCCCGATAGGCAAAGAGTGCTGCTGGGATATATTCATCCCACCTATCAGGTTTTTCCTGCGCTAGTTTCCTGAGCATTGTCATCAACGTGCCGTTGAAACGCTCTACTTGTCCATTGGCTTGAGGGTGGTAAGGGCTGGTATGTATGTGGTTAGAGTGAAACACCCTAAATACCTCCTCCATGAGTTTTCCACAAAACTGAGATCCATTGTCCGTCAGAATTTGATCCGGAAAGCCTAATCTGGTAAAGGCCTCCATCAGTGCGTCCGCCACTCTTTTCGAGTCAATCGTGGTCAACGGTATAGCCTCACCCCACATTGTACAGCAATCCACCATTGTGAGTATATACATGTTCCTCTTCCTAGTCCTGGGAAGTGGACCCACGATATTGATGGCTACCCTCTCGAAAGGAGAGTTCATGATGGGCATCTCACCCAACACCACCGGTGCTGTCCAGTGTTTTGGTGCCACCCTCTGGCACTCAGGGCATGACTTCACATACCGACGCACATCATCTGTCATTCCCGGCCAATAGTAATGGCAGGAAATCCGCTGCATGGTGGCGGCAATACCCATCCATGTGTCCACTAAAGGAGATGGTATGCCCCATATGAAGAATCTGGGACCGGTGAGCTTTCGGGACGACCAACTGACCGTATAGGTTGTCTCCCCTTCCTGCTCTCCTGTAGAGTATCCTATTCTTCATGTAGTACTGCCCCCGTCCTGGTGGATCAGCACTTTTCTGCAGCTTTTTGTAGCAAGGACGTAAAGTATCATCCTCACTCTGGGCAGTTCGTATCTCCCCCGGCATTTGGGTTAGTCACAATTGCGTCTGCCTCTTCCGTTTTCGTCTGAGAGCGAGTCTGCATTGCTCCCATATGGATTGGCTCCCTGGACATTCCCAGAAAGACATACCGGCAACCTAGGATGACTGGAAAAATGGGATCGGTCAATACAGCGGCCTTGATGGTGCCGGTGACGTACCTTGACCGAATCTCCACATTAGCAATAGGCAACTACATGACTACAGCACTCTTCTGTGCAGGCTGTATATCCAATGTCTCACCTGTGAATTGTTCTGGATGTACCAGATCCATAGAAATCACGGCCTCCCCGTCCAGTCCTGTGTCGTATAAACACCCCACTTGACGACCGTTAACCTCTACCAATTCCACTACAGGTGGTTTTTCCTGGTCTGGAGTCTCTTCCTCGGCCTCGACCTGTTCGGTGGGCTCCACCTTAGGTTTCCCGGGGCACACGACGAATTGAGTGTCTCCTGACTTTCCCCTGCAGTCAATAGCATTGTGCGTATTCGACTTGCATTGGTTGCACCAGTTCCCTGTCCTAGATTTTCTAGGGCCGGACTTGAGTGAGCTCTCCTGGTGGCGAGCTTCCTTGTTGACCTTGGCATTTTCTGTGACAACCTCCTTGGAAGTCACTTGACATGCTGCGAAGTGAGGGTTCTTAGCCTTTGATTTGCAGTCCCTCGTATTGTGAGAGGGTGACTTACAAATTGAACACCACTTCTCCGACCACGGTCGTTTAGGTGTAGAGCTTGAAGTGCTCTTGCTTCCCTCCTTCTTCTTCTCTGAACTATCCTCTGATTTTTGCACATAAGGTTCCCACTTTTTTGTTCCTGAGTTTTTGGCTTTCTTCTTATCATGTTTCTCTTGACTTTTGGTGTTGGTGGAAAGGTTTTCCCCTGCCTCCCCATGTACCTCGACGAACCGTTCTGCTAATTTAGTCACGAGGTCAATACGTTCCGCTCCTTGTTCTCCCAGGAACGTCCTGAGAGGTTTAGACATTTGCTTCTTCAGCTGGTCGACCACCATGAGCTCTTCCAGACTCTCATAGTCATGTGCGAACCCAGCCAAATCCATCCAATTATGGAGATAAGATTTTAGACGCAAACTGTAGGCGGCAAACAATTCTCCCGGTTCTCGTTTCGCTGCTCGAAATTTTTTCCGGTAGGTATGCGACGTAACCTCAAATCGTTTCAGCAGAGCCGTCTTAACTCGTCATAATTGTTCTCATGTCCTGGTGGCAGGCGAGAATAAACCTCGTATCCGGTCCCGCATAAACCCTGGGATAGCTTAAGATTCCATTTGTTACGCTCCAGACCCATAGCAACTGACATAGCCTCGAAGCGTTGAAGGTACTGGTCAATCTTCTCTTTGTCCTCGTAGACCGCCAAAGGAAACTTCATGGCATGGTACCCATGTCCACCTACTGGTGTTGAGCCTGGGATGGAGGAACTTCCAACTGCTCCCTCAGTTTCTCCATTAGATTGACTCTTCAACTCGAGTTCCCTCATCCGGTACTCGTGCTCCCTTTTCTGAGCTTCTTGTTCAGCTTCCAGTTTCCTAGCTGTTTGCTCAGCTTCAAATTTCTTAGCTGCTTGCTCAGCTTCCAATTCCATCCTTCTCAATTCCAACTCGGCCTTTCGATCTTCCCTTTCTGCTTGACGATACTCTCTCTCTCCACTTCCTGTATGTAATCCGTTAGAGCAGACCCCGCCAATCCCATGTCCTCCCCCTTTGCCTTTAATTATGCTGTGCTAAGTTTAGGGGTGGCCATTATACAGAGAGGTAAGCTAGCAGGTCGAGTACAATATAACTACAAATTACTATACAGATATATGAACAAGTAATATAAATCTAGATATTACCACACACAGCACATTCACTCAGTGACAAGAGTAGAATCAGGACCACAGACCTATGCAGACGTGTGAAGTGTGAACAGGTAAGATATTTGTCCTAACCCCTATCCACATTCACTCTAACTGGATTCTCCAAAATGATATCTCCCTCTTATAACTAAGGATCCCGTGTCAAAAGACCCCGTTGTCAGAAGATCCCACTGTCAAAGGTTCCTGCTTGCAGGAGATCTCGCTGTCCAAGGATTCCGTTTACGGGAGATCCCGCTGTCCAAAGATTCCGTTTACGAGAGATCCCGCTGTCCAAGGATTCCGTTTACGAGAGATCCCGCTGTCCAAGGATTCCGTTTACGAGAGATCCCGCTGTCCAAAGATCCCGGACGAGCCCCCAATAATGTCGTGTCCTCCTTTAAAGTGTCGTCCCTGGAGTGAAGAGAGTCAACACTCACATTATAATATTTTTTTTTCCTTATCAATATCCTGGAGAATCCACCAGCTTCCGTCCAACACACTCCATCAGCCTATGGACACCTTTTCCTATCACTCTCTCACTGTCGTACTATGCCCCCTCTCATACTTCCCCAACGCAACATACTCAACAACTCTTGCTTCTAAAAATTAATAAAGATTAATTTATTAAAAGAAAAGTGTAACGTATATGAGATGTGTATGCGAAGAAAATGCGTGATGTGTTCTATACTGTGTGTATGATCGGACTTTCAGATAATAGCATAGTTTCTTCATTGCAAGGGCACACCACAGCACATTAAATCATAACCAGTGCACCTCACCCGGTGTTGAAGCCCTCTTGCCGGATACTGACTGTCATCTGTAGCCACCTGGTAATCCATCTTCATGATCATCCGAAATAGATACTGTTTGTAAGTACAGATTGATCACGGACTGATTGTCAACTAACTTTGTAAGTTCCTATCGGTCCTACAGAATGCACAAATCCTTTGTAGTGTATTTAGGTTTTACTGTTAATGTTTCTACGCTTGATCCTAACTAGTGTTCATATAGGTTCAAGTATATGTCCTATGTAATATTTCACTGGAATCTAGCACACTATGTGACTTATCCGTTAATGTTCTCGTTCCTTAAACAATGGTTGTCTGATGTGTGATATATCAACAATCATCACCCATCCTATGTGAACCATACCACGCAGGAGTCGTTATATTGGCTGGCTCTTCTGGGCCATGCCATGGTGAACCCTTCTGAGTATGAGTCCAGCGTCAACATATACCATCTTTCTTCTCGGACGTTATTCCTTTTCCGTAAGAATCATTTAGAGTCCAACTGGTGGTCATCCAATTGGAGTGCACTTCTTCAAAACCAGTGTTGAGTTTCCTAGTAACTGGTGGGGAACCTGTGGGAAAACCAACACATCATGTGAGAGCACTAGTCACTGATCCTACCGGCTGGGTGTAAGCTTATTACCCTGCACTGTTATTTTACAGCTAACTACTCTTTCAGAGAGCCTTATAGCTTCTCACCTAAGTCCGAATCAGGCTATGATAAGAAAAGACCAATAAACAGAGTGCAACCTCAGTATTCTATTCACCTTATCAGAGCCAATATCACTATTCTACTCTAACTAGTTTTCCACTAACAGTGCTAATCATCACACTATAGGTTTAACAAGGCTACAGTCTATATTAATTAGAACTAATAGACTATATTGACTACCTTATGCAAAACCGCCTCATTCCCGGGATGGCTACTACACTTTGCCATAACGACACATGCTAGTTAATCTAGAATTAATCTAACACTGTAGAGCTCTCCCACAAACACGTCCATCATAATCCACGGTTTTTGTCAACTCCCTTTCTCCCAATCATGGTTTATGGCAAAACCTAAAATTGGTCACGTGATATGGGTGACGTCCTGCAGGTGTTATTTATTTTCATATCAGCCATTGTCAAGAATCGATTCTCCCTTTCCTTAGTCACTGTCAAAGTTGTCATCAATTGTTTCTACTCCCCCAACAAACTAACGAGTTACTGTATGATCCCAACAACAGTTTTTCCCAAAAAGCTGCCAGTCTTCTTGATGTTCCGGAAACCAAGAATTGACAGAGGTACTGTTTACCTCCGTGCTGAGTACTTCCGTTTTTCCCTCTGATATGTTATTGACTAGTCAAAGCGATGTATGATTCAGCGCACTCACTTCCGAGTGTTGCCAATCCGTCAACCAGATGTACAAGTACAGCTGTTATTTATGCCCGTCCTGTTTGGGACCACGTGCAGCCACAACTATGAATGTTTTCTCTGTATTAGTTGAAACACTTGATGCTTAGCAGATAGTCCGGTTAATCAGAAAATCCTCTATAATAATCAACCGGTTAAACACACGGTTTTATTTTGTGACAGGCTTGAACAATTGCTTAAACTACAATGGCAATTGAATTGGCTGCCCCTATAAGAATCGAATTGGCAAAATTGATTGGAACAGCGCTAGGGAAAAGCAATGGGATAAATATTTGAATGTGAGGTTGCGAACCACGACCACCTACGCTTATCCTCATGGCACATAATGATGATGATGATGATAAGAATCTGCTCACCAAACATCAAACACTTCAATTACTTTAAGAAAAGTAGCATACTGCCAGTAAGAGAAAAGAACAATGGCTTGTGTAAGCAATGGTTTCGCAGTGTATAGTGGTTTGTTTTGGTTTAGAGTAATTTAGGTCAGCCTGGATGAGAAGTGCCGTGGAAATCCGCAGTCCTCAAATGAAAATATACAGTAGTCGTTGAATGGAGAAGATGATAGGAGTTTTACTTGAAACGCTGCATACAAGATTAATGATAGATACGAATGTTTTTGTGTCGACTATCATTTGCCTGTTTATGTGTGAGGATGTAGCAATCTTGGAGCCCTGGTAATTGTGTGGTTTGCATCAAACCCGCTTTTTACGCTAGGTTCAAGTTAGCAATCATGTCTGCTTGTTTTAAACAGACATGCCAGGCAATTGCGAGGTAAGGCGTGTGTAAACAAACGGAAGGAACTGGGAGATATTGTGAAATTAAGAAAGACAGCCCAAATAAAGACAGATGGAAGACAAGACATTTAGTCAGGCGTACAATGAACAGGTAGACGAATAATTAGGTTAATATAAATGAAGATAAACAGACACAAGCACACACATATATAGAACGATCAAGTATCTTGCCCACTGGCGCGGGCGACCATGCTTCTTCACATCTTGCGATCTCCAACGGCATGTATCAGTTGGTGCATTGACTCCCTTCCGTGGCATGACACAAGACTCGAGCATTTTCTCTGGCTGTGTTCCCCTACCTCTCTTTCCACAAATTCATGCCGTCACAACATGTTCCAGTTTTTTTTTTCTTCTCGAAGTTTGGCCAAACAATGAATTCTAAAGCGAGCACACACAAACAATGACCAAGAACTACAAGATTAGAGAAATTAGACGCAGACTGTCAAAACGTTTCGGACATGTTATGAGAAGAAATAAATTGGAGAACTTGGTGGATTTGGCAAGATCGAGGGGAAGAGAACAAGAGGAAGACAGAGAAGTAAATACATGGATGGCTTGGCCACGTGACATGGCCGAGACAGGAACACTGAGCTGATCCACGATTCTGGTGATCGAGTGACATGGCGAATCATGACCGCCCACGCTTACCAGCATGGCACATGGTATATATACATATACACACACACACACACTCATATATATATATATATATATATATATATATATATATATATATATATATATATATATATATATATATATATGCAGGAGAAGGAAGGTTGATTAGATGTGAATTCTCTGAAAGATTGCGTTTGTAGTCTAAGTCCGAGGCATTGGCGTACAGGTCGCCCGGACTCTGAAAGGGTTTACATCTATCGGGCTGAGGTTGATGTGCATTTTGTTCTCCCGACCCGGTACCAAACTACCATCTCCTTTCCCCCTCTAAGCCCAGAAATCACTGGGATGTGCAAGACCATTGCTGGAACTTCACTTCTATGGAGATGCAGATAATTATGTAACCAGGCCGTAATTCAGCATAGCACACAGCGTCTGACCCGTCACGGATCATTTACACATTTTTGTGGAACCACAACTGTAATATTTATTTCTAGATGAGCTGGGACAGGTGCGCGACTTCATTGGCACGAGGATGATACAATTAGCGGAATTTGTTTGTTAGTTAGTCTTATACCGTCGACCAACCTAGTATTTCCCTGATAATCTGCTATAACACGGATGGGTTTGCGTGTTGGTGTAATGGTTGACACGTTACACGGACAATGACATTAAAGCCCTCGAACGAAAGTTCCATGTCAGCTTTCAACGTTCACTTTAGGAGTGAAAAATTGACCACTGATGTCTCCGTGCACCCGGGCATTCAATATGGGATGGTCCTAACATTTCACATACTCACGGTAGGTTTTTGCTGCGGGACTTGAAGAAGAAAAAGAAGAAGAAAATGATGATGTAATCTTAATGAAGACGAAGAAGAAAATGATGATGTAAACTTAATGATGATCATGATGAAGAAGAATGGTACACGTGTGATATTCTTTGTATAGAGTTAATCGTCTTTGTTTGCCACCACTAATTGTCTTTTTCTGATACAGTTTACGTTAGCCAATAATAAAGAAGCGATCTTTTTTTTCATTTAGTAGTGATTGTAAGAGGCGTGCCAAAAACAATAAAGAAATAAATGATCCGAAAGTATCCTTTTGAAACCTTACACAATTAATATAACTATAAATGTAATATGTGAAACCCTTATCATTTCACTCTCCTACGGTATCATCCGCTACATACCCTTGCTAAAGATTTTTCCAGTGTTGGGAGTCCGTTATGTCCTTGACTTCTGACCTTGACCCTTCCACCCTCTCCCGGCTCTAGCTTTATCGATTGCTTCTGAAGCCGAATTTTTTTGTTTTGTTTTCTGAGTAGCTGTTTTTTGAAGCCCGGAACAAGCAGAATTTAGGGGACTTGGTCAAGAATAGCCGCGTATCGTGCGGGTAGCTGCCTTCAGACCAGGCCGTTGACATTGATTGACAATATGAATGTGTCCTAATTAATCTCCTGAAAGCACGACAGGGTATTAAACAGCGTTTAACCTAGAACTTCCGCGATCGTCACCATTGCTGTTTTTAATGGGCAAATGTACTGCTGGTAAAACATCTAGGACAGAAGAGCGTTTTCCGTCCACGGCAGTTATTACTTTAATTCTTTATGTGTTAAATAATTGTCTTTAAAAAAAAAAAAAAAATGTTCGGATCTGAGGAAGTTTAAAACAATACGATTATGGGACAGAACGGGTTAAAGTAACGTTTTTGTTAACTGTTTAGAAGAGAAGGCAGTATAAGATGTTGGTTATGAAACCCCTGTTAGATTGAGTTTTGCCGTTCAATTTGTCTAATCCATGGAGTTGGCTGTGATATAACGGCGAGAGTTTGGCGTAGAGCCTTTCTCCTGATTCGCAACCAACGTGCAGTCCCCATGTTATAGAGCTCTCCTCCTCCCTTCAGCGCCGAGACAACAGATGGCACTTCACATCTACGGAGAGGCATATTTATCATCATGATGTGCCATGTCGATAAGCCTGGGCGGTCATGTTTCGCCATCTTACACGATCACCAGAATCGTGGATCAGCTCCGTGTTCTTGTCTCGACCATGCCACGTGATCAAGCCATCCAGATATTTACTTCTCTGCCTTCCCCTTGTTATTTTTCCCTCAATCTTGCCAGTTGTCACCAATTTCTCTAATTTATTTCTTCTTATAACATGCCCAACAAATATTGATTACGTCTAATTTGTCTAATCAGTTTACTGTTTTTTTCATTTGCCTCTTGTGGGACGTGGTCGTTGGTTTCTATGTCTGTCCATAGTATTCTTTGCATTTCCCTCAGAAACCACATTTCCACTGCCATTAAATGTTTTTTTCAGCTTGTCTGCTCATCGTCAATGTTTCACATCCATTACCAAAAAAAAAAAAAAAAAATACAGGTTCTTTGTAGCACTCCTTTTACCGTTGCAAATAAAGTCTATTTATTAGTCAGTATGTTTACCACCTTGCATAAGGCTACCTTTAACATAGCGATTCTAATCTCTTCAAGGCACCTCCCATATGATGTTATGACTGTTTGAGATAGCTGTACCGATTCACTTGTTTAAGAAGCATATTAGAATGTAGTAAACACGTGGTTAGTTGTTGTAAACATACTATGTGTGTGTTTATCTAGTTGTACGTACTGGATATCAAACAAGTCAAGATTTTTAATAAAGACATTTCATAAACGCCCTTCATTGGAAAAACCTTTTACCAGACCAAACTGGCCAAGAAGGATACACTATTCTTCTTTCGAACCCTATTCTCCATTGGGACATAGCCCTCAGCCAACTCATTCAAAGGCATCCTATTCTTGGCTACCCCACGCAGCTCTCTGTCCATAGTGATCAGTGAGTATCATTATCATCAAACTCGTGTTAGGTCCACAGCTGTCGCGATCTCCTCCATGCCATTTCCGCCAGCGTATATGGACTGATCGTACCAGTTCTGTGTTGGTTAATCAAATGTCTTGTGCTCTTGACAAAATGTTCTTGTCTGGCTGTTCCCCGCTTCACTTCCATCTCCCTCACTGTTAACAAGAAAGCAGATTCCTAGATTGTCTTAACGTTATCTGTTCGTCCAGCATCTCTTATGGCGCTGATGATGCCTGGCCCATCCGTTGCTCTTCCCATCCATTGCTCTTCCCATCTCGATCATCGCCATGTTCGCCAACCGATCATCGCCATGTTCGCCAACCGATCATCGCCATGTTCGCCAACCAATCGCCATGTTCGCCAACCGATCATTGCCATGTTCGCCAACTGATCATCGCCATGTTCGCCAACTGATCGGCTCGCTCGTTTCCTTTCACGCCTGAGTGTCCTGGTACATAGGTGCAAGTTAGTTTGACTAATAATGATGTGCTCAGTGTGCCCATCTTCTGCTCATATTAATTATTTATGTTTCTTACACTCTTCTCCGTGTGTTCTATGTCTTCCTCTGTTTAAGCAGGCCGCTACGCTGGTTTTCATACAATGGTATGACTGTTAATCGTCCAGAAAGCGGTGGGGAAATACTGAACGAAAACTGAAACTTGCCTAGTAAGTCACAAACATACAAAAATACGGGGGTTGGTTGCAACGTCTTGTAAAAGACATGCAACTAACTAACTGTTTCTGTTGACCTGTGGATTCCGTACAGAAACCTTTCTTGTTATACTACTCTCGGGTCCTCTCAGTGTATGTCATGTACAGCGTCAACATCACAGAAGGGTACTTTGGGCGTATGAAAATACTTAACACAGCTGAAATCAGAGAGAGAGAGAGAGAGAGAGAGAGAGAGAGAGAGAGAGAGAGAGAGAGAGAGAGAGAGAGAGAGAGAGAGAGAGAACGAACGAACTTTATTTTAAAAGGGTAACAAATTGGGCACGCAGGCCCGTCTTACATTCGGCCCTTTCGATCACTCATCTTTCATCAAATGTGCATGTTACATTTACATAGGGGGGAAAAAAACCATTGTCAAATTGATTTTGTAAGCATAAACAATGCATATTACACATGGTACATTCACATGGAAAAAAACACATTGTCAAATGAAAGTTGTAAACATAAACAGTGCATATTGCAATGTTGTGAGACACATCACCCATCCACCCTCAGAACCCGCAGCCACCCACACATCCCTCAGCCACCCACACATCCCCCACCCACCAGAGAGAGGGAGAGAGAGAGGGAGAGAGAGAGAGGGAGAGGGGGGGGGGTTAATCGTTCGCGGGGAAGACAACAAATTAAATGCCTGGATATCAATACCTCAGTTTGCCACACGCCACCTGAATTGGCTCAGATATCGCCCCAGATTTACCAGACTGCACTAAGAGTGACCGTGTGTTTGAGAGGTCACTTCTGGTAATCGAGATCCGCGGTATAGTAGCGCCTTCCAGTCCGGTGATTATGGGATTGCTTTGTGCAATGCTCTCATCGGTTGGCTTGCCGTTCTGTGTTTAGAGACCGGGCCAAATGGAGAAAACCCGGTGCAATGAAGTCGACCCTCTTACCGTTGCCTCTAACCTTTCTCTGTTCACAGGTGATCAATAGCTATAAAACTCCGTCATCGTCGATTTCTCAGTATCTAATAACATTCGGGCATAGCATGAACACAGAAACTGCGGTTTCGTGTACGGTATTCGACGAACAATTAAACAATTGCTCTAATATAGTGAGGCGTTAGCAATCAGGTGGTTCCGCGCGGTTTTATGCAAATAGAAAGAGTTCATTGTAAATTTGAAATTACCGTGGGGATAACAGATGTTCCACATTCTAGCCATACCTGAGACAATGTTCTAATTTAAAAACGGACAGTGTTTTCTAATTGTTTCAGCTTATATGTTATTCATTTATTCACTTAGATTAAATATAACTAAAGTATGTTAGTTAGTTAGTTAGTTAGTCGCGGTTCCAACTTCACGGCAACGGGTCGTCCCCATATTGCTCCGTTCCTGTGCCAGTGAATATCACACAAAATGCTCCTCACTGCCCTATGTGAACAATGGAATAGACAGAAGTGTCGGCAAGCCAACAGTCCACACAGGTACACTGTGCATAAAGCCGCCGCCAGAATGCAAACACAAAAGTCTTCCACAAAAAATACAGTTCATCGTTGATGGAAACGGCAGTCACCAGAAAGACTTCATTGACCCGGGTTTTATCCCACATGGCTTGGTCTCTTTCCGCAGGGCGACCCACCGAAAGCGCCGCACAAAGCACGAACTCCGTAGCTACAGCGCTGACTCCCAGGAGTCTCCCGAAAAAAGCACTCGTGAACCGAAAAGGCAAACTAGTCAATCCAGCAACATCCGGCCGCCATCGTTCCGAACACGCAGTTCACGCTAAAAACAACCGCGGACCGATGCAAAAGCATTCCACACGAAATTCACAGCTCACAGTGTCGCGCCACGCACTCACTCAGTAGCAGGGCGACGGAACCATAGCCTCCTTAGTCGCCTCTTACGACGTGCATGGTAGGCAACAGTGTTACTATTCTTTGCTCCCCCGTATGGGCCCTACATCGCGCAGAGCGGCAAAGGAGAACTGCAGGCAGAGCGACAGAAGGGCAACGGAAGATGCGAAGGTACAATCTCTATGTAAGCAGGTTAGTGTTGAGTATCAATGAGTTCCTGTAAATAGAACTAGGTCCCGCTTGGCAACAACAAGCACCTAGGTACGGATAGAATTGATAGAAAATCTCAAACTGACTGTGAGAACTAAAGTATGTACGTGACGAGATGCAGCGAAGTATGCTAGTGAATCAATCGTGCAACATATTGTTTGTGGGGTCTGTGTTTAAGTATCAAGTAAACATAAACAATGCTTATATCAAAGAAAAAGACGGCGCCAACATTTGAGATAACACTACAAAAGAGAGTAACACCAGATGGTTGATGCACGACACAGATTAAGAGCAGAATAATTGAACCACAAGCTGCATTTCCGAAAATGACAAGTATCTTATGCAGTAAGTCACTATAATTGAATGTCAGAAAGAAAATACTGAAATGTTATGTAGAACATGTTTTGCTGTATGGCAGTGAATCATGTAACGAAATTAGGAAGAGTTTAGAAGCAGTGGAGATGTGATCCCTGCGACGAATGTTGCGAATACCTTGGACTGCCGGAGTAACTAGCAACGCTTGCCTGGAAGAGTCAAATTTGATTAGAACGTTATATGCAACTTTAAAAAAGAGGCAAATAGCATTTTTTTTCCTTTTCATCTTTTGATCATGTGACGAGAAGAGGGGTATTGGCGAACGTCATTGCAACTGAATATATCAGTGAGAAAAGAGGCAAAGGAAGACAAGAGAAATATGCTGGGTTGACTAAGACTGGCGTGCAGAAATAGCAGCAAAGTTGATCCACAACAGCAAGGATTTCAGATCTAGGAAAAACATAAACGCCTACGCCAGTTGGCGGGGCTCATGATAATGCTGATGATCTTGTCAAAAGAACGTTGGTGTTCTCAGAAAGTGTACTTGTATTTCTTTGCTGGAGTTGTGCCAAATGCACTTACTGTTGTTTTGTTTACCTACTGCAATTCTAGGGCCAGTTTCTGTTCGGAATTCTTGTTTTATTTTTAATAGACTATAGTTCTTAATTATGGAGCCACGGTATTCAACGTAATGTGGTAATTAGTATGTGTTAGAGCAAACAGATGCGTTCCCCCACATCTTCTTTGATTAACTTTACTCGTGCTGACATAGAGATTCAAATCTGTCCTCTTTAGACAACGCCTGCACCTTGCCGAAGTCTTAGAAGATTACCTCTGCGATTTGACCTTGACAGTTCATTGGCTGTGTTTATTTGGATCTGTCACTGCATTCCAACTGCTGCTATATTTATGCTGCTCTCGTTTCTTTAACCTTCCTGTCTTTTCTCTTCTTACCTCGTGTACTTCTCTGACTTAAATTCCTTTCGCTCCGAGCTTTTGGTATGCACGTGTGTTAGGTACCTGGTATGTATCCGTGAACGATGAGTCACGCGTTTTTATCGAGGTAAATCCAACCTGCGTTCTGTACGCGAACTACGGAGGATACCGTAAACCATTTGTTTGTTTGGCCTCCCACGGAATAGCTTGGTATTCTGCCACCAAACCGCCCTACCCACATAAACCAATGTATTTTAGCACAATGCACCATCGTAAACATCATCAGCATCGTCATCACCATCAAGTGCCTTACCATCTGGCTTAGGCGATCATACTTCTCCATATTCCACGATCTTCAACAGACTTTACCAATCCATAAGCAAATTTTCCATGCCAGGCTGTAAAGCTGTAAAGGATTTTCTTTCGCTGTCGATCCGTCACACTTTTTCCACCATTGATATTTCCAGTTGTTACAATATTGTCCATGTTGAGGGTTAGCTTTTCCTATTTTCAGTTCCCCTCGACTTCTGAGCGATGACTGCCTCTGTCTGATGTTTCTGAAAAGTTACCTTCGTATCTTAACCTTTTTCAAAACATGTACATTACACATTTTGGTTGTTGAGATATTGTCAACATTCTTATATAAAATCATTTTTGTGCCTTGAATGGATTTTGTTTCTGTTTGCTAATTATCCAACGGGAACAGATGTAAACCGTAAATTGATTAAATTAATTATATGTAGACCAAGATGTGTGTCTTGCAGCAGAAATTTGTTTGTAACCTAAGTAACAACTGGCAAACGTGATGGTAAAAGAGCAAGAGAGATAGCAGCCTGGGTGACTTGGCCAAATGGTATAATTAGGAAAACAACACGGACCTGATTTGAGACTGGTGATCATGTGAGATAGAAAACCATGATTGGCCACGCTTATCGGCATGCCACATGTTGATGATAATGACGACGATAATAGTAATGAATAATTGTGAATTACTGATCACCTCGCGTTACAATTGGTTCAAAATAACTCTCCTACTGTATAGAAAAATAACATAATAGATATTGATTAGCTCTCATAAGGGAAATAATTACGTGTCAGAAGGTACACTATAATAGTGCATAATTCACCAGCGCAGATCAGTGCAGACTGAGTTCAAATGCCTCGTGTACACTAGGGCTCACTGCAGAGGTCCAGATGGTTTGAGCACTGGCCTGTCACAACACTGGTCAATAATTATATCCATATTCTAGTTTAGTTTTAGTTTAGTTCAGTCGACGGATCAACATCACGGCACACGGATGTAACCCATAAGTGCTCCATTCTACTCCTAACTCAAGCCTGAGTCCGAAGAATCTCAGCTCAATGCACGAACTCCGTAGCACCGGCGAGGATCCTGAAATACTTTGGGTAAATTAACTCGAAATTTTTGCCCGGCCAACACCGTTATGTTACTCTTTTTCGATTTCCAACTGCTAAGGGATTTTTTACGTGCACAACAATACACACGGGCGTCAGATCTCACTACCCGGAGACCAGGGAAAATTTTAGTTACTGGAAGTCCATGTGAAAAAATCCCGGCCCTCACCGGGGTTTGAACCCGGGACCTCTAGCACTCGAGGCGGACACCATACCTCGAGACCACTCAGTCCCCTATCCCTATTCTTGATAAGTGTCTGTGATGTGATGGCACCATCACATTCTGTATGTCTCAGGGCAAGGAGAAATAGGTGGTCAGTCTTTCCTCACTTTGGTGAGCGAAGACCCCCCCCCCCACCCCAGACGCCGACCCCGCGTCCTTCCGCACTCATGCCATCGCCAATGCAGTTGGTATCAGCTTCGCTAGCCCGCCATTACTCGCACAGAAGCCAGTTTTATGCAAACAGAAAGACATGATAGTCAGTTTAAAATTACCGTGGTAGACTTATGAAATTACGATGTGAATATGTGTATATTTCAGCTTGAAGGATTTATCTAATCACTTTTATTTTTGCTGTGTGATTTCTGCAGTATGTACCTGACGAGATGCAGCGAACCATGCCAGGCAACGAATCGTGCAATCTATTGCTTGTGTTTTTGTTATTCAAATTCACTACGGGAAAGCAATCACAAACTACTGAACGTAAACTTGCCAAGAAATCTTACACAGCCAAATAATTATGGGGTTGGCTGCGTCGTCCTGTAAAGGATATGCAATTAACTTAGTGCAAAGCATCATGCCATATTGTCAATATGTTATGTAAAATCACAAACTATTGAACGTAAACTTGCCAAGAAACCTTACACAGCCAAATAAATATGGGGTTGGCTGCGTCGTCCTGTAAAGGATATGCAAGTAACTTAGTGCAAAGCATCACGCCATATTGCCAAGATGTTGTGTAAAATCACAAACTACTGAACGTAAACTTGCCAGGAAACATTACACAGCCAAATAATTATGGGGTTGGCTGCGTCGTCCTGTAAAGGATATGCAATTAACTTAGTGCAAAGCATCACGCCATATTGCCAAGATGTTGTGTAAAATAGCTTTACATTACTTACTGGTATCACTTCATATTCATGTATTACATTACCGTGGATGTATATTTACCGTTGCATTTTGTCATAACACACCACATGTTTACAACCTTAAATCAATTTACCAATCAATAATTGTAACATATTTGCAAACATGAAACTAACAGAACTGAATGTAGAGGACTGGGAACTGGAGAGAGGAGATCATCAGAAATATAAAGAATCGGAAATAGGTTGTGCTTGTAGCAAGCACCGCGAGCCTGAAGAAGAGGAAAGACGACGAAAATCAAGAAAGAAGAAGAAGATGATTAGTTTAAAACATGTGTAACAGTTGCATAACCCTTACAGGACGTTGCAGTCGACCCCAGTATATTTTTACTGTTTGTGATTTCTTGGCAAGTTTACGTTCAGTAGTTTATCATTGCTTTCTGAACGACCAGCATTCATACCATTGTATGAAAATCAATGCAAGACGGCCTGCTGCCAGATCGCGCGCAGTTGCCTTTCGTACGCAGCATGCGGAATTTCGTCAGTAATACCTTCGCCACATAGCCTGTCAGATTGAGCGCATGCAAGCCAGTGAACCTTGCATACCGCAGTGCTTTCCTTATAAGTACACCGTCAAACGCGTTTACATTGATTACCAGTCTAATTATAACATATTTACAGCAGTACACCAATTTACCCCGTATATCATTACACGAAACACCTGAACTAATTCTCGCAGCACCCGTACATCACATATTTACAGTATTCAGCCAAGAATGCCAAACTTGCAGTAGCGGTATACGCAGATAAAGGGAGAGCATCTGTTGTTGTCGAAGTGTTGACATTCAGGTTAACTGATTGCCAATTTTTCCCCCCGTTTTTTATTTTTTCGCCACTGATTTCTTATGTACTTTAATCCCTTGGAAAATTCCAGAGGCGAAGTTGTTTCTGTTGTCGATTGATTATTAACAATATTATGTTGTTGTTCTTTCGATTTTTAATTTTGATGCAGTGGAAATTAGATTTGACTACGGTATATTTTCTTCTTCTTCTTCTTCTTCTTCTTCTTCTTCTTCTTCTTCTTCTTCTTCTTCTTCTTCTTCTTCTTCTTCTTCTTCCGCGTGTCAATGGTTCCTTTTCTACATCACGCACAATACAGACAACATAAAGCGTGTCAGAGGTTCTTTTTCTACATCACATAAATACAGACATCATAAAGCTCGTCAGTCTCCTTTTTTACATCACATACAATACAGACAACATAAAGCTTGTCAAATGTGTCTTTTCTACATCACATACAATATAGATAACAGACACTGGACACGCTGTGTTATGTACCTAACGTTGACGCTATTAACATAATCACAGTGCATGAACAGTATATACAACAATAAGGAAGAGGTAAACAGCTTTTTTTGGTCATGTGATGAGAAAAGAGGTATTGGAGAACATCGTGACTACTGTAAATATCGAGGGGAAGAGAGGCAGGGGCAGACCAAGAGAAATGATGCTGGATGGATTGAGACGGTGGCATGGAAGAATATCAACAGCAGAGTTGACCCAGAATACCAAAGACCGAGATCTGTGGAGAGTCATAAACGCCTACGTCAGCCGGCGTGACACTTGATGATGATGATGATGATGATGATGATATTATTGCAAAATATGCCAAGATTCTCTGAAATATCAGTTGCTGTGGCTCCCTTGAGACTACTGAATGGCATGGCAAATAAATTCACAAATATTGATCGGCATTCATAGAAGTAAAAGAAAGACAGAAATAAGAGTACAAGACACACTAGACAATATACACATCCAAAGCTATAATGGACAGACACACTGGGGAGATTTAAACTTGTCGCCTATAAATAATGACAAGGCCTCGCCGAACAAATGTTCTCGACGCACAGCCAATTAGACACCCCTTGAAAAGATTTCTTTATTAGTCAGGTCTATCACCCACCTGAACCCACAACTGCGGGATGCGGACGGAAATCGTACCAGCTGTTTCAATAGCACTAAAAGTTTTTGAAACGTGTATTAACTAGCATAGGTCAAATAATATATATGAATAGAACCGCCGTAAAGCTGACGAAACCGGCAATCTTAAATTGTCGACTTTTTATTATTGGTGGTTCCTTTCCTGAGGGCTGCGCAGGATCCTGCAGATATTGTAAACTCCTTGAAGCCGCCCTCCCTCTTTCTCTTGTTCACTGGCCCCTCCTGCAGTTTCTGTAACTGGCACCCACGGAATAAGGAAACTAGGACAGTGGGCTGCTCTCGGATCAATAATCTCCGGTTGTTTGCAGATGGGAGGCCGACAGATTGAGGAAGACATCCGGAGCGTTTATTTATCAGAAGCGGGATTGCGGGAAAGAGGGGGATCTGGGTAACGATACAACCCGAATAAGAAAAAAATAAAATCCCCACGAACGAGGCGATACCGAGGTTTTAAAATAAATGGGGTGGGGTTAGTTAAAGATGGCTATGAAACAACACTCATTTCAAGACACAAATGTTGGAGGAGAAAGCGTAAGTTGAGCGTCGGAAATGTTCCATCCTTTGTCTCCTTGTATGTTACCTCCTCCTCCCACGGACACCCCCCCCCCCTTTTTTTTTCCTTTTTACAGGAATGCCATCCTTTATGGGGGTCATTAGAAAATAGGTCAGCTGTCCGTTGGTGCTAAATGATTGGCTGATGCACTGCCCTGCGGAATAAATACAACATCCCTGACCATGGCTTTCTGAACGGCGTGTATGAGGGTCTGGGGTGTCCTAGATCCAACCTGCACTTTGTGGTTATTGTTGGAGGCAAGTTATCTTTCATTCCGCAGTGGCTAGCACGCTCCCCTGCCCGCTCGATGGTCGTGTATTCAAATCTAGTTGCGGACATCGGTTACATGACAATATATACAGGACAGCATTTATAGAACCACATTTATGGGATAACTTTCACATGACATTTATGGAACCACATTTACGGGACAACACTTATGGAACAACATTTATAGGAGAGCATTTTCAGGACAACATTTGTAGGGCAACTGTTCTCAGACCTTCCCTGACCTCTGTGGGTGATAATTTCTGACAATCTCGACAAATTAAGACCTCCTGTAAGAACGTAATTTTTTTCTTAATACATGGCATATATGGGATGTGAGGCATATTCTAGATTATGGAAAATTGGGGGGGGGGGGGGGTGGTGGTTGTGGCCGGTTCCTTTCCTCGCCACTTTGCCTACGCGGGCAATTTCCTGGAAATCATAAAATGTTTCCAGTACCTATTTTACGAGGGTTGATCTACCTCAGGGGCATATAAAAAGAAATGGAAACTCCCAAAAGAATTTTGGTAGTCTTTGTGGCGAAGTGATCAAGCCGTTTGACTCGGGTTCCGAAGGTTGTGGGTTCGATTCCGGGCCGCATCCTTCGGTTCACGAGTGAAATTTTTCGAAGACTCCTGTGGGTCGTCGCTAGAGCTACGGAATTCGTGTTTTGTGCGACGCTTTCTGTGCTGCGGAAAGAGACCGAGCCATGTGGGGTAAAAATCCGGTGCAATGAAGTCGACCCTGTCGACTTTTAAGCGACTTTTTTGTGTTTTTATAAAAAGAAGAAGTTAATAGATAAATCAACAAGAGACAAATGGCAGTTTATCACCTACAAGTAGCGCAGTGGGTAGCAAGCTAGCCTGTCGGTCTGATGGTCATGCATTCGAACCCTCTCTCGAGACGGATATTTTGATACATTGTTTTTAACATTTACCTGGACAACACAGGTTGACCCAACCTAAAATGGGTACAAAGATCAGTTCTGATCTGCTGCCGACGTGATTTTTACCACATCACACATCCAGGGATGATTGGTCTACAGGCACACGGCTAGCCCGATATACTCAATAGTTACTTGGGAAACAGCTGTGGGGCAAGATTACTGGACACCGTTGTGGAAGGACATGATCGCCTGCGCCGTGCCACATGACGGATGCGTCTTAAGATGACGTGTTAAAGAGTTGAAGGACAAACATTCAACAGAATATCCCAGCATGTGTCAAACTCTTACTCTCGTATTAAACACTCCAAGTATTATTCTCATTGTTTCGTCTTTGTCAATTAGCCCTGCCAATGAAGTGACAATTATTTACTTAGCCATTAGCGTTGTTCGCCTCGCTGAGATAGCCAACACATTCTGTATTACTGTGTTTGTTGTTTATGTTTGTCTCCGTTCAATTTAAATTAATCCCGCTGTTTCATGAAAATATTGCAGGTCTTGTCTGGTTTACATTCCTGTCTCGTTTACGTGATGAAACTCACTTACCGGTGTTTGTTTTATTTTTTTTTTTTTTATTTCTGTGTCCTGTTCAGGAAAACAACACAAATTATGACGTTGTTAAATCATTTCTGGTGTCCGCTGGGAAGATTGTAAGGATGAGTAACTGGCCGTTTACTCTTGCCTTCGCTCGGCAGTGTGCAGTCTATCATTATTTTTTATTGTTATTGTCGTGTCTCTAAGAAGGAATAAATACCACAATATAATATATGGGTAAATACAAATATTCTTAAACAAGTGCATCGGTACAATTATTTCGGAACTGTCATATCTGATTGGGGGTGCCTTGAAGAGATTAGAACAAGAATCGCAAGGCAAATGTAGTCTTTTGCAGGCAGGAAAATATACTGACTAAAATAAAAAAAAATTGTCAGTTGCAACGAGACAAAGAATGTTGTTGTGCTGCATAGAATATGTACTGTTATAAGGGCGTGAAATGTGGACAAGAAGCAGAGAAGTTGAGAATTCTAATGGAATAGAAAGTTTTTTTTTTCTTTTGTCTGTGGGAAATGCAAATGGACAGACAGAAAAACCAATGGGCAAGTCCCACAAGAAACAAATGCAATCTGTAAACTGATTAGAGAAATTAGACGTAGACAGTCAAGATTTTTTGGGGCATGATAGGAGAAGAAGTCAACTAGAAAACTTACTGACAACTATTAAGATTGAGTGGAAATGAACAAGGGAAAGGCAGAGAGATAACTCAAGATGACTTGGCCACGTGGCATGGTCGTGACAAGAACACGGAGCTGATCCACGACTCTCGTGATCGTGTCAGATTGCGAAACGTAACCGCCCACGCTTATCGACATGACATACTATTATTATATTTATTATATTTCATTCTCTCTCTCTTTTAGAGTAGTCCACACTTGCTAGAAGTAGTGAGTGCATTGGACTAAATTTGCGTGAAGGTTAGCTTTCCCTATTACATATTTCCCTCGCCATCGGGCGAACTAACTCCGACTGTGAGGTACTTAAAACCAAGTTAAGTACGGAAAGTCAACATTATTATCATTGTTATTATTATTTTCTAACCCGTTAACAACTAGCAGCAGATTTGCGTGAGGAGCGGCTGGCCGAGTGGCTAGAACGCTGACTCTCATTCGGGGGACCCGCGTTCGATCCCTCGGTAAGGTGTGGGTTTTTTTTCTGTCGGGGTCAAAAAGAAAATCCTAACCTGCACAGTTCACGGCGACTGCACTAGCCAGGCGGCCTTAATTCCTCATGCTCAAAGATCCCTCTGCCATACACCGCAAGGTACTATATTGGCAGTAAATGACAGTTTTTTTTTTTTTTTTAACAGGCATAATCAGCACTAACATGTTAGGTTTCAGGCGTTTCTCGTAACTTTAATCATTGCCAGTTTTCTTCCCCTTCAAGTTTATGTTAAGGTAGTAAAGTTTAAAAACAAAAAACCGTTTGTTTTTTTCGCATTGAGCCGTATTGGGCTCAAAAAATGCTGAGATTAATTGCGACGTCTTGCTAGCCCCATATTGTATAGTACAGTGGGCATTGGATGGTTGATGTGGTCAGTATCCTTTACCGTCTATATAACATTTCCTGGAAACCCATTTTAGGTTGGATGGACCTGGAAGTCGTGGTCAGCTATTTCTGAACTCTCAGAACCCAGATGTGTTCGAACACATGACTACCGGGACGGAAGGCGATCATGCTAGTCACTGCGTTATCGTGGCGCCCATAATGCATCTACAGGGTGTATTACTTTTTAATGACTGCAGTGTTTGAAAATATTGCCGGTCCAAGTTTTGTATTTACCTATTATGTTGCAGGAACTTTACAGAAGGTGCAGTTACGTAAGTGCATAATTGACGCATGTGACGATGTTAAGTTAGTTATCCTGTAGCTTAAGGCTATTGAACGTAAAATTGCTTCTCATATCACCTCATCTCATCATGTTCTTCTTGTATCTTGCGGCGTCGAGGTGAAGTATAAACTTCGTAAAATTGCTTAAAACTCACAAATAGCCCAAAAAATGCTGAGATTAATTGCGACGTCTTGCGAAAGGACATGCAAGTTACTCAACCTTTTTATTTAGCTTAAGATTACTAGGATCATTAACGCCCAGCTTCAACACAGAGTTCGCCCAACGAGAAGATGCTTAATTGAACCGTGTTAGAAAACAAGCTGAATACACCAACGCCTGGTAGCAGCTAGATTTATCGCCAAAATGCCGTAGCGCCCGTAGCTCGGAAGAACAAGTCTCTGATTCGAGGTCAGGCCACAGTTTAAAAAAAAAATGTTGTAAAACGGGGCTCAGTAAGACTAATGGCCATAAGATAGTGTATTGTCATGTTGCATACTCCAGGATAATTGCTAGTGCCCAGGCTTACCGATAATACAAATCTGGGTTCGGTTTCCATTCGTGACTTAAATTGTGTTGCTGTCGCAGAGTCGACCCAGCTTCATAAAATGTTGACCCAGCTTCATAAAGTATGGACCCAGCTTCACAAGGTGTATTAAAAGAGATTATATTGGAGAAAAGACGGTGAGGAAGAAAACAAGCCACCCCACCTCGTAATGTCATGATCCTGGTGTACATAAAGCCCATTTGCTATCAACCACTGTACCCAGCATCTGCCGTGGAATAACCTTTCTTTACCTTGCATGTAAAACCTACATCTCTCATCACCCCTATTTTATCTGGAGTCATCTTGGCTAAAGATGTAAATCGGCCATCCCACATAAAAATGCGCCGCCTGCGCAGCTTGCTGCAGCCATCCAGCACAGACAACGGATTTCTTTGTTGGCAACCCAAGGGTGTTGGCTCGTCGTCTCTGATTAGATTTGGAAAGAAGAGTAATTTTGTCTTAATTCAGACTCGTTATGCGGGCATGAAGAAAGCGTTTGTTCATTGGCATTTGCGGAATAGCTCCCACATACCGCGTGAGGTCTGTCCATAGCGCTTCTTACATATTATATTTGTTCCGAAGTAGTTTTCTGCATCATCACAATTTGTAGGTGTGAATGCATGGAGGAATAGGTGACTAATTGTTCTCTCTTTCGCAGGCGATGAACCCAGTTCGCTGTCAACTTCGTTAAGGCGTCCCTATAACATTTCTTTAACTGTTAACGGTTAACATATATGGTTTATTTGTAATGACTGTGCCGTGTTTGAAAACATTGCCGGTCCAAGTTGTGTATTTACCTGTTATGTTGCATGAACTTTACAGAAGGTGAATACAAAACTTGGACCGGCAATATTTTCAAACACTGCACTGTCATTAAAAATACACCCTATAGTTGTTACCTAACATTAACTGTTATTACACCATGACAAGGGCGGTGGAATATATGAGATTTGCAATAACACAAGCGCAACTGACAACTGAACGTTATGGCTACAAATAACCTTTCTTTACCTTGCCTGTATTCTGATTAAAACTATTATCAGTAAACAAAACCAAGGACGCCCTTAAACAACTACGGAAAAGGTGTACGAAATATGAAAAAAGAGAGAAAAAAAAATTACAGTGTCACTAGAAAAGTCCAGCCACTGGGAAACCAGTCAAATACTTGAATTAATAAATGTTTAGTACGTGAGATATAACTATAAAGGTCAGAAGTGTTTGGAATGACATCTAGCGTAGTATATGATAAAGTTATAACTTGCTGCAACAGAAAAGAATTGCCATATTAGTTTGTTGTTACGAGAAATAATGTGATAGGTGTTAATTGATAATTATAGAAGGCAATGGGAAGAAGTGATCATCAGAGGCCACACATGTGATGAAGAAAGACGAACGTGAAAACGTCATTCTTGTTTACATACTTGGTATAAGAAAAGCTAAAGAACGATACATGATCTTAGTCAAATGGCTTCAAACGACGCAAAATAACTGGCCACTGCGGTGATCGTGTAAGTTGGCCAATCAGAATCGGCCGCGCTTACCGGCGTCGGCGTGGCACTCAAAGCTGATGAAGTGTTAATAGATTGTCATAAATTAGAACAGTAAAAGATATGAAAGATGAAGATGTGAAAGGGCAACAAACGCCAAGTTAAAAGTTAGTTGCATGTCCTTTTTCAACCCAATCATTTATTGGCTGTTTATGATTAACTAGGTAATTTTACGCTCAGCTGTTTGCCTTCTGAACGGCGAACGCTGGCACCATTTAAATCAACGCTAAGCTAAGCGATCTCTTCCCAAATCGCCTGTGACTAATTTTGAACCCTCGATGTGGTATTTCGAGAAATTGTGAAGCTGCAGGCACTATCCCCTAAACCACAGATGCCGACAGTCCGTGTGTGCAGTTTTAGAGCCGCTATCGTTTTCTTC
This sequence comes from Cepaea hortensis, assembly GCA_963921405.1. Taxonomy (NCBI): domain Eukaryota; kingdom Metazoa; phylum Mollusca; class Gastropoda; order Stylommatophora; family Helicidae; genus Cepaea; species Cepaea hortensis. The sequence continues at coordinate 33,415,653 of OY992883.1, read as the reverse complement.
AAAGTCAGAAGTAGCAAATAACTTGTACACGCCTTCACGCCCGGCTTGGGGCATATGGTGCTAGACATTTTTATAGACCAATCGACACTCTGAAAAAGGGGGGGGGGTTGGGAGGGAGGATATGGTCAGACTCGATCGGATTTACTTCCCAAGATATGTCTTGGTACCCAGTCTAGGCTGGGCAGTTTGGCGGCCCTGGTCCATTTATAAATATCCGCCCTGGTGAGAATTAGAACCCATGGCCACTCGGCCGGCAGACGAGTGTCTAACCACTAAACTATCGCTGCTTCGTGTACCTTCCACATTCAGTTACATTCTATCCTAGTCTCTTCTTCTTCTTCTTCTTCTTCTTCTTCTTCTTCTTCTTCTTCTTCTTCTTCTTCTTCTTCTTCTCTTCCTCTCTCTCTCTCTCTCTCTCTCTCTCTCTCTCTCTCTCTCTCTCTCTCTCTCTCTCTCTCTCTCTCTCTCTCACCAGCGTATGAGTTCTCATTTAACAACAAACAAGGTAACCCTATGACAGAATGCCATTGTGGCGCGAAGTGTTAGGCAGTCACGTATTCCGTCATGATATAATGAATTGGGGGTGGACAGCTTCTTTCCTCACAGCTTTTCCTACCCACACAATTTCTAGAAGCTTCTAAGAATGATCCGATACCCATTTTATGAAGTGGGGTCATTATGAAGTGGACCTCGGAGTCGTGGATTCTACCAGTGCTGGGGATCGAATCGTGGTCATTATCTTGGTCAGCAAGTGCAGTAACCACTGTGCCTAATTGGTAACAGTTTCATGTCCTCTTGTTTTGATTAATATTGATCAACACTTGTTAATTTATTTCTGGAGTTATGTCGATGACTTAATCAATGATGTTCTAATTGCTTGGTGAAACCATCATACTATCATATACCATGCCGGTAGGCATAGCCAGTCGTGGTTTGCCATCTCCACCGATTACTAGAATCGTGCATCTGACCTCTGTTCTTCAGTATGCCATGTGACCAGTCACCGAGGTATTTGTCTCTTTCTCCTCCCTTTGCTTGACATAGACATAGTTCAGTTGTTGCGATATGTTTCCGGCAGGAAATAACAACAGTTAGGTACTTGTGACTCCTGTGGCAAAGTGAGATACTAAACACAGACAGCGTGTTTTAAGGCATGAACATTGTGTCTGTGTTTGGTATCCAAGTTACACGGATCTTACTGTTGTTATTTCCTATTGCTATATCCTGCTGCAGCCGTTAATCTCTCTGTCTTCTAAATGATAGTCATGTCCATGCACTGAAAACCTACAGGGCAGCAGAGAAGGGAACTGTTCACCTTACTTCATGAATCTGTTCACCTCACTTCGTGAATCTGTTTATCTCACTTCGTGAATCTGTTCACCTCACTTCATGAATCTGTTCATCTCACTTCATGAATCTGTACATCTCACTTCATGAATCTGTTCACCCCACTTCATGAATCTGTACATCTTACTTCATGAATCTGTACACCTCACTTCATGAATCTGTTCACCTCACTTCATGAATCTGTTTACCTCACTTCATGAATATGTTCACCTCACTTCGTGAATCAATCTGTTCACCTCACTTCATGAATCTGTTCACCTCACTTCATAAATTTGTTCACCTCACTTCATGAATCTGTTCACCTCACTTCATGAATCTATTCACCTCACTTCATGAATCTGTTCACCTCACTCCATGAATTTGTTCACCTCACTCCATGAATCTGTTACCTAGCCCGAGTGAAATAATCTTACCTCTACAATTTATCTGCTATAGAATTACATTCACCCTAACAGCGACCTCTGTGTAAGAAATATCAGAACCTCGAGTTATCGCTCAATTCAAGAACGGCAATCAAACCCTCCCACTAACTCGAGCGAAAGTGAAAACCGCTGCTTAAAGGTGCGAACAAGAGTTGTTTTCAGCCAATAGCATCAAGAGACATTCCGGCGCCCTATCTCTCAGCCACGCCTAAGCGCAAGTTTGCCAAATAACTTGGCTGTTTTTATTTTTCCCCGTATTTTATTTTCCGCGTATTTTTATTTTTAAAGTACATTGCGTCCTTGCCCTATTTTAGCCTGTGACATTGCCAACAGTTTTTCGAGAAATATTCGATTGGCTTGCAAGTGTGGGTGTCTTGTCTGTCTATCTATCTATATATCTATATATATCTATCTATCTGTCTGTCTGTCTGTCTGTCTGTCTGTCTGTCTGTGTCTGTCTGTCTGTCTGTCTGTCTGTCTGTCTGTCTGTCTGTCTGTCTGTCTGTCTGTCCGTCTGTCCGTCCGTCCGCCCGTGTCTGTCTGTCTGTCTGTCTGTCTGTCCGTCTGTCCGTCCGTCCGCCCGCCCGCCCGCCCGCCCGCCCGCCCGCCATTCTACCTACCTGGCCATTGACATTATGTATCTCTTTCAATCCCATAATTAATTACATATAAATACGCCCGCACACCAACCCGGAAGCCGCTGTGGCATGAAGTTGAGTAGAGTAGATTATATAGATAGATAGAGAGAGAGAGAGAGAGAGAGAGAGAGAGAGAGAGAGAGAGAGAGAGGGAGAGAGAGAGAGGGAGAGAGAGAGAGAGAACATCTTCTTCTTCCTCTATTACTGCCACCACAGCCATCACCACTGCTATTATTTTTAATATTATGTTTCAATTATTAATTCTTCTATATAAAATACTGTTACTTGCTTCTACCTTTTCTACTGCTATTATTATTATTATTATTATTATTATTATTATTATTATTATTATTATTATTATTATTATTATGTGTGTATATAGTGTATTCCATGCTCAGTCTTCGTAGACTTTGATGGATAGGACACGTTAGGAGGATGGATGATGGTAGAATACCAAAGGACATCTTTTTTGGTGAATTACAGACGGGTATAGGAGATCTCAGGGTCGGCCTCTACTACGATACAAAGATGTGTGTAAACGGGACATGATTGATACAGGCATTGATAATGCACAATGGGAGCACGTCGCCGCTGAACGTGTTGCATGGAGGGCAACTATCAGAAATGGAATAAAGACAAAGGAGAAAATGATTGCAGATAAAGCACACACAGAGCGTGAGAGACGTAAGATGGTGCAAAATGGTGAAAATGACCATGTTTTCACATGCACCTACTGTGGGCAAACATTTGCAGCAAGAATTGGCCTTACCAGCCACACTCGCCACCGCCATGGACCGTAGTTATTGCCATATGACAGTTATTAAGCCTTTTTGAAGCACAATGTACCAAACTATCGTCTGTCAAGACGGAAAGGTGCCAATGGAATTATTATTATTATTATTATTATTATTATTATTATTATTATTATTATTATTATTATTATTATTATTATTATTATTATTTCAGGTGTCCAAAGGTTCCATAATACGCTTCCAGCGCAAGCGGACAAGACAAAACGCCAGAACTCGCAATCGGTTGTTCCCACAACCTAGAGGCAACAATACCATCTACGACTGGGTGCTGCAACGTTTCGGAGGGGTGACCTCCTACAGCTCAATCTCAGACCTCATTATTAAATTCTACATTGGCAGGGGTAAGTTTGAGTTGCTGTTCAGGTATGGGCACCCTTTCCCGTTTCTTTCCTCTCTCTCTCTCTCTCTCTCTCTCTCTCTCTCTCTCTCTCTCTCTCTCTCTCTCTCTCTCTATCTATCTCTCTCTCTATCTCTCTCTCTCTCTCTCTCTCTCTCTCTCTCTCTCTCTCTCTCAGAGAGAGAGAGAGAAATAGGAGCAATGGTGGCTTAGTGGTTAGTGTGCTTACTTGTCAAGGTAGTAACTTGGGATATGCATCAGTATGTGGCAGCAGTCGGAAACCCAATGTGAAGTTTTTGAATATGTCATTACTATGTTCGGGTCGCCCTGCGGAGAGAGACCGAGCCATATGAGAAAACCCGTATCAATGAAGTCTTTCTGGTGACTGCCGATTCCATCGAGGATGAACTGTAATTTTCGTGGATGATTTTTGTGATGGCATTCTGGCGGCGGCATTATGCACAGTGTACCTGTGCGGTCTGTTGGATTGCCCGAGACTGCTGTCTGTTCCACTTTTCACATTGGACAGTGAGGAGCACAATGGGGACGACCCGTTGCCGTGAAGTTGGAACCTCGACTAACTAACTAACTCTGTTCCAGTATTGTGGCCTGCCCATAATATTACAGGGGTGGCAGTGGCATAGTGGCTAAATGCTTGCCTGCTGGCCCGGTGGTCATAGGCTCATATCCACATCGGGATGGCTTTTAAAATGCATCAAAGCGAGCAAACAAAAAATAAAAATAAAAAAATAAAAAAAAAACTCATCTGACCAAGTCGATCCAACCTAAAACTGGTACCAGGAAATGCCTTGAGAAATAAAGGTCTCCAGTATAGGTCAGCATGGCTGAATGGATAAGAACGTGTGTTCTTAAACATCCAGTGTGCAGATTCCGAGGTAAGGGGTTCAACCCCTACACCGGACATTTGGACTAAAATGTTGACCTATCGTCCTTGACCTGGGGATGTAAATTACAAGTACCTCTGAAGTCGGAGTTGGTTCGCCTGATGGTGAGGGACAGTGTTAATAGGCAAAATTCAGGCACTACTAGAAGTAGTGTATATGGACTACGCTTGAATTCAAAGCAAGCCAGTGAAATAAAAGGTCTCCAGTGTAATACTGACAACATAATACTGACAACATAATACTGACAACATGACACTGACAACATGACACAACGGGTGCCAATTGGCCTGACAAAATATGGACTTTCCACCTTGTGCCCAGGGCATGTTTGAGGCTTGTAAAATGGGTGATTTACATATTCACATATTTTGTAAAGATAATGTAGTGGTTTCCCTTTGTATTCCACGTCAGTGTGAATGGTTTAAGATCTGCACAATTCTCTGCTGTCAGGTTAAGTGTAGAGGTGTCCGTAATTTCTTATATTGGTACTGGGTCTCCTGAGTAGCATTTTTGTGTGTTGTTGCCTGCTCTTTTATTACTAGGGAATGCAAATAGCAGTTCCCTTCTTTGTCTGTGCCTGGGTTTTTTGTTTGTTTTTGTTTTATGTTTTGTTTTGTGTCTGTCTCTTGCATATATCTGCAGTGTTGTTTCTTCAGCCTGTTGTTGCTCATGCTTCATGCCATATCTCTCTATCTCTGTACAACAACAATCTGATTACCACACTATTATTAGTCTCACTACAGTCACGATAATTACCATCACTACTACAACTACTACTATTTCACATTAATGTATTATTTGTCCCTTGAGGGGAGGGTGTGTCCCTCTGTGGCGAAGTGGTCAAATTGTTTGCATCGTACTATGAAGGTCTCAGGTTCATTATTTGGACTTCATCATTCGATTCATAAGTGCAGTTTTTTGGGAGACACCCGGGAGTCGTCACTGGAACTGGAGTTTATGCTCTGTGCATCGGTATCGGCAAGCCACTCTGCGGAAAGAAGACCTAAGCCATGTGGGGTAGAATCCAGCGCAGTGAAGTTGATCCTCTTCTTGCCTTTAACCTCTTTACGCATTTGTGTATTATTTTTACAGAATTATTCAACTTCCTTAACAGTATAATAGTAGTATAACTGCCTGTAACTGGAGATCCAGGTTTGTCCCACTGACTTGGGATGCACACATCATGACACTGTGTGCAGCAGTATTTATACCAACACACCATTATTGAATAGCTCCATAGGGAGATGAGAACAGAAATGATGATCTATCATTACACAATGATTTGATTTGGTTTGTAAAGAATCAGTTTCATTGCACACGGCTATTCCCTTAAGTGCTCCAGTCTCCTCCCAAGCTTAGAATACTGTGCCACTCAGTTGTGGAACAGTCTTCCACAAGCCATCAAAGACACCACCAATCACTATACATACAGTTGTAACCTGTCTGAACACTATCCCAGTACAGACTACATGCCCCCCCCCCCCCCCCCCTAAAAATATTAAAAATGATCTCAAATGACTAGTATAATAAACATTCCCATAAGTATGTACCTACCATAGGAATTTATAATGGCAATGTTAAAAATTACTCAGTGAGTCATGTATTATTGATTATTTTTCATGCATTTTAATGCATTTTGTTCTGTTCTTGTCTAAGATTAGCTTCATAAGTGATGTATGAATGATATAACAATGTATGAATGATATAACGTATGAGAGGAAAGATATATAGGCAGAATGTCAGATGGGCCTGCGTGCCCAATTCTTAACACTTTGAAATTAAATTGTATGTTTGTTTGCTCATTTCCATAGATCACACAAAGAGAATGTCAGCACAGTGCACAACCTCTGCTAGTATTTAGATGTGCATATAACAGAATCACACATGCTATACATTTGTTAAGGGTAGCCTTTCTAATTTTAAAATCGTGCCAGGACAGCAGCCTATTCAGGATTTTCTTTTTGATTTCCAACAGGCGCTCAGGTCCTCCAAATTTTTCGCTCTTGTCAGAGAAAGCTACCCCAAAATCTTGGGGGAGTATACCACCCTTTTGTCTAATTTAGTGAAAATCTACAGTTGGCATAAGATGAACCTGGTTTGCTTGATCCAGAGTCAAACACTGCAGCTTCTGATCTACTCCAGCTCCCCTAATGTGCACACATATATAACAGTGTTCCACGTCTTCAACAGCCAGCGAAGAGTCCCAGTACTAATGGTCTGATTATGTGTCTGTCTGTCTGGCCTTTCCTGTGAGTCCTGAGTGTCAACCCGATCCTCTGGCTAGTGGCAGGGTTGTTTTCAAAACCTTCGTGTAAAACAGTCGTGTAAAATGAGTACTGGATAATTTACAGAATGTCATTGAGATTATCAGGTTTGAAAGGGAAACGGTTACTGTTACCTAGTGTATATGAAGGCCTAACACTTTCACACTCCAATGGCAGTATGTTAGAGCACCATCACATTTTGTAGATCTGAATGCACGGAGGAATAGGTGGCCAATCTGTCCCTCACTGTCACAGGCAATGAGCCCAGGGGTCAAACCCACGTTCCACCATGCTCATGACATCATCAGCCCAGTTCCCTATCAACTTCAGTTAACACACTTATTTGGGAATACCTTTACCTGTGTATATTCCCCTCTGGGCAGGGCTGGAGTCTCTTGACAATGAAATACCTAAAACCTATGGAGGACACCTGATCACTGTATGTTCTGTGCTGAATCCTGACCAGGTCACATCTTGATATTTTGAGCTATAGCCTACGATGAGAAGATGGCTGCAGGATGTGGCGGATGATCTCCAGATGGGTATATCGGACGTGGGACATCTTACTTATGATCGGGAGGTTTTCCGGAAGGTTGTTATGGGAGCAAGGTACTGCAAAGGACATGCTACTGAATGAATGAATGAGCCTAAGATGGGTGACATTGTGATATTCTAGTGTGATAATTTGGTCACGTCTAGCCTGAGTCACGTGGTCAGTGGTTGCATACCTGCCTCACATGCCAGTGATCCAGAGTTCTTCTTCTTCTTCTTCTTCTTCTTCTTCTTCTTCTTCTTCTTCTTCTTCTTCTTCTTCTTCTTCTTCTTCTTCTTCTTCTTCTTCTTCTTCTTCTTCTTCTTCTTCTTCTTCTTCTTCTTCTGCGTTCATCCGGAGTTTTTTTTTCCGGACGTGATTGCGTTGTGCCTTTTTACAGCAGAGCTGCGTTTTTGAGCCTTTAGGCCGACACATCAGACTTCTGCGGGCATTTGTTGACCGGATTAACCTTCCCGGGAACCCGGAGTTCAATCCCGGGTTCAGTCATGGATATGCACTACTGATGAGCTCAGAAGAGAGTGAAACTCGAGTCTAATGCTTCCAATCTGACGAGGACAAGGCCTTACATTTGTACCTGAATACGATCAGTGTTGCCAGTAGCGGGTTGTGCTCAGTCTTTAAAACATTCTGATATACCTCCCCAGAGATGTGAAGCTCTGGTACAAGACCCCACTGGTTTCTGAGTGTGAAGAGGAGGAGGGAAAGCTCTGCAGTACAGACCCCATGGAGATGATGTTTTGGTGTCAGGTCAGGCCGGGGAAAGCCTCCATACCAGCCTCATTCCAGTAGATTTTCAAGGTGTAGATGACCTGAACGTCAGTGCATCAGACCTAAGAGTTACAACTTTCCAGTTGCTTGCTTGCGTTCGCTGGCTGTGAACTCCAGTGTGAAGTCCTGTATGTCGGATAAAGACATCCTGTTGTCCAACATCAATGTGATGTCATACCGGACCTGATGTTTGCATGAGTATCCGTTGTCCCATGTCTGGCTTATTGGTGTGCAGACTGGTGGTTCCTCGCCATGCAGGCAGATACTCTCCGACTTCAGAAGAATCAGTGATCCTACTGATGTTAGCCAGGACCCCGAAGGGACCTGTTGCCCAGGATGCACGACTAAGACGTGTTAGTAAATCTTGGCCAGTATAGAACCTGGCCCAGGTGCCTTGGAAACACCTCTGCGTCCCACTCTCTAGATGATTCACAACCAACAAAACATTGTATATAAATATATGTATATAAATACATAACCAGTGATGTCTCGTAATCTGCCAGATGTCAGTGCCAATGCAAGCTGTGATCTGAATGCAATGAGTCCCAGTAACCGTCTGTTCTCCTACAAAGAGGCTGTGAAGCCCATCACTGGATGTGTCTCTAAGAGAAGGAATCACCATGTTCGTGCTAAGTGAGTCCCCGGCCTTTCATTGGCTTGTTCACATCTACTGCTGTTATTTCCTGTGTTTGTTGATGTTTATATGTTTATTGTCTTTGTTGATTGTTGGGATGGTTTTTGATGTTTGTTGCATTTGTTGATATTTTTTCTGCCTTTATTATTTGCTGTTTGTTGTTTGCATTTTTACTTGATTATTTGCTGTGTTTGTTGATGTTTATAGTCTTTGTTGATTGTTGAAATGGTTATTGTTTTTTTTTTTGCATTTGTTGACATTTGCTGCATTTATGGTTAGCAGTGTTTACTGATGTTTATGTTTGTTATCTTTGTTTATTTCAGCTCATAACATGCCTAACAAATTTTGACTACCTACATCTAATTTCTCAGATCAGTTTAAGGTTTTCTTCAGCCTTTTGAAGGACTGCTTTATTCTTTTTTCTTTCATTCCATCCATTTGATTTTTCCTTCTCTTTTTTTCTTTTGTTCGCTTGAAATTTTTCTATAACTGTAATGTTGTCTCTTGTATGAACTTCACTGTCTTCTTTAGTTCACACAGCGGTCCATACAGTTTATCTTCCACTGTTGTTTCTCTAGGCCAGAAGGTTTGCCGAGATATGTATTTTAGGCAGTCTTGGAATATGTTATCAGCTGTCTGCGGCGTCAATCCACATGTGCACATGGCTCTATGATTTTCCCTCAGAAACCACACTTCTATTGCAATCAGATGTTACTCTTGTTATTCTTACAAAATAACATCGCTTGAGATTGAGAAACCAAGTAATCAACTCTGTATCATGGAAGGAGAAATCAAGTACTCAACTCTGTATCATGGAAGTATAATGTCTTTAACGTTTTACTGTAATCGCATTGTGACTTTGTCTCTAAGATTTCTCAATATATCAGAATAGATTTCTTTCGGCTGCTGTGGTAGTGTAATGGCTAGATGTTGGCTTGTTGGCCTGATGGTTACAGGTTCAAATCCACATTGAGGAGGATATTTAAAATTGATCTGGGCTGCCAAGTCTACTCAGCCTAAAATGGTGTATCAGAGAATGTCTTGGGAAGTAGACGTGGCAGGCTTGATACTGTCCACATCACCCACGGAGAGTCAATTGGTCTATAAAAGTATGGGTCTTACATACAGGGTGTATTTTTAATGACTGTGCAGTGTTTGAAAATATTGCCGGTCCAAGCTTTGTATTTACCTTAAAAAGTCGCTTAAAAGTCAACAGGGTCGACTTCACTGCACCGGTTTTTTTTTATCCCATTCGAAGTGCGGAAAGTGTCACACAAAGCACGAAATCCGTAGGTCCAGCGACGACCCACGGGAGTCTAAAAAAAATGTACTCGTGAACCGAAGGATGTGGCCCAGAATCGAACCCACAACCTCCGAAGCCTGAGTCAGATGGCTTGACCACTTTGCCACAGAGATTCCCTAAAAAGTCTTAACAGTCCAGAGGATCGACTTCATTGCCCCTGGTTTAAGCCCATATGACTCGGCCTCTTTCGGAAGGATGACCTGCTGAAAGCATCGTACACAACACGAACTATGTAGCTCCGGCGACAACCCCCCAGGAGTCTCAGAGAAACATGCACCGTGAACCGAAAGACGTAGCCTGGAATCAAACTCACAACCTTCGGAGCATGAGGTAGACGGCTTGACCACTTCACCATGGAGACTCCCTGTATTTACTTATTATGTTGCGTGAACTTTACAGAGGGTGAATACAAAACTTGGACTGGCAATATTTTCAAACACTGCAGTCATTCAAAATACAGCCTATATATGCACAATGTACCAAAGGCGGTTAAACGAGTGCTTTCCTGTACTTGTGCTTAATTACATTTCTTGTAAACGTTGGCATGCCACTAGCTTTAGAGTTTATTATGCACCTCTTTTTTGTTTTGGTTTCTTTTCACATGAGCAGACCTGTCCATATCATTGAAATGTACTGTGTATAACATTTAGTTATATGAGGGGGCTTCAAATGAAAACCTTAAAAGTATGATAGAAATTACAGTAACCACGCCATTGTCTTGTAACCTGTTAATATTTTTGTTAAGGATGTCAAGAGAGTTAAGCATGTGACATCACATTGCTGACAGACATGGTGACATCATAAAGACAGTTTAAAGATGGCTGCCCCACTTTTTATATGCACCAAAGAGGAGCAGTGTTATATTACCCATTTTTTTAATCAGTGAAGGGGTGAAACCTATAGAAATTCATTGGCGAATTGCATTGTTCCTTCTCTGCAAAATTGTTTAATATATGATTACTTTTCTTTTAAACATTGATTGTTAGTTTTCTTAAGAGTTTATTATGCTCCTGATCTTGTATTGTTATTTGTTTTTACATGACCAGACCTGTCTACATCATTGAGCTCCTGGAACCACCAGACCCCTCACCTGGTATGGTTGGAGTTGATCTGGAGATATTGCCTTATTACAATGGGATGAGCATGCGATCAAGAGGCCAGAGTCCTGACACCGAAAAAGACTGGCACTTCTACCTGGTAGTGAAGTCGCCCCCTAGTCTCCGATGGACCCTGCACTCAAAAAAGGTTTCTGGCTGGGTGGACATTGTGGTCAGTATAAAAGCATTCATTTGAATGCCTGTTGAGTAATGTTCATATGCATGAATCGTAAAGTATCTAGTTCATATAATATTTTATGCCGTTGTATCATTGTTTCTGTGATGTGTTATCTAGACGTGTCATAGTTCCAAGCAGGTGCATTAGCATAGTTTATAGGGAATTACAGGAGCTGAAATGTGAGCTCTGATAACATTGAAGCGTATGCACTGCCTTGCGGCTAGAAGCACGCTTTGTCAATGACCAGGAGAGAAAGGTCTCTCCTAAACCGGGCACTTGGAGGATGACAGTGGTTGAAGTTGGACCAGTTCTGACTTGTTGTGGTAATGGCACCATTTACACTGCTGCCAATAGTAGATATGTTATCAAGTGTTTTATAAGTATAGTGTTTTAGAATTGTAAGAGTGTGAATATGGCAATGTAATAATGTCAAGTATAGACGTGACAATAGAAGATATAAAACTGTATGGTGTTTTGTGAAGTTTATGTAAGTAATGTGTCACTCTGTAGGTTATCATGTACACCAGGGAGGATGAGAAAGAGTCAAATAGAATATCTAGTCAGCCAGTCACTCATAACTCATAACAACCATGGGGCTAACATTCTCGACCTTCCAACAATATCAAAGACTATGTTCTTAATATTTCAGTCAAAAGTATTATTTGTGTGTCCACTTCCTCTGATATATTACTCTGCAGTAAACACCTGACGTGACGCCGCGATATATGCCAAGCTATAAATTGTGCAGTATTTTGTGTTTGGCGTTTGTGTTTAAATTCACTAAAGGAATACATTGTTTTTAGTTTTGCCTTAATGTTTCCAGGCTGATGCCAGTGCAGACATCAAAGTTACGGGTGTTAAAGTCAGCACCGTGGCTTTTCGAGCAGATGACATTAAAGTTACAGGCAGGCAGCTGGTAGAGTGGTCCCAAGACTACATTGCTCCGGTTCAGATGTATGCTGGAATACATGCTGCTAACTCCATCAAACTGCGAGTCCCTCCTTTAGGTATGTTGCAAGCGATTTAGATATATTTGTATATGTTCATATTTGTTCTGTTTTTAAATATGTTTTTTAAAATAATTTATTCATAAATGTTCTTTTGTGAGATATGTTTGTATATGTTCATTTATGTTCTTTTGTGAGATGTTTTGTTTATGTTCATATTTGTTCTTTTGTGAGACACATTTTATTTATATTCATATAAGTTCTTTTGATGCATGTGTTTTGTAAATGTTCATATATGTTTTTTGTGAGATATGTTTTGTATAAGTTCATATATGTTCTTTTGTGCTTCTTAACTAAGATAAAAGTAGTCCTATAGCTAATACTAACACTGGGGTGTGAAGTGTTAGGCCTTTGCATATTCTAGGCTGTGACATATGAGGTGGAGTGGCCGATTGCCTTTCATGACAACTATCCTTCACAGGCAAATCCCAGAACATTCTGAACATTGCCAGGTACCCATTTTTATGAAACTGGGTCAACTCCTTAGCCATGCTGGTCAGAAAAGATAATCCTGCCTCTGCTGAGGATGGAACTCCAACCCATGTCCTGGCTGGCAAGCACACTGATTACTTGGCCACTGTGGCTTCTTACTGGATGAAAATAATCTGTCCTCTCTTCTTTGACTGCTTTCACAACTTATTTAGGTGCTGGTGTTTTATTTTAATTTAACAAAACAGTTGGTGGTGATCTGTTCAGAAATTGCTATTTAGCATGTTAAGAATGTTGTACTTGCTTACTTGCTATTTCATGCTAACTTTATAAGAACACATTAACAAAAACTCATTTTGTTTGATGAAAACAGAGAATAATATGGCCTCCACTCGTGACTATGTGACGGCCAGAAATGACAATGGCCAGGAGTCCAAGGAAAATGAGCATGAAGATGAGAAGAGTGACAAGTCTGACAATTCTAGCAGTGTGATGATTAAGGTCACTTGCTCGGAATACGGCATGGAAGTAGCAGTGACCAAGAAATTTTTTCAGGTGAGATGCTATACGTTTTATTCTGTTTTATCATGTCTAAATTGGAGGTTGCCGTGTCGAATGGATAACAGCACTCATTCTTAAACATCCGGTGTGCTGATGCCGAGATAGCAGGTTCAACCCCTACATTAATCAGTTGGACTAAGATGTTGACTACTTATCCTTGACTTAGTGACATAAATTACTAGTACAGTAAAACTTCATCACTCATTTAACCATCAGTTTCTGCTATCCATCATCGCCTTTTTTAAAAAAAATGCATGAGTATCAACAAACAAACAGATATCTTTAAAATTGTCCACAGATTATTTGTACACCTTACTGTATAATGCTGGAAGTGACTGTACTGTATGATGGGTGGAATAAGCTCTTGCCTGAACCTATTGATGAAACTGAAGGAACTGAGACTGTTAGTGTTGTCAAAATAGTGTCACTGTGCAACATTGTAGGACTAAACAGTGAAAATATTACGCCAGAAGAAGTAATAGATTGGTTGGAATGTGACAAAATGGATGGAAGCTTTGAAATTTAGAACGATGATGAAATTGTTTCTAGTGTGACTACTATTGAAGAAGAAGAAACAGATGATGATGAAGGATCAGTTCTTAACCAAAAACCTACAACTAGCCACTCAGATGCAGAAACAATGTTATCAAAGTGCATCCTACAACTAGCCACTCAGACGCAGAAACAATGTTATCAAAGTGCATTGACTGGTTTTAAATGCAAGAGGAGGAATATGCAACACAGATCTTACTTCTGCGTAAGATACAGAACACTGCAGAAAGCTCAAGCCTCAAAGACACAGAAGGAGATGACAGATTATTTTAAAGTAACGTAGTTTATAGTATTACAATACATTTCTGTATATTACTACTGCTGGTCTCCCTGGCGAAAGGGTTAATGACTTTCTCCGTAATCCCGTAAATCCACGTGGGGAAAGCAGCTGTGCGAGATTCAGTAGCGGATCGCGTTGCGTTGGTTACTTACAGGTGTATGTGAGCCGGTCACTCAGAAAGCAATGGCAAACTACTGAGCGTAATCTTGTCATGACATCAACAGCAGCTGAAAAATGCTGGTGTCCTGTAAAGAATATGCACACAAAAAAAATTGCTACTCCTATTTGAAGTTTATATTGATGTTTGTTTTGTTTTTTTGTAAAATTTAATACAATATGTATGTATTATTCACTTTTAAGAGATTTTATTTTCATTTTTGTCCAAACATTACTGTATATATGTATTAAGAGATTTCTGTTATCCGTCTATTCGGTTATCCGCCACAACCCTGGTCTGGACGGTGATGGTTAATTAAAGTTTTACTGTACCTCAGAAGTCGGAGTAGATTTGCCTGATGGCAAGGGACACTGGTAATAGGGAAAGCTAATCCACCTGCAAAGGTCAGTCCAGTGCCACTAGAAGTAGTAGCACTTGTATGGACTACTCTTGAGTTCAAAGCGAGTGAACTCCCCAAGAAAATCTGAATTGTTTTGTCTTGTCATAACTTTTCATCTGATCTTTATTCTTTAACTTATCTTAATTTAATTCCATATCTTTTTTTTTCTGGTCTTGCCTCCTTATATTGTCTAGGCTTAATTTCTTGTCTTGTCATGTCGTATTGTATTTTAACTACATACCTTGTTGCTTTATTGTATCATTACCCTTTTGTGTGTGTTTTATTATATAATATATTTTCTTAACCTACTATTCTTACTGTACTTTGTGTGTTTTGTCTCATGTAGCTTAAGGACATTCTTTTCAAATGTCTTTTTCATCTGAGCATTTTTTATTCATCATTTCATTTATAGCATTATCACCATCATGGTCATCATCAACACCACCACCGCTAAAATTATTGCGAAGATCACCACCAGTAGCAATATCATCAGCATAATCGTTACCTACCACACTAACACCATCTCTAATACCATCACTGTCATCATTAGCAACAGCGCACTCATCACTACCATAACCATCATTATGTTGTTTTGTCTTAAGGTTAGTTTGTTAGTTAGTTGGTCGTGGTTCCAACTTCACGGCAAAGGGTCATCCCATAATGCTCCATTCCTATGCCAGTGAATATCACATAAAATGCTTCTCACTGCCGCATGTGAAAAGTAGAACAGACTCGACAAACCAACACCGCTCCCAGGCATACTATGCATAAGGCCACTGCCAGAATTCCAACACAAAAGTCCGCTATGAAAAATATAGTTCATCGTCGATGGAAGCGACAGTCACTAGAAAACCAGCAGCCACACATTACTACATAAGACAAACCCAGTCAGTTCAGCCACCGAAGTTTGTCTTGAGGTATCTTACTTTATGTTGTCTTATTGAATCATCTTTTAGGTCATCTCTTTAATTACTTTATTTTGTGTTGTTTTGTCTTAGGTTATTTTGTACTGCTTTGTTAGCATATCTGTCTTGTCTGAGCTTATTTGATGCTTATTATATCTTGTATTTTATTATAGTAATTTGTTTTGACATATGTTCATGTATATGGCTTAACTTTTCTTGTTTTCATCGTCTTATTATATTTCATTTTGTATTATCTTATATATGTTATTACCATATTGTGCACAGTTTTATCATTTTTATTTTACTTAATCTTGAGGTGTTTTATCTTTCTCAAATGTTCCTATATTATTTTATTCATGCCCATCAGATCTTACCTTATCTTTAATTGTCCTATCATATCTGTCTTACTTTATATTAACTTGCATTGCTTTGTTTTAAGTTGCTCCACTATTTCTTGTTTTATAAAATGTTATCTTTCCGTCTAACATTTTATGTTTTCCATGTCATGTTAGCTTAATCTATAGTGTTTTTCTTATCTTACCTACTTAGCTTACTTATCTTAATATTTCTATCTGATCTTACCTTACCATCTTGTCTTATTTTTCCAATCAGATTGTAGCTATCATACCTTACCTTATTTTGTAACTTATACCTTACCGATCCTATAGTAACTTGCAGTATTGTATCTTACCATGGGATACATTGTCTTAAATTTGTTTTGCCATATTTCATTCTATTCTGTTTGCCTGGTGGTTGATGCAAATAATCTGTGAGGTTTTATGCAGATGACCAGTTCATGCTACATGTTATTTCTGGGCCCAGTTTTGTTACCTTTGTGCAGTCATGTGTCGTGTTTTGTTATGAGTAAACCATATGTGCAGGTGTGTTAATGATGTTGATAGGGAGCTGTGATGATAATATTATGAGCATTATCCGACACAGGTTTGACTACTGAACTTGTTGCCTGCCAAGTGAGGGAAAGATTAGCCACCTTCTTCTCTGTGCAGTCGGACCTACAAAATGGGATGGCCCTGTCTCATTAAGTCCCTTAGCAAGAAACTGTTTTGGGATAAATTAATTAAACCTTGTGTAACTGATTGGTATCTTCAGTGCTGTTGCATAAACAGTGTTGTGAATATGTTGTTGAACACACTAGCGGCAGTGAGTGAGAGCTGACATGTTGGCATCAAAGGCATCGATATTGAGGCCAGCAAATGTGCAGAGAGTGTAAAGATAGGACTCTGTAAATGAACAAATTAGGAAGAACTTGGAAGCAACAGAGTTTTGGTTCCTAAGATGAGTTGTGAATTCCTAGGACTGCCAGAGTAACTAACGAGGATTGCCTGAAAGAGGCTAATGAAATTAGAACATAATCTACAACAATAAGAAAGAGACAAACAGCTTTCTTTGGTCATGTGATGAGAAGAGAGGCATTAGAGAACATTGTGCCGACTGGAATGATCGCAGGGAAAAGAGGCAGAGCCCGACCAAGAGAAATGATGCTGGATGGATTGAGACAGTGGCATGGAGGAATATCAGCAGCAAAGTTGATCCAGAACACCAAAGACAGATATGTCGAGAGACATGAACGCCTATGCCAGCTGGCATGGCACTTGATGTTGATGAAATGTGCAGACTGGTGAAATGCTATGCATAATATGGCCATCTCTTGAACAATTGCTGGTGCTAGTTTTAACAATAAATCCAAGATTGCAGGAATCTGGTATCCCATGAAATGAAATCATGCTTTCCTAAAAACTATGCTGAAAGGAAGGTGGATAGCAGTGTCCCAGAGGAAGATAGTGGTTTAAAAGGGAGGAAGAACTAAAATAGAGGATACTGTATCATCATGGTGAAAGACAGACAGTGCTGAAGATGTATTGCAGTCGACCTTTGATGTGGAGCTGGCAAGTGATCTAATCTGGCTGATAAATGCTGAGAGTGACAAAGCACTTCTGGTTTTGTCTGGAGTGCAGAATGTCAGCTCTATTAATAAATAATTAACACCAAACAACACTATTGGCTGCGTCTCATGTCACTTTTATGCTAGTTTAACACCATGCCTGGTGCAAATGCCCGTGTTCAAATATTCGCTGCCAAATGTCACAGTCCCGGCCATTTCTCTCTGTTTGCTTCCTGTCTACTCCAATAAGTTGGTGTCTGGTGACTGCACTCTAGTAATAACATGATGAGCTTACAGCCCAGTTACTAG
Organism: Cepaea hortensis; assembly: GCA_963921405.1. Lineage (NCBI taxonomy): Eukaryota > Metazoa > Mollusca > Gastropoda > Stylommatophora > Helicidae > Cepaea > Cepaea hortensis. The sequence goes on along the minus strand of OY992883.1, from coordinate 33,397,892 downwards.
TGGCTTTAAGCTCTTTCTGCACCAAGATGTGCATCAAGGTAGAGAAATGAGGTTAAAAAAATGTAATTGCGTGTCCCTTTTTTTTAACAGGACATCGCAGTCAATTCAAGTATTTATTGACTGATTTTCTAGGCAATTTTACTTTCACTAGTTTATCATTGCTTTCTGAACAACCGATGGTCATACTATTGTGAAAATCAATGAAAATCTGTCTGCATTTCAAATCAACTGTGGCTCACTTAGAACCCGGTATCCAAGCAATTTGGGTACTTGTTCTGAAATCAAGTGATATGGGTTCTAATTCACAAGTATTTGTATTTATTGAAGCTGAAAGCAAAATAAAGTAACAGCTAAACTTTACCTCTGGAGGCGACATTTATTCCTCAACTCTCAATGAAATTCCTCCGGCAGACACTTGTAGGGATGCACAAAGTGCTGTAGTATTAGTTGTCACTTATTTGATAATTGGGTTACCTTTACCTATTTGTTTTTTGTTTTTTTTAATTTGATGACAGTTCTGATGTATTCTTAATTAGCTAACTGGACTTGACAAGACCATGCTCAGTTTGCGGGATGTGTCCTGTAGGCCTACTGCTGAAACTGATGACTACATTATTCTCTGCACAGAGCTGACTCACTGTGGGACTCAGTCTCAGAGTTCGGATAACTTCACCACCTACTCCAATGTTGTATGTACTAGAGTACTACTTTCACTGTTTTTACTTGTTTATTTTATTTTAAGTGTTTGTTTGTATGCTTGTGTGGGTGAGTGTGAAGTGTATGAGTGCATGTGTGAGTTTGGTTGGCATGGTGTATATAAATGCAACTTGTGGATGTCTGTGAGTTGATGCGGCTGTGGTTATATGGATGCGTGGATTTGGTTGTGGGTATGTGTGTGGATGTATTTGTAAGTAGGTGAATATAATTGTGGGAAAAGGGGGTATAAAATAGTAATAAATCTAATTTCACATCTATTCCTTGGTATTATTATTATTGCTAAACAATCTAGTAATTAATTCTTGTAAGATTACATTTTATGATTACTCTTTCACAGTAACATTGTAAGAGATGTGAAAATGAAATAACATGTGAAAGATGAGAGACAAACAGGACTGGATGCTATAAAGCCTTTGTCTCCAGTTCTCAACCCTGTGAAATTGTGTTTATTTGTTCATTCCCTCAATGACTGCTCTAGCTTTTGATCCTCCAGGAGTTCTGAATCCCTGACTTGTGGTCTATCATACTTCACCGGTCTTCTCCCTTTCAGCATATATAATTAAATCATCTTAGATTTCTTCACTGGAGCCTGCAAGACTTGCATTTATAGGCTTTACCTTGTTTTATTACAAACCTTGCCCCTTTCTCAGCTACATCTTTCAGAGGTCTGATTAGAGTTAAATTAAGAGACATTGGGGGTAGAGTATGCCAAGTCATAAGTCCTCCTTTCTGTGCCATGCCATGGAGAATATCATCTAATGGAACTCGCGACATGGAACTGGCTCATTGAACGGCGAAACGATAACTTTATGAACTCACTGGCGAACTAGAAACGAAGAACAATGTAGAAGCTCAGAGACAATGTAACACCGTTTAAATTCCGGAGTTAACAAGATTCGTCATACATTTGTCGTGAACCATTAGTGACCAGGAGGGCAACTAATCTAGTGAACACTGACCTTCTGTATTCGGATCTGTCCTGCAACTTCGCTCATTAATACTTCCAATTCCCTCTGCTCCTTCAGGTCATCCTTGATGTCATCTTCCACCGAATCTGTCTGTCTAGAGTTTGCCCGTCGTTCGCATATCCATGGCATTCTCCTTATAAGTGCTAGCTGTCCTTAGCTTCAAGTGATTCCACTGCTAGCTTCCCAACGATTGAATAGCCACATCAAGTTGGTCTCCGAATCGAATAGACACCCTTTCACCTTGCTCGTCCCACAGCGTATGGTTTTGTTGTTACGCTGGCGTTGGTGTGACGTGTATTCATATCTCATGGTTTTGGTGCACTGCTCACATCGGGATTTTCCTTCTATCCTCTTTATGATGTGCTTTGGGCACTTGCCATGTGGCATTATGCCCCCCCCCCCCCCACATTTAAATGATGAAATCATTTACACATTTATACATATATACATCTTGTGAATACTAAACCATGCCCAATAGCAATGCCTACATCATGAGTCTTATCCTGTGCTGAGTATGACGTTATGGCTCCTATAAATTACCCCCCCCCCCCCCAAAAAAAAAATATGACGGTCACGCCCTCCTGTTCACAATCCCACGGTGAACATCGTGTAGCAAGCCTATGGGCGGGCTGGTCTAACTAATTATACAATTAGTCCCTTACTTGTTCATTTGAACAAGTGTCCTCACTCTAGGTCAAAACCTGGAGTTGGGGATGAGGGTAACCATAGGTACCAAGCAGTCAGTACTAGTTGACGCTCAATACTGTCACTGGCTTATCACCACCAGGTGTTTCTTGCATAGAATATATATATGTAGGTGAGGTGGACGTCATTGCTGTATCCAGTACAATCTTATAACTCTAGAGATTTTCTTTATGACCATCGACCGCATTCACTTATGTGCAACTCATTGTAATGGCTTGATATATGTGGCGTAGCCTTTCAATGAAATCTTAGAACCCATTGATAATTATAACACTCTAATTATAACAGTTATTAATTAATTAACCAATATAATAGACAAACGTAACTATTCTACTATAATAAATCGAATTATTGTAACTAACTAATTATCTAAATGTGTTCATGAACTATTAACCAAACTATAATGATCATATCAGATATCCTAAAATTACCACCTTAATGTTAGTTCACTGTTCAAATCGTGTCATTCTAATTCACACAATAACACAAATTGTCATTTAAGCAAAATACTTAATCCATATTTGAATATTTGAATTCTCGCCGGTCGTCTAATGTTTGTAATCGATCGGATCCTCATCTTCGTAATTGACGTATCAATACGCAAAGTAAAAGTTCCGGCGTCTCAGGACACGAAAGCAAAAGTTCTGTCATCTCAGTAATTGACGTAAGAAAGTTCCAAAATGTTGCAACACAAGTCACATCATCACTTCATCATGTCTCTGCCAACAATGAAATAAATAATCCACATATGTATTTATCTGAATAATACTATGTAATATAACTTGTTGGTTGCTATGTACATTGCTATAATTAGGTGCATCTGTAATATATATATATATATATATATATATATATATATATATATATATATATATATATATATATATATATATATATATATAAAATAATGTTCTAAACAGCCTATGAATGAATACAGACAAACATTAAGAAACAAAAATGAAAACAGTTGTGGAAAAGACTTAACTATTTACAATCGACTCAGAAGATCTTTAAGAAATATCATTGACTAGAATTTTGCAGATCTTGAAATCTGAGATCTTGCTCAGAATAATAAAGACTTCTAAGAAACTAAACCAGAAATACAATATAATATTCGGATTCAACAAGAATCAATATTTAACCCAAATAATAATCATAAAATTATTAATGTTCTCTAATAAAGATATAGTTAACAAAAATTATCTGAAGAATAGAGAACCGAAATATTTTACCAAAATGAATTGTAGAAATATGAGATAGTGTGGATACTTAGGAAAAATATATCTTCATTTCAGCAAAATTTAGAACAACTAATTGACAAGACCCTAATATGTCCGTAGAGAAATATGTGCTGATACAATTACTCAACATTCCCATTCACACACGTACTCATTCTTTTCTTCTTTATTCCTTTTTTTCTTTCTTACACGCTTATGGTGTTTCTTTACTGTATGTATGCCAATATCTGTACATTTTATATTTGTTATCGTTTTCATTCATGTGTATAGTGAGAATAAACTATGTTTGGTAAATTTGCACCAGAAATAAGACAAGTAAATAAAGTAAGTACAGCTCAGTGTATTTCGCTTATTGCAATCTTGTTTGCGATTATTGGCTAGTGTGCAAATTTTCTTAACTTGTGAGTGAATGCCTGTATGTTTTTTATTATTTGTGTACATATTCGTAATGGCGTCAACATACACTTTTGTTTGTGAGAACATGTTTGTGACATCACATTCAACCTGGGATAGGGTTGATCTAAGCCAAAACAAGATCTGAGTAACAACTATGGTTACTATATCCCATTTCCACTGTTTCGTGGACCGTATCTGTCGTTTTTTACCATTGCCTGTAATTTTTGTTCCCATTTGTGTATTTTCTTCTTCTTCATGAGAGTAATCATTTGCCTTGGGTACATTCCCAATAAGAAACCCGACACAAGGATTAGGCAATACTGCCGCATTTACTGTGCCTTCAAAGTATGGAGATTGTATTGTAATCATGGCAATCTTGTATCTCTCAATTGTGCCACCAAAAATTCTGCAGGCAACAGTTTTGCCTGTATAGTCTTCTGTTTTAATTAACCTTTGGTCAACTCCGATAATCGAAGCCCCTGAATCACGAATACAGGTAGTAGGTTCCCCATTCACCCATGCCTGGTGAAACTTAAGTGTGCCATCCTGAATATTAACGGCATTGGCTTCGTGAATGGTTTCTAAACATTCGTCAATAGGAATGTCTTTCTCAGTTTTGTTGTCATAATGTTGTATGATAGCTGCACGTGTTTCTTCTAAGTCGTCAGAATCACTACTTGAGAACACATACGCGGCACTTGCTTCTTTCCATGTATTTCTTATTGCACAAGACCTACTGGTATGCCCATATGCCCGACAAGAAAAACATTTAATACTCCTCTTGTAGGAGTCATACTTCTTTTCTTTGCCGTGATGTCTCTTAGATACGCTGCATAACCAGGGTGTTGATCACACATTTCTAGATGACCGTGTGACAACTTGCAATGTTGGCATCGAGTGAGGTGTCAATTTCTTGGTCTGTCTCCTTCTTTATTGGAGTACTGATATGGACCTTTATTTTTATTTGCAAATTTCTTAAACTTATCATTACCTTTCTGGAATTTGGCGCTAGCTCCTATGACGAGCTCTGGTTGTGCACAGTCAGCAAATATGTCACGATGTGCGTTAAAAAATGATTCACCCCGTGTTTCCATATCCGCCAGTGACCTACATTTATTTTCAACCAGAAATACCGGCATGGCTTCCAGTACAGCAGACAGAAGTTTGTCTCTAATTATTAAGTCACGTATCTTATCGAAATCCGAACCGACGTCTGCTGCTCTCAGCCATTTGTCAAAGCAAGAAGATGTTTCAGAAAGTCAAGGAAAGTTTGGTTAGACTTAGGTGTAAGTGTCTTAAATTTTGTACGCAAACCAGCTTTGTCCAAACTAAAATGTGCAAGAACACGATCTCGCATATATTTGTAGTTGGTTCGCAAGTTTTCAGGTATTAACTCAATCACCTTCAAAGGTTCCAGCGCAAGATGTTGATGAAATAGAATCGGTAAGTCCTGCTCAGGAATCTATAAAATTTTGCTAACACCTCGAAATTAGTGATCCAAGAACTTACCAAATCACCTTGTTGGAAATTACGAATCAAACCTTGATACTTCTTGACTGGATCGTTATGTTTTGCTTGTATTCTTTCTCGTTCTAATTCAGCTTGGTTCAAATTCTCGATCCATTTCTAAAGTCTTGACTTTCAAATTACCTTCAAGTTCCTTGTCCTTAACACTTTACAAGGCAGAACGGCCATTTACGTCCGATACCGTAAACGGGCGAAACGTCCCAAAACGGCCGATACTATTATGCATTGTAAAAACGTGATCTCTCGGCTTTCCGACACTTCCGATGGCTACTTTCACTTTTGCCGATAGCTTGACAATGTGGCCGCCATTTGTAAGCGCCTACTATGAATTTGAATGGACTTTTACAGTCTTTTTTTGATAGTTTTCGGGGTTTTTACGCTGTTTTTAAAAACGGATTTCGGCGATTCTTCAAGTGATAGCCGAGATTTCGCTAGGTTCAATTTAAGTGATATTAAAGGGCACGAAGTTGACTATTAATTGGAGCTAGATATCAGTGCAAAGCCTTACTTTGCATTAGCAGTCTGAGTCGGACTTTAAAGAAAGTGATTATGATTCTGAAAATGTGTTTGTAAATTGCCGTATAGATGATGGAAAATCACAAACAACATGCTGTATTTAGTAAATATTTGTGTTCATATATGGATTACCGACAACAATCACGTGAGTAACATATTCTGCATGCTTTTCCCTTCTTTGTGTTGTTTATTTAACTAAAATCGGTTGACTAATACCTTATTTGTGATGTTTTTACTAACGCGACCCGAAATTTTACCGAACCTGAAAAAATCTTGCCCGTTCAGGTCTAAAAAACGGCATGCGTCTGCCCTGTAAAGGGTTAAGGATTGCTTTGACCGCAAGTTTCTCTTTCTCAAATGCCAGTTGTTTTTCTTTCATTTCTGTCTCTGCGGATAGTTGTTTTTCTTTCATCTCTTTTTCTAAAGTTAATTTCTCTTTTTCAGCTGCTATTCTCTCACGTTCTACAGCTAATTCACTTCCTTTAGCTGCCATTTTCTCACGTTCTAGAGCTAGTTCACTTTCTTTTATCGCCATTTCCTTTATTTTCAATTCTTTCTGAAATGCAAGCTCTTTATCTTTGCTTTCTTTCTCAAGAGCTAATCTCTCTTGTCTTTCTTCTCGTTCACGTGCAGCCAGAAGTTGTTTCTCCTCCTTTTGCTACATCTGGAATTCTTTGAATTCTTGCTTTGCCCAATTCCTAAGGTCTGAACCAGTCAAACCAGACTTCTCACCGATGTCCATAAAATCATGAAGTGTGGACATGTTGTCTTAATTGAGCTATCACTACTCCAGCTGAAATAAGATAGAGGAGTGCAAAGAATGCAAAGGAAATCGACGATATGGAAGTACGTAGAAAAATAGGGTAGACAATATCAAAGCACAATAAACTCAACAATAATGTAAACTTGCCTAATAAAAGAATTCAGCAATCTTAACGCGATAGAAATGTCTTAAGCGTTACTCTATGTAAACAACAGAAAATAGTATGCAAAAATATATTCCGTATAAAGAATATAATAACACTAGACAGTTAACAACGAGAGGAAACGAATGACGAGTAACGTAAACACATATTTCTACTCATAAAAGATAATAATACAGACTATCGATTTCTCAGGTAAACAATATACAACACTACTACACTACTGTAACACTACTACAATTAGTACTGACAATATGTGAGACCTATACAAATAACTTTGTACTGACCTGACAATTGCTAGTACACAACGTCTTCTTAAGTTAGGACGTGATCGTAGCTATCTTTAAGAAGAGCGACCTCCCAACCACCCGCTGTTAATCTAATGCGAACTTGGTCATCGCTAACTACGAATGCACCCAATCAATAACAATGAATGTAACGACCAACAAATTAAAACTTATACTGGCCTTATTCTATAGTTGGCTTCTTCGTAGATACTTTACAGCGTTGAAGCGTGTGTGAATTGGTGTTCTGTAGTATCACTTGATAATGAGCAATGTTGTCGAGGCATATCCTGGTGTTGCTGAGGCAGTGGTGTACTGACTATATGATATCAGTATAACTTGTGACACCCGTGGCGCGAGCCCATCGAACTGGTCTTTAATATTATTGATGGTATCTTATTAACGTGTAGATTTATCTCTGACTTTGAGCTGCCTCAGCCTGTATGTTGGTAACATGCATAATACTTCATGCTGTTAGATATGTATGTTCAATGTTTAATCGCGTAAGAGAGTGATGCTCAAGTGTGCAGAGGTTTGGTAAATGGTAACACTCGGATAGTAAATAACTTCTGACGTACATTGGAGTTCAAAGTTGTCCTGTAAAAGCTCTCCTGTTGTGTGTGTCGCAGCTAAATGAAGCTCCTAGTGAAGGATAGGTCTTCTGACAAAACGCAATTGTCCTGTTCAAAATTAGCCGATAGCTGCGTGTGCAAACATGTACGATGTGTGTTTGGCAACGAACATAGCAGAGGAAAAGCTCCCGTAGAAGACGACTCCTTTGTGAGACAATACAAACGAACTACGTCATCTTTGGTGTCAACTGCTTTATATAATCTGTGTAGGAACACGTTGACGTTTCCCTTACCTTGTATTGTAATTGATTAGGTAGACATTACAAAATTCATACCGTTTCTTGAATACTTCAAATATATTTGATGTTTCACCGCTGTAACGTTTGTTCTCGATTAAAGCGCTGTGGTTTCCAGTATGTGTGGAACAGTGCGTCTAACTGGGTGCCGGTGCGCAATTAACTTTTCTTGATATGCAACCTTGATACAACTTTTGTGGCTAGAAGTGGGCAGTTGTTAATAATTATCAAACCGGAACGTATGCACCCCATGTGTGCCAAGTCGTAAGTCCTCCTTTCTGTGCCATGCCATGGAGAATATCATCTAATGGAACTCGCGACATGGAACTGGCTCATTGAACGGCAAAACGATAAATTTATGAACTCAATGGCGAACTAGAAAAGAAGAACATTGTAGAAGCTCAGAGACAATGTAACACCGTTTTAATTCCGGAGTTAACAAGCTTCGTCATACATTTGTCGTGAACCATTAGCGTTACGTTGTGACCGGGAGGGCAACTAATCTAGTGAACACTGACCTTCTGTATTCGGATCTGTCCTGCAACTTCGCTCATTAATACTTCCAATTCCCTCTGCTCCTTCAGGTCGTCCTTGATGTCATCTTCCACCGAATCTGTCTGTCTAGAGTTTGCCCGTCGTTCGCATATCCATGGCGTTCTCCTTATAAGTGCTAGCTGTCCTTGGCTTCAAGTGATTCCACTGCTAGCTTCCCAACGATCGAATAGCCACATCAAGTTGGTCTCCGAATCGAATAGACACCTTTTTACCTTGCTCGTCCCACAGCGTATGGTTTCGTTGTTACGCTGGCGTTGGTGTGACGTGTATTCGTATCTCATGGTTTTGGTGCACTGCTCACATCGGGATTTTCCTTCCACCCTCTTTATGATGTGCTTTGGGCACTTGCCATGTGGCAGAGTAGATCAAAGACCACAGTGTATGCCTCTAGCTTAAGCAGACCAGGTTCGTTTTACAGTATAGTCTGCATTTTTACAAAATAATACAATTAAATAGGATGATATCCGCAAGTGGTGACTTGTAAATGTAAGGTGCTTCTTGAGACATTCTATGTAGCTGACAGTATACATCAAGTTAGGTGGTTACCTTTTGTTTGAGTATAACCCCTTGAAAGCACAGTATATCAGTTCTCTAGCATTTACTTCTATTGCTGCAGGTCATGATCCAGACAGGATACATCAAGTTAGGTGGTTACCTCTTGTACAAGTATATCCACTTGAAAGCACAGTATATCAGTTCTCTAACATTTACTTCTATTGCTGCAGGTCATGATCCAGACAGTATACATCAAGTTAGGTGGTTACCTGTGGTCCTGTATAACCCCTTGAAAGCACATGATATCACTTCTCTAACATTTACTTCTATTGCTGCAGGTCATGATCCAGACTACAGTCAGCATGGTCAGCAATATTTTACAGGATGAACTTGGCAGTGGATTTCCTGATGAGGATACCAGTTCTGGTTCTCGTGATCTCAATCTAATGATGGATGATGAAGATTACAGGTCAAACCCATTTAGCATGCCGGTCGACTGCAAGGTGGCAGCAGTAACAAACCAGGTTGGTCATGTGTTTATCTGTAGGTACAAAATATGACACACTCATGCATGGCATGTTCTGAATCCCAAGCTCTAGGCTAGGACTCAAATCTGGTTATCTTTGAGCCTAAGATGGACACTGTAACCCCTCGGTTATGCCATCATTGTAAACAGCTAATGAACTTGCTGCCTCTGCATCCCCTGCAGACAGCCAGCCCATGGATCATGCGGATGTTATTAATACTTCTAGGGAGATGTCGAGAGCGGAGGACTTTTTACGCCAGTGAATCCACATCATTGTCCAGAATGAGAGACTTGGGAGTAAGAATTAGCATGACCAGACAGGAGCGGCACATTAAGAGAACAAGGAGCCTCGTCAACCAACACAGAACTGGCACTATTAGTCGCAGATACTGATGCATATGTTGCGGGGAGGATCTGAGCTCCTGTGGACTTCTCTGGAGTGCAGGGATGATATCCCAGAAGATAACAATGTTTTTAAAGTCTGCATCTCAGATGATTTGGGCTTCTGTCATTAAGATATTTGGACTATTACTAAACTGAAGTTTAAGTTAACTTATACTGTATGGCAGGATGATATGCTGGATATTTGGTATTAGGCTAATGTATTGGTTTGTGTGAGTGAGCTGCTAGAGGCGACTGCATTGTATGATACAAGCTACCTTTAACGTTCTCAGACAGACTTCTGATATCCATTTTATAAGGGGTCAAAACACAGTGGTGACCGATTTGGCAGCAGACCTTGTCGCGCTGGTTTTAATGTGTTGGTATGGGAGCTGGTCGTTCAGAAAGCAATGGCAAACTACTGAACATAAAACTTGCCAAGACATCAACAATGGCAGTAAAATTCTGGTGTTGACAGCAACATCCTGTAAAGGATATGCAACTATTTAAAAAAAAAAAAAAAAAGATAGCGTAGTGGTTAGCAAGCTTGAGTGCTGGACTGGTGGTCATGTTTTCAAATCTCCATTGAGGCAATTTTAAAAAAAAATTGGCTCAGCTTCCAAGTCAAACCAGTTTAAAATGTTTACCAGGAAATGTCTTGGGAAGTAAAGGCAACCTGCGTGATATTGACCACATCAGCCAACAATTGCTGATTGGTGTATACAAATATAAGGCTAGCTCCATATACCCAGTACACCTGATGGCACGTAGGACTTTACTGTCTTGATTCCATCGACAATGAACTGTATTTTTCATGGAGGACTTTTGTGTTGGCATTCTGGAGTTGGCATTATGCACAGTGTACCTGTGCGGGCTGTTCCACTTTTCACATGGGGCAGTGACGAGTATTTTGTGTGGTTTTCACTGGCACAGGAACGGAACATAATGGGGACGACCCGTTGCTGTGAAGTTGGAACCGAGACTAACTAACTAACTAACTAACTAACTAACTAACTAACTAACTAACTAACTAACTTTACTGTCTTGATTACTTATTTTATTGGGTTTGCTCCATGAAGTGCTACTGTAAATGTGTTATACAACATCCATGTCACAGCAGTTGGAACATGCCTGTATGTGCTCCGCTTCTCTCAGAAGATGTTGAGGATCATCAAATCCTAGAGTTCCAGTAGCCAGTTTCTTCCTGCTAGTGCCTAAATGGATACCTAATCCCATCAATCACAGCTACATATGGTCATTGATTTGTTTCCTCATGCAACAGATGACATTATCAGACATGTCTCCCTTGCTCAACCTCTGTGCTCTTTGTGAAGACCAACCTGCCATCTGTTCTTGTCTTTGCCACTACCTCATATTGAAGGCCAGACCATTCTTACCTAAGCCTGTCAACTAGCTACAGTCTATGATGTTCTCATGTCACTGAACTGAAGGATCGCATAAAGAACAGTAGTCTTCTGAAAGGAGTGGATCAAGGATGTCATTACTTGAAGTGGCTGCAGTAGTGCTATATGATTACAACCATTACAACTGAATAGAACAACGTGTCGTCTGATTTTAAGTTTTATCTTCTGATGTAATGAATGAATCATAAAGAAACAAGAAGTAGATTGTAAACTTTACTAGAACAAAACTTTCTCTGAATGTTACTTGTGATCGTCTTCTAGTAAAGCTTACCAACTACTTTTCATTTTTTGGTGATTCATTCATTGTATTGACAAGCTTTTCTGCATTTCCCCATATTCCAGTGTAAATTATCTAATGTAGCACAGTTGAGAACAGTAGTGTTGTGTCTAAAGCAGCTTTACAGACTAGATTAATATGTTCAACTAGTTACAGTCTTTGAAATGAGTCAGATATATACACACATCTCAACACTGGCTGACTGAAATACTACCCTCTTCCAATAAATATCATGACACTGGTGTGGGGTTGATCCCCAGCAAAGGGAGAATTATGTTTCCGACCAGTATAAAAATGGATGACTGACAATTTTCATCTTCTGAGATTTGTCTGGAAGGAAAGGTGATGAGAAAGGAACTGGCACCTCACCTCATATGCCTCGACCTAGAATATATGAAAGTCTAACACATCACAGCCCAATGGCAGTATCTACTGTGGGACAATCTTTACATTTAGTGATAGCAGGAGCTGTGGTAAATCAAATCAAATCAACTTTATTGTAAAAGGGTCACAAATGGTAGAACAAGTAAGTAGGACAGCAATCTTGAGTTCAGACCCCAGTTGAGGATTTTCTGCCAGCATGTGACCTAGTCTTCTAAAATATTTACCAAAGATGTCTTTAGGATTTAAAGGTAATGAGGAAAGTCACTGGTCATTCCACCTCATAATGCTGTGGGTTAGCAAATGTGATGACATATCACTTCATACCCCTACAGTACCAGGTACCATTGGATTATCTTTAAGTGGTTTTGAGATTGATCCAGCCTAATACACCGAATTTGTGCTACTCTTCTGGGAAAGAAATGTGATAAAGAGAGCTGTCACATCATTTCCTCATACAGGGTCTGGTAATTGTGAACACATTTTTATCATGTCCTTAAAGCAGTATCTTCCTTGGAGTTACCATCTCCTTTATATATCTCAGGGGTCTCTCAGCATTTGCAAAATGAATACTGTAGATTTCTCTGAGAAGGCAAAACAAGGTCAGGAAGGGAACTGGCCCTCTCATATCAAGAATCCATGACATAGTGTATGTGAAGTCTTATACCTTAATAACGTGGTAGTATCTGTTGTGGAATTACTTTGTCCTTTAGCTTCTTATGTCATTTGCTCTGTATGTCCACTTTCAGTCGTCGGAAGACTTGAATAGCAACAGTGGCCCCATCAGCCAGCACTGCAGAGGCAAGCAGCCACAGGCACCAGCACACTGCAGCCTTAACCTCTACACCACCGACTCTTTCCTGCTGCCAAAGAAAGAGTTCCCGGTCTCCATAGCCAAAAATAGCACAGTATTTGTGAAAGCTGAAGTTGGTAAGTGCTGAGGTGTATGCTTGACTATGAAATCCACATTGACTGAAATCAATGTTGACTATAAAATCTACATTGATTTAAATCAACATTGATTATGAAATCTGCATTGACAATGAGAGCTGTGCAATTATGCAATTCCTGTATATAGAAACATCTGACCCACTTATCACAGTGGCAGGTATTAGGCCAGGTGGCATACCTGCAACTGTTGTACCATGCAATACGCCAATTTGTAATGTCCACATAACAAACGAAGCCACAGTAGGCTAGTGGAAAAGATGCTGGCACAGGATAGGACACACATTGAGAAAACCTGGTTATATCACTAGACATTCATCTGTAACCCAGACGGCCAATGAAATAGAGGGGGACCTACAGACATGGAGAAGAGATTTAGAGGCAGATGAATAGCATGGCAGGACATGGAGGGAGCCACATCAGACAGCAAAAGATATTGCGGCTTGGCATGATTTGGATGAGGGCCTATATATTCTGGCAGATATAGGGTAGGAGAAGGAAGTAGTAAAGTGGCCAGGAAAAAGTAGAATAGTTCAGTTTTAAAACATGTTGAAAATGTGCAGGCTTTTAGTGCTTGTGTATTTGTATCATAGATGCACCATTTACACAGTGAGACGAACCCCCACAAGACCTCAGAATCCTTAGATATGTCTCTTCAGGATCACAAGTGAATAGAGCAAATGGTAAAGATGACTAGGGTAACAATCAACCACATTTGCTTGGCTATTTTTCACTGATAGAACATGTCTTGGTAGTCTTTTATGACTTCTTAGGTTACTTAAGGATGGTGACACCATAACTTAACCAGGTATGACATCAATGTTGAGCGAAAATGTCAGTAAGTCAACTAGGCCCATATATCAGCCAATAAACCAATGTGATGCTTAATATGGCCAAAGTAGATTAGTTTCCAAGAAATTATTCTGTTTATGAGCCAGTTTTATTTGATATCCATATCTTATGGCATTTCTGTAGTTTTCTTCTTCTAGGTCTCAATATTCTAAGAATTTTAAAGTAACATGTCAGCTCAAAGCCCCAGTTTTCTTCATTAGTGATTGCGAAATGATCCATGATTCACAGCCATATGAGATGTATGTTCTCATAAATGTAGCAGATGTTGTACGTTAGGTTCTTAACATTGCTTAACCTCCGCATTGCTATTGTTAACCTGCTTCAGATTTCTTGTGAATTGTCCTCACTGTTGTTGATTATGTAGCCAGGTTATTCAGAGTCTGTGTCATTTTCAATTTGTGCATAAGTTCAGAAATAGATTTTGATTCTCACTATCCTGTGACAGACAGGATGAACTCTTCTAATCCTTTTGCGCTATTTGAGAGATATGTCTGCACATCTATGTTCTGGAATTGGAGAGATATGTTGTCTGCATATCTGTGTTCAGGAATTTGAGAGATATGTTGTCTGCATATCTGTGTTCAGGAACTTGAGAGGTATATTGTCTGCATATATGTGTTCTAGAATTTGAGAGATATGTTGTCTGCAAATATGTGTTCAGGAATTGAAGAGATATGTTGTCTGCATATCTCTGTTCTAGAATTTGAGAGATATATTGTCTGCATCTCTATGTTCTAAAATAGGAAAAGTTGAGTTGAATCAAGAACCGACATGACAGCACTCGGGACATTCCCATTCCGACCTTATCTCCAACAGCCAGCAAAGAGTCCCTATACTAATGGTACCAGTAGCAGCTTGATTATATATCCTTCTGGCCTTTCCTAGGAATTGTAAGTGTCGGCCAGATCCTCTAGTCACTCCTTGCAGGATCATACACTCCAAGCTTTGATGATCTACCAGTTCTTCTGCACTATACACATGACTCCAAAGGTCCTGGACCACACTGCCTTACCATGCACCAATATCCCACCAAGGGGTGCAGACCTCAGACCTAGCCAATCAGACCGCCTGGAATTTTATTTCCACCATTTACCAATGGATCAAAATTGTCTGTGCTCTCATCATATTTGATGTTTTTGTAACGTTTTCTGCATACATGTTGAATAGGTATGAGGAAAGAATACAGCTCTCAAAGGTACAATATTAAATGGAATTGAGCTGATTACATCCATTGCCTGTATATGTGAAATCATTAGCATTTCATCTGCTGCGAGATGACCTTTAAATGCCATTTTTACACCCTAGTATAGAAGAAGAGCCACTGAGTTATTTATTAGGTGTGGTCGTCCATGAAGTTGCGCTGGTCACCTGACATGAAAACTACGTACGTGTGTATGAAATCCTAGACATGTTGTCTGCTCTGAGATTACCTTTACATTTCCATTTGGCAACCCAGGACAGAAGAGAAGCCACTATGTTAACAACTTGTATCATTACAGCATTGTATGCCATTATGGGTGTCTCCTGGGGGAGTTTTTCCTTGACTGTGGTTGTAGGCCACATTGTCTGGCAGACATACATTTTATCTGTCTTCTCTCTCTCTCTCCTCTGCCCTTTATTCCTGTAATAGCTCACTCCAATCTGTCCTATCTTTTGCCATCTCATTCAGTCCTGTGTGTGCTTTCCCCATATTATTCATCTCTGTCTTTTATTCTTACCTCCGTGTTTTAGGTCTCCCTATATTTCATTTGCCATGTCAGTTACAGAAAAGCACTTTCTAGTTATACTGTTCTCAGGTTTCCTTAGTGTTTCCTGTGCAGCGCCAGCATCTCTTACTCGCCTCTTGATCCACCAGTGTTTGTTTAGCTTTCTCCATTAACTCCATACGAGTGGTTCTATCATACTGTCATACCTTTTTAGCTCTATCCTACATCCTGCACATGCACCAGATGCATTTATAGACTAGTGCCATGAGTCTGGTTAAGTAAAGTCTGGTTGAGTAGATTACTATAGAACAACGGTAGGATAAATTGTCATGGATGATCAGAGGAAATAAAGACACCGGATCTCGGTTATTCGTAAGGGCCAATAGGATTGCGAGGATTAGGCCACGTGATAGGAAAGGTCGAGAAAGTGAAACAAAGACGGCAGTCGGAGAGCTGGAGACGATTAGGTACACATCGTACGACGAGGAGACGGGAACTTAATCTTGACTGGTGGAATGAAATGTCGAGAGACATCGACGGCAAGTAACTGAGTGGGCGCTAGATATTTCAAGCATGTACCGATGGCTGAGAACAGCGTTGCCGCGACCAGGCGGGTGGACATATTCACTCTACAGCACGGAGTCGAGTGGTGTGCCGTGTGCAGAGGTTGCCGGCCGGTGAATGTAGGCGCCATGCGGCCATGTTTCATGGGACTGTAAGTAGGGTTTAGAAGAGTGTGTGTAGACCATGGTCGTTGATTAGATAGCCTGGATCGCAGGACGTACTACAATAGGTGTGTGAACCTAATGTCGTGGGTGTATATGTAACACGGAATATACCAGTGGTTGTGTCGCATAGAAACAATACATGATGCCATTCTATCACTCTGTGGTAACGAGTTATGTTCACGGTGTGTCAGTGTGTATTTCATAAAGAGTGTCAACGTAGCCGCATCTCAATACCCCTAGTTACGTCAGAAAGGGCTCATTGGCAACTAGGTTTTTGTTTTTGGGTTTTTTTTTGTTTTAAATTTCACCTCAACTTTGCCAGAAGCAAATTGTTAGCCTCACTGAAGATTAGAAGATATGAAGTCTTCATAAATTGAGAGACCAGCTGGCAATCACTAGACTACCTGCTCCTCACCACTAAGTTAGGGTGGGTAATCTTTCATTTCTGGATAAATCTGACCAGCCGCGTCAGCCCCAGTGCTGCAATAGTCAGAAACAACATTCCTGCCACTGCTGGAGGTTTGACACAGACCACTGACCTTTAGCACAGCCATAGGGCACTTATGGCATATTGTGCCAGATCCATATTTTTAATAGATGAATCAGCACTTAATGAGTAATGTCACTTTCACATTGGCTGCTTTTACTTCTCAAAGTATTTCCTGCTACCATTTAGACCAGGAAGCCCAGGTTAATTAAAAAATATGTCCTAATGCAGATTTGAACTCACGACCACTGGGCTGGCTGGCGAGTGTCAAACCACTATGCTTCCTCGGCTCCCACTAAGTAGTAAAGGTGTGCTGTTATGTTCAGCCACCTGCAACCCCCACTTTGTAACTGACAAATGACAAACTGACTCTATGGAAACAATGAACAAACAACATGATTTTTCATGAGAAGTGACCAGTATCATTGATTAGCATCACTGTATGTTTGGGCAGATCAAGATATGACCGTACTGGTGAACTCCTGCTGGTTCTCCACCTCCCGCGTGCCAGATGATCAGAATGCAGAGGTCAGGGTCATCATAAGCCAAGGGTAAGTAGGACACGCGTGTGGTCAGAGAAATATAACATGGTCAGAGAAATATAACATGGTCAGAGAAATATAACATGGTCAGAGAAATAGAACATGGTCAGAGAAATATAACATGGTAAAGGCAGACACTGCTGTTGGGGTATGAAGTCTTAGGCTGTCACAAATTGTAGGCCATGATGTAATGAGGTGGGATGGCTGGTTCCCTTTCTTGTCACTTTCCCTTACAAAACAATTCTTTGAACATTCTGAAAACAGTTTGGTATACATTTTTATGATGTAGTGTTGAATCCAGAGTTGTATGGGTCAGAAAAAAAATAGTCCTGGCTCCTCTGGGCATTGAATCTGGATGACTGTTTTGGCAAGCAAGAGGCACTACTAACAGTGATAGCACATGAGAGATGGGTGAAATAGGAAAGTCGTGGGAAAAAACAATGGATAGAAAAGCTTGGCATGAAATGATGGAGGGTGTTTATTAGGAACTGAAAGGCAGAAAATTAAGTGTGCAATGTTTGAGTAAACCAGGGAGCATCTCATGGGTCACTTTGATTAGAATCAGTGAAGATAGAGTTCAGTGTCTACGTGTATCATTAACTGTGTGGTGTGTTTGATTGGTTTAGAACTTGCATGAGTTAATATTTTGACAGTGATCATACTCAGGCTGTGGTTTAGATTTGGTTTGGTTTGTACAGGATCAGCTGGCACATTGGTGTAACAGGAAGTTACATTGACATTGCCATGATTGCAGTCGGAGAAGAGTTCAGTACCTGTAGTCACCGTTCGCTACAGTAGGGAAAGACTGGTCACCTACTCATCAATGCACTGACCTTTAAAATGTTATGGTCCTAGCACTTCATACTATGGGAACTCCAGTATCTTATTTTGCTACACATATTTATCACTACCTCAAGACCTCTAGCAAATGTTTGTGGAAGTCCAATCAACCTCATGCTGAATGTTGTGGTCCCAGGAACTCTAGTTGAGAAAGGCTGATAAAACTGATGTCCTTACTGTTTTAATTGGTCACGGTACAGAAGTCAACACTCCCCTGCAAGTGACAGTTGGAACTATGGGAGGAGGCAGAAGAATATTTGCAAGTCTTAATACCTTGCATATAAACATAACACTTATATATAACTCTTCTCCTGTGACTCCACCTTGATGAGCCTAGTAGAGGAGCTTAAAATACTCCTGGCCATAAGTTGTGATAGAGGAGCTTAAAAATACTCCTGACCACAAGAGTTATGCCAGTAGTATTTTCAGAATTGACCATGTTAAAGAGGACGGGTGAGACTAAAAGAGACACACAGCTGCCTAGCATGTGAACTAGAGATGATCAAGCTGGACAGAAATACTTATTGAAAATGGGTGCACTGTAGAGCTTTAAAGGCAAATATATTCCTTAAAAAATCTATCAAAATGAAGTTTAGACAACAAAATGAATATTACAGAGCATCAACAAGTACAGGAATGAGTAGGCTAGGATCTGCAGGTTCACAAGAGGATGCAGAGCACAGATTCACTAAATGAGCTTCAGAGACTGCTACATGCAGTCGTGTAGCACCAAAATAAATTCCACAACACATCGGCCAGATAGAGAATGAAAATCTGGCAGAAGCAGTGCTGCAAGACAATTTGCAGGGAACTAGCGTAAAATACAGGTGTACCATCCTGCCTATGATTTATACCAGAATAGACATAGCAAAAACTGAATGCAGAAACAATGTACTATGCTACACATCTGACAAAACAGTGCAGTGTAATTCTCTTTATGATGATGCTGTGATACATCATCATCATGTTGCAGGTTCTTTGCAGAACATCACTGTCATCACAACCCACTGGACAGTTCCCCAATCTCCAGCCATTTTCCCTGCTTCGTGTACTCTCATGCCAGAGGTGTCTGCAGAGTCTCGTGTCGATCTTCATGCTGTCAACCCGTTTCTTCATTCAAGTGTCATGCCTCCCATCACTGTTCTTTCCAAGTCACTGATGTTCAATACGGCCAAAGTATTTTAATTTCTAACGCATGATACTGTTTATGAGTCAGTGTTCTTCCATGTTCTTTAATATTAGTATCTTTCTCCTTCTTGGTTCACAAAATTCTAAGAACTTTTCTGTAACATTCTGAAAACATTGACTGTCTTATGATAATTTTTAAAATGCACGTCCTTTTACAGGACATTGTAATAAACAAAACCTGTATTGGCTGTTCATGATTTATTTATTATGCAATATTATCTGCTCAGTTCCGGTTAGCGGGGTAGGGGTATCCCCTAGAGATGGGAGATGTAAGACGCCTCCTTTCCTCCGTTAGTCTACGGGACACCCTTGGGCAAGGTGGAGTACCCGTTTAGCCCCCCGATCAGGGTTACGTGAAGCCATGGAAGCAGGTGGTGGATGGAGTGTGAGAGATGCCGACAGATTGTTGTTGGTTATGGTCTTGCACTCTGCGGCGATAGGCAGATGATCTCATCAGTAGAGACAATGGCTATGGCCACCGACTAGTACAGTCACTGCCCAGAAGGAAAGCAACGGCAAACTACCTTCTGCAAAACTTGCCAAGAAACCATAACAACCATGAAAGAAAACATAATAAGAAAGAGATCTGGTGGCGAGACCCCCAGGCCAGGCAGATCAGATAACACTGGGGAAGAGTGTGACGCAGGGACCAGTACTAGTAATCGTGATGACGGAGTTAATCCTGACTGTGTTACCAAGGAAATCCCCTGTGTCAGACTAAGAAACAGAGTGAGAATGGCAACGTGGAATGTGAGAAGTTTGTATGAGGGAAATTTTAAAGTAGTGTGTGATGAGATTGAGAGGTTAAACATTCACATTTTAGGAATTAGTGAACATCGCTGGAGCGGCAAGGGACATTTTACAACTGAAAATGGAAGTATTTTCATTTATTCTGGTAGAGATGTCGGAGGCCAGAGTGGAGTGGCATTTTGTTTAGATAAGACAACTGCAAAAGCTTTAATGGGATATAATCCAGTTAGTGATAGAATCCTCACTATTAGACTTAAAGGCTGTCCAAAAAACACAACTCTCATACAGATATATGCACCTACTTCAACAGCAGAGGAGGACGAAATTGAAGATTTTTACAACACACTACAAGACACATTAAATAAGATTGGTCATAATGATATAGCAATAATAATGGGAGATTTTAATGCTAAAGTAGGTGCAGGAAGAGCTGAAAATGAGAGACACGTTTTAGGAAAATTTGGATTAGGAAATAGAAATGATGCAGGTGACAAATTAATTGAATTTTGCACAGAAAATGAGTTAACGATAGCCAACACACTTTTTAAACAACATCCAAGAAGACTCTTCACATGGAAGTCTCCAGACAGTTTAACCAAAAATCAGATAGATTATATTTTAATACAAAGAAGATGGAGATCAAGCATAACATCTGCAAAAACCCTACGAAGTGCAGACTGTGATACAGATCATCAGTTATTAGAAGCAGATCTGAAATTAAAACTCAAAAAGCTTACCCGAGGACCAAGGCCACTTCGTTTTGATCTCACAAACATACCAGACGCATACAACATAGAAGTTAGGAATCGCTTTGGGGTCTTGATGTCTGTACAAGAAGAAAAGACACCTGATGAACTGGCAGTACAAGCTAGAGATATCTTGATAACTGCAGCCAAAGATTTCATTCCGACCAAGAGAAAGCAACTTAAGCCATGGATTACATCAGACACATTAGAATTAATAAAACAACGAAGGGAGCTGAAACAGAAAGGAGATGAATCCGATAGCAGGATGAAGTATAAATCTTTAACTCGAGAAATAAGAAAGAACACAAGAAAGGACAAAAATCAATATATACAAGATTGCTGTACCAGAATAGAGCAATATCATAAGGCTGGAAGAGATTATGAAATGTTCAAGGAAATGAAGTTATTGACAAGAAATGTTCAACCTCAATTGAATGTTATCTGTGACAAGATGGGAAATACCTTAACAGAATCTAGACAAATTCTAGAAAGATGGCAGGAGTACTGCAGTGGAATGTATGATATGAGTGACAGTGAGGATATGAATGAGATACATGAGCCAATGACAGCAGAGACAGAACCTGAACCCTCATTAGATGAAATTGCTTGGGCTATAAGGAACCTGAAGAATGGTAAATCACCTGGATGTGATGAGATACCAGCTGAACTAATTAAAGCAGGAGGAGAAGAAAGCATACACATATATCATGCATTATGTACAAAGATTTGGAAATATGGTATATGGCCAAAAGATTGGAAGAGAACTATCTTCATTCCAATACCAAAAAAGGGCAACCTGAAATTATGCACCAACTATAGAACTGTTGCCCTGATAAGTCATGCAAGTAAAATTCTACTAAAAGTCATAATGCGAAGACTTAGTAAGAAAATGGAAGAAGAGATTAACGTAGTTCAAGCTGGATTTAGACAAGGAAGAGGAACAAGAGATCACATATTCAACATGCGTTTAATAATAGAGAAGTGCAGAGAATTTAATGTAAACCTATTCTCATGTTTTGTGGATTATTCAAAGGCATTTGACTGTGTACAGCATCAGAAACTTTGGGAAATCATGAGGAATATGGGCTTTCCTTCACATGTAGTACATCTCATAAAAATGCTATATCTAGACCAACAAGCAGCAGTTAGAATAGATGGCGAGACATCAGATTGGTTTGACATCAAGCAAGGAGTCCGTCAGGGCTGCGTGCTGTCACCCTATTTGTTTAACCTGTATGCCGAAAATATAATGAGAAATGTAAGAGATGATATAAACAGGGAGCCATATGATGCCCTAAATATCGGCGGTCATGACATACCAGAGATTCGATATGCTGATGATACAGTATTACTATCCACAACACAGAATGGCATAGAAAACCTAATAGCCTCAACACAATTGAATAGTGAAAATTACAACTTATATCTTAACATAGCAAAAACTAAGATAATGCATACAGATAAAACTACTATGGAGAAAGAAATATACATTAATGGGAGAAAATTGGAGGTGGTGGAAAATTTTGAATATCTTGAGTCATTGATTACGAATAATGGTGACACAATGAAAGAAATTAAACGGCAACTATCCATTGCTCTTCAAAGACTAAAACAGATGAATAAATTATGGTGTGGGACAGACAGAACTACAAAAATTAGATTTTTAAGAGCATGCATCTTTCCCATTGCAACATACGCCTGTGAGACATGGACACTTACTAAACAAGCTGAACAGCGCATACATGCCTTTGAATATAAATGTTATAGACGAGTTCTAAGAATATCTTGGGTAAAGAAAAGAACAAATGCATCCATACTTCAAGAGTTGAATATTGAGGAGGGATGGCTATTAAAGATGATAAAACAAAGAAAATTGAAGTATTTTGGTCACTTGAAACGTCACGACAGTTTGGAGAGAACAATAATGGAAGGGTATATGCCTGGGAAGAGAGGAAGAGGAAGGCCAAAGAGAAGATGGGTGCAGGATGTGGCGGATGGTCTCCGGATGGGTGTATCGGACGCGGGACATCTTGCTTGTGATCGAGAGGTTTTCCGGAGGGTTGTTATGGGAGCGAGGTTCTGCAAAGGACATGCTACTGAATGAATGAATGAATCTGCTCAGTTGATCTAATCTATGAAGTTGGTATAATCTGAATGGATGTAATCTGCTAAATTGATATAATTGTGAAGTTGATTAGTTTACTATTGCTTTCCGAATGAGAAGTTACAATTAAAGTCCACCTCACCGGCATGTGAAATGAACCCACTATGTCGCTGTCAGCAGAGAAAGCTTACGCGTAAGCGTGTTAAACCTCTCGGCCATGGCAACCTCTATGTTATGATTACTTACAATATATTGACCTTCCTCATGTTTTCTGCTGTTTTTTCCAATTGAGTTAACACAAAATTCATCTGGTATCACAGCTGTAGGAGAGATACTTCTGTGAGTTGGGTTGATGATCTGTCGGATGTGGTGAACAGAGTCACTCTCAGGTACACTAAATTCAAGGTCACAGTCATGGACTGGTTCAGAAGCCATTCATCAGTGTATCTCCACTGTCAGCTGTACACATGCCAGAAGAGTGACAGAGGACTGTCAGATCAGGTACAGTGTCTGGTTGGTGTCATCTACTCGTGATGTAGTCTGACACTTCAGCTTATGTGATGTAGTTTCAGTAGATGTTACAATACATGGCAAGTATTTGTAGCCTGCCTCAATATGATGTGGATTAATGCCATCTGTGAAGTTGATATAATCTGGTAAATTTATGCAATCTGTGAAGTTTAACCAGCCTGTGAAGTGGATGTAATCTGTAAAGTTGAGGTAATCTGGTAAATTGACACAATCTGTGAAGTTTATGTAATGCATGATGTTAATGTAATCTGATAAATTTTTGCAGTCGGTGAATTTTATGTAGTGTATAATGTTGATGTCATCATCATCATCTTCCACTTCTGCCGTCAATCGTCGTGGAGAGGAATAATTTGTGTTCCAGCGCCTGGTGGACGGCACTGGATAGTGTCATTCCGTGTGGTTGTACAATGTCTTTGATGTCGTCAATCCATTTTCTTCTTGGACGTCCTCGTGGTCTCGTCGCAGATGATCTTTGATGTAAGGCCAGTGATGGTAGTTGCTGATGTTGCATTCTAACGACTTGGCCAAACCACTTGATCTTCTGTCTTTCAATAAATGTGGCACAAGGTGTTGATCCCACAGTCTGTCTGATAGTAGCATTTCTTACTCGGTCTCGGATTGTTAAGTTGGCAGCTCTCCTCAGGCATCTCATTTCGCAGGTGTTGATTTTGCGAAGGTGTAATTTGGATAAAGTCCAGATTTGAGATTGGTAGCATAGGGTTGGTGTGAATATGCTGTTTATTATCTGTCGTTTTGCGGACATGGGTATGTTTGGATGTTTCAGTAAGGGTGATAGTTCATATGTAAGTGCACTAGCTTTTTGACATCTGATTTCAATTTCTCTGTCCAATCTGCCATCTTCTGTGATCATACTTCCAAGGTATTTGAATTCTTTAACTTGTTTCAGAAGTGTGTTATTTATCTGTATACTTGTATTGTTGATGTAATCTGGTAAATTTATGCAATCTGTGAAGCTGGTGTAATCTATGAAGTTACTATAATCTGCTTAATTAATGCAAAGTTGATGTAGTCTGCTCAGTTGATGTAATCTGCTAAATTGATATAATCTGTGAAGTTGATTAGTAATCTGAGATAATCTGACTGAGTTTATGTAATCTGTAAAGTTGGTGTAATTTGTGAATTGGGTGAACTCTGTATATAAAGTAAGGTCAAGGACCCTGTTTATACACTCCTTGGGGTATGTTCAACATGTGGTACTATCCCCCATATTTGTATAGACCAATCAGCATTCGAGGAGCAGTGTGGTCAGTACTTCCTGTACTTCTGAAGACATTTTCTGGTCCCCGTTTCATGCTGGGTTGACCTGCAAGATCAGGTCAGTTTGAAACATTTTGCTCCATGCAAAATCAAACCCATGACCATCAGGCTGAAAGGCAAGCTTCCTAGCCACTGTGCTACTGCAACTCTCCAGATCTTCATAGTTGGTATAATCTGTTAAGATGTTGTAATCTAAGAAGTTGATGTAACATGTTGAGCTGATGTAATATGAGATTTGCTCAGAGAGTTGAGTTGGGACAAGAACCAACATTGTAGCACTTGGGACATTCCCATATCACATTCTGTGCTCTGTTCTCACCTGCAACAGCCAGCAAAGAGCCCCAATACTGATGGTAGCAGTCTGATTATATGTCTGTCTGGTCTTTCCTCAGAGTCCTTATTGTTGGCCAGGTTCTCTGGTTACTTCCTGCAGCACAATTTCTCTCCAGGCAGTGATGATCTGTCTGTTCTTCTGCACTATGCACATGATACCCAAGGGTCCCGACCACATCTGCCTTATCATGCACCATTACCCCACCAAGGGGTGCAGAAGCAGCCAATCTGTCCACCTGCTCGTTTCCTACCACACCAGCATGTCCTGAGGGAAAACCCCAACAGATGCTCTCTGTTATTTATTGTTGAATGGAAGCCTGCCACTTTGCCCGAAGCATGCCTGTCTTTTCTCAGAAAAAATATATGTATACTTGGACATAGGTGTAATTTTATACATTGATATAGTCTGTGAATTTGATTAATTAGATAAGTTGGTATAAAGTTGTTATAATCTATTTAGTTTGTATGAGATTAGTATAATCTGTGATATTATAATGGGTGTACTGCAGACACTCATGTAATCAGAGAATGTTATATTGTTGTCTTTCAGTGTTTAATCAACATAAACAGCCAGTGTCGTCAGTTCAGACCAGAACCAGTGAATGATAAGCTGGCAAAGCCTACCATTGGCTCAAACTGTGGTTCACTAACTGTTGGCCCCTTGGATCTGACGGACAAGGAGGTTCTTGTGAAACCCATATCAAGTAAGTATGGCTGCAAGCAACTGCACCTAGTCCTTATGGGATTCACAGCACTGGTTATACTAATCTCATTGTTGCTACTGCCTTTAGGGTATAATATTCTAAAGAAGAGTCTCTGCAGGTCTGTGGGTTACCCCTGGAAGTTGTGGGGGGTACAAGTGGAAGCTGTGGGGGTACCACTGGAAGCTGTGGAGGTACAAGTGGAAGCTGTCGAGGCACAAGTGCAAGCTGTGGGGGGTACCACTGGAAGCTGTGGAGGTACAAGTGGAAGCTGTGGGGGTACCACTGGAAGCTGTGGAGGCACAAGTGGAAGCTGTGTGGGTACCATTGGAAGCTGTGGGGTTACCACTGGTAGCTGTGGAGGTACAAGTGGAAGCTGTGTGGGTACCACTGGAAGCTGTTGAGGTAGAAGCTGTGAAGGTACAAGTGGAAGCTGTGGAGGTACAAGTGGAAGCTGTGGAGGTACAAGTGGAAGCTGTGGAGGCACAAGTGGAAGCTGTGTGGGTACCATTGGAAGCTGTGGGGTTACCACTGGCAGCTGTGGAGGTACAAGTGGAAGCTGTGTGGGTACCACTGGAAGCTGTTGAGGTAGAAGCTGTGAAGGTACAAGTGGAAGCTGTGGAGGTACAAGTGGAAGCTGTGGAGGTACAAGTGGAAGCTGTGGAGGTACAAGTGGAAGCTGTGTGGGTACCACTGGAAGCTGTTGAGGTACAAGTAGAAGCTGTGAAGGTACAAGTGGAAGCTGTTGAGGTACAAGTGGAAGCTGTGGAGGTACAAGTGGATGCTGTGGAGGCACAAGTGGAAGCTGTGGGGTTACCACTGGTAGCTGTGGAGGTACAAGTGGAAGCTGTGTGGGTACGACTGGAAGCTGTGTGGGTACAAGTGGAAGCTGTGGGGGTACCACTAGAAGCAGTGGGGGTACCACTGGAAGCTGTGGAGGTACAAGTTGAAGCTGTGGGGGGTACCACTGGAAGCTGTGTGGGTACCACTGGAAGCTGTGGGGGGTACCACTGGAAGCTGTGTGGGTACCACTGGAAGCTGTGGGGGTACCACTGGAAGCTGTGAAGGTACCACATAAAGCTCTGGAGGTACCACTGGAAGCTATGGGGGTACCACTGGAAGCTGTGGAGGTACCACTAGAAGCTGTGGGGGTACCACTGGAAGCTGTGGAGGTAAAAGTGGAAACTGGAGGTACCACTGGAAGCTGTGGATGTACCACTGGAAGCTGTGGGGGTACAAGTGGAAGCTGTGGGGGTACAAGTGGAAGCTGTGGGGATACCACTGGAAGCTGTGGGGGTATCATTGGAAGCTGTGGGGGAACCAATGGAAGCTGTGAGGGTACCACTGGAAGCTGTGGGGGTATCATTGGAAGCTGTGGGGGAACCAATGGAAGCTGTGAGGGTACCAGTGGAAGCTGTGGGGGTATCATTGGAAGCTGTGGGGGAACCAATGGAAGCTGTGAGGGTACCACTGGAAGCTGTAGGAGTACCACTGGAAGCTGTGGAGGTACCACTGGAAGCTGTGGAGGTACCACTGGAAGCTGTGGAGGTACCACTGGAAGTTGTGGGGGTACCGGGGTATCACTGGAAGCTGTGGAGGTACCACTGGTAGCTGTGGGGGTACCAAGGTATCACTGGAAGCTGTGGGGGTACCACTGGTAGCTGTGGGGGTACCAAGGTATCACTGGAAGCTGTGGGGGTACCACTGGAAACTGTGGAGGTATCACTGAAAGCTGTGGAGGTACTCTAGAAGATGAAAAGGTCAGCACAGGAGATACTACCATAAGGGTGTAGCTTGCTCAAGATTTCAAGGTCACGGAATCATGAAATGGGGTAACCAACTCCCTTCCTGGTCAGCCTTTCCTTCCCAAACTTGGGACAATGACAGGATGCTATGATTCAGTTTTAAAGAGCGTCCATGCCCAGTATCCACACTCTATTAATGAAGAATCAGATTCGCTGGGCTGGTCACTTGACTCGCATGCCAGATCACAGGCTCCCTAAACAAATTTTTTACGGCGAGTTGCGTTGTGGTAAACGCTCCCATGGTGGCCAGAGGAAACGCTTTAAAGACACTCTGAAAATCTCACTGAATGCTTTTGGAATTCATCATGACACCTGGGAGACTGCAGCCAGAGACCGAAATTCGTGGCGTGCATAATTACGCAAGGGTGCAGTCACTTGTGAGGCAACCAGGACTGCAAGAGCTGTGAAGAAAAGACAGAACAGAAAAACCACTGCAGAAAATCCTCCTCCAGAAACGTCAAGCATTCTTTGTCCACATTGTCAAAGAACATTTCGAGCCAAAATAGGCCTTATCAGCCATCTTAGAACTCACGGCTCCATACTTTCAACCCCACTGGATGAAATGAATGGTCAACATCATTCTTGATGGACAAACAACATAACATGATTCAGTTTTAAACCAGCCACCGAGATCAGCTGTAGACTGTAATTCCCAATGGTTACAGGTGACAAGATTAAATGACAGTCAAAGATTTAGAGATGTGCTTTTGAGAAAGTGCATTTACAGATAATAAATATGTAGTTCTCTTTCTGAATAATATTATTTATGTTTGCTTTTTTAAAATCAGTTTCAATATGATTGTATTTTAGATGTGTTGTAGTACTGCACACAGTAGATGTTTTATTGTTATTTTGGTAGTGTTTCTTAACTAATGTGGTTTAATGCAAACAAACTTTTCTTTTATGAAAGTGTGAGCTAGAGAAAATATATTAGAGAAACACTGCTCTAGTGGACCACATTCAGGTTCTGTAGTGTTTGAAAGAGAGAGAAGGGCAAGGTCAAGAGAATTATTTCTTGTAGATGATTTTAAGGCTTTTGACATTTGGCAATATTTGAGGCAGTATCAGATAATGATCGCAGATGGAGATCTTATTATTTCATGTTGATAACATAGCAGCTAGGTACTTGCCTGCTGGATCAGGTAGGCCCAGCCTACACTGCATACCATTTATTTGTCATGGGGGGGGGGGGGGGGGGGTTGAAGACAGCATGTGGTACTTTGTATGTGTGTATATATACGCATGTACATGTATGCCTCCCACTGTCTGTCTGCCACATCACATTTCCGGACCCCTTCTTGCATGTTTGTCTTCCACTGTCTGCCACATCACATTTTCAGACCCCTTCTTGCATGTATGTCTTCCACCTTCTATCTGCCACATCACATTTTCTGACCCCTTCTTGCATATATGTCTCCCACTGTCTGCCACATCACATTTCCTGATCCCTACTTGCATGTTTGTCTTCCACTGTCTGTCTGATGCGTCACATTTTCTTACCCCTTCTTGCATGTATGTCTTCCACTGTCTGTAATATCACATTTTCTTACCTCTTCTTGCATGTATGTCTCCCACTGCCTGTTGCAACATCACATTTTCTTACCCCTTCTTGCATGTGTGTCTTCCACTGTCTGCCACATCACATTTTCTGACCCCTACTTGCATGTTTGTCTTCCACTGTCTGTCTGCTGTGTCACATTTTCTTACCCCTTCTTGCATGTATGTCTTCCACTGTCTGCCACATCACATTTTCAGACCCCTTCTTGCATATATGTCTTCCACATCACATTTTCTGACCCCTTCTAGCATGTATGTCTTCCACTGTCTGCCACGTCATATGTTCTAACCTCTTCTTGCATGTATGTCTTCCACTGTCTGCCATTTCACATTTTCTGACCCCTTCTTGCATATATGCCTTCCACTGTCTACCACATCACATTTTCTGACCCCTTCTGGCATGTATGCCTGCTACTATCTGTCACATTACATTTTCTCACACAATATATATAATTCACAGAGTGTATGTGTTGCCCTGTCATTTCACACACCAAGGACGGTATTCCCTCTGGAGTGACCTTTCATTAATCAGCCTTTTTGATAAGCAATTGTTAGATGACAGTTTATTTTCCAAGAGGTCATGACAGTTGCAGATTCATTGTTGTAATCTTCCACAGGCGTCTTCATCACCAAGCCTGACAGTAGCCAAGAGGTACTGAACCATGGACACCAGCAAAGAATCATCATCGAAGGTCTCGACTCTGCCACGGTTGTGGGCATTGCGTTTGCTGCATTTGTGATCGGCATCATCCTCATGGGAGCCTTGTGGTTCATTCACACACATACAGGTAATATAGGATGTCTTGGGGTGTTGTAATCTAATATATGTGAGAGTAACATACAATGTTGAGGTGATGTCTGATATGGAATGGTAACACAAGAAAATAATACAATAAACATAAAGTGAAAAGGTGATAGAGCTAATGCACAATGTGTAACATTAATACACAATTCACATGATCATGTGTCATGTTGATAAGCATGGACCATCTCACATGATCACCATCGTGGATCAGATTTGTGTTTTTATTCTGATTATGCCATCTAGCTAAGCCATTCAGGAATTTATCTTAGTTTTCCTCTTGCAATTTTCCCATACAGTTTGCCAGTTATCAGTAAGTTTTCCATTTATTTACCCTCATAATGTATGCAATTGTAATTTCTCTAATGAGTTCTAATGAAAATCTAACACACTGTGAGTACCTTGTGTACATAATCAAGAGCAGTGTTCTAAAGACATCAGACACAGGCTGGCCATAGCAAGTGGAGATTAACCAGTACTAAGGACTTATGGAACAGCACCAGCAGACATGTTAAAGTTTATGAGAATTTGCATCTTTCCTATGGCAGCATATAGATGTACTCATGCACCATCTTGCAATGACTACAGAAGAAACATGGGGGTTTTGAGCTGAAATGTTACAGAAAAAGTTCTTCACATATTGTGGATTAAATAGAAGAAGAAGATACTAATATTCTACCAGATCTGAACATTGGAAATAATCTGGCACATAAATAGTATAATGCCTTGAAATCACAGTACCTTGAGAAGAACAGTGATGGAATGTATGGTGCCTAGAAGTGGCAAAAGTCTACCAGCATGAAGATGAGCACAGGACATTGCAGACACCTTGGGCATGAGGCAGTCAGAAGACCAAAAGGCTTTTCAGCAGAACCTGATGAGACGACATTCTGCAAAAGACCTACCAAATTTCTTTTTCTTCCGCGTTTCCATCCTGTTTCAGGATATTGCGGTCAACATCAGCATCTTACAGCTGTATGTTGATTCCTAGGCTAGATTACACTCATCAGCACGCCACAACTTTCTGAGCGACCGGCTCCATACTCTCATAAGTCACTGGCTCGACTCGAACCGCTTCCAATTCTCGTGCACTCACGTCAACCACGAGAGTATTCTGGGTTACAGAGAAAGCTGCTAACTCCTCGGCCAGGGAGACCGGCACCTACCAAATGATAAAAGAATTTATGGTTGTCATTTGCAGCCTGAGAAACTCTCTTATTGGCTATTGTTTCTACATAGTATTACACACAGTGCTAAGAGTGAATATCTTCTGTAGTTGCCTGGCCTAAAAAACACTGATGATCATGACTCTTTAGCTTTCTGTCATCTCATAGTTTGAAGAAGTGGCTGCTGTTTGTGTTTTGACATATTGTCCAGTTGTTTAAGCTTACCACATGTATCTTTCTTTCTCTTGTCTTTTCACTCCTGTTGTCTAGTATTTCCGACATAAGGATATCCCAGTGTCATCTCTTCTGTGGTAGCTAAAGCAAATATTGAGCGTATATCTTTCTCTTGTTTTTTTTTCCACTTCTGCTGCCTAGTATTTCCCACATGCAGATATCTCTGAGTCATATTTTCTGTGGGAGCTTTTGTGGTGCAGTAGCTAGCACACTTGCTTGTCAGCCTAGTGAATTCCCATTGAGGCAGATTTTTTTACATTGTCTAAACCCAGCCTAAAATCATTACCAGGAAATGTCTTGGTAAGTAAGATGGATGGCTTAATATTGATAAGCATTACCTATCAAGTGCTCATTTATGTTTTAAAATATGGGACTAACATGATACATGCAATACCACTCAAGACATGTAGAAGGGTCCTTTACTAAATATCTTCGCCTCAACTGCACTAGCCAGGCGGCCTTAATTCCTCAGGCTTAAGGCCCCCCCCCCCCCCCACCCACCTGCCATACACTGCAAGGTACTATATTGGCAGTAAATGACAGCTTTTTGTTTGTCTAAATACCTATGGGAAAATATAACATCAGATGGAAGATGTACAGCACAGATTAAGAGCCGTACAAGTCAAGCAAAAGCTGCATTCCATAAGTCCATTTAATGTAAGACAGAGAGTGCTGAAATGTTATGTAGAACCTGTTTTGTGTATGGCAGTGGATCTTGCAACAGAGATATGGTTCCTGAGACGAATGTTGCGAATTCCTTGGACTGCCAAAGTAACTTATAATGATTGCCTAAAAGAGGCTAATGAAACCAGAACAACATTATATACAACAATAAGAAAGAGACAAACAGCTTTCTTTAGTCATGTGATGAGAAGAGAAGTATTGGAGAACATCATGACAACTAGAAAGATCAATGAGAAAATAGGCAGTGGCAGACCAAGAAAAATGATGCTGGATGGACTGAGATGTGGCATGGAGGAATACCATCAGCAGAGTTGATCCACAACACCAGAGACCGTGTGTGTGGAAAAACATGAACACCTACACCAGCTGGCAGGGCTCATGATGATGATGATACACATCCCAAGGTAGAAGAGGTAAGACTGTTAATTAATGTATGTGTTTATAACACTGTTGACTTAAGCAACAATTTGACATTTCTTTCAGGCCCAAAGAAACGGGTAGTGACATCTCCAAGAGAACCTGAAGCCAATGGGGATATGACACCAAATTCTTTGTCACCAGTAGCAACGTAGATGTTGGGGCAGATCTTCTTATGTAGATCAGCATCTTCATTACAAATGAAAAGGCACTGCACAATTTTAAGATGATCTGCATGAATAGACATTTGAGGAAGAGATAATAACTTGCGTGTGTAGATCAACAACTCCTACGTGTAGGACAGCTTACTTTAGACAGTGTTTGTACAGTGTCAAGGCACCCAGATTGCAAATATGCATTCATAACATCTTCATTACCAGTGGGACTTAGATGATATTATGATTTGCGTGTGCAGCCTCATCATTAATAAGAATTACTTGTGAAGTTTTATCATTGTTGTCAGAGTTGACATCTTAAATGACAATGCGCTGACACACACATGAAATGTTAAGATCTTCATCACCACTGGCAACTTGGGAAAAATAAGTCAGTATACACCTGTGTGTAACTTCTGAACATCTTTGCCACAAATGTTAACTTAGAAGAGGCAACAGTAACTGGCATTGCATAGTCTGGGGACTGAAGAAGTGGTTTTCTTGACTGCTACATTTTACAGAGTTCCTCAGAAAACACTACATTGTGACTAATTGTTATGTTTTGTCAACAATGATTTGAATATTGTGTTGTCACTTAAAGCAAACAAATAGATAAATGTGTGTTTGTTGGCATTAGGAGTGTTCTTCCAGCCTGAGCTAAAACTTCATGGTGAAGAATTTACATCAGGAATTCTGTATTCATCATTTCATGGTGAAGAATTTACAACTGGAATTCTGTATTCATCATTTCATGGTGAAGAATTTACAACTGGATTATTGTATTCAACTTTTGTTGTTATTGTGGCAACAATGGAGACTGTTTCTGTTACCTTAAATTCATTGAATACATTTGTCAACACAACAGTCACATCTAGTCTACAGAGGTGGCATGGCAGCTAGCTATAATACTGCTTGATGATCTTTTACCGAAAGCATTGTTGTGTTTTGTGTGTATTTTGAATCTCAGCCTCCAGGCATAATTTGGTTGTTTTGTTTTCAGAAATGTATTTTATCTTGTATCTGTTTGGTAATTTCTTTTTCATGTGGTTTTTCAAATTTGTCATATGTTTATTATTTTTGTTAACTTCTCTGAGAACTTCTGTAAAATGAAATGGAGATTTTTTTAAAACAGATCTGGGTCTTTAATAATGGATCAGGTTTTTACAAAATATGAACTTCATTGAGAGCAGTTATTTTATTTTATTTGTTCTATGAACGTCACATAGAACAGTTCTTTTAGTTAATTTGTTCTAAGTAACTAGCAAAGCATCAACTTGTCAACCTATATACCCATCATATTTGCAGCTTCCTTCAGAAATATAGTGTACCTATTTGTGGTGTATAGTGTAGCCAGGTGGATATTTAGTGAGTTCCTCAGCATTGCATTTGGTTATAGCCATTATTAAACTAATAAATCATTATAGATTGGTGTAGAAATATAGATTGGTGTAGATTGATTACAGAATCAAAATTGATTTAGTCACTTGTGTCCAAATGGTTTAAACAACATTTTATGTTTTCTGCCTTAAAACAAATGACAATTTATGATGGAACAGGACATTTTATCATGATAAGTGATAGAGCATTAGCAATCCAAGAGTGCTGATAATCATAAATCTTTCTTCCCCCTCCCCCTTTCTTCCCCCCACCCACACACACGCATGCACGTGCACACATGCATACACACTCACTCTCTCTCTCACTCTCTCTCTCTCTCTCTCTCTCTCTCTCTCACTCTCTCTCTCTCTCTCTCTCTCTCTCTCTCTCTCTCTCTCTCTCTCTCTCTCTCTCTCTCTCTCTCTCTCTCTCAGACAATTTGGACATCTTTAACTCTCTCACAGACAGGCAGACAATTTGGACATCTTTAACTCACACCAAATGTTTAAGGAGAAGCAGCAGATCTGGTTGGGTTATAGTTCACAAGTGATGTTGCGTGTTATTAACTGAACATTGAAACTGTATCTTGTTTCCATAGACTGCTTAGATGCGTTTATTGAGATATTAATCTGTGAGGGAAGTGTTTGTTTATTAATTTAATTGAATGTCTTCAATACAAAGATGACATAAATGGTTGTTTTTTTTCTCAGTTAATTGAAAACAGTGTTCATTATTTAACATGTGTTCAGTATAATATAGTTACAGATATGATATTTTTTCAGTTCCATTTCATCAAAGTGGTTATCTTTGTTTTAAATTCCTTTAATATATTAGTATGTCTGATAATGACTTACAAGTGTCCTTTAAGTTCCCATTTTGTTATCTTAAACATATTTTCGTCTTAATTTTTTCAGTTAATATTCTGTATTCCAAGATAGATTTATTACAAATGTTTTTTTTCTGTAGTTGCCATTCATTAAGTCCTTTTTGCTATTTATTTATGTTAAGTATTTTGGCCATTGAATGATAATGATCCAAGATCAGTAATCTCTGAGCCACTACATTTGAGGATATCTGGTCCTAGGGTGTCAGGGCGGCCGCAGTGCATGTAGATATATGATATCCCAATCACAATACAGGCTGGCAGCAACAGTCACTGAGTCGCCTGGGCAAAAAATAAACGTGATTTCTCTCCATGATGTTTCTCTCTGCAAGACTGAACTAAAATAGGAGATGAGAGATCAATAGTCTAGTATGATGAACTGGGCAGAACATGGCCAGGCATTTACAATATTGGCAGAAGAAGACAAGATTTGGGCAGAACAAGGTAACATTGGTTGAATAAGACAGCATTTTCACAGATACATTTAAAACAATATTTTCGTGTAGTTAATTTCAATAACGAAAACTCAAACATTATGTTGCACAGTTTATGGTCTGGCATATTTTGCTGCAACTCAGCAGGTTTGTTGTATTAATTCTGTAATATGTACCTGATGAGATGTAGCGAAATATGCCAGGCAATAAATTGTGCAATCTTTTGTTTGTGTCTTCATTATTTAAAGAACAAGGTCATAAACTGGCAGTAAATAATTTAAACATGACCACAAACAAGTAGTAACATTAACACATCTGAACTTGGGAGACGCATAATTAGTTGTAAGTACAAGACAGTTCATAAAACCACATAATATTTCTGTTTAAAGAAAGGAAAACGCATATTTGTTTTAATCTTCCTTAGCTTCTACTTGTTCAGTCCTTTATCAGAGAATATATTTAGATTTATGATATGAGGTGGTTGACAGTAGTAATTAATGTGAAGCTAAACAGTAGTGTTATCAATCCAATCTTGAGTATAAGGTGACCTTTAGTAGTTCAATTTTCAGTCAGAAGTTAAGTTGATGAGTTCCTAGTATTTCTGATATGCAGTGGATACAAAATATTTATCATTTGTAATGGCATATGGTAATTAATGCTGAGGATGGGGACGGAGCGCTTATGGGAATGTCCCGGATGCTGTGATGTCAGTTCCTAGATCAATCAATCAATTAATGTTTAACTCTAGTTAATAGTTGAGACAGCTGTGACAGTTTTAAAAAATACAAATTAATGCAATTCAAAATAATTTGCTGCTGTCTGAATCGGGAATTCTGCATATTAATGTTGTACATATAGATGCCTTGGAGCAGGCACTGCCAGGGATTTGTTGGATGCTGAGACTACAAAGTTTGTAGAAGAGACTTTGAAGAAAACATCATGGAGTTGGGACAGTTGAAAAAAGACATCCCATAATCAGTGTTCGAGAAGAAATAACTGTTGCAGCCACAGCTTCCACGGGGAACATAACTATAATTCTTGTAAAAAGTTGTTAAATATAATGAACAGGTGTTTTTTCTCCTATTTCACAGCCAGCGAGCTGGGTTATACGGGTCATTTGGAGAAATGTGTCTGATATTTAAAATTGTGCTTACATGCTAAATTGTTGTGTACAATTTGTAATGTACTTTACATGATATGATGTTATGTTGCTTTAGATCTATGTGAAGGAGAGACCAGCTGTGAACACCTCAGTGAAGAACAGTAAAGATCGAGTCGACAGTAGTGTGTCGGAGGTGTGTAATCTCTTAAAGTTGGCCAAGAACTGAGAAAAGTGGAGAATACTTGTTGCTGGCATGCAAAATCCCACTGGGTAGAATATATGCTGATGTTTCCCTATACAGCACCTCTTGACAAGGAGAAGCTTTACATCTTTGTGAAAGGCCTGTCAATAACAGTTATGGTGAAAGACTACATGGTTTGAACATAGAGAAAGTAGGTCAAAGATGGAGCACTCTGTGAAGATACGCTGTAGACTGAGACATGCAGAAGACACTGTTGCTGCCCTACAAGATTCCCCTGGTAAGATGTTTGCCGACTGTATGTATCAACATTCAGCATCAGTGAGCTAGAAGTAGAGGAGGCATAGTTGTAAAATGTCTGATTTGAAATACCACATATATTTGCTATTATTCATTGTGCAATCTAGGTCTTGCCAGTCACGGCAGTCCGATCATCCACTCAGGTTTTTGAATGTCTGTGTAGAAAAGGTGTTTTCCTTAAGCTAACCGGCATCTGCTTGTCTGTTGGTGTCATAATTGTTTGTCCAGCTGTGCAGTGACAATGTATATATTAGTCAACATGTCAACTAGTGTAGTTGGCTGTTTTATTATCAGTAGCCCACTTGTCAGTTATAATTTCTTTTTTTGTTTGTTTTGTTTAAAATGCACTGTTCTTTCTTGTTTAGTGAAGAATAACCACTTTTTCCCCCTGTAATTGCTTATTTTGCATTTAGTCAGAAATAACCACTTTTCTTGTTGTTAGCAAGAAATATTAACACATTTTTTGTAAGAAATAACCATCTTTCTTGTCGTTTAGTAAGAAATCTTCACGTTTGTCATACAACCATATGACTACTAAGAAACAACATATTCCTCATTAAACAACTTATTGTATAGACATTACTAGTATAACAGAAAATGAGAAGAAGAAGAAGATTAAATGATAGCGAACAAGGAGAAGAAGATGACGATTAAACAAATGAGAACACCAAGAAAGATCCATCTTGTAGATACTTGTCACGTCAGTCATGTTTCTCTTTTTGCAATATAAGACAGTATATATAGTTTATATATATATATTTATATATAGTTTTTATAGTTTTTTTATAGTTTTTATATAATATAGACAGTATATACAGTATAAGACAGTAAGTATAGTTTATAAAACAGTAGCAGCATCCACCTACTATCATGATTATTCAGGGTTTGATTCCCATTAGATGTCTTGGCTTTGTCTCTACAAATCTAGTCGAGCTAGTGTATCTGGGCCAGAGTAAATCGTAAGGTACCAAGTAGAAAAGGAACTAAACCAACGGATACCTCTATATACTCCTCCTAGCCAGGTGTCTTGACAGTGCAGTAGCTAACATGCTTGCCAGCTGATCATGTGTTCAAATTCCCACCGAGGCTGGCATTTTAAAAAATTGATCTGGGCTCCCAGGCCAGCCCAGCTTCAAGTGGGTAGCAGGAAATGTTCTGGGTAGTCAAGGCACGGACCTGATCTCTCCCACATCACCCTGGAAGTGCTGGTTGGTCTACATAAATATGGGGCTAGAGCCCAACTAAATAAGACTATTAGATATCTCTATATTTGAATTTAGAAGAGTGAGTAGTATTGCAAAATAAATATCGCTTTTTGACAAAGCTCTAAATTGATTTATTTTAGAACATAGTATCCCGTATAAAATGTTCTAGCAGATTACATGATCAAATAAATTTAGACTGGTTAGTGATTCCTGTTATTGTACTCACATTTATCACAGAGCAGCTGGTTTCTTCATTGTATTTATCTTACTAGGATCTGACTATGTTGATATTGTTTGTTGCATTAATTTTATTGATTTAGAATGTATATCTGTACGTATTTTCTTGTAAGTGATTTGCATCTGTATAGAGACAGTTCATGGCTTATGTAAGTAAATAATTGTGCAGCCTTGTGCTTATGTCACAGTTGACTAAAGTCTGATTTCCCTGTTCCCACCATGAAGCCTGGAAGCCATGGTAACATAGTAGGAAACAAAGGTGGCCAATGTGATAACTGACCACATCACCCACCGAGTGCTGATTGGTGTATACAAAATATGGTTTTAGCACCATATGCCTAGTGTAGGCATGTAAGAGGGTCACTTTCTGGATGGATCATTAAGCCTAGCCTAGCCTATATCAGATATGCATAAGACAAGCGTACAGCAGTTATGAATTTATCTACTAAAGAACAGACATTAAATACTCTAATAATGACCAGGCGTAATTAGTAAAATATACATTTGACCATATAAGGAAAGCATTGGTTTGCGTCCTGGTGATAGTGGTGAGTAATTGGTTTGGGTGATGGTGATAGTGATGAGGAATTGGTTTGGGTGGTGGTAGTGAGGCAGTGCTGTGGGTAGTGGTGATAGTGAGGCAGTGGTTTGAGTGGTGGTGATAGTGAGGCAGTGGTTTGGGTAGTGATGATAATGGTGAGGAATTGGTTTGTGTGGTGGTAGTGAGGCAGTGGTTTGAGTGGTGGTGATAGTGAGGCAGTGGTTTGGGTAGTGGTGATAGTGGTGGGGAATTGGTTTGGGTGGTGGTAGTGAGGCAGTGGTGATAGTGGTGAGGAATTGGTTTGGGTGGTGGTAGTGAGGCAGTGGTGATAGTGGTGAGGAATTGGTTTGGGTGGTGGTAGTGAGGCAGTAGTGAGGAATTGGTTTGGGTGGTGGTAGTGAGGCAGTGGTGTGGATAGTGGTGAGGAATTGGTTTGGGTGGTGGTAGTGAGGCAGTAGTGCGGGTAGTGAGGCAGTGGTTTGGGTGGTGGTAATGTCATTTTCTTGAGAGGTGAGATCAGTTATGTTCGGGCATAGTTCTTTTTCATTTTTATAAATATTCATGTACATTGATATTTGTTGATAAAAGACGCTTTTTAAAATCTACATTCAGTATATTACTAGGCAATTATGGATCTTCATCTACAATCTTTTACTTTTAGAAATGGTTAGCATTTACCTTCTGCTTGTCTCCCACTAGGCATAATACAGACAATCAAAATAACTGGAGATACTGAAAAATAGGTGTTACATATCACAGAAATGTATATACACACATATGAACTAGAAAGGTGTATCTGCTAGCATTTACCAATGCAGCTAGCAAGCATGTTCTGTGTTTTGTGTGATACACATTGGTACCTTTGATAAATATGTGTTGCGCATGCTTGTATTTACGTATTGGATTTACATAAGTCTTGAACTGTCTGTATACATTTGTATCAACTCAATCTGCTTTGATTTCTTAAACTTGGTTTTTGTTGGCATCATTGATCATTTGTATTCTGTCATTTTTATTTCCTATTATATGATCTTATTTGTGTGCTTGATTTTGTACATGATCTTATGATTTGCTTACATCTTCTGAAGCATGATCTTCATATCTGTACACACGTTCTTGTATATGGTCTTTTTATCTCTGTACACATCGTGAAACAGGATATCTGTACACATGTTTTTGTACATCTTCTAAATGATGATCTTCTTATCTAAGTACACTTCCTGAAACATGATCTTTATATCTGTACACATGTTCCAGTACATAATCTTATCTGTGTACATTTTCAGAAACATTGTCATCATACGTACACACATACTCTTATGCATGATATTTTTATGTGTGTATACATCCTGACTGGCGCTGTTGTAAAGGGGTTACGAATGCAATTCATAATTCTCCATACCACATTCGAAACACAGCTGGGGTAGATTTGGAAACAGACTGCCTTGTGTTGATTCCCATACAATGGTATGAGTGCTGGTCGTTTAGAAAGCCATGGCAATTACTGAACATAGACTTGCCAAGAAATCACAAACAGAGGAAAAATAACTCTGGAGTTGACTGCCACATTCTGTAAAGGATATGAAACTTTCACTTCCTGGATTTTGTTTTTCTTAACTGTACACATGTTTTAGTACATTATCTTCATCTCTGTACACATGTTCTAGTACATGATCTTCATCTCTGTACACATATTCTGTTTGCTCATGATCTGTCTGATCCAGATACAACTCCTTAAGACCCGTTGAATACATTTAGTAAATTATCTGTTTCTGTACCTGTTTTCTTAACATATGTTTTGTGTATACAACCTGATCTATAAACTTTTTCATATATGATCATATGTACACATTTGAATATAGTCATATCTGTGCATGCTTGTATCCATGATAATGTACATGATATCTGTACACATTTGTTTGCAAGATCATATTTGGTCATATATGTACACAATTTTGTTTAAACTTATTTTCTTATGTCTAAATGAAATTTAGTACATATTTTCGTCTGAAATCATTATTGTTTTCCCCACCTATGATCTTATTTGTAATAATTTTCTCATACATGATCTTATATGTACACAGCTCTTTGTGTGTGATCTTACCTATAAAAATTCTCTGTAACTTATATTCTGTACACATTTTCTTTGAAAACTCTACCCATTTTTTCCCCCTTGTACATGATTTTCTCATCTGTACACAATTTTCATGTACTTGATTATCTTATCTAGCTTTTTATAGCCTCCTTATTATTTTCTTATACATAATGTATGTATACTTTCTCCCCAAAATTATCATTTTTTGTAAGTGTGATTATATTGGTTCATATTTTTGCTGTCCCTTGATGTTTTTTGCATCTAGTTGTTCATAAATGTACTGTATCGTGATGTATTTATCCGTGTATAATATTACATTACTGAGTATAATCTATTACAGAAAATTAATTACTCAAATGCATATATTAGAGATTGTAAAATACATGACATATTAATGTTTACACATTACAGGTATCAGAGTGTTTAGCTAATTGTTTATTATTTACGTGCTTGATTGTGCAGTAATGATTCATTTACTGTTTGAGCAATTGTTAACTTAGAAGTTCAACTGTACGGGTGAGTAGAGGACATTTATTAATCTTGTTCTTGGATATTTCAATCTATGTAATTTATAATAATATAATGCCATGATGTTGTTTTACTGTTTGTGGTATTATGGGAGATACTTTTGTAACTCAATTTTGTCATACTCCACAAAAACCAGCTCCTGATGGTCATGGAGAGAGGAGCGAAGGGAGGGAATTATAGCTTGTAACTTTGGTTGATTATACTTCTCAGTAGCCTACCCTTCATGGTGTTAGATGTTCATTATGTTCTATGGTAGTCTGTCCTCTCGTGGTCTACAAGGTGATAATAGTCATGCTTACTTAGCCTGTCATTTATATCTGCAGTGATTTTTATCATCATACTTTGGTTGATTTTACTCCACAGTAGTCTGCCCTTAATTGTCTACCTCAGTCAGAGTTTGTGCTGAATTGTTATTCTTGAAACTATGTTAAAGCCAGAAATAGATGTCATGCCATTCAACTTGTTCCTGGTGGTCTAAAAATTTGTGACAAATTTAAAAAAAAAGGTTTTGAGGTTGTTGCCTGGTTGAATGCAAAACTATTGAATGACATAAAAATCCAGGGTTGGTGGCTGGCAGGTATCTCCATAAAAACAAAAGTGAAGACAATGTGTGTTTGTCTAATGTAAAGTAATAGTGAATAATATATCTCTGCACTATAGGAAGGACGTGGCAGTAGCTCTGTGGCCAGCATCCTTGCCTGCCAGCCCAGTAGTCATGTGTTTGAATCCTCCTTGAGGCAAGAGATTTTCAAACATTGACCTGGCCTCCTAGATGGAGCAACTAACTCCATGATAATGCTGCAATTACGACCCACTCTGAGGAAGAATTACAACGTCTACTATTTGCATTCTCCAATGCTTGTTCTGAATTTGGTTTAACAATTAGCAAAAAGAAGACACAGATTATGTCACAAGGTGCACATGGGGTACCACCAATCTTTATTGATAACGCCAAACTAGAGATAGTGGACCATTTTACATATCTAGGATCAGAGGTAAATAGCAAATTATCCCTTGATCAGGAAATCAACATCTGGATTGGTAAGGCAACAACAACAATGAACATGTTAAGAAAAAGAGTCTGGGAGAACAGGAAGCTTACTGCCAAAACAAAAGTCCTTGTCTATCAATCTTGTGTCCTTAGTACTCTTCTTTATGGCAGTGAAGCCTGGACAACTTACTCACATCAAGAGAAACGTTTAAACAGCTTTCATATGCGGTGTCTGCGAAGAATACTTGGTGTTAAGTGGCAAGACAAAATCACAAATACTGAAGAATTGGAAAGATCAGGTTGAGTGACAGTATATTCTATGTTCAGTCTTCGTAGACTTAGATGGATAGGGCACGTTAGGAGGATGGATGATGGTAGAATACCAAAGGACATCTTTTTTTGGTGAATTACAGGTGGGGAAGAGATCTCTGGGTCTGCCTCTACTACGATACAAAGATGTGTGTAAGCGGGACATGATTGATACAGGCATTGATAATGCACATTGGGAGCAAGTCGCCGCTGAACGTGTTGCATGGAGGGCAAATATCAGAAATGGAATAAAGACAAAGGAGAAAATTATTGCAGATAAGTCACACACTGAGCATTTATAGCGTGAATTGGCCTTATCAGTCACATTCGCCATCGCCATGGGTTGTAGTTATTAAGCCTTTTTGAAGCACTATGTAACAAACTATCGTCTGTCAAGACGGCAAGGTGCCAATGAATGAAGTGTAGATGAGGAAGGAAGCACCTACAGGTAGAAGGGAAAAGTCCTAGGTACCTCTACAGCCCAGAATAGAAGGAGAAAAACTTAAGGCACTTCTCAGATAAAGTGGGGTACCTTTGTGCCCTAGGATTGAAGGGGAAAGACTGATTTTCATTAAAAGCTTCTATTGGACCAACTAGAACTCTCAGTCCTGTATCATAAACAGGCCCTTGCACAGTTTCCATTAAGTCTCCACTACCATTATGTACAAGTGCAGGCAGTTTCTGATGGGCTCCCAGAGTTTATGCTATTTATCTTAAAGATCCAAGTAAAGGAAGCAATGATTACATAATAGTGACACATGATGTACATATATAATATTTAGTGTTTATACTATGATTCTGTGACTAATTTTCTGTGTCATTTATAATTTTTTCTTGTCTGGCATAATTTTGTTTTCTTTTGTA
The DNA here is from genome assembly GCA_963921405.1 of Cepaea hortensis. Lineage (NCBI taxonomy): Eukaryota > Metazoa > Mollusca > Gastropoda > Stylommatophora > Helicidae > Cepaea > Cepaea hortensis. The sequence goes on along the minus strand of OY992883.1, from coordinate 33,354,092 downwards.
TATGATCTGCTGGTAAACCATAGGGCCTAGTTCAGCTTTTTTTTCAGTTATTGTTTATTTAATTGACATAATTGTTTGTTTATAAATATGTGTGTCACCAGCCACTGCAGATTTGCTAATGTGCTTCTGTGGTGTTCAAGTTATGTTAAAGTCCCTATTCCTATGCCATCTGACATATTGGGGACATGGGAAATATTTTTTAGATAAATCTGCACTAGATATTTGATGTGGCCAGTATTTTCCCAGCCACTTATAACTGCACAAACAATATTTGGTGCACGTTTGTATGAGGCTGGGTTGATCAAGGAGCCTTGTGGGTCATAAATAAAAACAATTTACAAAAAACAAAAACTTATCTCTAGGGAGATGTGGACCAGGGGCACCAGGCCAGCAGGTTAGTGGGCTGGCCGCTACTCTACCATGGCTCCTATTCTCAGTATTAACAGATTCTGTGCCAGACAAAAAAAGTAGATTTGAACCAAACAAACATGTATGACAGAAAATGGGAAGTAGGGGTGTGTCACAGTTATGGCTTAAAAGTTGTTAATATGGTAGTTGACATGTGGTATTATAATGCAGTGACAACATTTTGGTGATATATAAGTCCATGGCAGATACAAGAGGTCATTTAAGGTGATTAATCATCCCACGGCACTTAATCAGTTAAAGCGGTCATAAGACATTATTGCTAGGGGCTGCACCACAATGTGTGTCAACATTTGGATCTGACTCCTTGGTGATGGACTATTGGATGTTGAACAGCATCTGTAACTTGATAGACTCTATGACGGTACCCTGGAAGACTGATGTTAAAATAGACAGATATATATATAGATAGACAGTCTGCTGCAGTACGTCACTCACTGTGAAAGGTTTAAAGTTAATGATTCACAAAATTAAAAGACAATGTTCAAGTTGACATGAGTTTAGCAGAGAGGTGTGGTAGCCACAGCTTCACAAGAATTCTGTAAATTGTAACAAAGCATGCCATCATTGAGGAGTTGGATGCAGTGGTTCGGGAGAACCGGTTAGGATGGTTATGGCAGTGACTAGCAAGCTGTTCCAAGTTGTCCTTCTCTGTACAGAAACACTTGAGAAGTAGGTTTCATTATTCGACCAGAATGCCCACAGGGCAGATCTCTCAGTGTAAAGCTATATCAAGTGTGACAACTAGCTTGAGGATGCCTTTTGTTCATATGGCAATCTGTTCAAATTGCGATGCAATTCATGGCAAACACCACTGATGCAATTCTGCCAGCCATATTGAATGGAGACAATGCCATCCCACAACCTTGAAGTTGAGGGATAGACAGCACAGAGAAGGACAAAGCTGATATTGGGGAATTGAGCTGCCTTCACCAGCTACTAGACACCCATAGGTGTTGTGTTCAGACTTCAGTTTTGAACACTTGTTTGTTAAACAGCTGTATTTGTTTTACTTTCACATTTGTGTGGCTAATAGCATCAAATACATTTAACCCTCTACCCAATATGCCTCAAGGCATGGAAAAGCTGCCTTGGCTTGACTTGTTTGTACATAGAATGAGTACTGTAGTGTGGCACTTTATTTATACATAGAATGGGTACTGTAGTAGAGCACTTTATTTATAAATAGAATGCGTACTGTAGTGTGGCACTTTATTTATACATAGAATGGGTACTGTAGTGTGGCACTTTATTTATACATAGAATGGGTACTGTAGTGTGGCACTTTATTTATACATAGAATGGGTACTGTAGTGTGGCACTTTATTTATACATAGAATGGGTACTGTAGTGTGGCACTTTATTTATACATAGAATGGGTACTGTAGTAGGGCACTTTATTTATAAATAGAATGGATACTGTAGTAGGGCACTTTATTTATACATAGAATGGGTACTGTAGTGTGGCACTTTATTTATACATAGAATGGGTACTGTAGTAGGGCACTTTATTTATACATAGAATGGGTACTGTAGTGTGGCACTTTATTTATACATAGAATGGGTACTGTAGTGTGGCACTTTATTTATAAATAGAATGGGTACTGTAGTGTGGCACTTTATTTATAAATAGAATGGGTACTGTAGTAGGGCACTTACCTGCTTGTCCCGTGGTCATGGGGTCCAGTTCACATTGAAGCACATTTTACAAACTGACCTGTTTTCCCAGGTGGACTCAGCCTAACCTTGGTACTAGGAAATGTCTGTGGAAGTATAAACAGCTGTTGGGTTATTGATCACGTGACACCTCCAGTATCAGTTGGTTATTAAAAATATGAGGCTTGCACCGTGTGTCCAATATGTTTGAAGGCATGTAAAGAGGGTCCTTTCTAGTATTTAAAAAAAAATTTTCTTACTGTAGTATGAGAAGTATTGTTGACATGAATGTTACCTGTAATTTACATCATCTGGTGGTTTGTGTTACACTGTTTTGTAACTGTGGCTCAGTACGTCCAACTTCAACAAGCATTTTTGTATTTGTTTTCCCTAGCCTTTTACTGTCCCCAGTCTACCTACGAGGCAACAGTTTGTGTCTTGCTACACCTGGTTCCGATCCCTTGATCTGTCCGACGTGGCGGGTCTGCCAGTAGCTGTGCTACCATGGGCATAGCTATTGTGATCATTGGAACACACAAGGCTGTCTACGACATCAAGATAGATACACAACAGAGGGGAGATTGAACTGTACATTTAAGTTTTGGGGCAGCAAATGAGTGTAGTAAAAGGCATCAATGGGAGCCTTACTAGGTTTTTCATATAGGATCTAAATGTTGCTAACTACTGTGTCCATTAATGCATTTTTTTGCAGAAATTTACTCCACCTATTCTTTGGAATTGACTATATATATATATATATATATATATATATATATATATATATATATATATATATATATATATATATATATATATATATATAGTACAGTATACTACAGTACCTATTATATAGATATATATACTCACACACACTTGATGTCCTCAAAGTCCTTGTGCAAAGTAAAATTGTGTTCAGACGAAATGCATAAATATTTAAATCTGAGAAAAGGAAAGCTGAATGATTCAACTTCGGCATGATTCTTATTCCCAGAATTTAATACGATCTTTCTTTTAACAGCTGTTGTGAACTTGAGTTTGGCTAACCACAGCGCACAATTGATTACTTCTACAGTATTGTTATTTCCAGTCAGCAAACCTGAACAAAAAAATGGTTTCTGGAGTGTTAAAAGAGGTTTTATATCTGTTTAAGAATATCTCTCGCCACCTTTTCTTTTTAGAAATTTTCTGTTAGGTTTTACAAAACTGGGTTTAGCCCAAAACCATACTGATGAGAGAAATGGCATCCAGCCACTCGTGAGGATTGAACAAACCACTTTGCTGTCATCGTGGTAGTGAACCAGTGGTATTCTTCCTAGGTTGCATGACTTTGAGAACATCCAGTATGAAGCTTTTCTGTCTAATGTATTCTTGCTTCAGGTAATATGATTAATTGTATTAATTGTCTACATATTTTGTGTGTCTAACATGTTATTGTTTGATTGTATCTAACATGTTTTGTTATATTTAGGACATAGGTCATAATTGTTGTTTCGTAAAATGCAAGGCATAATTCACATGTATTGTATTACTTCATGCAGTACGTAGCTAGAAACAATTTTATATGTAGATTTTAGTTGTGTTCATTTCTGGTCATTGTCATCCTTCATCATCATCATCAATATTTGCGGTAATTGCAGTAGCTATTTATTTAACAGACATAATTGAATACATCCAGAAAATATTTGTCTTTACTCAACCTTCATTATTATCTCCCAAATTGTCGCCATCATCAGTCATCAGTATTAACATTGACATTGTGTTCTATAAAGCAGTTCATTTGGTTTTACCTTGCTAATATCAGTTATATTGAATTAGGGCTTATCCTAAAGGTATGTGTGTATGCCGTAAATTGATTAGAGAAATTAGATGTAGACAGTCTTGTTTGTTTTTGGGTACATTATGGGGAAACATGAACTGGAAAATTTTGTGACAACCAGCAAACTTCATGAGAAAGAAGTAAAGGTAAGACAGAGAGCTACATAACTGGATGGCTTGGTCACATGGTGTAATCGGGACCACACACAAAGAGGGTTTAAGAAAGTGTTTAAAGATCGACTTCATTGCACTGGGTTTCAGCTCATATAGCCAGGTCTCTTTTTGCAGGACTGTCTGCCGAAAGTATCGCACAAAGCACTAGCTCTATACCTCCAGCGATGACCCCCAGGAGTCTCCCCAAAAAATTAAATTGCACTACTGGACGGAGTCCAGGATCGAACCCACAACCTTTGGAGCATAAGGCAGGCTGTTTTAACCATTTCATCTCGGACACCCAATGGGACAATACAGATCTGAACCAAGGCTCTAGTGATCATTTGAGATGGTGAGCTGCGCCACCACCCACCCCCACCCCTTTTTTCCCACGCTATCAACATGGCACGTGATTTATATATAATGTTTGATACAGGTATGAGGGTTATGATTCATACATACATACATACATGTATATACAACTTAGGATAAGCCCTGATATGTGTATATATACCGTATAATTTCATTGGTTATTTCCCTACGGGTCACTATTGTATTCATAAACCTCATTGGTGGTTATATTTAAATCCTATGACCTGTTTGTCACACCTGAATAATAGAACCGTTTACAACTAAAGTCTTAAAACTTTTTAAACTTTTCGGGCAATCTTTTTTTCTTTTTCAACATTGTTATTGTTGCTGTTTGTCAGCAATCTGTCAGCTTGTGTGTATTCATTATACACATGTATATAATTATACTTGATGTCTTTGCCACTCCTCTCCTACCTATATGTGCAGAGAATGTGAAGACTGAAGTCATGTATATTTGGTGTAAGTACACACAAGAAGAAAAATAACCAGTATTTCATAATGAAGTAACTAACCATCTTGTATCTACTTATTCCAGAATAATTGGTTGTGCTTTCAGTTTCAGACCAGAAATTCATAGTTTTATTAGAGGGTGTGCTATTCTCAGGCCTAATATGGGATGTAACAGGTGTGTTATTGCTTCACCACACAAACTTAGATCCACACACAGGTAAAGGAACCTTTGACCTGCCTGTAGGTGCGTTGGGCAAATGGTGTCAGACCCAGATGTTTATAGACCAGTGGTCACCTGGTGGGTGATGTGGTTAATACCACGCTGGCCACCTTCACTTTTGACATGACCTTGTGCCAGTTTTAGGTTGGGTCAGCCTGGTTGTAGGACACGTGATCCCAGTGAAGAATTAATGATAAATTAGCATACTAATCAAGGTCGGGAAGGATACCATACTGTCAGTAATTTTATTAGTACCAGTTTTAGGTTGGGTCAGCTTGGGAGTTTCCCTAATTTGTTTCCATATGTTATTTATGTGTAATCATTGTGTGTCGTTGTCAACAGTTTCACCTCATCTTCCTCCCGGTGACAGGAATAACAACATGTTTGTGTGTGTTTTATTTCCTTATTGCTGTTATTTTCATACCCATATCTTTTTACTGTTTAGTGGGGGGGGGGGGGGGGGGGGGCTGTGAATTAGGGCTGCAGATTTTTTATGATGTTTAACTTGTCAGTTAACATTAAGACTATGTAAATGTGGTGATATGTAACATGTCACATGTAACGTGAAAACTATGTAAATGTGATGCTTTAATTTTACAGTCAGTGGTTCCCAAGTGGTTTGGAATGCCACACTGGGGAAGTATGAAGGAATGGCAAGCAGATGCATAGACAATCAAGTAGTTATGTTCTGTATACGAGTAAAGTCCTACTGGGGGATTGATATTTTTATTTGTGAAGATATTTCTTATCAATAAAAAATTGTGGCACAAGATTTTAATTTTAGAAATTGTGGCCCAGAAATCACATTTTTAATCACTGATATCATTAGTTTACAGGAGCATGGAATTTCTAATAAGAGCAGCCAAGTAGAGGTGAATACAGTTATAACAATAAAATGTAGGAGTAGGGTTTTGACCATGTCATCAGACGTGACATTTAACATCATCTCTAGAACTGTCATTCTGAAACTCCATAAGGATGATGACAGGTGGGCTGATCCTGATTAACATGGGGAACAACTGTGGACAATAAAGGAAATAGAAAGGATTCTGGATTTATTGCTACAGTTGGCCAGGGATACTGCAAAGTAGAAAGAGTTTGTCCCTGTTTGGTGGTTTGGCTCTATGCTTTATGGTTACAGTTGCTGTATGTTTCAACAACTGAGGGTGTTATTTGAAAAGTTGATACTATGAACAGTGCTGTATAGATCAAAGATAAATGTAACAAGCCATGAACTTGTTCAACTACAGTGTACTTAGAATAATGTTTGTCCCAGCCAGTAGAGGACAAGAACAGAGAAATAATGCTGCTGTATACACATGAACTGTTAACATCATTAAATCTTACTAATCAAGATGATTAGACTATAGTTGACAGAGAAACTAAAGGCATGTACTGGATACATTCAGGGATCATCGCTGGGGGTTATACAAGAAAATGTGGAAAAACCATATAGAATTAACAGCTTGTGAGCCAGTGCATTCAGTTTCAGCAGGCATTTCTGTCAGGTCTGGCTTTTCTAATCTACTGAGTCCATCTACATGATAGCAGGTTTATTCAGGTTGGTTGGTCCCAAACCTTCAACCTATCAAGCTTTGGAGATTCTGCCATTAACTGATTTAGCTCCATCACAGCTCTTAGAGTAATGTAATTAGGACAAAAAGCTCTTCTACCACTTCAAAGTAGAGACTCAAGATAGAAGAAACTCAACGTAACATAACAAAGTGTTGATGGCTGGAGTGTGTTGTGGATAGAGAGTGATGGAAACAGACTTAAGAATAAATAATTCTGCAGACTTGTGAGACAGGCAGAAGAAATGGTTGAGGAATACTAAGGTATAGTATAATAATATAACAATAAATTTTGAAGTGGGACAGATAGAACTAAAAAAAAAAATGAATTTTTAAGAGCATGCATCTATCCCATTGCAAAGCAACATACGCCCATGAGACCAGGACACTTACTAAACAAGCTGGACAGCACATAAAAGTCTTTGAATATAAATGTTATAGACGGGTTCTAAGAATATCTTGGATACGGAACAGAACAAATGCATCCATATGACAAGAGCTGAATATCGAAGAAGGTTGGCTGCTAAAGACGATAAAACAAAGACAATTTACATATTTTGGTCACTTGAAACATCATGAAAGTTTGGAGAGAACAATAATGGTGGGGTATATACCTGGGAAAAGAGGAAGGCCAAAGAGAAGATGGGTGCAGGATATGGCAGATGATCTCCAGATGGGTGTATTGGACGTGGGACCATGAAGTTTTCTTGAAAGTTATGGGAACGAGGTTCTGCAAAGGACATGCTTCTGAATGAACGAGTATAATAAGGACATAAAATGATAGTATTAGAAGATAATGATTTCATTTTAAAGATGACATCAACAGATGAAGGGACATGGGATGTTTGTCTACACCATCATAATTTTTGTCTCTGGGTTTTTATTGATAAAGATTCAGAGTTCATTATTTCCATGCTTTTGAAAACTAGATTATTATAATATTTGATGGTAATAAAAGATATGTTTACAGTTTATAGCCACAAGAAAGCAAAACACAGTTCAGCAGAAGTTATCCCAGTGTGAACATTTGGAAAATATCAGACCTCGTTGCTGGCCTCCAGCCTTTAAGTGGTATGGTTCAAACACATGTCTATAGGTTTGAGAGACTGCCATCATAGCCACTCAACCACATGAAGGCATGGGGAAAGAATTGCGATATCAGAAGACAATCAATGCCTATACATTTATTGCTTTCATGGCCTCAGGGTGTTCTCCAAAGTCCTCCATTGATGTAATACAGTGTCTGAAATTATCAGTTGTATCAAATCTCTTTTGATGTTCAATGTTGCATAAACTGTTCAAAATGATCGATTTAACTTCAAGCATTAAGGACTATGGCTTGCTTTTTGTTTCTGTGTTAATTGCTTCCATGGTTTGCATCACACACAGTGGGGACTTGAATGTAATTTACATCACACACAGTTGTGACCAGATCATTATTTTTGTGGTTTACATCACACGCAGTGGGGACTTGAATGTAATTTACATCACACACAGTTGTGACCAGATCATTATTTTTGTGGTTTACATCACACGCAGTGGGGACTTGAATGTAATTTACATCACATGCAATTGTGACTAGATCATTAATTTTGTGATTTATATCACATGCAGTGGGGACTTGAAGTTGTGACTAGATCATTAATGTCATTATGTACACCACATGCAGTGGGGACTTTAATTTACATCACACACATTTATTGCTAGATCATTATTTTTATTTTTACACCACACACAGTTGATCATCAAACCTGATTGAAGCTTTTGATTTTCATAGTTTACATCACAAATATTTGAGACGAACATGATTTTCATGGTTTGCATCACACACAGTTGACACTTAAACGTGATTTTCATAGTTTACATCACAAATATTTGAGACTTGAACATGATTTTCATAGTTTACATCACACACAGTTGACACTTAAACGTGATTTTCATGGTTTGCATCACACACAGTTGACACTTAAACGTGATTTTCATAGTTTACATCACACACAGTTGACACTTAAACGTGATTTTCATGGTTTACATCACACACAGTTGACACTTAAACGTGATTTTCATGGTTTACATCACACACAGTTGACACTTAAACGTGATTTTCATGGTTTACATCACACACAGTTGACACTTAAACGTGATTTCCATGGCTTACATCACACACAGTTGATACTTAAACGTGATTTTCATAGTTTACATCACACACAGTTGACACTTAAACGTGATTTTCATGGTTTACATCACACACAGTTGACACTTAAACGTGATTTTCATGGTTTACATCACACACAGTTGACACTTAAACGTGATTTCCATGGCTTACATCACACACAGTTGAGACTTAAACGTGATTTTCATGGTTTACATCACACACAGTTGAGACTTAAACATGATTTTCATAATTTACACCACAAACCATGAGTCTAATCAAACAATCTTTCCCCAGAAAACATGTTTTCAACTTCTGATTTTTGGGCGGTGTTTGTATTGGTACTTGGGCCTTGTGAGATACTTGACATTTAGCCTTCAGATTTGTTAAGAAAACTCTTAACTGGAAACAAACTGATTGAAAATGTCTTGTCGCACCAGAAAGCCACTGTTGTGTTCACCTCATAGAGCTGACTTTTGTAGTTATGTGTTCACGATACTTGTTTGACACCAGTTTACAGAATCATTTTTCTGGAACTGTCTTGTAACACAAGTACCTGCCTTTGGGACAAAATTAGAGATGGGAAAAAGAGCTTGCTACCTCATAAATCTGAGACAACGTATTCTTGAAGCTCCTACCATTTCACACTGCCTGTGGCAGTATATACTGGGACTAATTGTATCCCTGATTGTTAGCACCTTCCTATTGAATAATTCCTGTTGTATCATGGCTGGAAACAAGCTATTGTGTGAACATCTGCTGATACATAAACTGGGTGAAGCTCTACCTCATAGCTGTTGTCAGAGTTTATATGCACACAAATGATCAATGTACCTGAAGAAATTCACTGGGATTAAAAGGAAACCTCTCTGACAGCTCTCTCTGTGTCTATGTATATACTGATTGCCATGCTGGGCTTGTTAGCTACAGAACTCTCACAAACTGACTACATAACCCAATGAATGAAAAAAATAGCAGTTTTTATATTCCCAGATTATCAAGCATCTCTAGGAAAGTAGCCACTCGTTTTTATTAATTTATTTGTATATTTTAATTGTTTTGTTCTTGTCTCGTTGATAAAGACGAGTCAAAATGTTTGTCTATGCTTTTGTAAAAAAAAATATTTAACCATCGAGCTTTGTAGTCATTTTGTGCGTGTTCTTTTCCAACTCTAGTGTACAGCAGACCCCTTTTGTTGATACCAATACAGCCACAGTGTCAATCAGACCAAACAAATATACCATTGTGGTGTGTTTTTGTGTTCTGGTTCACTGTCTGTACCAGAGCATTATCACGAATGAAATGTATAGACTACATTTTGTCTAAATTTTACCTCAAATGGATACAAAGTCTGTACATTACTAAGGATAAGAGTAAGTGGTGTCCAGACTAATTGGTTATTTGTCACTTGTAGAACTCATTGTTATAAATGCAACGTTTTCATGATATTTGTTTTATAGTCTAGGCATCAAAAATGTTTCATACTGATAGCTTAGATGACTTGATGGACACTTGGGAATCTGCTTCCTTGTCTAAAGTGATTGAGATGGAAGTTAGACAGGGCTCTGCCAGACATGAACATTTCATCAAGAGCACGAGAGATTCATTAGTCAACACGGAACTGGTGTGATCTGTCACTAGAGACCTGCAGGGAGGTTCAGAAGGAGATTGGGGCATCTGTGGACCTATCCGGAGTGTGATGCTGACGACCCTTGTACTAGAACATGTGTACAGAGATGAAGATGATGCACAAGAACATGTGTACAGAGATGAAGATCATTTACCAGAAGACTAATATTGATAGCATTTATGTCACTGTGCACATGGCAACATAATACCACAGAATGTCTGTCAAGCATAGAATTCACCAAGTAGCCCACTGCCAGTGGTATTTCTGGCAATATTGTCAAATATAAAACACAGCGATACATCCAGCCACCACAGCTCTTGTCATTGTCCATGAGGTAGAGCTGTGTGGTTAGTTGTCCCATCCATGAACTTCCTGTCATTGTTCATTCAGTATAAACATGAACAGTTAGAAATGTCAGCTTCTATAACATTGTCTGTCAGATATAGAAATGATAAGGATGGATTTCTTCAGCAAATGCTGTCCCTGTATCTCTAACATTAAAATAACTGCAAAGCTATCTGCTTCCGAATTGCCCTAAGGCTGGTTTTTAACTCTCAGCTTGATGCATCGGAAAATTGTCAGACTGGGAGAACAATAGAAAGGTGTAAAATGTAAAAATTAAATATTTAAAATTATAAACTTGAAAAAATTTAGCAATAAAAAATGTCCGAAGCTCTGCTGCATTTACTTGTCTCATTGTGACTGAATAGGCCAACATCATACATGACATATGCAATGGGATAGTCACAGAGCTCTGGTAAACAGCTCCACATATACTGATTGTAATTGATCACATTGTCCAGCAATGGGAACTCTTCTGTGACTTGTGAAGAATGGGCCAGAGCATATGTGGGAATGTCCCATTGCAGTTGTCTCCCTTCTTTAATCAAGTAATCCGTTGACCATAAAAGCTGACATTACATATGTATGGCAGAATTCTGACCTTTTAAGTCAGTGTATTTTTTTAAATTGTTACTAATTAGGCCATAATTCTGCTATACAATTATTCCGATTCTAGTATTATCTGTGTTTTCATATACACCTCTGAAAGTTCTCTTTGAGACATTTCGTGGTTTTCTGTAAGCTTCTGTTGCAGACTTGAGGTTTTGCGTGTGTTTTCACCCAAGTAGCGAACAAAAAAGAACATCATTGTATGAACTGTTTTTGTTCCAGAGTCGGTAGCACACAAGTTACCGACTTGTGGAAGCACAAGAGTGTGCTTCCAGAGTCTGTAGCACACATTCATTCCTCACAAGTGGCAGAGTTTGGTCTCCCAACCAGTGTGGCTGTCAGGTTTACTGAGTAGCATTGCCTAGATGCTGGATCTTCTGGGAAGGAAAGTATGCTAGGATTGGAACTGGTGATTCCATGTCACAATGTAGGCATCTAGTGTATGTAAAGGTTGATCACTGAGTTAAACACTGTAAAACTTAACTGACATGAGGTTATCTTTATCTTTTGCTTAAAAGCCCACGTCTTTGTGTCTCTGTTGATGTCTGGGGAGTTATATGTGTGCTTGTATTGTTGTCTTTGTCCCACTGTTTAATGTCTGGGGAGTTATGTGTGTGCTTGTATTGTTGTCTTTGTCCCACTGTTTAATGTCTGGGGAGTTATGTGTGTGCTTGTATTGTTGACTTTGTCCCACTGTTGATGTCTGGGGAGTTATATGTGTACTTGTATTGTTGTGTTTGTGTCACTGTTGATGTCTGGGGAGTTATATGTGTGCTTGTATTGTTGTTTTTGTCCCACTGTTGATGTCTGGGGAGTTATGTGTGTGCTTGTATTGTTGTCTTTGTCCCACTGTTGATGTCTGGGGAGTTATATGTGTGCTTGTATTGTTGTCTTTGTCCCACTGTTGATGTCTGGGGAGTTATATGTATGCTTGTATTGTTGTCTTTGTCCCACTATTTAATGTCTGGGGAGTTATGTGTGTGCTTGTATTGTTGTCTTTGTCCCACTGTTGATGTCTGGGGAGTTATATGTGTACTTGTATTGTTGTTTTTGTCCCACTGTTTAATGTCTGGGGAGTTATATGTGTGCTTGTATTGTTGTCTTTGTGCCACCGTTTAATGTCTGGGGAGTTATATGTGTACTTGTATTGTTGTTTTTGTCCCACTGTTGATGTCTGGGGAGTTATGTGTGTGCTTGTATTGTTGTCTTTGTCTCACTGTTTAATGTCTGGGGAGTTATATGTGTGCTTGTATTATTGTCTTTGTGCCAGTGTTGTCTGGGGATTTATGTGTGTGCTTGTATTGTTGTCTTCGTGCCAGTGCTGATGTCTGGGGAGTTATATGTGTGCTTGTATTGTTGTCTTTGTCCCGCTGTTTAATGTCTGGATAGTTATATGTGTACTTGTATTGTTGCCTTTGTCCCACTGTTTAATGTCTGGATAGTTATATCTGTGCATGTTTTGTTGTCTTTGTCCCACTGCTAATGTCTTTCTGGGGCGTTACATGTGTTGTTTTTGTACTTAAGTCTTTTTTTTTTAATTATTGTATTCCTTTTTTATATTGTATACCTCTGTTTCGGTATTGAATATATATATATGTTGTGTACCCCTTGGTTTGTTTATACCTGTCACCATCTGTCTGTATTTACCTAACACCCCTGTGACTTATTTGAGGTATTGTCATCTCTCTATATATACCTCAGTAACTCTTATTTGTCTCTACAGCATCTTTTAGTCCAATTTTGTTTTTTTCAGCTCTACCCCTTTTAAAATCACAATTTCTTTTTAACTACGTTTTGAGCTAGTTTTTTATGTTTAATACCAGTTTTCAGATGTCCTTTATGTTTTCTTGTGTTTGTTTTTATTTCAACTTTGTCAGTTACGCCCACATCCTTGCATTATTTGTTTGCAATTTCAACCTACCATATTCTTACAAATAATAATAATAAGAAAATGGTATTATAACATAAACATTAATTGCTATAATCCCTCAGAATATCTTGTCCAATGTATGTTCATTCACATATAACATGTAGACACGTTTTGTTTGCATATATCCATACGCCAGAAATGCTACTCATGCGTAAATACTAACCACCACTCAATTAATTACTGAGTATTGTAACTTTCTGTGTGTGTGTGAGTATTTTTATTGTTTCCATTAATGTCTCTGTGTTTGCTATTATTCTCCTTTATTTATTTAATTTCCTTTTGAAAGTTTAATTTGATTCATTCTGTTACCATGACATATTTTGACAAATGCAGAGAAATACATACGGGTTTTATGTTAACTGTTACTCTTGTTTGGTCTTTGTTATTCTGTTGTTGAAAACATTTATCATCATCAGTTGTCTTGCTTTATGGTATAGGTGATCACGCCTCAGCACAACTTACTTGTTGTAATACTGTTGATCGACTAACAGCTTTCTGTGGTCATGTGATGAGACAAGAGGCATTGGAGAACATGACAGCTGGAAACATCAATGGGAAAAGAGACAGATGCAGACCAAGGGAAATGATGTTGGATGGACTGAAACAGTGGCATTGGGGAATATCAACAGAGTAGATCTGGAATTCCAAAGACGAGATCTGTGGAGAGACACGAATGCCTACGCCAGCTGGCAGGGCACTTGATGATGATGTTAATCAGTTAATGTGGTGAAGTATGTTGTATCAGGGAAGCCTGGGTAGCACACTGGCTAGCAGGCTGTTTACTGGACATGTGTTTGTATACTCATCAAAGTGGGGATGTTTCTCACATTCATCTGGGTGCCCATTTCCACCCGACATAACATTAGTACCAGGAGATGTTTGTTCTGGGGAGTAAACGCCACCTGCTTGATGTTGTACACATCATTAATTGACTCCACTGGGCCCGGTAAGGCAATCTGCCAATGGCAGGAGGAATCCAGACAAGAAACTTCAACATATCATTAATTGAGTCCACCGAGCCCGGGAAGGCGATCTGCCACTTGCAGGAGGAATCCAGACAAGATAAGACTTTTCCTCCTTAGTTGGATTGCCGCAGCCCTCTTCCAAAGGAAAATAGTTTTCAGTTGTGGCAGCTGAACTTCAGAACCAACAAGATATCACCAAATATGCCGGACTAATGAACAACACCAACTTGTAGTCACTTGATAACACTGTTTTGCGCACACAAAATTTTTATTAATTATGAATAGACATGATGAAAATGCACTAACTAACCCGGGAACAATCAGAAAACAGACATACATATAAGTTTTATGCTCCTTCGGAAAACAATACTGACTTCTACAGGCCTTTGTAAAATAACCTGTTACGCCAGATTCTTCTCTGTGTCCGACCGTAACCAACTCAACTCCACTGAGCCTATCTTTAGGACAAGTTTTCCTCACTTGCTAACGTCTGCTTAAGGGATCCGTTCAATTTTTCGCAGATTCCGTTGCTCATTTGATGGTAAACTGATGTGAAAACCTGCGTAATGTTCAACAGTCTATTCACCTCTCTTATCATCTGAGAGGTAAATTGTTGACCATTGTCTGACAAAATTTCATTAGGAAAACCTAATCTAGAGAACAAAACTAACGGTGCTTCAGCCACAGCTTCTGTCGTAATGTGTTTCAAAGGTACGGCTTCTAGCCATCTGGTGCAAAAATCAACAATGGTCAAGATCAGTGGTGTGCAAAGAGGGGTGCGACGGCCCCGGGCATCCAGCCGGGAGGGGGGGGGGGCATCCAACTAGGTAGAGGGGGCAGCACAGTGCAGTGGAAGGGGCGGAGGAATGAATTAGGGAAAGAACAATATAGGGGCATCCAATCAAGGGGTTGGCCCCGGGCATCAAAGAACCTCTGCACGCCACTAGTCAAGATATACCTATGACCCCTGTTGGACGTCACTGCTAGTGGGCCAATTATGGCAATAGTTACCTTCTCAAAGGGCCTGACTTTCAGGTCTGTCGCTTGTACCGGTGCTTTTGCGTCTTTCCTTTTGGGTACATGTTCTGAGGGGCTAAGTTCCCCTAACTTGCCCATCACTTTCTTCTCTCTTTATTATGCCTGTTCGTTTACCCCTCCCCTCCCTCCTCATGAGAATGTATTACACCCTTGATCCCTGAATTGTAGATTTCCACGAACATTATATTTTGGATTTTCATTTGTTTACCTTTTTTCTAGCACGTTTTACTTGCTCGCTGGTGATTGTATCTTGATGTGTACATGCTATACCATCGCACTGTCTTGGAGCTACCCCATTTGCTTGGGACTTTTGATTATTCTTCTTGACCTTTTCTATCAGATTCTTAACCCCCACATCCGTCGTACTTTTGACGTTATCACATTACATCAATAAACACAAACTTTTGTGCCCAGAATTTTCCTGCGGTGGATCTGTTGTGTCAATGTACGTACAGGGTGTATTTTTTGACTGTGCAGTGTTTCAAAATATTGCCTGTCCAAGTTTTGTATTTACCTTTTATGGTGCATGAACTTTACAGAGGGTGAATACAAAACTTGGACCGGTAATATTTTCAAACAATGCACAGTCATTAAAAATACACCCTATACCATCACAGGCTTGTCGGCCCGAGTGCAAGGAGGAATAGGTGGTCAGTATTTACCTCACTTAGCGAGACGAGGGGAGCAGGGATCGGACTCCCATCCGACCGCTCTCAGGACTTTATCGCCGCAGCTCCTTATTAATTTCGCTAACGCGCCCGCGTTAGGAGAGACAGGTAGAGACCAAACAAGAAGCGGCTGGGCTGTCAGACATAGTGGCATGGAGGAAGATCAGTATCAAAAGTTATTGGCTGTGGAAAGACATGATCACCACTGCTACACAGCATGGGCTATAAGAATGGCTGGAATCACAGCATTATACCAACGTGTGTGTACTAAGTGATTCAATGAGCATGATTCAGAAGGTCGAAGCTGGATCTGTACGTAGACAGTGGACTGAGTCGCTGCGGAAGTCTGTTGTCCGTAAAGTCACCTTCATCTTCGTCCCGGGACATGCGGGAGTCGGGGGAAATGAACGAGCTGATAAACTGGCTGGCTCTGCACTCCCTGTAGATGTCCAGCCCATGGATCGTGCCGATGTTATTAACTTCCTCAAAGATATGGTGAGAACAGAGGACTTTGACGTCAGTGAATCCACATCGCTGTCCAGGATTAAAGACTTGGGAGTAAGAATTGGCACGGCCAGACGCGAGAGGTACATCGGGAAAACAAGGCGCCTCGTCAACCGACACAAAACTGGCACTATTAGCCACCGGACGCTGATGCATATGCTGGGGGGAGGATCTGAGCACCTATGGACATGTCCGGAGTGCAATGAAGATACCCCAACTGATAACTGATGGGCTATAAGAAGAAAATCATTGGAATATATTGTGTAAAGTGTTGTTTTAGATAATGGATGTTCATGTGTTTCTAACTCACACGTTTACTGTGTCATATTATGTAGACTATATATCGTCTTTTAGAACATGTTCGTGTTCATACTCTTCTATGTATCTTTATTTCTGCTCCCCCCCCACCCCCAACTTTTTTTGTATGCGATGTAAATTATTATTCAGCGCGATTCTTAGTTAGTCAATAACTCTCTCTCTCTCTCTCTCTCTCTCTCTCTCTCTCTCTCTCTCTCTCTCTCTCTCTCTCTCTCTCTCTCTCTCTCTCTCCTTCCTTCCCAGTTAACGTACACGCTGGCGAGTTTCCGCTCCATTCATCTGAACTCTTATGCCGGGATGCGGGGCGATGGACCCACTAATGTAACAATGTCTCCATTCCACTTCTGCTGAATAATTACGTTTATGAAGTGGACTATGCTCCCGGCCTCTTCAAGGGGACAGGGGAGAAAGAGGCCTACGAGAAAACACCAAGTGTCCGAATCGCGTGTCAAGGCCTTGTTTCAAGTTCTCACGTGTAAGAGGTTACATGTGTCCCGCTATGCTTAGTGTTTCCGTTGATTATCTGAGATTTCTTGGGTTTGTTTTGCTTTTCGCTCTCTAGCTTTCAACTCAAGCCTAGTGCACACACGTGCTGCTGCCGCTAATAGCTACTACTACTATTACTACCACTGCTGCTACTACTACTACTACTACTACTACTACTACTAATACTACTGCTGCTACTACTACTACCACTGCTGCTGCTGCTACTATTACTACTACCACTGCTGCTGCTGCTACTACTACTACTAATACTACTGCTGCTACAACTATTACCACTGCTACTTCTACTACTACTACTACTACTACTACTACTACTACTACTACTACTACTACTACTACTACTACTACTACTACTGCTGCTACTACTACTAATACTACTGCTTCTACAACTATTACCACTGCTGCTACTACTACTACTACTACCACTGCTGCTACAACTTTTACCACTGCTGCTACTACTACTAGTACTACTAGTACTACTACTACTACTACTACTACTACTACTACTACTACTACTACTACTACTACTACTACTACTACTACTACTACTACTACTACTACTACTACTGCTGCTACTACTACTACTACTACTAATACTACTGCTGCTACAACTATTACCACTGCTGCTACTACTACTACTACAACCACTGTTGCTACAACTATTACCACTACTACTACTACTACGACTATAACTACTACTACTACTACTACTACTACTAATACTACTACTACTACTACTGCTGCTGCTACTACTACTACTATTTCTACTACTACTACTACTACCGCTGCTACTACTACTACTGCTGCTACTACTACTACTACTACTACTAATACTACTGCTGCTACAACTATTACCACTGCTGCTACAACTTTTACCACTGCTGCTACTACTACTACTACTACTACCACCACTGCTGCTACAACTTTTACCACTGCTGCTACTACTACTACTACTACTACTACTACTACTACTACTACTACTACTACTACTACTACTACTACTACTACTGCTGCTACTACTAATACTACTGCTGCTACAACTATTACCACTGCTGCTACTACTACTACTACTACCACTGTTGCTACAACTATTACCATTGCTGCTACTACTACTACTACTACTACTACTACGACTATGACTACTACTACTACTACTACTACTACTACTACTACTACTACTACTACTACTACTACTACTACTACTACTAATAGTTGCTACTACTTGGGAGTGCATTAGATGGATTTGTACGTGTAGGTTAGCTTTCCCTATTACCAGTGTACCACGACACCAGGCGACCCCACTCCGACTTTTAGAGGAACTTGTAATTTTTGTCCCCAACTCAAGGACGATCGTTGTGTGATTTGAACCCACTACTCGGTCATCGGCGCACCGGAAGTTTAAGCTCGAATGTTTAATCCTTTCGACCACGCTGACCCTGATGTTTACCTGTGTTTGTCGTTTCTAAGCTGTTATGCGCATGCCGTATGTGGATAACTATGAACAAAGAAGAAGAGAAATTCAGACATTCTACAAGATCTGAACATCGGGAACAACTGGCTCGTAAATGACACGGAAACTAAATATTTTGACCATTTGTAACGTCACAGTGGTCAAGAAATAACAGAGGTGGAAGGCTTGATTCATGGGGGGGGGGGGAGGGGGAGGGGGAAGACGTAGGATTTGACCAACACGAAGACGGACACAAAACAATGAAGACACATCAGGAGTGAAAATGCATGCGGAGTGGAAATTGCCAAATGATTGATTCACTTGAATTTGTTTAGTTCTCTCCATGAGCTCTACGATGGTGATTCTGTCATACCATTTTATTCGCACTATTCTGAGCAGGCAATAGTTCATGCTTATTTGTAGTCTATTACTATTAGTAATTCTTTTAGTCGCCCTCTGCTTAAACGATATGGAGTCATTACATAGCAAACAAACTTATGTAGAAGCTTGTAAAACAACAGTGAATGCACGGTGAGAACAAATGGAGGACACACAGAACCCTCACCATAAGATCCGGCATATGACAAGGTAGTGTCCTATTCCCCCTCTTGTTCATAACCTATATAGACAGCATATATAGAGCAAGCAGCCATACAAAGACCATAACAACGCCGCATGACAAACAGAACAGAAAAGAAGAACCAAAGGCGAATTATACCATTAAAGAATTTCTTTTTGCGGACTATCAAGCACTAATAGCAAAATCAGAAACATAATTACAAGACCACATGAATAGTGTTAACGAAAGTGTATAAGGAACATAACATTAAAATTAACATCAGTAAAACAGGTATAAAGCAGAATGTGGCTAAGATATTAACATCCTAAAGACTAAAACTATGATAATTAGCAGTGGAAGGAAAGGTCACCAATGAACATCACAGTAAACGGATAGATAATGGAACAAGTAACAAGTTTCTCCTATTTTGGACCTGTAATAGCAGATAATGGAAGAAGTGATGTAGGAAGAAGAAAAAAAAAAGAATATGAATGGCCAAGAATGCTGTCGTGTGTCCGTTTAAAGTGTCGTCCCTGGAGTGAGGGGAGTCAACACCCATATTATATTTATCCCCTTATCAATATCCTGGAGAATCCACTAGCTTCCGTCCACCACACTCCTTCGGTTCATGGACACCTCTTTCTCTCTCTCTCTATCACTCTACCTGATCATGCCCCCTCTCATTCTTCCCCCAACGCAACATACTCAACAACTCTTGCTTCCAAAAAAATAATAACAATTAATTTAGTAAAAGAAACGTGTAACGTATGTGAGACGTGTATGCGAAGAAAATGTATGATGTGTTCTATAATGTGTGTAGGATCGGACCCTCAGATAATAGCACAGTCAGTTCATCCTTGCAAGGACACACCACAGCACGTTAAGTCAGAACAAGTCCACCTCACCCAGTGCTGTATCTCTCCTGCCGGACACTGACTGTCATCTGTAGCTACCTGGTAATCCATCTTCCTGATCATCCGAAATCGATACAGTTTGTAATTTACGGCTGATCATGGACCGGTTGCACACTACACATTATAAGTTCCTATCGTTCCTAAAAAAATGTACGAATCCTTTGTACTGTGAAATTCGGTATCACTGTTATTGTTAATATACTTGATCCTAACTAGTGTCTATATAGTCTCAAGTATAATGTCTTTTGTAATATTTCACTGGAATCTATCACACCATGTGAATGTTATATTTAACGTTCTCGTTTAGTTAATAATGTTTGTATGATGTGTGATGTATCAACAATCATCACCCATCCTAGGTGAACCTTAACACACAGGAATCGTTATATTGGTTTGCTCTTCTGAGCCATGTTATGGTGGACCCTCCTGATCATGAGTCCAGCGTAAACATTATACCACCTTTCTTCTCGGGCGTTATTCGTTTTCCGTAAGAAAGCATTTGACTGTTCAACTGGTGTTCTTCCTAATTGGAGTTGAACTTCTTCAAAACCAGTGTATAACTTCCTCGTAACTGGCAGGGAACCTGTTAGAGAAACAACACATCTGGTGATAGCACTAGTCACTGATCCTACCGGCTGAGTGTAAGCCTATTGCCTTTCTCTGTTATTTTTCAGCTAACTAAACTCTGTCATAGAGCAGATTAGCTACTCACCTAGTTCCGAATCAGGCTATGACAAGGAAAGACCAATAAACAGAGTGCAAAACCCCAGTGGGCAAACCACTGAAAGATCCCCCCATTGGACCCTTTCCCCATCTCCCTACCCATCTTAAATCTCTCCAAATATCACCCCGCTACACTATTCACCCTAGCAGAACTACTTCTCACTTCACTACTCTATTTTCAACTAACAGAGCTAATCATCACACTCTAGTTTTAACAAGGCTACTGCCTATATTAATTAGGCCTAAATAGACTATATTTGGTACCTTAAGCAAACCCGCATTACTCCTGGATGGCATCTATAACTTGCCATTAAGACATATGTTATTTTAATGTTGCTTAAATCTAACACAATAGATGCTCTCCGAATTTCCTAACTGCGGTAACACAACACGTCAATCCTAGTCAATTTCCTTGGCCACACTAATGTACACAAGTCTTGTATCTGTCAAGAGCTGGGAGTGTTCTAGTCAAGTTCTTTTGATGTCACGCAGGTGTCTTTCAGGGGCACTAACTAATTCGAGAATCTTATCTCCCTTGTGTTTAATCAATGTCACCAGTTATTCCCCTTGTTGCAACTTCCAAAACAAGGTAGCGAATTCCTGCATTCTCCCAACAACGGACTCTCTTTGATCCGGCTGGTCGGCAAAATTACCTTGTTTTTTTCTGTACCGGTTAAAAACAAGTGTGGCCTTGAAAACACGCCGTGAAGCAAACTGTTTTCTGTAATTTTTATCATCTGATGCTAACGACAGTGGATTCCATCACAAATGCTTTCAACAGCATGAAATCAGTA
This sequence comes from Cepaea hortensis, assembly GCA_963921405.1. Classification (NCBI taxonomy): domain Eukaryota; kingdom Metazoa; phylum Mollusca; class Gastropoda; order Stylommatophora; family Helicidae; genus Cepaea; species Cepaea hortensis. The sequence continues at coordinate 33,332,329 of OY992883.1, read as the reverse complement.
TTAACATCTAGTGAGATTAACAAGGCATTAGAATTGAGAATTGTCAAATGCTACGTATATTCAACACAACTTTGTGGCGCGGAAGCCTTGCCATTGAACTTACATTTACATGACACCTTGCCGTCTTGACAGACGATAGTTTGTGCTTTAAAAAGGCATAATAACTTTTTTACTTTTACCAATGGCGGTAGCGAATGTGACTGATAAGGCCAATTCGCGCTGTAAATGTCCGTTCACAGTGGATGCATGTAACACGTGGTCATTTCAACCATCATGCACCATCTTACGTCTCACACGCTCGGTGTGTGACTTATCTGCAGTAATTTTCTCCTTTGTCTTTATCCCATTTCTGATGTTTGCCCTCCATGCAACACGTTCAGCGGCGACTTGCTCCCAATGTGCATTATCAATGCGATTGAACAAGCAACTAGAAAGTCGAATAGAAGTCCTGGAGATGTGGATATACAAACGAATGTGTCGTATTTCATGGAAACAAAAACAAGCACGTACAGAGGTTCTAGAGAAAAAAAAAATACTAGGAATGAAAAGAGAGTTGATGAAAGAAATAAACAAGGGGCAAGATACATATTTTGACCACGTTAAAAGACATAACAATCTTATAAAAACAAATGTATCTGTTATTTTTCCCCCATGAAGAACTACGTTTCATATCTGCGTATGTTGTCTTAATATAAAACGACGAATGCAGTTCATTATTTTGCTGTATCATTAAGCGTAATGTGACAATCTGGACAATTCCAGATCTATTTGGTCGGAAACCTGCCAGTTGATCCTTTAGTTGTTTTGTCAATGGCATCTCTTAATCTCTCCAGAATGTCCCCGATGGATATTGTCCTAGGAACTGTCAATAACATGATCCCTCTATAATTTCCACACTTCAGTAGGTTTCCATACTTATAGTATGTCCCACAATGAATGCCTTCATTCACGATCAATTATTTTGAAAACTGTCTGTTGCATCGTTATGAAATTTTTCCAGCCGTCTTATATTTATCCCCACCCAAGGAATATGTCTTTGATAGGTCCAAAAACAACTTAAATCATCGAAAGCGGCGACATTTCTTTGATGTTTTGCTGAACAACTAGTGATTTCTCGCTAACAAATTTATGTTTACAGTAATGGAAGCCCCGCCAATTCAGATGACACACAAGGCGTATCCGGATTCGTATGGGAGAGGGTGCAATGAAAGAACTAGCTTAAAAGTCGACAGGGTCGGCTGCATTGCACCGGGTTTTTATCCCATATGGCTCAGTTTCTTTCCGCAGCGCGGAAAGCGTCGCACAAAGCACTAACTCCGTAGCTCCAGAGACGACCCTCGGGAGTCTCCGAAAAAATTCACTCGTGAAATGAAGGACGCCGCCCGGAATCGAACATACAACCTTCGGAGTCCGAGTCAGACGGCTTGACCACTTCACCACGGAGAATCCCGAGAGGGGTGCAATGTGTAATATTAGTAAAGACAGAGAATTTACAGAGGCACGGGGTAAATAATTTGTAAATTAACAGGAAAGTAGAATGAATATATTTCTTACCTTATTTTTCATTTCCTTCTTGTTTCTTCGGCTGCTGGTTAATAAAGTGTACACAAGTATTCATGTTAGCTTTTTATATTGAGTTCGTGAAAGCTTCCAAATAGCTGTGCGTTAATGTGCGTATGGAGTGACCAGAAATGATACCGCAATTTAGTCATCATGTTTTCATTTCTAAGGATCTGTTCAGCTGTCTGTGTAGTTTATTAATACGTACACATGGGTGACAGACCAGCTTTGAGTCTTCGCGAAAGACTGTCTACTCTGCTGTTTACCGTTCAGAGACGGAACATGATTACCTGTTTTGCACCATGAAAATAGTTGTCAGTGTCTCTGTATTGGCTTTCTTCTTAACGACCAAGATGTTGGTCCTCTTTTTCTTGAAGTTTATAGATTGATTCCTATGCACGTGTGTTGTCCCCTAATTTGACAACGTGTTTGCTCTCACGTTTCTTGTTATGCCACAATATGTCAGTTCCCACCGCAATATTACTCTTCTGTTGGTATTCAATGCGTTTAACGTGTGTGTGTGTGTGTTTTTTTTTTTTTTCCAATACAGTTGTTTGTCACCGCTGAGGGCTTGCGGAATTGAAAATTCATCACTATCGAATACAAACTGTTGCCATTGACATTATGCTGATGCTGTAATGTTTAAGGCCTGCAATTCGTCTGAATAATTGAAGCAAAATATCCCAGTAAGTGTGTACGTAGATTAAGGTCTGCGATCTGCTCAGACCTTAATCTGTGTAGGACGATTCCAGTAGGTTGATGATTGCTCTCGGTTGCATAAAATTCAATCCATCCTTTCTCCAATAGTCCTCTTTGTCTTTCAACACATGGTCCTCACATTTTTTCCAGTAACTTTTATCAATATTTAATAGCGCTGACTGGTTGACAGACAGACAGACAGACAGACAGTCAGTCAGACAGACAGACAGACAGACAGACAGACAGACAGACAGACAGACGGAAAGGTAGGTAGGTAGGTAGAAAGGTAGGTGGGTGGGTGGATGGATGGATGGATGCATGGCTGGCTGGCTGGCTGGCTGGCTAGATAGATAGATAGATAGATAGATAGATAGATAGATAGATAGATAGATAGATCACCGCCAGGAGCTGGGCGAAGCCGGGCCGAATCAGCTAGTCTATATCTATAAAACAAAGTGTATGTGTATATGTATATATGTATGTAAATATGTATGTCCTTTATTTGTTCGCGAACGGCCCATCCGATTGAGATGAAATTTTCTACACGCCTTCCTTTCATTCCAGAGCTGTCAACTGTCATAGCTTGTTTTCCTTCTTCCCCCTCCTCCCTCCTCCCCCTCCCAAAATACGTACGTAAATATATGATGATGATGATGAAAGAATCCCCGAACCAAAACGCTAGGGAAAGGGAAGAAAATGACGTGACTACACAGAATCGTCACACGGCAATCATCATCATCAAGTGCCGTGCCGGCTGGCGTAGGCGTTCATGGCTCTCCGTAGATCTCAGTCTTTGGTTTTTTGGATCAACTCTGCTGCTGATATTCCTCCATGCCACGGCAATATCAATAACAATTCATCTTTTTATGTGTAAGGAAGTTATCTACAGTCGTGTAGAAGAGAAGAACTAGACGAGTATGAATTCGGAATGGCGAACTCTCTCCTCCTCTCTTCTTCCTCCCTCTCATCCCTCTCCCGACTCCCTCCTCCTTCTCCCTCTTTCTTCTCCCTCTTCCTCTCCCCTCCTCCTCCATCCTCCTCCCTCCTACTCCATCCGCCTCCTCCCCCTCCTCCCTCATCTTCCCTTCTCCTCCCTCTCCCTCCTTATCCCTCCTCCTCCTCCTGCCTCCTTCTCCCTCATCATCCTCACTCCTCCTTCTCCCTCTTCCCTCCTCCTCCTCCCTCCTCCTCCCTCTACCTCCTCCTCCTCCCTCCTCCCTTCTCCTCCTCTTCCTCCTCCCTTTCCTTCCTCCTCCTCCCTCTACCTCCTCCTCCCCCTACCTCTTTCCTCCTCCCTCCTCTTCCTCTTCCACCTCCCTTTCCTTCCTCCCCTCCTCATTCTCCCTCCTTCCTCTCCCTCCTTCCTCCTCCTCCTTCCTTCTTCTCCCTCTGCCTCCTCCCTCCTCCTATCCCCTCCTCCTCCTTCTCCTCCTCTCCCCTCCTCCTCCTCCTACCCTCTTCCTCTTTCCCTCCTCCCTCTCCCTCCTCTATCCTCCTCCTCCCTCTTCCCCCTTCCTCCTCCTCCCTCTCCCTCCTCCATCCTCCCTCTTCCTCCTCCTTCTTCCTCCTCCTTCCTTCTCCTCCCTCCTCCTCCCTCTTCCTCCTCCTCCTACCTCCTCCCTCCTCCTCCTCTCTCTTCCTCCCTTTTCCTCCCTCCTCCTCCCTCTACATTTTCCCTCCTCCTCTCCACTCTTCCTCCTACCCTCTTCCTCTTCCCCTCCTCCCTATCCCTCCTCCTTCCTTCACATTCCTTCTCCTCCTTCTTCCTCCTCCTCCCTCCTCCTCCTCATCCCTCCTTCTCCCTCCTCCTCCTTCTTCCTCCCTCCTCCTCCCTCCTCCCCCTCCTCCTTCCTCCTCCTCCCTCTCCTCCTCCTCACTCCTCCTCCTCCTCCTCCCTCTACCTCCTCCCTCCTCCTCCCTCTTCCTCCTCCTCATCCCTCCTCCTCCCTTCTCCTCCTCCCTCTACCTCCTCCTCCCTTCACATTCCTCCTCCTCCCTCTTCCTCCTCCTCCTCCTCATCCCTCCTTCTTCCTCCTCCTCCTCTTCCTCCCCCTCCTCCTTCCTCCTCTTCCCTCTCCTCCTCCTCACTCCTCCTCCTCCTCCCTCTACCTCCTCCCTCCTCCTCCCTCTTCCTCCTCCTCATCCCTCCTCCTCCCTTCTCCTCCTCCCTCTACCTCCTCCTCCCTTCACATTCCTCCTCCTCCCTCTTCCTCCTCCTCCCTCCTCCCCCTCCTCCCTCTCCGCCTCCTCCCTCCTCCTCCCTCTACCTCCTCTCCTCCCTCCTCCTCCCTCTACCTCCTCCCTCCTCCTCCCTTCACATTCCTCCTCCTCCCTCTTCCTCCCTCCTCCTCCCTCCTCCTCTCTCCGCCTCCCTCCTCCTCCCCTCCTTCTCCTCCTTCTCCCTACTCATTCTCCCTCTTCCTCCTCCCTCTTCCTTCTCCCTCCGCCTCCTCCATCCTCCTACTCTCTCCTCCTCCTCCCTCCTCCTCCCTTTTCCTCCCTCTCCTCCTCCTGCTCCCTTCTCCTCCTGCGTTCTCCTCCTCCCTCCTTCTCCCTCCTTCTCCCTCCTCCTCCCTCTTCCTCCTCCCTCCTCCTCGCCTCCTCCTCCACACTACTCCTCCCTCCTCCTCCTAATCCCTCCTCCTCCCTCCTATTCCTCCCTACTCCTCCTGTCTCCTCCTCCCTCCTCCTCCCTCCTCTTCCCTCCTCCACCTCCCTCTTCCTCCTCCCTCCTCCATTTACCCAAGACAGACAGACAGTCAGACAGATAGTCGGGAACGGGATCTTATATGACTACTTATATAATTTAAATGAGATGCTCTCCACCATGGGATGGGCCGGGTCAGACAGACAGACAGATAGATAGATAGACAGACAGACAGACAGACAGACAGACAGACAGACAGACAGACAGACAGACAGACAGACAGACAGACAGACAGACAGTCGGGAACTTATATGACTACTTATATGAATTAAATGAGATTCTCCCCACCAGGAGTTGGGCGATGCCGGGCCGGGTCAGACAGACAGACAGATAGATAGTCGGAACGGGAACTTATATGACTACTTATATGAATTAAATGAGATTCTCCCCATCAGGGTCTGGGCGAAGACGGGCCGGGTCAGACAGACAGACAGACAGACAGACAGACAGACAGACAGACAGATAGTCGGTAACGGGAACGAGAACTTATATGACTACTTATATGAATTAAATGAGATGCTCCCCACCAGGGTCTGGGCGAAGCCGGGCCGGGTCAGCTAGTTTATTTATATAATCACGTTTAATGAAAAAAAAACCCATTGGGGACACCTCTGAACAATACCATTTAACTCCGCGCTGTTTGTGCCAAAACGAAAACCGCGAGACAATTTCAAAAATAGCGGGGGGGGGGGGGGGGGGGGTGGTGTCTTGCTGAAGCTGTAATACTCTTAAAATTATGGTATTAATCCCAGAGCCGTGAATTATATACCGCATATAAACAAACATTGAAATCTGCTGTAGAATCTCCAGAACAAAAATTTTTTTGTTTGGTGGACGTAATGATAAGGTTATATGCTAAATCTCATCATTTTCCCTCTGTTGGTTACTGCGATATTGAATTTTATATTGGAGAAAAAAACACACACACACAAAAAACAACACACACACTATAGACACTTCATCAGATATCCTTCTCTCCAAGCCGGTATTTCGTCTGTGTTGGCTTTAATAGCTTCTCTGGAATACCATCTGGACCAGCACCCTTCTCATATTTTAGTAGTTTGATTCTCTGTCGTGAGCCGATAATAGCGTTTTGATTTCATCTTTATACGGTTTCCCGCGCAGTTTATTTGCAGCTTGAGTGCTGCCGGCTCGATATCAATAGGATAATTTTAGATTAGTCTATTCAGGAATTCCTCAAAGTATTCAATTTTTTATTTTGGCGCTCGCTCGCTTTGAACTCAAGCGTAGTCCATACACACTATTCATAGAAGTGATGGACTGAATTTTGCGTGTGGGTTAGCTTTCCTTATTAACAGTGTCCCTCACCATCAGGCGAACCCACTCCGACTTCAGAGGTATTTGTAATTTACGTCCCCATGTCAAAGACGACAGGTCAACATTTTAGACCAGCTGTCCGGTTTATGGGTTGAACCACTTACCTCGGCATCAGCACATCGGATGTTTAAGAACACGCGTTCTTATCCATTCGGCCATGCGGACCTACTGTCGTGAAATCACGGTAATTTTACAATCAGATGATAAAAAATACCAAGGATAGTTTGATTCGCACCTACAAGTTGTTTACTACGGGGAGTCGGTAAGATCAATCAATACAGTCGTCTTTGAAAGTCCCCACACGACAGAAAATTGTAGGCTTGTTATTGTGACCCTATTGGGGAAAATGCAGGAACTCGCTACCTTGTTTTGGATGTTGAAACAAGGGGGACCACTTTTGCATTGATTAAACAAAGGGGAGAGAACTTATTCTGAAATGGATAATCTTCCCCTGGAACCATCTGATGTGTTAACATCAAAGAACTTCACTAGAACACTCGAAGGCTCTTTGACAAACAACATGACTTGTTTACAGTTAGTGGAGACCAGACAGTTGACTAGAGCTGACGTGTTTCTGTACCGTTGTTAGGAATTCGGAGAGCATCTACTGTATTAGATTTAATTAACATTAAATAACATATGTCTTTATGGCAAGTTATAGATGCCATCCAGGAGTGATGCGGTGTTGCATAAGGTATTAATTATAGTGTATTTAGACCTAATTGATATAGGCAGTAGCCTTGTTAAAACTAGCTAGAGTAGTGAAGTGATGATTAGCTCTGCTAGTTGAGAATAGAGTAGTGAAGTGAGAATTAGCTCTGCTAGTGAGAATAGTGTAGTGGGGTGATATTTGGAGATATTTAAGAATGGGTTGGGAGATGGGGGAAGTGTCCAATAGTGGGATCTTTCAGTGGGGTGCCCACTGGGGGTTCTGCACTCTGTTTATTGGTCTTTCCTTGTCATAACCTGATTCGGACCTAGGTGATAAGCTCATCTGCTCTATGACAGAGTTTAGTTCACTGATAAATATCTGAGCAAGGCTGTAGGCCTACACTCAGCTGGTAGGATCAGTGACTGGTGCTTTCACCCGGTGTATTATTTCTCTAACAGGTTCCCTGCCAGTTACAAAGAAGCTCTACACGAGTTTTGAAGAAAGTTTACTACGATTGGGAAGAACACCAGTTGAACAGTAAATGTTTTTTTCTTACGGAAAATGAATAACGTCAAAGAAGAAAGTTGTTCAATAATGTTTGGGCTGGGCCCATGATCAGGAGGGTCCACCGGAACAGGGCTCAGATGAGCGAAACCATTTAACGATTCCAGTGTGTTAAGGTTCACCTAGGATGGGTGATGTTGGTTGAGACACCACACCTCATACGAACATTAGTAACTACACGAGAACTTTAAATGTAACATTCACATGGTGTGGTAGATTCCAGGGAAACATTACAAGGAACATTGTAATTTAGACACTATAGACAATAGATAGGATCAAGTCTATTTCCAACAACAGTGATACTTATTTTCACAGTACAGAGATTTGTACATTTTAAAAACTATAGGGACTTATAATGTGCAGTGTGCAACCGGTCCATGATCAGTGGTAAATAATAAACTGTAACTATTTTGAAAGATCATGTCGATGGATTACCCGGTAGCTACAGAAGAAAGTCAGTGTCTGGCAGGAGAGATACATCACTCGGTGAGGTTGTCTTGTGCTGACCTAACGTGCTGTGGTGTGTCCTTGCAAGGCTGAACTGATTGTGCTATTGGTCTGAGGGTTCGATTCTACATACATTATAGAACACGTCACACATTATTCGCATACTCTTCTCACATACATTACACTCTTCTTTTAATAAATTAATTGTTATTAATTTTTAGAAGCTAGAGTTGTTGAGTATGTTGCGTTGGGGAAGAATGAGAGGGGGCATGATACAGAAGTGATAGAGAGAGAGAGAGAGAGAGAGAGAGAGAGAGAGAGAGAGAGAGAGAGAGAGAGAGAGAGAAAGAGGTGTCCATAAACTGACGGAGTTTTGTAGACGGATTCTAGTGGTTTCTCCAGGATAATGATAAGGGGTTAAAATATAATGTGGGTTTTGATTCCTCTCACTGAATAGATTCATGTTAATTAACAAGCCGTCCGACCCACATACTTTCTACTCGAGATCATGGCACTCTACAACTACACCTGACCTGGCTTTTCATTCACCAGACCTGGAGTGGAACATTACACGAACTGTTGGGAAACAACTTGGTGGCAGTGACCATCGGCCAGTCTTTCTAACCGTAGAAAATGAGCTTGTAAGTGAAAGCAGCACCCTCTCGAGGTGGAACTACAAGAAAGCAGACTGGGCAATGTACAAGCATCGCACCAGCATACTGGTTAGAAACCTGAACACTGAGAAAGACATAAATAAAGCAGTTGAAGAGTTTGGGAAATGCATACTACAGGCAGCGCGAGAAACAGTACCAAGAGGAGCCCGTAAACAATATAAACCCTACTGGAGTAGTGAACTGGAACAGTTGCATAATGATGTTGAAGTGTGTAGAAAGCAAGCAGAGGCCACACCCAGCCAAGAGCACCACAATAAATTCCAGCATGCAAAAGCCAAATTTCAAAGGGCCAAGCTGCAGGCTAGACGGAAAAGCTGGTAGGAGAAAACGGAGTCTCTGAACTTTGAAAGAGACACAAGGAAATTGTGGAAGCTAATAAAACAGCTTAATGACGAGGGCACAGGGAGAAACTCAAAAATTGCACTACATAAAGATGGAAAAATCTTAACAAGAAAGCAAGCAGCTGACCATTTTGCGGACTCGTTCGCACAAGATAGCAATATCAAAATTAGTCCAGAGAAACAACAAGAGATTCGAGAGAAACGACAACATACAGGACAGAAGGAAATAGTACATGAGGTTCTGGAGGCACCCATCACAATCAGCGAACTGGAGCTAGCCATATCAAAACTGAAAATGCGAAAGTCACCAGGAGCTGATGGTATCTCCAATGAAATGATCAGGAACCTAGGAACAGAGGCCAAAACAAAGCTGTTGCAGATCTTCAATAACAGCTGGACCTTAGGCAGTGTTCCACAAGCCTGGAGAGAAGCAATCATGATACCCCTCCTAAAATCAGGGAAAGATAGTTCCATTGCCTCTAGCTACAGACCAATTAGCCTCACCAGCTGTCTCTGCAAAACACTGGAGCGCATCATCAATCACAGACTGCAGTGGTACATTGAAAGTAAAAACATCCCTGTGCCACAGCAGGCTGGCTTTAGGCAGTGCTACTCTACGGAAGATCAGACAACCTACCTCTCTCAAGAAATTGAGGATGCATTCCAAGAGAAGAAGCTGGTGCTTGCGGCATGGATAGATCTGAAGAAAGCCTTTGACAAAGTCTGGAAAGAAGGTCTGATGAAGAAACTGAGAAACTGCAAAGTCAATGGAAGAATGTACAAATGGGTGAAAGCATACTTGCACAACAGAAGAGCCCGAGTACAGATAGACGGACTCAAGAGCAAGAAAGTACTACTGCGTCACGGTGTCCCCCAGGGCGGAGTCTTGTCCCCCACACTTTTTCTAATCTTCATAAATGATCTTGTTGCTCACCTACCGCATGGAATTAAAGCGGCAATGTACGCCGATGACCTGGTTCTATGGAGCACAAATGAATATGCATCAGTGGCCACCAGATTGCTACAAAGAGCTGTAGATACATTTGCTGCATGGGCAAATAGATGGTGTGTCAGCATAAACACTGACAAGTGCAGCACCACCCTATTTACCCTCTCTCCAAAACAAAAGGCAGGGATCATCCAGATAAATGGAACACCCCTAAGAGAAGATAAAGAACCAACATACCTTGGAGTAACATTTGATGGCAAGCTGACATGGAGAAAGCACATCAACAAAGCAGTAGCAAAAGCCAGAAGGTAAATAGCCATCCTGAGAAAGCTAAGTGGAACCACATGGGGAGCCAGTACGAAAATACTTAGCAAAGTTTACCAACAGAGCATACGACCACACCTGGAATATGGGTCAACTGCGTGGTGTTCAGCATCAAATACCACACTACAAGAGCTGGACAAGGTGCAAAATCAAGCACTTAGAGTCACCACAGGAGGGATGAGATCAACCCCTATAGTGGAAATGGAGAAGATGGGGAGGACACAGGCACTGAGTGAGCGCAGAGATACGAAAACGCTAATACAAGCAGAAAAGTTCCTCAGCTTGCCAGGCCACCCTATGAAGAACAGATTTGAAAACCTAGCTATGGGGCGGTTGAAAAGAAGTAGTTTTATCCACCAGGCCAAACGACTCTGCAGAGAAACCACTGATCTGCCCACAGTTGGTATCCCCCTAACAACTATTCCAGAGCGAACTCCATGGAAAGATGAGCATAGACTATCGTTACAAATCCAGACAAAAGTGAGAGGAATATTTGACAAGGAAGAACAGAACAGTGTGCAGCGCAGAACAGCCACTCTCAGCTTCCTTGATGAAGAATACCCACAGGACCTCTGGATCCGAGTCTACACAGATGGGTCAGCACAAAATGCTGTTCGAAATGGAGGAGCGGGAGTGTACATAGAATACCCAAATAATACTAGGGACACAGCCAGAGTACCGACAGGAAAGTACTGCCATAACTATGATGCCGAAATTGAGGCAATCAAGATAGCAACAGAGAAATTACTAAATAACAGCAATGGTACACAACCTGTGGTGCTACTAACAGATGCAAAATCAGTACTCGAGGCGCTCCTCTCTGGGAAATTGCCAGTACTAAGGACACTACTTTCTGAACTTAGCAGTCAGCATAAAGTCACCATACAGTGGATACCATCCCACTGTGGAGTACCCGGAAACGACAGAGCTGATCAATTGGCTAAGGAAGGAGCCAAAGAGGAACAGCCTGATGTGCCCGTTACATACCACCAAAAGAAAAGAATGATCAAATCAGTCAGAAAGCCACCAAAACCTGCTCAAGATGACTACCACATTATGGACAGACCAGAACAAGTCATTATTCTGCGCCTCAGAACAGGACACAATAGATTACGCAACCACATGTATACAAAATTCAAGATTGGTGAAACAGCCATGTGCACATGTGGATTGGCGTCGCAGACAGCAGAGCACATACTCCAAGACTGCCCAAAATATAACATATCTAGGCAAACCTTCTGGCCTAGAGAGACGACAGTGGAAGATAAACTCTATGGACCACTGTGTGAACTGAAAAAAAACAGTTCAATTCATGCAAGAGACGACATTGCAGATATAGACATATTTCAAGCGAACGAAAGAAGAAGAAGAAGAAGAATTCCTCTCACTCCAGGGACGACACTTTAAACGGATACATGACACCTACCCTCAAAGTATTAAACCCATCTGTTCATTTAATCTTTAGCGATGGTGAGAACTTTCCTATTGCTATGTTTCGTAAGTTCAGTTGGCTCATTAAATTGTCCTGTTAATTTTCTCGTGGAGCCGTAATGGTCTCTGTGTTTTTCCTTTGCTGCTGCCTCTCTTGCTAGGGCTTCTAAATGACGTCTTTCATCCGGTCGTATGCGATTCTTAACTTCTTTGCTGGTTTCTAAGGGTTTTTATTGAGCACAGTGCTTACCTCGTCCATTAACTGTCGCAAGACCTGGTACTGATAAGATAATGTGACCATACATTGTTCTTTGGTGTTTGAGATATTCTACATTTTATTGAAATTCAAATGTATAAGACAGGGTGTTTGTCTTGAGTTTTCACTCAGTTTTATTTATCAACAGATAGTAATAATTATTTACATCTGCACCTCTAAAAACGTTAACACCGTGTACAAATAATCTAAATTTCTCATGAATACAAATATGGTCAATTTGGTTATCCGTTCTGCAGTCAGCGAATGCTCATGTTGCTTTATGTATTGTTTTTGAAGGAAAACACTTCCGTTTATGACATGCATTTTTTTAATCCCTGCGCAAATATTGGTGAATAATTCTTCATTTTCATTCATTACCTCTAGACCACTTTTCCCCGTGATCTCTACACTATCAGTGTTATCCGATCCTATCTTGATTTTGATATTTCTTTTTCTACAATTGCCAATTATGTTTTGAAGTTAAATGTAAAACTCCTCCTCAACTGATTACTTTTTATAATTTAATGGCGCTTAACACAAGAAAACGTTTATATTTATTTTCTTTCTTTGTGGTTTTAAATTCTGCTGTTATTATTCTAGAACTAACTGCCCCTCCCCCGTTAATGCCTTTTCTGCCTCTTTGGATAACGTAAAGGCCACTTCTTCACTGTGAATTTCCCTATATATGTTCTGAGAATAGCACTGTTTCATCTGTGCTTGAAAGCTTTTTGCCTGCTCCGTACCGCGTTGTGTCGCATAATTCTTAACTGCTTTTCTTATTACGCCGGCCTCCCTGGTCTAGGTGTTACACGACTTTCTCCGTAATGCCGTGACGTTGCGCGAGAATTGGTAGCGGTTCTCTCCGCGTCGGTAACTTACGGGGTATGTGAGCAGGTCGCTCAGAAAGCAATGGCAAACTACTGAGCGTAATCTTGCCAAGAAATCAACAATCAGCTGAAAGATGCTGATGTTGACAGCGATGTCCTGTAAAGGATATGCGAACCAAAATAAAAAAAAAAAAATCTTATTACAATTTTATTTCTTTTACCACCTAATCTCTCTCCTAATCTGTACATAGTCTTAACATTTCAGGTTCCATTTTTGGAGAATTTTCTAGGTTAAAGGGAGTTAGTCAACGGTCCGAACTCTTTGTGGCTTTCCCCGCAACGCGTCATATCTATTCTAGAACTCCCATTCATTTTGGTTGGCTGAATAATTTATTATTATTTTGTTTTTCGTTATGTGGCTTGTTCATGGATGGTCTGATTTTGTGACTGAATGTTTCTACTTAATGAGGGGGTGGGGGCGGGAAGGGGGTGCAATAACAAGAGAGGCTTACAACAATGGTTTTATGTTGTGACTGTTAACTGTGTGTCTTTTACAGGATGTTGCAGTCAACCACAGCATTGGGGGGGGGGGATTTACTTGGCAAGTTTACGTTCAGTAGTATGCCGTCGCTCACATCTTTGTTAAAAATCAACAGAAGTGGCCTGCTTCCAGATGGTCTGTCGCTGATTTCAAACGCGGTATGCGAGATTGCGCATCGGGGGGTGGGGGTGGGTTAAAAGTTAAAAGCATTCATAGGATATTTGACTGATTTTATCAGCATAACGTATTTGCTGTAAGACACATTGAACAATGACATTTGTGTACCCAAACACGAGAAGACAGCAGGAAGGTGACTGTTGACAGTTTATAGTCAGATTGGTGTTACTTTGTTGGCAGTGTCACCCTGTTCAGTCTACACGTTCTAATGATGCCCCTGACTACTGTCTCGAACAGATGGAGTAAAACAATACTCACACAAGGGTAAGTTAATAAGTAAGTCACAAATGGCTGTAGAAAAATAACTAAAGATGATAACAATTCGAAACCAGTTTATTTTTTTTATAGATACACTGTTCCTTTATTTATCAACATAATTTCCACCAACATTGATGCACTTATCCCATCGTTTTATCAGTCCTTCCAAACAGGCCGCATAGAACTGTATGCTCTGTTTTCTAAACCACGTTTTCACTTCACATTCAACTTCGACTTCATTTGCGAATTGTCTCCTGCCAAGATGGGTTTCCTGTTTATGCTGACAAATGTTTATCCCGTAAAGCGGTGCATAGCTGGGTAGACAACGTTACGACGATGAGTCAATAAGTAAGTCACACAGTTCTGTGGGATAGGTCAATGAAAACAAATCACGCAGTTCTATGCAGCCGGTTTGGGAGGACTGATAAAACGATGGGATAAGTGTATCAATGTTGGTGGAAATTATGTTGAGAAATAAAGGGACAATGTATGTACAAAAATAAACTGGTTCAAGCTGTTATCATCTTTAGTTATTTTTCTACAGCCATTTGTGACTTACTTATTAACTTACCCTCGTAATATGTTTGACACAGAAAATCAATTTGAGATCCCTTTGAGGCCACTGAGACAGTTCATAAATAAACACACATAGTATTGTTTGGCGCTTATAGAAGGAGAAGAAGGAAGTAGAGATTAGAGGACTAAATAGACAACATAAAATTCTTCTTCCTCTTCTTCTTCTTCTCCATTCATCCGGAGTTTTTTAAATTTTGGACGTGATTGCGTTGTGCCTGTTTACAGCAGAGCTGCGTTCTTGCGCCGTTAGGCCGACACATCCGACTTCTGCGGGCATTTGTTGACCGGTTTAACCTTCCCGGGGCAACATGAAATTTGAAAGCTATAGTTACCGACCGGGATTTGAACCTGTCACATCCAAATGACGACAGCGCCTCGCTGCAAGAACAAGTGTACTTCGACGCATGACCAACGCTTTAAGCAGATAGAAAGGATGGAAAGGATACAGAATGAAGATATGCGCATTATTCTTGGATGTACAAGAGATACAGCATGCAGGGCGATGCGCTACCTTCTTGATTTTCCAACCATTGAAGAGAGAATACAAGTTTGCAGGGCACGCGCCTACCTCAGAGTTAACGCAAACACACAACATCCACTGCATAGTGAAATTAGGAAGGTGAAGGGCAGCAGGTTAAAAAGAGGACGGTCGTGGATGGGTCAAGCCGAAGACATTCTTCAACAGGTGTGTTCACTTGAGGACTTAGAACCTGGCGAGGAGTGGGTGCAAGTACCAACAGACTTCTGCACATCCTTTTCAGTTTGCATCCAACTAGATAGGAAATGCAGACAAGAAAATCCGGCTGCTGTGGAGGCTGAAGTACAAGCGTTGTTTTTCGAGAATTCGCTAGACGGTGACGCGGTCATCTACACAGATGGGTCGGTCGTCCGACATGTGAGAAGCTCATGGGCCTTTACAGCTCGGGCCGGAGGGAGAATTGTGAAAGAGGACTCTGGTGTTTTCACTGAAACCACAAGTAGCCTGACCATGGAAGTCATGGCAGTAAGTAAAGCAATAACATGGCTCGAGACACAGACATTCACTAGGGCTTGTTTCCTTAGCGACTCAATGAACATGATCAAGAGGATAGAGGAGGGGTCGATCCGAAGAGAATGGTTGCTGCCTCTGGAGCGGTCTCGCCTGGCAAAGATTAGTTTCATCTTCGTGCCAGGGCATGCGGGAGTACAAGGAAATGAGCGGGCTGACAAGCTCGCAGGTGAGGCTACTGTGGAGGGCGGACGCGCCATGGACCAGGCTGACATTCTGAATGCTCTACGAGAAGTAAGACTTTTGCGAGAACCAAGAGATGACTGTGAATCTGCAACAATGGCCAGACTGCGAGAGCAGCAAATTAAAAGAGGTGTGGCCAAACAAGAACACTACGCAGGAAGCCAAAGAAGATTGATAAACCATCACAGAACTGGCGTCGTTAGCCGCTACACGCTGCGGGATTTGCTGAGGAGGGGACCCGAGCACTTATGGACTGAATGGTTCGATGTGCAATGAGGATGATCTGTCGACTAACTAACTAACTAACCAACGCTTCGAAGTACACTTGTTCCCGCTGTCGTAATTTTGAAGTGACAGATTCGAATCGAGGTCGGTAACTATAACTTTCAAATTTCATGTTGTCTAGTGCGTTCTCTAATTTCTACTACCTTCTTCTCCTTCTATGAGCGCCAAACAATACTATGTGTGTTTATTTATGTACTGTCATAATATGTTTATAATACTTCTTTTTCATTTCCTAAACTAAACTTTTTAATTTCCATTACCCGTATCCCATTCAAACCCAGAAGAAAAGTCATAATTAGGGCCCACCCAAGCCTCAGACTAGCAATCGTGTGACGGAATCAATCACATTTCAGATTTTAATCTAAAAAGGATTGTCGTCCATAGTGAGAAGTTATAACACCTGTCTTGGAGAGAAAGAGTTAAAATGATAGCAGTTTTTCTCTAGAAAAAGTGACAGATAACTGCCTGAGACATGCAGACTTAACTTAATATCATAAGTCATCACGGGACGCAGAGGTATTTCCAAGGCACCAGGGCCGGGTTATATACTGGCCAAGACCTATTGACGCGTCCTCGTCGAGCGTCCTGGGCAACAGGTCCCTTCGGGGTCCTGGCTGAAGTCAATAGGATCGCCGATTCCTCCGAAGTCGGAGAGTGTCTGCCTGTACGGCGAGGAACCACCAGTCTGCACACCAATAAGCCAGACATGGGACAACGGATACTCACACAAACCTCAGTCCGGTAGTATAACATCACACTGATGTTGGACAACAGGATGTCTTCATCCGACATACAGGACTTTGCGTTGGAGCTCAAGCCAACGAACACAAACAAGCAAGCAAGCATAAGTCATCACAAATAAAATCACTGAAATTGATCGGCACTCAGGGAAGTATAAGACAGAAGTAGAAAATAAAGGAGACACTAAACAATATACAAATTGAAAGCTATGGTGACCAAATCGGGATTCGAACATGCCGCCGCCAAATGATATACATACATACATTGTACACTTTAACCTCTCACCTTCCAAGGTTATCGGAAGCACTTATGAAAGCCAATGCGCATGCGCAAGTCTGCTATCAAGCCGTGAGTGTTTGGGAGACGGAAAACAAACAGGGACAGCACACATCGATTTCTATAATTTATACCGAAATGGTGGCCATTTACTTGTCTTACTGCTGTTGGATTTAACACATTCAACCGGTATGTTTACTTTATAATTTCCTTATCTTTATATGCAGTTTAGTTTGATTGTTATTCTTGTTGAGATGCGTCATGTTTTGGGACGCTTCTTACTTCTTAACTTTTTCTTAGTCTGACTTCTGTTCTTAGCTTTGATTTCATTTTCCCAAAATATTTCCTGCTGACTTACTGTCAAGGTGTGGCAGATCAGGTAAAGCTAGTTAGTTATATGTGTTGAACTAAATTACAAAAATATAGAAGTAGTTGCTGATTATCATTAGTCAAAGCAATGCCTGCCAGAGAGGCATCGTATCGATCGGATCGTATCGGATATTGAAATTCAAATTGCATAGGACACAGGTTCAATTAAATTCACAAGAGTGGCTCGCTTTAAATAAATGCATTCAGTCAGTAATAATAGTAATATATAAATAATTGATTATTTCATTGCTAGGGAAAAGTTAGAAAATATTAAAACCTGTAGTGCTTACAATGGATACAATCTATTTCTGTGTCTGTTATGGCTGTGAATTGGTTGTGAAAAATATGAATTGTACAATTACTTGTTGCCATTTGTCAGGAATTAAATCAAGCGTAACCGTTCGGCAGCGTCACTTAGTTACAGCAGCAGCACGATCAGGTGTGGCAAGTGAATTGATGCATTTTTTGTTCCTTTTAGATTACTTTCATTTTTATTCTCAAGACTACTTCAATTTCTGATTTTCTTTTCTGTCGGTGAGCTCCAGTCAGTTTAATACTTACTTGTTTCTACACTCCGATGACAGAACCATAATATTGTAATAGTAAAATTACATAGACAATTGTGCACTAAGGGGTGACAAGAAGAGCTGACTGTAGCAAACTGGGTACAATAAGAAGGGGTTACATGCACCTCTAGGATGGCCCTAGCCCAGAGGTGCATGTAGCCCCTTCTTATTGAACCCACTTTGCTGACCCTAGCCTCATGAAATGAATATCATATAATGCATATATATATATATTACTCAAGAAAATGAGTTTGTCAGTTTTTATACAATCAGATATTCTGGGGGTTCTATAATAATAATAATAATAATAATACCTAAACACCAGGAGAGGGTTGATTAGAAAAGCGATGAGAGTACTGGGTAAAGATAAAGAAGCAGTTCAAGGAAGAATTTGGGCTTCATTAAGAAATCAACTTCTGAAGGTCCTGAAGAAATCTGTACAGCCTTTAACAGTAACACCAGGTTGAGATGCTAAGCAGAATAATATTCTGTATTCACACCAGTCTAAAAATATTAGTGGTTCTATCCACTACCCATCATTACTTTTCTCTTGTAGTCTTTTTTTTTAACCTTGTGTTCAATGTTTATGCTCTATACATGAACAAAGGTAGAACAATGTTAGACATAATTCAAGAGCTAGGACCATTTTTTCAAGAACCAGCACATTTTGTTTTATACAAATATCTTCTTCTTCAGCGTTCCGAGCCATTGAGGTTCTTTGCTGCAAATACAATCCGTCTCCATTTGTCTCTCTGGTGGACCTTCTCTTGCCAGTCGTTGATTCCAAGTGCTTGTAGGTCTGTACATGTATTATCTCTCCACCGCCTTCTTGGTCTACCTCGGGGTCTACGGTCATTTATTTCCTGAGTGTAAGCGAGTTTTGTTTCCCTATTATCTTCCATTCTTTCTATATGCCCCAGCCATTGTAGTCTATTAGCCTTCATCATACCAGTGATTAGCGGGGACTTAAACAGATCATAAATGTCTTTGTTACTTCTTCTTTTCCACTCTCCACTTTGTGTATCCCTAATGGGTCCAAAGATGCGTCTTAAAATTTTGTTCTCAAAGGTTTGTAACAAGGCTTCATCTCCTTTCGTTGTACTCCAGGTTTCAGAGCCATACAGCACAACTGGTCTGATCAGTGTTTTGTATATTGTGATTTTGGTGTTACGAGATAGTGCCTTTGATTTTAGTAGATGTTGTAGTGCATAGTATATCTTATTTCCAGAGTTGATTCTAGTTTGTATTTCTTCCCTTATGATGTTGGAGCAGTTGAAGATTGTACCCAGGTATTTGTATGTTTCCGTTCTTTTAATGGTCATATTATCTATTTGTATGTGGCCAGAGTTTCTAGCCATTCCGTCTCTTGAAATTACCATATATTCTGTCTTATCTTGGTTGATAACCAGCCCCATCTGTTGGGCTTTTCCCTTTAAGTGAGTCAATATTTCCAATGTCTTTTGTTCACTTTGCCCTATAATATCTATATCATCTGCATAACCAAGCAGCTTGGATGTTCCTCCAATATCACATTCCTCCTTTACCTTCCTTACAACTTTCTCTAGAGCCAGATTGAAGAGTAGCGGCGATAGTGCATCACCCTGTTTCAAGCCAGATGTTATTTGGAAGGGGTCTGATTTCCTGCCTTTATATGTTACTATATTATAAGTATCTTCCATGCATAGTCTGGTCATGTTGATTAACTTCCTTGGTATTCCAAATTCCTGCATAGCATTCCATAGACTATTCCTATGGACACTATCATAAGCCTTTTTAAAATCCACAAAAATGTTATGGAGATCTCTTTTATATTCCAAATGTTTCTCGGCTATTTGTCGTAAGATAAATATCTGATCTATTGTTGATCTGTTTTGTCTAAAACCCGCCTGGTAGTCACCTAATATGTCTTCTGAATATGGTTTTAGTCTATTTAGTAATACTGCGGATAGTATCTTATAGCTTGTGGACAGTAGTGATATTCCTCTATAATTTCCACATTGGAACTTGTCTCCTTTCTTGAAGATAGGTATCAATAATGACTCTTTCCAGTCATGGGGTAATTCTTCTGTCCTCCAGATTTTTATTATTAGTTCGTATAGCTTTAGATGTAATGCATGGCCACCTGCCTTTATAAATTCAGCAGCAATTCCATCAGTCCCAGTTGCCTTATTGTTTTTAAGTCGTGTGATTACATATAGGATTTCTTCAAATGTAGGTTCTTCAATTTGTGGTTCGCATGTTAGAACCTCTTCCTGTGGGAAAATGTGACTTGGAGCTTCACAATTTAGTAATTCAATAAAATATTCTTTCCATGTGTTGCACATTTCCTCATTGGTATTTATCATATTCCCATTTTTTTCTTTTAAACCATATGTGTTTTGTTGGTGCCCTCGTTTCATTGACTTCAGTTCTTTAAAAAATTTTCTGGATTCACTTTTCTGGTGATTAGTTTCCATATCTTTGATTATATAACAAATTATATACAAATATGGGTCGAGAAATTGGGAGTCTCCATGGTGAAGAAGTCAAGCCGTCTGACTTGGACTCCGAAGGTTGTGGGTTCGATTTCGGGCCGCATTCTTCGGTTCGCGAGTGCATTTTTGGGAGATACCTGAGGGTCGTCGCTGGAGCTACGAAGTTCGTGTTTTATGCAGCGCTTTCCGAGCTGCGGAAAGAGACTGAGCCATATGGGAATAAAAACGGTGCAATGAAGTTGACCTTGTCGACCTTTGAGTGAATTTTTTTGGTCTGGAAAGCGATTTAAAATTGAGGTGTCATGTAAATATTTTATAACAATGATCATAAGTTAGACATGGATCATAAATCCTGTACATATAACCAATACCATATGATTTAAGTTTTTTTTACAACAGCCATAGCTTTCCTCATTTTAGTAATAATATTAATTATCATAGTATTGGTTAAGCTATAATATTTTTAATTGAATCAGTGCCAAGTAAAAAGTAGATTTAGACCAAACAGGGTACACAACAAAATGAACAAGTATTGTAATGTAAATTTCCGTTCATTGAGCTTTGAAACTGTGGAAAATACCATGGGATAAAAACACGATGACTCGTGTATGGTGATATATCGTCCTTTTGTCCAAAGGTGGGGTGGGGATGTCTCATTTAGCGATATATTATCTTTCAGCACTGAATCAGTGAATCCATTACAAGCAACTGTATAAACTAGACAGTTGAAACCTAGTGTTGCTGGGAGCTAAGTTTGCTCCTTACTCATATATTAGTCCAGGGTGGGCTCTTGTTAGTCACAGTGTCTCATAACACACACACATCGGATGTGATGTCTAAAAGCACAAACTGTGGAGTGACTCAGTAACTGTACTTAAGTGGTTGGGCCAGGCCATGTACACATCTTTGTTGTGCGTTAACTTCAGGTGGAACTGTTATGCATTAATTTAGACCACTTCTAACAAGAATTTCTGTCTTAGATAATGTGTTTGTAACAATACTTAGTGCTTTTATGGACACTGCATATTTGTCAATTTAGTCCGCATTTTCTCTTCATTCATCTACCTCTTAGCCACTACACACTAGCACTTAATGTAGAAAAAGCTTCAGTAACAGATACTTGTTCATGTCTTGAGGCTCGTTGAGTATTTGGTGCCAGCCCCATATTTGTATAAACTAATTGGCACTCGATGGTGGATGTCGGTCGCCTGTACTTCCAGTAACATTTCCTGATGCTCATTTTAGGCTGGGATGGCCTGGGAATCATGGTCAGTTAAAAGAATATCCCTACCCTGAGTGGAATTTAAACACATAACCACTGTGCCAGCAGGCAAGCAAACTAGCCACTGCACCAGTATAGTTCTTCATGCATTTAACGACCCAATATAATTGTGGTTATTTATAGACAAACATGACAAACTCATGCATGCAGACTTGTGCACACACACACAGTGGTTATTGGTTAATAGAAATCATTTGTTTGGTTGTTCGCTCCCTTTGAACTCAAGGGTAGCCCGCACACTGGATTGGTTTTTGCGCTTGGATTAGCTTTCCTTAATACCAGTGTTCCTCGCCATCAGGCAAACCCACTCTGACTTAAGAGGTACTTGTGATTTACATCCTCAAGTCAAGGATGAGAAGTCAACACTT
The DNA here is from genome assembly GCA_963921405.1 of Cepaea hortensis. NCBI lineage: Eukaryota > Metazoa > Mollusca > Gastropoda > Stylommatophora > Helicidae > Cepaea > Cepaea hortensis. The sequence goes on along the minus strand of OY992883.1, from coordinate 33,310,416 downwards.
TAGTCCAACTGACCGGTGTAGGGGTTGAAACCGCTACCTCGGCATCGGCACACCGGAAGTTTGAGTGAATAGAAAAGGTGACATAGCACATGAAGCGCACTCATACGAGCATTGTCTCCCCCTCAGCAGATATCAATGTGTAATATCTCCCCCTCAGCAGATATCAATTTGTATTGTCTCCCCCTCAGCAGATATCAATGTGTATTGTCTCCCCCTCAGCAATCAGTGTGTATTGTCTCCCCCACAGCAGATATCAATGTGTATTGTCTCCCCCTCAGCAGATATCAATGTGTATTGTCTCCCCCTCAGCAGATATCAATGTGTATTGTCTCCCCCTCAGCAGATATCAATGTGTATTGTCTCCCCCTCAGCAGATATCAATGTGTATTGTCTCCCCCTCAGCAGATATCAATGTGTATTGTCTCCCCCTCAGCAGATATCAATGTGTATTGATGTTAACTACTACTGTCACACTCGGTTGGATACAACCCATGCCATCAACATGTAGCACTAGTTCCAGTTTGTGTTTTATGTTTCTTCAGCCTGCACATTGTTGTCTTGTTGACTGGCACCTTGCCGTACTGATAGATGATAGTTTGTAAAATGGAGCTATACAGCTCCATAGCACAAAGCAAGCGCTGAATTTAGAGACCATGTGTTGCCCATACAACATGATCCCTCTCTCGGCCTGCTTAGTTTACTCCAGATGAAAGGTAACATTAATACATCTGAAACGACAAGCTGCAGAAGCTGCAGGATCAGCAAAGAAATGCCTGTCGGAGCTTCCACCCTAGACCAGTTCCCGATCAAGGCTTAAGGCCTGGACTGCCCTGTCATGACATTTAGTCTTTAGGTTGCATTTCCTGACACTAGGGTAAGTCTTGTGCCCTTCCAGTTGCGCTCGTCATCAAGAATCCGCTGGCACTATGTGGGGTATTGGGTTTGGCGAAAGCCGCCTATCATCCGGTGCTAACAGAAAGCAGATAGTACTGTCTACTGTTATATGGTAGTTCATTTCAATTCTAAGAATGTAATAAATACATATTAAACAAATCCTGTGGCAGGAACCGGTGTGGGTATGTGGTGAATACAACTCAATGTCTTGTTGTATGTTGTATCATTACACGGAAGTGCATGGGCACATACAGACACATGCATGTATTCATATGTATTTGAAGTAGCATTTAAAATTAGTGACATACAGAAAGGCCTTCACCCTCGTGAAGAAATATGTCTATGATAAACCTAAAGGAGCTGTAAACATATACGAAGTGGTTAACATCAATCAATCAATCATGTGCCATGCCGGAAAGCGTGGGCGGTCATGATTCGCCATTTCACTCGATCACCAGAGTCGTGGATCAGCTCAGTGTTCCTGTCTCGTCCATGCCATGTGGCCAAGCCATCCAGGTATTTTCCTCTCGGTCTTCCCCTTGGTCTGTTCCCTTCGATCTTGCCAGCTGTCACTAAGTTCTCCAGTCCATTTCTTCTCATAACATGTCCAAAAAATTTTGACTGTCTACGTCTAATTTCTCTAATCAATCTACGATTTTCATTTGTCTCTTGTAGTACTTGGTCATTGGTTTTTCTATCTGTCCATGGTATTCTTTGCATTTTCCTCAGAAACCACATTTCTGCAGCCATCAGATGTTTTTCAGCTTGACTGCACATTGTCCAAGTTTCACATCCATACAAAGAACAGGCTCTATGTATCCCCTCAACACTCTTTTTCTCGTTTCAATTGACATCATTTTATTGGTCAGAATGTTTTTCATCTTGCTAAAGGCTACTTTCGCAATGGCGATTCTTGTTCTAATCTCTTCAAGGCATCTGCCATCAGATGTTATGACTGTTCCGAGATAATTGAACCGATTCACTTGTTGAAGAATATTCCCATTTACTTGTATATTACATTGTGGTACTTCGTTCTTCCTAGTGACGACCATAACCTGTGTCTTCCTACAATTTAATTCCAACCCCAGCTGCTCACTGTGTACAACCACAGCGTCTACTAATTGTTGCAGATCCTGTGCATTGTCTGCAATCAATACTGTATCATCTGCATATCTAATGTTATTTATGTTTCGTCCTCCAATGCTGATTCCATTTATGTCTTCTACATTTCTGAAAATATTTTCACTGTATAGGGAAAAAAGATCTGGAGACATTACACATCCCTGCCTAACACCTCTCTTAATAGGTTGGTATTGTCCTACTTCATTATCACAGAATTAATTATCAGGCAATAAGTCCTCATCCTTCAGGAAATGTTCAGAAACAGGTGGTCAATAAGAAGCAGTGTTGTTTTTTTGTTTGTCCGTCAACAATGATGATGGCCATTCATTTCATCCAGTGGGGTTGAAAGTATGGAGCCGTGAGTTCTAAGATGGCTGATAAGGCCTATTTTGGCTTGAAATGCTCTTTGACAATGTGGGCAAAGAATGCTTGACGTTCCAGGAGGAGGATCTTATTTTGCAGTGGTTTTTCTGTCCAGCCTTTTTTTCACAGCTCTTGCAGTCCTGGCTGCTTCACAAGTGACTGCACCCTTGTGCAATGATGTATGCCATGAATTTCGGTCTTTGGCCGCAGTCTCCCAGGTGTCTCCCAAGGGTGTGAGTGAAGCAGACCTGGAGGAGATGGCCGACTGCTTTAACCAGAGCATTAGGACAGCATCAGTACCGCAGGATTGGGTGCACAGCTATCTCATCCCTCTCCCAAAACCATTCAAGGATCAGTCAAAGCTTAGCGGCTTTAGGATCATCACCCTTCAAAATACATTTGGGAAGGTTTTAGAGAAGATAGTCGCTGTTAAGCTGCAGGATTTTTTGGAAAGGGGGAAGCTTCTTCCAAGACGCCTGGGGAGCTACAGGCCAGGAAAAGATACCTGGTCTAATGCAGCCACTTTTGCCTTTGATGTTTATGAGGGGTTCCAGAGTAGACAGGAAACGATGGCGGTAGCGCTTGATCTCGAGGATGCGTACAATAGAGTTCGATATGATATTTTGATGACCGCACTGATGGAGAAGGGGGTCAATCCCTGGTTGGTGAACTGGATAGCAGCCGTCCTGCACTCTCGTCGGGTTGCTCTCCGTCTGGGCGCATGGACCTCAGAGCCACATATGTTAACCCCGGGACTGCCACAGGGATCTGCAGTCTCACCGGTGCTCTTTAATGTGTATACAAGCAAGATTGCAAACCTAGAAGCACCAGGGGTTGGAAGAATACTAACATTTGCAGATTATATTCTTGCATATAGGCAGGGGAGAGATAGGGAGCAAACAGCCCAGGAGTTACAGGCGACAGTAGATAAAGTGATTGACTGGTGCACAGAAATTAGTGCTGTCATCCACCCGGAAAAGGCGGCTGTTTTGTGGTGCTCTCTGGACAACAGGATTGTAAGAGCTGATGTCCATAGCCTCGCGATAGATGGTAGAAATGTCAGCAGAGAGAACACACTGAAGTATCTGGGGATCACATTTGACAGGAGCCTATCCTTCAAGGACCATATGGAGACGGTCGTGACAAGAACTCAAAAGGGACTCAATGCACTTAAAACTATGGCTGAAATGGACATAGAGCAGAGCATGCTTTTCACCCTATACCAGCACTTGATCCTCTCAGTAATTGATTATGGATTAGGTCTGCTCACTGTCTCAGAGAGTCAGCTGGTGAAGTTAGAGCGCATACAGAACGAAGCTATGCGGGTCATTCTGGGATGCACTAGAGACACCCCAGTAGTGTGTATGCGTTACATCCTTGGTCTGCCGACTCTTGCTGGTAGGCTCAAGGTGATGCAGGCGAAGGCATACCTCAGAGTAGCTGCAGACACAGACCACCCACTGCATGAGGCGCTGGACGCAGTTAAGGGTCAGCGACTGATAAGAGGGAAATCATGGATGGCTCAGGCGGAGCATACGATCAGACAGGTGTGCCCCTTGGAGAACATTAGGCATGGAGAGGAGTGGGTCAGAGTGCCAGTGGAGCAGTCAGACTTGTGCAGAGTTATAATCACATTAAGCAGGGAGTGGCCAGCAGGGGCCACGGAAGTGGAAATCCAGCAACTAATTCAGGACAATGCTCACTCGAGTGATGTGATTATCTACACAGATGGTTCGGTGTCAAGAGGTGAGAGAAGTGGCTGGGGGTTCATAGCCAAAGCTAATGGTAGATGTTTGGGGCAGGAGAGCCTGGCATATGATACCACAACATCCAGCTTAAGAATGGAAGTGGAGGCAGTCACTGCGGCTCTCCGATGGATGGAGAATACGACACACACACACATCGTGATTGTAACTGACTCAGAAAGCATGCTGACGAGGGTGAGGACGGGCAGACTTCGTGCGGAGTGGCTTGCTTCGCTTCGGAGGTCACGGGTGACAAGCATCGCCTGGATCTTTTCTCCGGGGCATGCTGGTGTGCTGGGAAATGAACAGGCGGACGGATTGGCTGGCTCTGCAGAACTTGGTGGAGTATTGATACATGACAAGGCAGACGTGGTTGCGGCCTTGTGGGAGCACGTGCACACCTCGGAGGAGCAAATGGATTACCATGGTCTGGCAAGAATGAGACAACGAGGAGTGACGAAGGGATCTGGCCAGCGCTCAACGCTCAAAGGAAAGGCGAGACGGACTTATAATCAGATTGCTACTGGTACTATTAGTGCTGGAACTCTTTGCTGGCTGCTGGGGATGGGGACGGAGCACTTATGGTAATGCCCCGAATGCTGTGATGTCGATTCCTAAATCAATCAATCAATCAAATCCCAGATGTCAAGATGAACTCCAAAAGCTTTCAGTGAGATTTTCAGTGTCTTTAAAGCGTTTCCACTGCCACCTTGGGAGCGTTTACCACAATGCAGCTCGCCGTAAAAAATTCGTTTAAGAAGCCTGTGATGTGGCATGCGAGTTAAGTGACCAGCCCAGCAAATTTGATTCTTCATTAGTAGAGTGTGGATATTGGGCATGGATGATCTTTCTAGAACTTCAGTGTCTGGGATCTTAGTAATCAGAAGCAGTGATAGTGCACTGGCTAGCATGTTTGTCTGCTGGCCCAGTGGACATGGGTTTGAATCCCCATCGAGGCAGCTGTGTAAAGTGTACTTGGGCTCCCATGTCTACCAATCACAACATGGGTACCAATACATTTCTTGGGAAGTAAAGGCGGCTGGCGTGGTATTGACCACGTCACCCATCGAGTGCCCGTCAGTCTGAGAATACGGGGCCAGCACCATATACCTAGTACACCTCATGGCGTGGAAGAGGTGCTTTAGTTTACTTTAACCCCTCACCTTGTGCTCACACCCTCCAGACATAGATAAGTTGTATTATAGGCTAAATGTTGAGAATGGTCTGTGCCATAAGACATAGACAAGTCGTGTTATTGGCTACATGTTGAGAATGATCAGTGCCGTAAGACATAGACAAGTCATGTTATTGGCTACATGTTGAGAATGATCAGTGCCGTAAGACATAGACAAGTCATGTTATTGGCTACATGTTGAGAATGATCTGTGCCGTAAGACATAGACAAGTCATGTTATTGGCTACATGTTGAGAATGATCTGTGCCATAAGACATAGACAAGTTGTGTTATTGGCTAAATGTTGAGAATGATCTGTGCCATAATACATAGACAAGTCGTGTTATTGGCTACATGTTGAGAATGATCAGTGCCATAATACATAGACAAGTCGTGTTATTGGCTACATGTTGAGAATGATCAGTGCCATAATACATAGACAAGTCGTGTTATTGGCTACATGTTGAGAATGATCTGTGCCATAAGACATAGACAAGTCGTTATATTGGTTAAATGCTGAGAATGATCTGTGCCATAATACATAAAGTCGTGTTATTGGCTACATGTTGAGAATGATCTGTGCCATAATACATAGACAAGTCGTGTTATTGGCTACATGTTGAGAATGATCTGTGCCATAATACATAGACAAGTCATGTTATTGGCTACATGTTGAGAATGATCTGTGCCATGAGAGCACAGTCTTCTTGTAGCTAGTCAAGGTGCTGGCTACACAATTTGGATAACTCCTGTTATACCATTGGTTATCCTTTAAGGCAATACTGCAGTAAACCAACCTCTCCAACCTTCACAGCAGACACTTATAGGTGGAATAGAGTGACGTAATTAATTGGTCTAGCTCTTGTACAATTGCCTACTTAATTGTGAAGGCTTTGTGTACTAGTTATGTGTTGTGGGAGGAGAATTGATAATTATGCATGCCTCTCTCTATTACTCCTATGCCTACTTAATTGGTGTGTAGATGAGACTGTATTCCAGAACAAAAAGGGAGTGGCTTAACATCAATCTTTCTCATAATTTATGACCTGCTATGTAAATAATATAAAATAGCACAGAGTAATGCAGCTTTACAGAACATAATAACAGAAAACATAGGATGCTGCGGTGACTAGCCTTCATCAGTAATCACATACATACACAAAACTCAACATATAAACACGGTGAAGACACTGCAGTGACTACATTAAGTTGTAGGAATGGGATGAGAAGAATGGAAAGATGAAGAAATGAGAACAATGAAAAGAAGATGAAAAAACGTACTACTTTTCTCAGAATCCCAGGCATGACCTGGTATGGCCCCCTATCACCATAAATCTCAACAGCAATATCTGTTATCCGTTACCTTTATTGTGATTGTTTCAAGGGTTATCATTGTGGCGTTGTTCGGGAAGACCCTGTACTCCATGACTGTTGTATTATGTCATGAGTTATGTAAAAGATACCACATTGTACAAGCCAGTTATGTTATCATTAATACGTTCATCCGCCACTGAAGTTCATATTGTCCTTGTCTTCTAAGTTTGCAATGTTTTTTTATTTTAAAATCTGTGACAGCAATGGTTTCTATTTCATTTCCGTAGTGTTTCTCCAGTGATCAGCTGCTTGTTCCGTAGTGTTTCTCCAGTGATCAGCTGCTTGTTTCAATGTTGCATATCTTTTGCAGGACTTTGTGATTAATCACGGCTTGATTTTCTAGGCAATTTTAGGTTAAGTAGTTTGCCATGGCCGGTCTCTCTGGCCGAGGGGTTACACCACTTTCTCCGTAATCCCATTTATCACACAGAGTCTCGTAGCGGGCGAGAACTGGGAGCAGTTCGTCCTCCGCTGGTGACTTCTAGATAACTGAGCCGACCGCTCAGAAAGCAATGGTAAACTACTGAGCGTAATCTTGCCAAGAAATCAACAGACAGCTGAAAGATGCTGCTGTTGACAGCGATGTCCTGTTAAAGGATATGCGAATTAAAAAAAAAAGAAGTTTGCCATGGCTTTCTGAACGAGAAGTCAGCGTTTTAGTCCAACTGGACCGGTGTGTGAAAGAAACACACTAACTTACCATCAGCACATAGAATGTTTGAGCGAATACGTACTTAGATATAATTATGTTATTGTCTGCCCTTGCTGTTCTTCTATTGTATATTCTTATTTGCAGGCATATACTTTGTTTATTTCTCTGCCAAATTCCATTAATTCAGTTTGACTGATCCATTTGAGCTCTTAATATACATCACAACATCTAAAATGGTATATTTTTAATCCCAAATGTACCAAAAGCCATTTCAGGTGGCAAAGTTATAGTTAATATATTGTATTTATTTCTTGATGGGGGATATATAACTGAAATATGTTTCAGGGGCAGCCTTTTGTGTTGATATAAACAGTACAGGAGACGTCTTTGGAAGTAAATATGGCTAACGTGATAATGACGCATCACCTGTTGAGTCGCGATTCTCATTTAAACTGATCTTGTTCCTCTTGTACATGCGGTGTCGAGGTGAAGTATAAACAGCAGGAGAGTGCCCATTTATGGGCTTTATGTATCGAGTTTCCCATGGTCTTCCCTTGGTCAGATTTTTGTCCTAAACATGCGACTGGATTGCTCAAGGGATTTTCATACAGCTCGTAGAAAAACTAAGAGTGTTGATTAGTCTTTAAAAATATATGTCTAGTATCACATGTCTAATGTGCCTTAAGATTGTGAATGGGTACTTTACTTTACTTTACTTTACTTTACTTTACTTTACTTTACTTTACTTTACTTTACTTTACTTTACTTTACTTAATGGTAAAGGGGATCTGGCAACCTTCTGAAATGCTAGGACTTCTCATATACTATGGATGTAACAGTGTTATGAGATGGGATGACCAACTTGACTGCTCCGGGTTATTTCCTCTTGTGTTTTATTAAGCTGGATCAACATTGTAACAATGGAGTGGGAGTGGGGCTTAGCTTTGATTTTTGGAAAAAACTAGCAAGAGGAAAAACACAGACGGCGTCCTAGTAGATGTGATATGGCAAGCATTTCACATGCTGTTGATAAGTGGTTATCAGATAGTTGAGATTTCTAGGGAGACAAATGTGGCCGAAGTTTTAACTGAACTAACTGTAACATGGGTGTGTATCATAGACAAGCACCAAAATATACGTACTTTCAATATCAGTAGTAACCTACATTGGAAAGTGTGAAGTTTTTGTCACAACTTGACAGTGAAAATGACGCAAAATTGAATATGTCATATGTTTTTATTATGTGTTAGGCATTGTTTTAAAAGTTTTATAAAAAAAAAACCTTGAAACATTATAGTCCGTAGTATACATGAATTTACACTTGACCAGAAAATGTTGAGTGTAATAAAGCATGCATGCGATACACAAGTGTGTATTATAATACGCGAGATTGGCAGGTCAGCATGGTCGAATGGATAAGAACGCGTGTTCTTAAACATTCGTTGTGCTGATGCCGAGGTTAGCAGTTCAACCCCTACACCAGACAGTTGTACTAAAATGTTGACCTATCGTCCTAGACTTGGGGATGTAAATTACAAGTACCTCTGTAGTCGGGGTGGGTTTGTCTGATGGTGAGGGACGCTATTAATAGGGAAAGCTAATCCACATGCAAAATTCATCACTACTATAAATAGTGTGTATGGACTACGCTTGAGTTCAAAGCGAGTGAGTGCAAAAAAACAAAAAACAAACAGGAGATTGTACTGTAGTTACTTTAGTGTCAATTCCATTTCATGTGTGTCTTTTATTCCTGGTTGTTTGCTGATGAAGTCTTGTCGCTCGCTACAATGTCCTGTGTTTTTTTGTAATTTTAGTTTTGTAAAGCTGGTGTACATTTTATTCAGATTTCCAGAAGTGTTCAGCAAATGTGTTTGTGGCTGCAAAATTGATCTATCTTTTTATTATCTATCTCCATATCAGTGATAAATTGTGGCCTACATTTGCTGTTGGCGGGGGTTAAAGTTGTGTATATTGAGCCAAATATATTGCATGGACTGCAATTAGTTTGTGTAGCATTCTTTTAATCACATTCAACAATGAAGAAATTGAAAATACCACAGACTTAATATCTTGGCTACGCAATCAACAACACTGGGGAATGTCCAGAGAATGTAGACATAGACACAGGCAATGATACAACACCAACAAACACAGTAAAGTAACATTTTTGAGAATTGATTTATTTGGTTGTTTCGGGATTTGAGATTTAAATATTGAGCACAACCCACTACTGGCAACGCTGATCGTATTCTGGTATGAACCTAAGGCATATCCACGTCAATGTGGAAGCATTTTTGAGAAGCATGTTTGAGAACGTGTATCTTTCTTGTAGCAATGTATGGATGGAAGTCAGGACCATGCTTGTTACTAAAGAATAAAATGGAGATTTTGAACATAAATATTACAAATTCTTAGAATACCATGCATCAAGAATTACAAAAACTCTGACATTCTATGAGAGATTTGAAAACTGAAGACAACTGGCTCATCAACCCCATCATGTGTCAGACACTGAAATAATTGGTCAGAGTAAACGTCATAATAGTTTGGAAAGAATTGTGATGGATGGCACGGCAATTCTCCTGGAAGAAGAAAGTGGTCAGCCAATGCGAAGACGGACACAGAGGACATTGAGGACACCGTGGGCATAAAAATGCATCAGGCAGGGAATTAGCAAAGGACTGAGGATCTTCTCCACGGGTCGGGATGAGGACAACGTTCTGTAAAGGGTGTGCTACATGATGAGCATACTTTCGATAGAGTGAATTCATTGAATTCTACCGCTTCCTTCGATTCTTTGTCCATAACTTCTTCAGTTATAGATACAAAGCTATTGCATATTGGGACTCAGTTTTACAAGAGGTCTGATTTACTTTATTATTTCTGTGTAAATTCAGGGTAGGAAGTGCTAGTCGATTCTAGATTTTAATAATAAAATAATGGAAATAATATAATTTATTATTGGATTCGTTATTTTGTGAATAGTTTTATGTAGCTGTGTCTGAATTTTTCATTGATTTTTCATTTATTATCTATTATGATGAATAAAGCACCGCTGGGAGTGATTTGTTTAGTTGGAGGGTTTTATTATCAGCGAAACATATTTTGTAGAACAGTAACATTTTCGTTGTGCAAATACTTTCATAAGGAAAGGAAAGAAACATCTGAATCACTGCTATAGCGGTGGAAGTTAGCATGGCTGAATGGATAATATTGCTTGAGCTTAAAAGTCCAGTGTGCTTGTGCCGAGGTAGCGGGTTCAACCCCTACACTGGTCAGCTGGACTAAAATATTGTCTTCTTATTCATGACTTGGAAGGGTGTAAATTACAAGTGCCTCAGAAGTCAGAGTGGAAAAACACAATCCGCGTCTGATGGCGAGGGACACTTGTAATAAAGAAAGCTAATTCGCAATGAAAAAATCAATTCCGTGAACTAAAAGTAGTGGCATGTATATGGACTATTCTTGAGTTCAAAGCGAGCTAACAAAAGAAAAAAACTGCTAAAGGGATATTTCCTGTGGGATTACCTTGAAGTTAGCTTCTAGTTTTTTTAAGGCTTTCCCTACATAAGTCGTTAAGATCAAGGGTTGAAAAGCCTAAATATACTTAAGGATCCATCTCCATTTTCTGAGGACCCAACATAGTTTGTGTGGTTGTGTTGAAAGCATGGACTAAGAAACCATGAATCAAATTAAGAAAAAGCTACATATTTTGAAATGTACCAGTTAAACATATAATTTATTAATTAATTCATTTGTAGTAAATTTGTTACATTGTGCTTCAAAAAGGCATAATAACTACAACCCATGGCGGTGGTGAATGTGACTAATAAGGCCAATTTGCGCTGTAAATGTTCGTCCACAGTGGATGCATGTGAAAACATGGTCATTTCCACCATCATGCACCATCTTACGTCTCACACGCTCAGTGTGTGACTTATCTGCAATCATTTTCTCCTTTGTCTTTATTCCATTTCTGATATTTGCCCTCCATGCAACATGTTCAGCGGCGACATGCTCCCAATGTGCATTATCAATGCCTGTATCAATCATGTCCCGCTTACACACATCTTTGTATCGTAGTAGAGGCAGACCCAGAGATCTCTTACCCATCTGTAATTCATGAAAAAAGATGTCCTTTGGTATTCTATCATCATCCATCCTCCTAACGTGTCCTATCCATCTAAGTCTACAAAGACTGAACATGGAATAAACCGTCACACAACCTGATCTTTCCAATTCTTCAGTATTTGTGATTTTGTCTTGCCACTTAATACCAAGTATTCTTCCCAGACACCACATGTGAAAGCTGTTTAAACATTTCTCTTGGTATAAGTTGACCAGGCTTCACTGCCATAAAGAAGAATACTAAGGACACAGGCTTGGTAGACAAGGACTTTTGTTTTGGCAGCAAGCTTCCTGTTCTCCCAGACTCTTTTTGTTAACCTGTTCATTGTTGTTGCTGCCTTACCAATCCGGATGTTGATTTCCTGATCTAGGGATAATTTGCCATTTATCTCTGATCCTAGATATGTAAACTGGTCTACCATCTCTAGTTCGGCGTCGTCAATAAAAATTGATGGTACCCCATGTGCCTTGTGACATAATTTGTGTCTTCTTCTTGTTAATTATTAAACCAAATTCAGAACAAGCATTTGAGAATGCAGATAGTAGATGTTGTAATTCTTCCTCAGGGTGGGTCGTAATTGCAGCAACTCTCTGATCAGTGCCCTCCTAATTTTGGTCTTCACCTTCAATCTCTGAGCATTGTAGAGGCCGCCATCTGAGCGTGAGTGAATGTATATACCACCATCCTGATCTCGAAAGGCATATTTCAGTAGAAGTGAAAAGTATATTCCAAAGGGTATGGGAGCTAGTACACAACCTTGCTCAACTCCACTCTTGATTTCAAACTCTTCAGAAGTTGCACCATCAAACTTGATTATACCATTCATGCCTGTGTGGAACGATTCCCCAATGGACAGTAGAGTTGGTGGGCAGCCAATCTTCTTTAGTGCCTTGAACAGACCATCACGACTGACCAAATCAAATGCCTTTGTGAGGTCGATGAAGGCAATAAACAGTGGTTGATACTGTTTCCGGCATATTTCTTGCATTTGTCATAATGAGAATATCATATCAATGGTAGACCGGTTCTGTCGAAAGCCACACTGTGATTCGGGGTAGACTTGATCTCCTAGGACTTGAAGTCTGCGCAGGACAATTCTGGCAAATACTTTCCCAACAATACACAGAGGTGAGATACCCCTATAGTTGTTACATTCGCTCCGACCCTTGTTCTTGTACAGTGTTATGATGCTTGAATCTTTGAAATCCTGTGGGACTTGTCCTGCTTGAATCTTTGAAATCCTGTGGGACTTGTCCTTCTTGCCAGCATAACTCTGTAAGCTGGTGGATTTGTAGAGTGAGTGTGTCTTGCCCACTCCTTATAACCTCTATTGGAATCCCATCCTTACCTGGAGCCTTGCCAGATGCAAGTTCATTTATAGCACACTTAACTTCTGTTATGGTGGGAAGTGTGTCCAGGTGGTCAAGAGTTAGCAGGGCCTCTATGGCGTTGAGGGCATCATCCGGTAGTTTGGTCTCACTTGAGTAAAGCTCTAAATAGTGCTCTATCCATCTATCCATCTGCTGTTTCTTATCAGTGATGATTTCTCCAGTCAAGGTTTTCAGTGGTGCACTTCTTTTGATCATTGGACCACAGGCTTTCTTTATCCCTTTATACATGCTTCTGGTGTTTGCCTTATCACTTGCGTTTTGAATGGACTCACATAACTTAATCCAATAGTCATTTGCACACTGCCTGGCAGCCTTTTGCTTACCCTTCCTAGCTTGCTTCAGCTCACTGAGAGTGTTATGCTTTGTCCTTTCCTTGTTTCTTAAGAGAGTTATATCCTTTTTATCAACCAAGGGCTGCATTGTCTGGCTGTTTGCCGCAGACCAGTCCTGCCTCTTATGATTCACAGTGCCGAAAACGCCTACCACTGTTTTATAGTTTCCTTAAGTTTACCCCACTTTTCACTTGTTGTGATATTTTCTGATGTATCAGTGAAAGCGTCTTCAAGTTGCTGTTGAAACTCAAAGCACTTATCAGGATCATGTGTGTTAATAATATTAATCCTGGGGCTAGATTTGTGTTTAGCTGTGTAGATTCTCTTTGGTCTCAGTCTAACCCTCGCAACAACCAAAGAATGATCCGTATCACAGTCAGCACTGTGGTAATTTCGAGTTAATGATGTTTGGTTCAGATGTTGTCTCCGTGTGTTGATGAAATGCAGCTGATGCCAATGGCCGGATCTTGGATGTTTCCATGTGACCTTATGCAGCTCTATTGTTTAAAAAAAAGGAGTTTGTAATACATAGGTCATTTCTGGTGCAATGCTCCAGCAGCCTTTGCCCATTTTCATTCATGCGACCGATGTTATATTTTCCAAGGCATACTGGCCATGAATTCGAGTCCTTGCCCACACGAGCATTGAAATCACCGAGCATATAGATGTAGTCGGATTTTGGAACTGCCTTGATCATAGTCTAGCTCCTCATAGAACGAATCCTTCACATAACAGAGGAATCGAGTGTCGGTGCATATGCAGTGATTGATAATGGTGGCAAAACCACAAGTGGTTGCCAAGCGCAGGGATAAGTCTTTCGTTACCTCCAGCTGGAATTTCAATCATTCCCAGTAGCGAATTCTTCACTGCAAAGCCCACACCATGTTGCCTTTTTTCTGCCTGCTCTCCACCCTTCCAAAAAAAAAAGAAAGGTATAATTGTTTTCCCTGAGTGACCCTTCCTCAGCGAGGCGAGTCTCCTGCAGGCCAGCAATATCATTGTCAATGCTAAGACGACTGAGCTCGGCATCAATCACAACCGTTTTTCTCACATAGTTAATATTGGTCAAGTCAGTGGAATATCCTGGACACATGGTTCTTACGTTCCAGGTTCCAAGCCGGAGCTTGAGGTTTCTATTGTTCTTTTTATTAGTACCTGGAGCATTGGTTTTACAGCCTGCAAATAAGATTTTGTCCTAGCCCCAAGCACCCATTGAAGCAGGCAGGCTGTGGCGGATCAGCACCCAATTGGCCGGGGGATGCCCAGCTTGAGGCGGGCGGTAGCTGATCAGTGACACCTGTAGGTGTCTCCCACCGTCAGGCAACCCGTGGTGCCCCATGTCTACGCCAATTGACAAGGACTTATAACCCGTAACTGCTACCTGTCGCTTTGATTCTGAGAAGGGTTTAGGCCAGGGATGTAGTTATGCTTCTCCATAGCACAAAGCCTGGGCTAAATTATAGAGACCATGTTTGTTGCCCACGTAGCACGATCCCTCTCTGCCGGATCAGCAAAGCAATGCTCTAACTGTCCGCCTGTCGGATTTTCAATCCTAGACCAGCTGCCAACCAAGGCTTAGGGCCTGGTCTGCCCTGCCATGACATTTTGTCTTTAGGTTGCATTTCCTCGCACCAGGATAAGGCTTGTACCCTCCCAATTGCGCTCTTCCGCCCGAAGCCGTTGGTACAATGTGGGGTGTCAGGTTTCGTAAGCGCCGCCCAACATTCGGCGCTAACAGAAAGCAGGTAGTTCCGTCTACTGAGATACGGTAGCTCAGTCATATCTGACTGAGACCTGACACTTTAAGATTGGAATAATAGTAATTACTTATTTTTTTTTTTACTTATTTTTACTTTTTTTTAAACACTTATTTTTTTTAAATCACCTATTTATAAGGCACTAACACCCCCCCCCCCCCAAAAAAAAAAAAAGTCATAAGTCACCCCCCAACCATGCTTACAAAATTGCAATGTGTGTTTGTATTTCTGCCAAACTACCAACGATCAATACATTTTGCTGCAGTAGAGTTCTTTATTGGAGGCCCATTCAAAAATATTTGAAAAGTCTGGTGCCATGGTGACCAGGCGCCCTTGATTATTCAACCCCTGGTTAAGATGCATTGTTGTTGTTATTAATCATCATTATAAAGCGCAGATGCTGTAATTAGAAGTGAGCATTGACGTATCTTTACATATAAACTAGGATGCAATATTTGAGGTGATGAGGCCAGTAGTTTTTCTGACAAAACCCGGGTGCTCATTCTGCAAGGCTGTAGTGGCTAGTAGAATTAGTTTTTATTTTTTTGCATATCCTTTACAGGACATCGCTGTCAACACCAGCATCTTTCAGCTGTATGTTGATCTCTTGGCAAGATTACGCTCAGTAGTTTGCCATTGCTCTCTGAGCGGCCGGCTCACATACCCCGTAAGTTACCGATGCGATTGGAACCACTGCTGATTCTCACCGTCATCACGTCGCTCATTAGTTTGCCATTGCTTTCTGAGCGGCCGGCTCACATACCCCGTAAGTTACCGATGCGATTGGAACCACTGCTGATTCTCACCGTCATCACGTCACCGATGAGAGTATACGAGATTACGGAGAAAAGTCATAACCTCTAAGCCACGAAGCCGGCTAGTAGAATTAGTGCACTGTTAAAAATCAATCGTTCCGGGTTTCGGTCCCCAGCACAGGCAGATTGGTTCCTGACCTTTGTGACTCTGGGGCCGGCCCAACCTCATGAAATATGTACCAGAGATTGATTTGGGAAAGTCAAACCGACCAGGATACTAATGCTCCAGCCTGTTAGGGCGTACAAACATAATGGTGCACTGCCATGTTCCCACCGTGTTTGTAGCAGTATTTTTTTTTTTTTTTTTTTTGCGTATCCTTTTACAGGACTTAGCTGTCAACAGCAGCATCTTTCAGCTGTCTGTTGATCTCTTGGCAAGATTACGCTCAGTAGTTTGCCAT
This sequence comes from Cepaea hortensis, assembly GCA_963921405.1. NCBI lineage: Eukaryota > Metazoa > Mollusca > Gastropoda > Stylommatophora > Helicidae > Cepaea > Cepaea hortensis. The sequence goes on along the minus strand of OY992883.1, from coordinate 33,294,267 downwards.
TGCTTTCTGAGCGGCCGGCTCAGTATCCGCAAGTCACGAGCGGGGGTCGAACCACCTCAGTTCTCGCTCCGCTGCGAGACTCTGCGTGATAAACGGGATTACAGAGAGAAAGTGTTGTAACCCCACAGCCAGAGAGACCGGCTTGTAGCAGTATACCTGCACCTTAATCTGCCTTTATTGTGTGCATCAGGGCGCTTGGTGTGAAATGATTCTTCTATTAACCAGTAGTTGCTTTAATATGCAAACATATTCAGTTATTCCCCCTTGTATAAGCCGGTTGTGGTGTAGGATAAAACTGCAGCTTTCAAACGCAGTGCGGTGTACAAAGAGTGGATATAATGTAACTCATCATGTTGATTGATTCGCAAATCCTCTGGAAGGCTCAGTTTTAACTCTTTAAGTCTGGAGCATTAGCTTCGAGGTCACCTGAGCCCTGAAACGGACTTGCAACTGTTGGGGTGAAGTTGGTGAAGAGGATTTTTTCGCGATCCGGTACCAAAGTACAATCTCCATGTTGAATATGTTAAGGCCTCTCCTGCTTCTCTCCAAGTCCAGAAACCAGTGTGGACAGGCAGGATTATATTCTCCATAGGAGATGTCAATTGAAACGAGAAAAAGAGTGTTGAGGGGTTGTTCGTTTGTATGAATGTGAAACTTGGACAATGAGCAGTCAAGCTGAAAAACATCTGATGGCTGCAGAAATGTGGTTTCTAAGGAAAATGCAAAGAATACCATGGACAGACAGAAAAACCAATGACCAAGTACTACAGGAGACAAATGAACATCGTAAACTGATTAGAGAAATTAGACGTAGACAGTCAAAATTTTTTGGACATGTTATGAGAAGAAATGGATTGGAGAACTTGGTGACAACTGGCAAGATCGAATGGAACAGACCAAGAGGAAGACCGAGAGGAAAATACCTGGATGGCTTGGCCACATGGCATGGACGAGACAGGAACACTGAGCTGATCCACGACACTGTTGATCGAGTGAAATGGCGAGTCATGACCGCCCACGCTTTCCGGCATGGCACATGATTGATTGATTGATTGAGGAGAGACAGGATTATATTCTTCCTAGGAGAGAAAGGATTATATTCTTCCTAGGAGAGACAGGATTATATTCTCCCTAGGAGAGGCATGATTATATTCTCCCTATGAGAGGCAGGATTATATTCTCCCCATGAGATACAGAGTTATATTCTTCCTAGGAGAGGCAGGATCATATTCTCCCCATGAGATGCAGAGTTATATTCTTCCTGGGAGAGGCAGGATTATATTCTTCCCATGAGATACAGTTATATTCTCCCAAGGAGAGGCAGAATTATATTCTCCCTAGGAGAGGCAGGATTATATTCTCCCTAGGAGAGGCAGGATTATATTCTTCCCAGGAGAGGCAGGATTATATTCTCCCTAGGAGAGGCAGCATTATATTCTCCCCAGGAGAGGCAAGATTATATTCTCCCTAGATAGGCAGGATTATATTCTCTCTAGGAGAGGCAGCATTATATTATCCCCAGGAGACGCAGGATTATATTCTCCCTAGGAGAGGCAGGATTATATTCTCACCAGGAGAGGCAGGGTTATATTCTCACCAGGAGAGGCAGGATTATGTTTTCCGTCAAGTATTGCTGTGGGATCAACCCAGTCTTATAAAAGTGGATACCAGACATGTCGTGACATGGCTTTGGTAGACCCAGTATTTTAGAGGCTGATTTGTTATTTTTCCGTGAACTGGAGAAAGAAATGATAGCTCATAAGTAACCAGTTCAGCTACTCCACTTCAAAATACAACTTGGCCCAGCATATGCAGAGTCCTTTTTGCGTTAAGTCTTCCGTCATCCAGCCTTCATTGAGTGATGATGGAATGTTGCGTTTGTATGTGGGCTCATTCGCTAGATAATCCCCTGTAAGAGATCCGGAGTCTTCTGTCTACATGGCTTGTTTAACTTTGGCTGTAGCAAGCAAATCTAATGGCAGTGAGAATGTGCTTTCTGCGGGAAATGCAAAGACAGCCATGGACGGTCGCAAACACGAATGGTATTCTCCGTACATCACATATCAGTCTAAACTGTTTGGTAAGATCAGTGCTTGCAGTAGTATTAGAGATCCTTCAAGAGATAAAAGTGGTACCTACGTGAATTAACGAAATTAGGCGTAGAGAGTCAAGATTTTTTTGTGACCGTTCAAGGGGGGGGGGGGGGGGTCTTTAAAACTCTTTGACAGTTAACAAACTTGATGGGACAAGAGAAAAGGGGAAGGCAAAGAGATAAACACTTGGATAGCGTGGTCACATGGTGTAATCGGGACAAGAGCACAGACCTGATCAAAGACCCATTTAAGGTATGATGATGATACCAAGCAACTTAGCAAACTGTTTTAGTTTCTTCGTACATCACATATCGGTCTGAACTGTTTGGTAAGATCAGGGCTTGCACTGGTATTAGTTACTTCGTACATTACGTATCAGTCTGAACTGTTTGGTAAGATCAGGACTTGCACTGGTATTAGTTACTCCGTACATCACATATCGGTCTTAACTCTTTTGTAGTCTTAATGTTACCATTCTCTCTATTCCTCCAACTCTTCCTTGCCCATCTCATCTCTTGTGAATTATCAGACTTAGCTTCTGTATCTCCTCCTTGGGTGTTCACGTTGTATCTTGCTCTAATATCGGGCTTGAGATGGAGGGGTTAGGGGATGTGAGTATGCTTCAGCATCAAACTGTTTAGTTAAAGTTAGGTGCAACCCGTTTACAGGACGTCGCAAACTCCAACATGTTTTGGCTGTTTTGTGATTTATTACAAAGACCACTTATCACAAACATCAGAAAGAGGCAGTCATCGCTTTTAGGCCATGTTATGAGAAGACAAAAACTGGAACATGTTGTGACAACCGAAAAGATTTTCGGAAAAGAGAGATAGAGGAAGACAGCTTGAAAAGATTATTGGCAGTCTTGTGTCATGGCAGGGAAGGGAGTCAACACACGAATTGATTCATGACGTCGGAGATCGTAATTTGTGGAGAAGCATGATCGCCCACGCCAGCCGGCAAGGCACTATATGATGGTGATTTATTACAAAAAAATTACGTTCAGAAGGTTGCCAAGGATTTCTGAACTACCAACGCCTCATACCATAGAAATCAACGCAAAGCAAATCTCCCGCAGCAGATTTGGAACCTAGGACTCGGTACATCGGGGAACCGTGAATCGCACTCACTCCCAAGCCACCGAGCCATTGGTTAGTTACATAGTCAGTTGAATCCACTGTTGGTGATAGTTGTTTGCATGATCCAAGTTATAACCAACAAGCGAAGCAGTGATGACATCAAGCATGTTTGTCACCCACGGAATATACCAGAAACAGGCCTCCTACCTGAGAACGGGCCACAAAGCCCTGACAAAGGCCTCTAATGAATATTTTTGCCGCGGCGACAGGTCGAGTCTGGTGTTATTGTGATTTCAGGAAAAGGGATTTCTTGACCTAGTTTGACATTGAGTAGTTTCTGTACTGCAGCTTCTGACACGGGCATGATTTAATCCTATTCAAAACAAGGGGTGCAAGGTAGCGTTGGTTGTTTTGTATTGTTTACTGGTTTATCATTGCAAACTTGTGAAACGTGTGTTTTTTCTTCTTCGTTCGCTCGCTTTGAATTCAAGCATAGTCCATACACTTGCTACATTAGCTTTCCCTATTACCAGTGTCTCTCACCAAGAGGAGAACCCACTCGACTTCTGAGGTACTTGTAATTTACGTCCCAAAGTCAAGGAGGACCAGAAGTCAACATTTTAGTCGAATTGACCGGTGTAGTGGGCTGAACTCGCTACCGTAGGTAGCATCAGCGCACTGGGTATTTAAGAACGAGCGCTCTTACCCATTCGGCCATGCTGACCTCCACTAAATCAGCTAACCTCAGTCTGTTGTAGTTTGTTTAGTTTAGTTTAGTCGACGGATCAACATCACGACACATGGGTGTAACTCATAAGTGCTCCGTTCTACTCCTTAACTCAAGCCTGAGTCCGGAGAATCTCAGCGCAGTGCACGAACTCCGTAGCACCGGCGATGATCCTGAAATACTCTGGGTAGATTTTTAACTCGAAATTTTGCCCGGTCAGTGCCGTTAGGCTACTCTTTTTCGATTTCCAACTGCCAAGGGATTTTTTACGTGCGCAACAAAACACACGGGCGTCCGATCTCACTACCCAGAGACTAGGGGAAATCCTGTTAAAAACCGCTTACCAGGCGTTCGAAACGCAGCCGTGACCGATTTGTGCAGCAGACCGTGTCGCGTTGTGTTATAACGTGTTGGTATGGGAGCCGGTCGTTCAGAAAGCAATGGCAAGCTACTGACCTACTGGTGTTGACTGCAACGTCCTGTAAAGGATATGCAATATTTAAAAAAAGTCCACGTGAAAAAAATCCCGGGGCTTGACCCGGGACCTCCAGCACTCGAGGCGGACACCTTACATCGAGACCACTCAGCCCCTCAGTGATGTCAGTTATAGAATTAGGATATCCTCAGGGGTGACGTCAACATGCGGTCGGTGGTAGTCTGTTTGACCTGTCCTCACACAATGGTTCCGGCATTCCACTTATAGTAACTGTGGCGAAGCTTTTGTTCGCCGCAAGGAAATGACAAACTGGGGACACTTGTGATATATTCCAGCAGTTAGTTTTACCGACAGGGCGCCCAAATAACCAATCAATGAGGTGCCATCTCCACAGTGACGGTTGACTGCAATGGATCTCCAACACTGTCTATCTCTGGCCTTTCGCCCAAGTATTACGTTCCTTCATTGTGGTACTGTCGTCATTTGGAGATCACCTGTTCTAGTTCTGATCTCGGCGTTGATGTTTATCTTGTCATCCGTCAGAACCAGTCTTATGTCTGTATATTGTTATCTCGTGTTGGAAACAATTGATAGACAATAAACAGTAATATCAGAGAGAGAGAGAGAGAGAGAGAGAGAGAGAGAGAGAGAGAGAGAGAGAGAGAGAGAGAGAGAGAGGTATGTGGAGGAGGGGAGTATTTTCACCGTTGTTGTTTGCAGTAACGAGCTGACAACCTGTGTGCGTGTAGCCAACACGCTTGTTCTTCTCAGTTGCTTAGTGTGACCTCTGCCGACTCGGTGGAATGAAAAGATCACATTAAGATCTTCAAACTGGGCACCGGCAATTCCACATGCAGTGTCCAACTATTTATTTTTTGGTGCTGTCGATATCGTGTATAGGTGCTGTCGACTTCGTGCATTGGTGCTGTCGATATCGTATATAAGTGCTATCGATACCATATGCAAGTGCTGTCGATATCGTGTATAGGTGCTATCGGTATTGTTTGTAAGTGCTGTCGGCGTCATATATAAGTGCAGCCGAAACATATATAAGTGCTCTTTATATCATATATAAGTGCTGTCGACATCGTGTACAGGTGCTATCAATATCGTTCATAGGTGCTGTCGGTATTGTTTATAAGTGCTATCGGTATCATATATAAGTGCTGTTGGTATCATATATAAGTGCTATCGGTATCATATATAAGTGCTGTTGGTATCATATATAAGTGCTGTCGGTATTGTTTATAAGTGCTATCGGTATCATATATAAGTGCTATCGGTATCATATATAAGTGCTGTCGGTATCATATATAAGTGCTGTGGGTATCATATATAAGTGGTGTTGGTATCATATATAAGTGCTGTCGGTATCATATATAAGTGCTGTGGGCATTATATATAAGTGCTGTCGGTATCATATATAAGTGCTATCGGTGCCATATATAAGTGCTGTCGGTATCATATATAAGTGCTGTCGGTGCCATATATAAGTGCTGTCAGTATCATATATAAGTGCTGCCGGTATCATATATAAGTGTTATCGGTATCATATATAAGTGGTGTTGGTATCATATATAAGTGCTGTCGGTGCCATATATAAGTGCTGTCGGTGCCATATATAAGTGCTGTCGGTATCATATATAAGTGCTGTCGGTATCATATATAAGTGGTGTTGGTATCATATATAAGTGCTGTCGGTATCATATATAAGTGCTGTGGGCATTATATATAAGTGCTGTCGGTATCATATATAAGTGCTATCGGTGCCATATATAAGTGCTGTCAGTATCATATATAAGTGCTGTCGGTGCCATATATAAGTGCTGTCGGTATCATATATAAGTGCTGCCGGCATCATATATAAGTTCTGTCGGTATCATATATAAGTGCTGCCGGTATCATATATAAGTGGTGTTGGTATCATATATAAGTGCGGTCGGTGCCATATATAAGTGCTGTCGGTGCCATATATAAGTGCTGTCGGTGCCATATATAAGTGCTGTTGGTATCATATATAAGTGCTGTTGGTATCATATATAAGTGCTGTGGGTATCATATATAAGTGCTGTGGGTATCATATATAAGTGCTGTCGGTATCATATATAAGTGCTGCCGGTATCATACATAAGTGCTGCCGGTATCATATATAAGTGCTGTCGGTGCCATATATAAGTGCTGTCGGTGCCATATATAAGTGCTGTCGGTGCCATATATACGTGCTGTCGGTATCATATATAAGTGCTGCCGGCATCATATATAAGTGCTGTCGGTATCATATATAAGTGCTGCCAGTATCATATATAAGTGGTGTTGGTATCATATATAAGTGCGGTCGGTGCCATATATAAGTGCTGTCGGTGCCATATATAAGTGCTGTCGGTGCCATATATAAGTGCTGTTGGTATCATATATAAGTGCTGTTGGTATCATATATAAGTGCTGTGGGTATCATATATGTGCTGTGGGTATCATATATAAGTGCTGCCGGTATCATATATAAGTGGTGTTGGTATCATATATAAGTGCGGTCGGTGCCATATATAAGTGCTGTCGGTGCCATATATAAGCGCTGTCGGTGCCATATATAAGTGCTGTTGGTATCATATATAAGTGCTGCCGGTATCATACATAAGTACTGTCGGTATCATATATATAATTGTTGTCGGTGCCATATATAAGTGCTGTCGGTATCATATGTAAGCACTGCTGGTATCATATATACGTGCTGTCGGTATCATATATACGTGCTGTCGGTATCATATATAAGTGCTGCCGGTATCATACATAAGTGCTGCCGGTATCATATATACGTGCTGTCGGTATCATATATAAGTGCTGCCGGTATCATACATAAGTGCTGCCGGTATCATATATATGTGCTGTCAGTATCATATATACGTGCTGTCGGTATCATATATAAGTGCTGTCGGTATCATATATTAAGTGCTGCCGGTATCATATATACGTGCTGTCGGTATCATATATAAGTGCTGTCGGTATCATACATAAGTGCTGTTGGTATCATACATAAGTGCTGCCGGTATCATATATAAGTGCTGTCGGTATCATATATAAGTGCTGCCGGTATCATATATAAGTGCTGTCGGTATCATATATACGTGCTGTCGGTATCATATATAAGTGCTGTCGGTATCATATATAAGTGCTGTCGGTATCATATATAAGTGCTGTCGGTATCATATATAAGTGCTGCCGGTATCATATATAAGTGCTGTCGGTATCATATATAAGTGCTGTCGGTATCATATATAAGTGCTGCCGGTATCATATATACGTGCTGTCGGTATCATATATAAGTGCTGTCGGTATCATATATAAGTGCTGCCGGTATCATATATACGTGCTGTCGGTATCATATATAAGTGCTGTCGGTATCATACATAAGTGCTGCCGGTATCATATATAAGTGCTGCCGGTATCATATATAAGTGCTGCCGGTATCATACATAAGTGCTGCCGGTATCATATATAAGTGCTGTCGGTATCATATATACGTGCTGTCGGTATCATATATAAGTGCTGTCGGTATCATATATAAGTGCTGTCGGTATCATATATACGTGCTGTCGGTATCATATATACGTGCTGCTGGTATCATATATAAGTGCTGTCGGTATCATATATAAGTGCTGCCGGTATCATATATACGTGCTGTCGGTATCATATATAAGTGCTGTCGGTATCATATATAAGTGCTGTCGGTATCATATATAAGTGCTGTCAGTATCATATATAAGTGCTGTCGGTATCATATATAAGTGCTGTCGGTATCATATATAAGTGCTGCCGGTATCATACATAAGTGCTGCCGGTATCATATATACGTGCTGTCGGTATCATATATACGTGCTGTCGGTATCATATATAAGTGCTGTCAGTATCATATATAAGTGCTGCCGGTATCATATATACGTGCTGTCGGTATCATATATAAGTGCTGCTGGCATCATACATAAGTGCTGCCGGTATCATATATAAGTGCTGCCGGTATCATATATAAGTGCTGCCGGTATCATATATAAGTGCTGCCGGTATCATATATAAGTGCTGTCGGTATCATATATACGTGCTGTCGGTATCATATATAAGTGCTGCTGGTATCATATATAGTGCTGTCGGTATCATATATAAGTGGTGTTGGTATCATATATAAGTGCTGTCGGTGCCATATATAAGTGCTGTCGGTGCCATATATAAGTGCTGTCGGTATCATATATAAGTGCTGTCGGTATCATATATAAGTGGTGTTGGTATCATATATAAGTGCTGTGGGGATTATATATAAGTGCTGTCGGTATCATATATAAGTGCTATCGGTGCCATATATAAGTGCTGTCGGTATCATATATAAGTGCTGTCGGTATCATATATAAGTGCTGTCGGTATCATATATAAGTGCTGTCGGTATCATATATAAGTGCTGTCGGTATCATATATAAGTACTGTCGGTGCCATATATAAATGCTGTCGGTACCATATATAAGTGCTGCCGGTGCCATATATAAGTGCTGTCGGTATCATATATAAGTGCTGCCGGTATCATATATAAGTGCTGTCGGTATCATATATAAGTGCTGCCGGTATCATATATACGTGCTGCCGGTATCATATATAAGTGCTGCCGGTATCATACATTAGTGCTGCCGGTATCATATATACGTGCTGTCGGTATCATATATAAGTGCTGCCGGTATCATATATACGTGCTGTCGGTATCATATACAAGTGCTGCCGGTATCATATATACGTGCTGTCAGTATCATATATAAGTGCTGTCGGTGCCATATATAAGTGCTGTCGGGATCATATATACGTGCTGTCGGTGCCATATATAAGTGCTGCCGGTATCATATATACGTGCTGTCGGTATCATATATAAGTGCTGCCGGTATCATACATAAGTACTGTCGGTATCATATCATATATAATTGTTGTCGGTGCCATATATAAGTGCTGTCGGTATCATATGTAAGCGCTGCCGGTATCATATATACGTGCTGTCGGTATCATATATACGTGCTGTCGGTATCATATATAAGTGCTGCCGGTATCATACATAAGTGCTGCCGGTATCATATATACATGCTGTCGGTATCATATATAAGTGCTGTCGGTATCATATATAAGTGCTGCCTGTATCATACATAAGTGCTGCCGGTATCATATATACGTGCTGCCGGTATCATATATACGTGCTGTCGGTATCATATATAAGTGCTGTCGGTATCATATATTAAGTGCTGCCGGTATCATATATACGTGCTGTCGGTATCATATATAAGTGCTGTCGGTATCATACATAAGTGCTGTCGGTATCATACTTAAGTGCTGCCGGTATCATATATAAGTGCTGTCGGTATCATATATAAGTGCTGTCGGTATCATATATACGTGCTGTCGGTATCATATATAAGTGCTGTCGGTATCATATATAAGTGCTGTCGGTATCATATATAAGTGCTGCCGGTATCATATATAAGTGCTGTCAGTATCATATATAAGTGCTGTCGGTATCATATATACGTGCTGTCGGTATCATATATAAGTGCTGCCGGTATCATATATAAGTGCTGTCAGTATCATATATACGTGCTGTCGGTATCATATATACGTGCTGTCGGTATCATATATAAGTGCTGCCGGTATCATATATAAGTGCTGTCAGTATCATATATAAGTGCTGTCGGTATCATATATAAGTGCTGCCGGTATCATATATACGTGCTGTCGGTATCATATATACGTGCTGTCGGTATCATATATAAGTGCTGTCGGTATCATATATAAGTGCTGCCGGTATCATATATACGTGCTGTCGGTATCATATATAAGTGCTGTCGGTATCATATATAAGTGCTGTCGGTATCATACATAAGTGCTGCCGGTATCATATATAAGTGCTGCCGGTATCATATATAAATGCTGCCGGTATCATATATAAGTGCTGCCGGTATCATATATACGTGCTGTCGGTATCATATATAAGTGCTGTCGGTATCATATATAAGTGCTGTCGGTATCATATATACGTGCTGTCGGTATCATATATAAGTGCTGTCGGTATCATATATAAGTGCTGCCGGTATCATACATAAGTGCTGCCGGTATCATATATACGTGCTGTCGGTATCATATATAAGTGCTGTCGGTATCATACATAAGTGCTGCCGGTATCATATATACGTGCTGTCGGTATCATACATAAGTGCTGCCGGTATCATATATACGTGCTGTCGGTATCATACATAAGTGCTGCCGGTATCATATATACGTGCTGCCGGTATCATATATACGTGCTGTCGGTATCATACATAAGTGCTGCCGGTATCATATATACGTGCTGTCGGTATCATACATAAGTGCTGCCGGTATCATATATACGTGCTGTCGGTATCATACATAAGTGCTGTCGGTATCATATATACGTGCTGTCGGTATCATATATACGTGCTGTCGGTATCATATATACGTGCTGCCGGTATCATATATAAGTGCTGCCGGTATCATATATAAGTGCTGCCGGTATCATATATAAGTGCTGCCGGTATCATATATACGTGCTGTCGGTATCATATATACGTGCTGTCGGTATCATATATAAGTGCTGTCAGTATCATATATAAGTGCTGCCGGTATCATATATACGTGCTGTCGGTATCATATATAAGTGCTGTCGGTGCCATATATAAGTGCTGTCGGTATCATACATAAGTGCTGCCGGTATCATATATAAGTGCTGCCGGTATCATATATAAGTGCTGCCGGTATCATATATAAGTGCTGCCGGTATCATATATAAGTGCTGCCGGTATCATATATACGTGCTGTCGGTATCATATATAAGTGCTGTTGGTATCATATATACGTGCTGTCGGTATCATATATACGTGCTGTCGGTATCATATATAAGTGCTGTCGGTATCATATATACGTGCTGCCGGTATCATATATACGTGCTGCCGGTATCATATATACGTGCTGCCGGTATCATATATACGTGCTGTCGGTATCATATATACGTGCTGTCGGTATCATATATACGTGCTGTCGGTATCATATATACGTGCTGTCGGTATCATATATACGTGCTGTCGGTATCATATATACGTGCTGTCGGTATCATATATACGTGCTGTCGGTATCATATATACGTGCTGTCGGTATCATATATACGTGCTGTCGGTATCATATATACGTGCTGTCTGTATCATATATAAGTGCTGTCGGTATCATATATACGTGCTGTCGGTATCATATATACGTGCTGTCGGTATCATATATAAGTGCTGCCGGTATCATATATACGTGCTGTCGGTATCATATATACGTGCTGCCGGTATCATATATAAGTGCTGCCGGTATCATATATAAGTGCTGTCGGTATCATATATACGTGCTGTCGGTATCATATATAAGTGCTGTCGGTATCATATATACGTGCTGTCGGTATCATATATAAGTGCTGCCGGTATCATACATAAGTGCTGCCGGTATCATATATAAGTGCTGCCGGTATCATATATAAGTGCTGCCGGTATCATATATAAGTGCTGTCGGTATCATATATACGTGCTGCCGGTATCATATATACGTGCTGTCGGTATCATATATAAGTGCTGCCGGTATCATATATAAGTGCTGTCGGTATCATATATAAGTGCTGTCGGTATCATATATACGTGCTGTCGGTATCATATATAAGTGCTGTCGGTATCATATATAAGTGCTGTCGGTATCATATATAAGTGCTGCCGGTATCATATATAAGTGCTGTCAGTATCATATATAAGTGCTGTCGGTATCATATATACGTGCTGTCGGTATCATATATAAGTGCTGCCGGTATCATATATAAGTGCTGTCAGTATCATATATACGTGCTGTCGGTATCATATATACGTGCTGTCGGTATCATATATAAGTGCTGCCGGTATCATATATAAGTGCTGTCAGTATCATATATAAGTGCTGTCGGTATCATATATAAGTGCTGCCGGTATCATATATACGTGCTGTCGGTATCATATATACATGCTGTCGGTATCATATATAAGTGCTGTTGGTATCATATATAAGTGCTGCCGGTATCATATATACGTGCTGTCGGTATCATATATAAGTGCTGTCGGTATCATACATAAGTGCTGCCGGTATCATATATAAGTGCTGCCGGTATCATATATAAATGCTGCCGGTATCATATATAAGTGCTGCCGGTATCATATATACGTGCTGTCGGTATCATATATAAGTGCTGTCGGTATCATATATAAGTGCTGTCGGTATCATATATACGTGCTGTCGGTATCATATATAAGTGCTGCCGGTATCATATATAAGTGCTGCCGGTATCATACATAAGTGCTGCCGGTATCATATATACGTGCTGTCGGTATCATATATAAGTGCTGTCGGTATCATACATAAGTGCTGCCGGTATCATATATACGTGCTGTCGGTATCATACATAAGTGCTTCCGGTATCATATATACGTGCTGTCGGTATCATACATAAGTGCTGCCGGTATCATATATACGTGCTGTCGGTATCATACATAAGTGCTGCCGGTATCATATATACGTGCTGTCGGTATCATACATAAGTGCTGCCGGTATCATATATACGTGCTGTCGGTATCATACATAAGTGCTGCCGGTATCATATATACGTGCTGTCGGTATCATACATAAGTGCTGTCGGTATCATATATACGTGCTGTCGGTATCATATATACGTGCTGTCGGTATCATATATACGTGCTGCCGGTATCATATATAAGTGCTGCCGGTATCATATATAAGTGCTGCCGGTATCATATATAAGTGCTGTCGGTATCATATATAAGTGCTGTCGGTATCATATATACGTGCTGTCGGTATCATATATAAGTGCTGCCGGTATCATATATAAGTGCTGCCGGTATCATACATAAGTGCTGCCGGTATCATATATACGTGCTGTCGGTATCATATATAAGTGCTGTCGGTATCATACATAAGTGCTGCCGGTATCATATATACGTGCTGTCGGTATCATACATAAGTGCTTCCGGTATCATATATACGTGCTGTCGGTATCATACATAAGTGCTGCCGGTATCATATATACGTGCTGTCGGTATCATACATAAGTGCTGCCGGTATCATATATACGTGCTGTCGGTATCATACATAAGTGCTGCCGGTATCATATATACGTGCTGTCGGTATCATACATAAGTGCTGCCGGTATCATATATACGTGCTGTCGGTATCATACATAAGTCCTGTCGGTATCATATATACGTGCTGTCGGTATCATATATACGTGCTGTCGGTATCATATATACGTGCTGCCGGTATCATATATAAGTGCTGCCGGTATCATATATAAGTGCTGCCGGTATCATATATACGTGCTGTCGGTATCATATATAAGTGCTGTCGGTATCATATATAAGTGCTGTCGGTATCATATATAAGTGCTGCCGGTATCATATATACGTGCTGTCAGTATCATATATAAGTGCTGCCGGTATCATATATACGTGCTGTCGGTATCATATATAAGTGCTGTCGGTGCCATATATAAGTGCTGTCGGTATCATACATAAGTGCTGCCGGTATCATATATAAGTGCTGCCGGTATCATATATAAGTGCTGCCGGTATCATATATAAGTGCTGCCGGTATCATATATAAGTGCTGCCGGTATCATATATACGTGCTGTCGGTATCATATATAAGTGCTGTCGGTATCATATATACGTGCTGTCGGTATCATATATACGTGCTGTCGGTATCATATATAAGTGCTGTCGGTATCATATATACGTGCTGTCGGTATCATATATACGTGCTGCCGGTATCATATATACGTGCTGCCGGTATCATATATACGTGCTGCCGGTATCATATATACGTGCTGTCGGTATCATATATACGTGCTGTCGGTATCATATATACGTGCTGTCGGTATCATATATACGTGCTGTCGGTATCATATATACGTGCTGCCGGTATCATATATAAGTGCTGCCGGTATCATATATAAGTGCTGTCGGTATCATATATACGTGCTGTCGGTATCATATATAAATGCTGTCGGTATCATATATACGTGCTGTCGGTATCATATATAAGTGCTGCCGGTATCATACATAAGTGCTGCCGGTATCATATATAAGTGCTGCCGGTATCATATATAAGTGCTGCCGGTATCATATATAAGTGCTGCCGGTATCATATATAAGTGCTGTCAGTATCATATATACGTGCTGTCGGTATCATATATAAGTGCTGTTGGTTAGTTAGTTAGTTAGTCGCAGTTCCAACTTCACAGCAACGGGTCGTCCCCATTTTGCTCCGTTCCTGTGCCAGTGAATATCACACAAAACGCTCCTCGCTGCCCAATGTGAAAAGTGGAAAAGACAGGAGTCTCGACAAACAACAGCCCGCACAGATACACTGTGCATAATGCCGCCGCCAGAATGTCAACACACCAGTGCCCCACGAAACACCCAATTCATCTCTGATGGAATCGGCAGTCATTTTCCTATCTGAATGTTTCCTAGATGTTCACCCACACAGTCCACGAAAATACAGTTCATCACCGACGGCAGTGGCAGTCAACCAGAAGCCCAGCAGCCACGCATTTCTGCATAAGGCAAAAACCGGTAAACTCTGGGACATAGCCACCTGCCATCGCTCCGAACATGCAGTCACATTCCAAAAAAAAACAAACTTGGGCAGATTCAAAAGCACTCCACACGAAACTCACAGCTCACAGTGTCGCGCCACGCACTCACTCAGTAGCAGGGCGACGGAACCATCAAGCCTCCTTAGTCGCCTCTTACGACATGCGTGGTAGGCTGCAGTGTTGCTATTCTTTGCTTCCCTTATGGGCCCCGGCAACACACGGGAGCCCTAGAGAGGGTAGGATAGTTAGCAGAGGCTTAGAGACAGTGTGTGGGTTGTATTGTGTGAGGTCCAGCCGGGGATAGTAGCTGGATAACTGTCTTATAAATTTGAGATTAAGAAGGCCTGAAGAAGGCAGTGATGTATGCGTATTAAGTTGTGAGGAGGATATACATATTCTGTGGATTATATTGTTTTCTGGGTATGGAAATATGTTACGTGTGTCCATGTTCATTCTGCATTAAAAGATTATGTACGCCAACTCAATCTTGTTCACTGACTGGCGGATGTGTTCTGTGGGGGTGAGTTGCATTGTGAGACAGGTGGCTATCTCAACTTACACTCCATAGTGACATACAAGGAGCATTGTAACATAGACAACGACTATCTCACTCGATTATCATTAAGAACATCGTGAGAGTGTATAATGGCTGTCGGTATTATGTATAAGTGCTATCTGTATGATTTATGAGTAGGGGACTTTACAGTCAGGAGATACGAGAACAGTTATCATACTTCGGTTTATCTTCTGTTTGGAGACATCCACCCACTGTCTCTCTCTCTTTCTCACTAGTGTAGTTTTGAGACTTCCGTCCACTGTCCCTCTTACTGGTGTTGTTTTGAGACCTCCATCCACCGTCTTTGTCTCTCTTACTGGCGTAGTTTTGAGACCCCTATCCCCCTCCCCCCTCTTCTCTCTCTCTCTCTGGCGTAATTTCGAGATTTCTATCCACTTTCTCCAATTTCTCTCTTGCTCGCGTACTTCAGGGCCATAGTTATGGTGGTTTACTTACTTAAACACGTAACCCCCTGTCATCTTAGATTATTTACACAAGCCTTCAGCACGATCAGCATTCTGAACTTGCGTGACGGGTGGCTCTGAAGTTTACAGTGACCTGCACAGCTCGCGTCTGTCTAGCTTTCTTTTTTCTTAATACACTAGTGGCGTTCTTTGACCCCCCTTGTTCAGTACAATAGGTTTCATGTTGTTTTGACTCCTTTTAATAAGAACTAGGCTTATGCACACTTGTGACTGAACTATACGGGAGATAATAGAGGGGAAATCGCGCCTGGCTTGAAAGCAAAGTCGCGCACTTACGCAGGATACCAGTCATTTGCCAGGCATGGGGAAACTAGGACGTGGGATTAAACCAGCGTAGTGCACTTATTTAAAGGGCGAAATACCAACACAGCACAAAAGGCAAATAAAACCATACAGCGAGGGTAGATAGGGCCGCTGTCGCCACTGTGTCGCAAATAAGAGGATGACACATGCCTGTCCATAAATAGCGTGTTATTGGAGCTTTGAATATACACATCTCAGGATGGAGGACTGGGTGTGTGTGGGTTGGTGGGGCGATGAATATTAGGTTTTGATTTATGCGCATGGAACTTGAGGGCTGGATACTGTGGCAGAATCAGACCTTTGATGACAAGCCGGGCGACAGAAAACGCATTGAAAACTCGAGGAACTCGAGGACAAATAGAAGCTCGTCACTCGTAACGGACATAACCACTCGCCAAATGATGTAATTGTTCATGTCTCTAACCGGATCTTGGTGCTTGGTGTCGTGATCCATTCTTTGGATGATATTCCTCCATGCCATCGACTTAGACCATCCAGCGAAATTCCAATACTAGGGACACGGCCAGAGTACCAACAGGAAAGTACTGCCATAACTATGATGCAGAAATCCAGGCAGACAAGATAGCAACATAGAAACTACCAAATACCAGCCATGGTACACGACCTGTGGTGCTATTGACAGATTCAAAATCACTTGATGCGCCCCTGTCTGAGAAATTGCTAGTACTGTGGACACTACTTTCTGAACTTTGCAGCCAGCTTAAGGTCACCATACAGTGGATACCATTTCAACTGTGGAGAATGCGGAGATTGATCTTGAGGACGCATACAACAGAGTACCATTGGATATTTTAATGCTTCAGCTTCTTGAACTAAAAGTAAGTCCATTCCTCCTTAGTTGGATCGCTGCAGCCCTCTTCCAACGGAAAGTAGTTTTTAGATGTGGCAGTTGGACTTCGGAACCAACAACAATATATCCTGGCCTACCACAGGGATCACCCGGTACTGTTCAACGCCTACACAGTGAGAATCACCAGTCAGCAGATCACTGAACCTGGCAGGACATTGTCATATGCCGATGATGTTTTAGTGTATCGTCAGGGTAAGGATAGAGAGCAGGATGCTGTGGAACTACAAACCGAACTCAATCGCATAAGTACTTGGTGTGATGAAGCTGGGGCAATGGTCAACCCAACAAAGGCAACAGTGTCTTGGTTCTCGTTGAATAATCATATTGTCAACACTCCAACACCAACTGTAATGCTGTGTTCAGAGACGGTGGAAAGAACGCAGGCAATGAATTACCTGGGGATACGGTTTGATGGAAGCCTTGCTTATAATGAGCACATAGACCAGGTGATAACAAAGGCCAAGCGGGGTTTGGCTGCGATGCGGGTGATGGCGGCAGAAAACTGTGAGCAGCGCCATCTATGTCTTCTGTACGAGGGGCTGGTCATGTCTGTTTTGGAGTATGCAATGGCAATCCTGACTCTCAGCCGTAAGCAGATAGAAAGGATGAAAAGGATACAGAATGAAGCTATGCACATTATTCTTGGATGTACAAAGACACAGCATGCAGGGCGATGCGCTACCTTCTTGATTTTCCAACCATTGAAGAGAGAATACAAGTTTGAGAAGTAAGACTCTTGCGTGAACCAAGTGATGACTGTGAATCTACAACCATGGCCAGACTGCGAGAACAGCAAATTAAAAGAGGGGTGGTCAAACAAGAACACTACGCAGGAAGCCAAAGAAGATTGATAAACCAACACAGAACTGGTGTCGCTAGCCGCTACACTCTGCGGGATTTGCTGAGGAGGGGATCCGAGCACTTATGGACTGAATGGTTCGATGTGCAATGAGGATGATCTGTCGACTAACTAACTAACTAACTAACTAACTAACTAACTAACTAGCTAGCTAACTAACTAACTAACTAACTAACTAACTAACTAACTAGCTAACTAACTAACTAACTAACTAACTAACTAACTAACTAGAATGCGGAGACAAGAGAGCTGATCGATTAGCTAAGGAAGGAGCAATAGAAAAACACTCTTGATGTACCCCCTATTACCACCAAAAGAAAAGAATGACCAAATCAGCCAGAAAGCCATCGAGACCTGCTTAAAACGACTACCACGTTATGGACAGACCAGAAAAAGTCATTATTCTGCGCCTCTGAACAGGGCACAATATATTACGTAACCACATGCATGCAAAATTCAAGATTAGCTAATCAGCCATGTGCACACGTGGATTAGCACAGGAGACAACAGATCACATACCCCAATACTACTCAGCATGCGACATATCTAGGAAAACCTGGCCTGGAGAAGCAACAGTAGAAGATAAACTCTGTGGACCACTGACTGAACTTTAAAAAAAACAAAAAACTACCAAATTCACACAAGAGACAACATTGCAGTTATAGACACATTTCAAACGAACGAGAGAAGAAGTGAAAGTGACTTATTACAAAAGATACTTATCTTCTGAAATGCAAGTTTTACCCGGCTTGTTCTGCGATTTAATTCTCATTCTTCTAACGGATGGTGTCACCTTGTTTGAAGGGCAGGTGTACTATTATAGCTAGGCATCATGAATGCTGACATCAGTGGCAAGGACATTAACCCACACATATCGTTAATTGTGTCCCAAGCAGTTGTTAAAGTAATACATGCTTATGAAAGGGTTATATTAGACGGGTCAGGGTTACGGGAAGTTAGGGAATAGAATAGATCTCGATTGCAGCAGAATATGACAGTATAAAATGGAATACATTTGTATGCTGACATCCTACGGAGAATTAAGCACAGACACTTGTACACGGCTTAAAGTGACCCCACGCCAGTAGAATGGAAATCACAGTGGGAAAATGTGTGGCGTTTTCTAACGTATTTATTATTACTTTTTTAAATCCATTATTATATTAAGTTTGCCGGCTCCGTGGCGAAGGCAGTCCGTAATCCCGCATACCCGCGTTTGAAACACGATTTTTTTTTTGGAAACACGTTTGCGATTTGGCAGCAGACCGCCTTACGTTGGTTTTCTATGAAAACATTATGGAGCCTTAGAATGTGATCAACATAGAACAATTAGTATAATGAGTCACATCACAAAGATTTTGTTACGAATTATCATGCAAAGAGTGAGGAAGAAAATACAACCTGAAATAGGGGAAGAACAATGTGGGTTTGTAGAAGGAAAGGGTACAGTAAATTGCTGTGTATATGCTGCGAAAAGTTATTGAACGTGCTAAACAAGGATATACACCTTTGCTTTGTTGACTACACAAAGGCTTTTGATAGAGTTAGACATGTCAACATGGTAGATATGCTTGCAGATCTACAAATTGATGGGAAAGACATTAGACGTATAAAAAACATATATTGGAAACAACAAGCTGCCATAAGGATTGATAATGCAGTGGGACAATATCAACCTATTAAGAGAGGTGTTAGGCAGGGATGTGTAATGTCTCCAGATCTTTTTTCCCTATACAGTGAAAATATTTTCAGGAATGTCGAAGATATAATTGGAATCAGCATTGGAGGACGAAACATCAATAACATTAGATATGCAGATGATACAGTATTGATTGCAGACAATGCACAAGATCTACAACAATTAGTAGACGCAGTTGTTGTTCACAATGAGCAGCTGGGGTTGGAATTAAATTGTAGGAAGACACAGGTTATGGTCGTCACTAGGAAGAACGAAGTACCACAATGTAATATACAAGTAAATGGGAATAATCTTCAACAAGTGAATCGGTTCAATTATCTCGGAACAGTCATAACATCTGATGGCAGATGCCTTGAAGAGATTAGAACAAGAATCGCCATTGCGAAAGTAGCCTTTAGCAAGATGAAAAACATTCTGACCAATAAAATGATGTCAATTGAAACGAGAAAAAGAGTGTTGAGGGGATACATAGAGCCTGTTCTTTTGTATGGATGTGAAACTTGGACAATGTGCAGTCAAGCTGAAAAACATCTGATGGCTGCAGAAATGTGGTTTCTGAGGAAAATGCAAAGAATACCATGGACAGATAGAAAAACCAATGACCAAGTACTACAAGAGACAAATGAAAATCGTAGATTGATTAGAGAAATTAGACGTAGACAGTCAAAATTTTTTGGACATGTTATGAGAAGAAATGGACTGGAGAACTTAGTGACATCTGGCAAGATCGAAGGGAACAGACCAAGAGGAAGACCGAGAGGAAAATACCTGGATGGCTTGGCCACATGGCATGGACGAGACAGGAACACTGAGCTGATCCACGACTCTGATGATCGAGTGAAATGGCGAATCATGACCGCCCACGCTTTCCGGCATGGCACATGATTGATTGATTGATTATGGGTGCCGGTCATTCAGAAAGCAATGCCAAACTGCTGACCGTAAACTTGCCCAGGAATCAAGAAAAGCAAAAACTGCTGGGGTTGACTGCTACATCCTGTAAAGGATATGCAAGAATTATATATTAATTTTATTCACATTCCTGGGACGCAGAGGTGTTTCCAAGGCACCAGGGCCGGGTTATATACTGGCCAAGACCTATTGACACGTCCTCGTCGAGCGTCCTGGGCAACAGGTCCCTTCGGGGTTCTGGCTAAGGTCAGTAGGATCGCCGATTCCTCCGAAGTCGGAGAGTGTCTGCCTGTACGGCGAGGAACCACCAGTCTGCACACCAATAAGCCAGACATGGGACAACGGATACTCACGCAAACCTCAGGTCCTGTATGACATCACACTGATGTTGGACAACAGGATGCCTTCATCCGACATACAGGACTTCGCGTTGGAGCTCAAGCCAACGAACACAAGCAAGCAAGCAAGCATTCATATTCCTCGCTGTGATTTCTATTGACCTGTCTGAGATGCTTGTAGGGTATTGCTCACACACGTGTTTGTGCTGGTGGTTTCTCCGCAGCACCGTAACGTATCTTTTTGTTGCATTTTATCACCATCATAGAGGTCAGCTTTGCCGAATAGATAAGAACTCTCCCCCTTAAACTTCCTGTGTGCTGATGCCGAGGTAGCGTGTTCAACCCCTTCACCCGTCAGCTGGTTTAAAATGTAGTTTTCTCGTTCTTGACTTGGGGACGTAAATTACAAGTACTTCAGAAGTCAGAGTGGGTTCACATGATGGCGGGGGACACTGGTTACAGGGAAAGTTAATCAGTTCAGTGTGAATTGCACTTTAGTTCACATCGAGTGGGCTAACGAACGATTATCATCATCATGAGTTTTGCCATTTGGTTTCGGCGTTCATATCTCCACATACCTCAGTTCTTGGTGTTACGAATCAGCTCTGCTCATAATATTCCTCAGTGATACCGTCTCAAGTCCATCCAGCATCATTTCTCTCAGTTTGCCTGTGTCTAATTTCCCACTGATCTTTCCAGTCGCCACAATGTTTTCCAATGCCTCTCTTCTCATTACATGCCCAGAGGATGATATTTATCTTATAGCTGTGGTGAGGGGGATTACGAACGCAATTCATAATCCCACAGACCGCTTTCGCTTTCGAAACACAGCTGCGGGCGATTTGACAGCTAACTGCCTTGCGTTGTTATTTCATACAAAGGTATGAGTGCCAGTCGTTTAGAAAGCAATGGTAAACTACTGAACCTAAATTTGCCAAGAAATCATTGAAAGCCAACAAATGCTGGGGTTGCTGCGACGTCCTGTAAAGGATATGCAACTAACTGTTTTTTTTAAAAGCTGTAAGTAATGTTATATTTTCATTAGCTTCTTCCGTGCATTCTTTATTTGTTAATCTGGACGTCCAAGGTTTCGCAACATTCGTCTCAGGAACAACACCTCCGTTGATTATAAGCTGTTCCTAATGTGTTCATTGACATTCCATGATTTACTGCCATACAGCAAAACAAGATCTGTATACTATTTCAGTACTCCCTTTCTGACATTCAATGATAGTAACTTATTGCATCATATACTTTTTATTTTCAGTAATGCAGCTTTTGCTTAACCTTTTCTGCTCTTAATCATTGCCATATTTCATTTTATACTAGAATTTAATTCGCTAATTAACAGCTGTACGAGAATTAAGAAGTTAAAAGTCACAACTTGGACAAAAATGTCACAAGTAGTTAGTGCAGCAGGAGTTGACAATCTTGAACTCCCAAAGACCCTTCTAGGACAATAGCTCCCAAAGGACCCCCTTAAACAGACACCGGCCAAACAACACACACAGAAGGCCGTTCTGGCGTGTCTAGTAAATCCCAAACAATGAAAGACGTGACACGATTGGCCGGTTCTGTTATGTTAACTTATTACAGAGAGTCGTTGGAAACATTCACATATTCCCGGGATTACCACAGCAGCACATTGTTCATATTCATAGATATTAATCGGCACTCATAGATGTCAGGGGAGGGGGGAGTAGGAAAGGAAGTACACACTCGTAATCACCAGCTTCATTCATTATCAAGTGCGATGCTGAATGGCGTAGGAGATAATGCGTTGTCACAGTTTCCCTTGTCTAGCAGTATGTATTAATTCATGTATTATCTTTCCAATGCTTCCAACAATCGTTTCTCACTGCTTATCTCTGTCTCTTTTTCTGACATCCTATCAGTTGTTAATTGCAACCAGATCATGTAGACTGACAATCTGACCAGATCATGTAGACTATGACAATGTGACCAGATCATGTAGACTGTGACAATGTGACCAGATCATGTAGACTGTGACAATCTGACCAGATCATGTAGACTGTGACAATCTGACCAGATCATGTGGACTGACAATGTGACCAGGTCAAGTAGACTGACAATGTGACCAGATCATGTAGACTGTGACAATCTGACCAGATCATGTAGACTGTGACAATCTGACCAGATCATGTGGACTGTGACAATGTGACCAGGTCAAGTAGACTGACAATCTGACCAGATCATGTAGACTGTGACAATCTGACCAGATCATGTAGACTGTGACAATCTGACCAGGTCATGTGGACTGTGACAATGTGACCAGGTCAAGTAGACTGACAATCTGACCAGATCATGTAGACTGTGACAATGTGACCAGATCATGTAGAGTATGACAATGTGACCAGACCATGTAGACTGTGACAATCTGACCAGATCATGTAGAGTGTGACAATGTGACCAGACCATGTAGACTGTGACAATCTGACCAGATCATGTAGAGTGTGACAATGTGACCAGATCATGTAGACTGTGACAATGTGACCAGATCAAGTAGAGGTGTGACAATGTGACCAGATCATGTAGACTGTGACAATGTAACCAGATGACATAAAAGCCAGATCATTTAAAATGATGCAGCGTGACCAGATGGTGTTGACTATCTCAGTCCGGTGCTTAGGTCTTGTCTGGCCACCTTCAAATAATTTAAATTTCTCATATGTATGGTTGTGTTTTGTTGTTTGTTTCGTTTTAAGACTATGCATATGTGAAAACATAGTTTGTAGCTTCATTGGATTTTATTGCTTGTTTATCAACTGCTTAGAATTAGACTTTGCAAACATGTAAAAACTGTTCTGTGTAGACAATTCTATACACCCACTAACTGTGCTAATGTATAGAATTCCCATACACCCACTAACTGTACCATTGTATATACTTTCCTATACACCCATTAAATGTACCAACGTATAGGCATTCTTATACACCCACTAACTGTTTGACATTCCCATACACCCACAGATTAAGATTCTAGTAGTCCGGAAAAAGTAATTTATCTCCTTGTCGCCTCCATTGGTTATAGAAATCCTATATGGCAGTGTGGAACAGTGGAAAGCCGATATGGTCATGTATCTATTTACCCGGGGCTTTAAATATATGACAGACAGGCTTGTCGTTGAGTTTACGTGGGAGGTGTTGGGACTGAAACTGTTACAGCGTTTATGTATGTGGTTGTTGGGACTAACGTTGCTACAGCGTTTATGTATGTGGTTGTTGGAACTGAAGTTGCTACAGCGTTTATGTATGTGGTTGTTGGGACTAACATTGGTACAGCGTTTATGTATGTGGTTGTCGGGACTAACGTTGCTACAGCGTTTATGTATGTGGTTGTCGGGACTAACGTTGCTACAGCGTTTATGTATGTGGTTGTTGGAACTGAAGTTGCTACAGCGTTTATGTATGTGGTTGTCGGGACTAAAGATGCTACAACGTTTATGTATGTGGTTGTCGGGACTAACGTTGCTACAGCGTTTATGTATGTGGTTGTTGGGACTAACATTGCTACAGCGTTTATGTATGTGGTTGTTTGGAACTGAAGTTGCTACAGCGTTTATGTATGTGGTTGTCGGGACTAAAGATGCTACAACGTTTATGTATGTGGTTGTCGGGACTAACGTTGCTACAGCGTTTATGTATGTGGTTGTTGGGACTAACATTGCTACAGCGTTTATGCATGTGGTTGTTGGAACTGAAGTTGCTACAGCGTTTATGTATGTGGTTGTCGGGACTAAAGATGCTACAACGTTTATGTATGTGGTTGTTGGGACTAACGTTGCTACAGCGTTTATGTATGTGGTTGTTGGGACTAACATTGCTACAGTGTTGTAGAAACAAATGTTACTGCTTAATTTATACAAGTGCGTGTTGGGACTCAAATTGCTACTCGCGTTTATGCTAGGGGTTTTTGAGCACACAAGTTGTTGCTGTGTTTATGTAGTGGGCTGTTTGGACAAAAGTTGCAATTCTTCTTTTGTATGGGATTGTTTTAGACATTGTTAGGACAAAAGTTGTTGCTGTTTTTATGTAGGGAATTGTTGGCAATGTAACAGACGTTATGCGTCACACCTGAAACGCTAGAATATGTTCACTAAATAAATAAAACAAAGTCGAGGACAAAAGTTATCATTAGGTTTTGGGGAAAAACGACATTACACTTAGGTAGGGATTATTGGGAACAAAAGTTGACTTTGCGGTTATGTAGAATTTGTTTGGCTCAACAGGTGTGTAGAATTTGTTTTTATATAGAAGTGGTCATTGCACCAATAAAAAAGTATTTGGGACACACGTTATCAGAGCACTTCTGTAGACGGCTATCATCCCCATCCCACGTATTCTTTGCTATCTCCTTCCTCTCCCTCTATATCCTCCCCATCTTATTTATCCATTTCGGTCTCTAATTCTCTTCATCGTATGTCTTTAGGTTTCAGACTATTTCTTTTGTACTGTGTGTTTCAGTGACTTTCTAGTTATGTCGTTAACAGGGTTTTTCTGTGTGTGTTTTAACCAGCGCCTGCGTATTCTTATCACCTCCTTGCTTCACTGGTATTTGTTTAGTTCTCACCATGATCTTCATAATGGTGGTTCTGTCATACCAGTTTAGCCTTTCTGCCTAGTTAATGAATGTTTGTAGTTTGTTAGTAATTGATTTATTGGTTTTTCATGTCTGATCCATACATCATTCCCCATGTTACATTAGAGTTAAATATGCTAAGTTTAATTATAGATTTAATTTGGCGGCCACACATTTCCTACTAGGGACACACTTTCAACGAGTAGTAATTTCTATTTATTAGTTGTTATTGTCCTTATATTATACTCTGGAGTATGTACCTGACGAGATACAGCGAAATATGCCAGGCAATAAATCGTGCAATCTATTGTCTTCGTTATTCAAACATTGTCCCTATTGTTACTTTATTGCAGTTATATTTTCATTACTTGTAGTTAATTTTTTTTTCCTGGTCACATGTCGCCCTTGTAGTTTCGTTGCAGTTTCTGTTTTCTTTAAATAAATACTTTATATTCACAATAACAGGGTGTTATTGCGCCAGTTGAATTCGTATCAGTTAACAGGACATATATGTTTTACCTGAGGGGGCTTTAAAGACTAGACAAACCTGTCCTAGTACCTGGTATTGTTTGTCGCCTATCAAGTGTCATGTCAGGTGCTACACCAACAGCGCAGGTGATTCTCTTCCCCTACAACCATCTATTTCCTGTGCTCTCGACAAGTGCCACTTTACGAACCCGTCCATCTTCTCCTTACTCAGTCGTTTGTTGTCCCTTGCCCCTGCTGTCTTCCCCGTTGTTACAGTGTTCTCTAACCTTCTCCTGTCATAACACGTGTACAGGCATCATCATTTTCTAGTTCCGCCTTGAAGGGTTCGTTTCCGGACAAAGCCATTCGGTTCACGACTGCGATTTTCTCGGAGACTCCTGGGGGTCGTCGCTGGCGCCCTGGAGCTCGTTCTCAGTGTGACGCTTTCTACAGACTGCTTTGCGGAAAGAGACCGAGCCATATGGGATAAACCCGGTCCAGTCAAGTCGAACCCGCTCCTGTTCATCCATGGATATCAGAAACCGCCATATTTTGTGGCCACCGCACCCGCCAGTATGTGGTTTGTAAGATTTATAGACACGTGACCGCGAAGGGAAAAAAAAATAATATAGCACACTAATGTGAAAATGTCTCCTCCCTCCTCTCCTTCGTCCTCTTATTTATATTCTCCTTTCCCTTCTTCGTCCCATCATTCCACATGTAATGCGCCACCCTCGTTTCGCACCTCAGAGGTGGGTGTGTCCGTCCTCGGCATGCATTTATGTAATGTTTGCTTCATCTAGTTCTCAACCGGTGGGGAATTCTCCCCCTCCCCCCAGGGGAATTTTAGGGTTGGGGGGGGGGAGGAATTAATATTATTTCAAGATCGCGTTCATACAAGAACTGATTACTTGATATTGTTTTTCCCTCATACTTTACGGTTCTGTACTTCTCGCCTTTCTGAAATTCATTTTATAACGTAAGTAGACCCGCAAATCACGTTTTATGTAGATATCTAGACTTGTTTTAGTATTAGTTTTATTAAATTTAGCTTCAATTTTTACGTATACTGTGTGGGGGGGGGGGGGGAGGAAATACGAGGAAAAAGGGAGGGGGTGACATTCTGAATATATGGTGAAGGGGTGCATGGGCCAAAAAAGGTTGAGAACCACTGCTCTAGGAAGTAGATTCGATCCAAGATAAGGGACTCAGTCCTCCTTAGGGTAAGTTTTGCCAAGACAGCCGTCTCACAGGCTGCTTTGTGCAGTTTATAGCTGCCATGGGATTTTGAAAGAATACAACTGGCACACGGGGCTCCTGTTTTTTGCGCGACCTCGGGAAGGCTAGGAGTCAGATCTAACCACCTAAGAGATGGGAACGTGTGACTAGACACCATCGGTTTTTGTAAAAATTCACAGCTCTTCTGGAATTCGAACTCGGGGGTCTCCCGAGTTTAATGCGGCAACGTAATCTCTTAACTACGTAACCTCTTAACTACGCATCCTCTTAAACATCGGCACACGGATTAATAAATAGTAAAAGAGTGAAAGTTGCAGAGAGGCATGATTACCCAGGCCGACTGACCTAGCCCTTTCTCCATGAAGGAGAATGCATGTTAGTGATAATCAGGCTTTGTGGGTTAGCTTCTTACAACAGTTCGTTGGTCCTCTTGTCCGTCCACGGAATTCTCGACATTTCTCGAAGGGTCCTGCCATGGCAAGGCTATTTCTAGTCTGACCCTACAGTTTAGGAACGCTAAGCTGGTCTCATTGGAATGAGAGGAACCAGCTAATGTGGTGTTACACACATTGCGCTATTTGTGTCAAATGTCTGCTCTGGCAATGGTTCGTCGCAGTAGCATGCCTTTAAAAAAGTAAAATTGCACGTTTAAACTTGAGGTCATATTGGCCGAAAGGTTAAAAGCGCCCGCTTGTAAAACTTCTGTGCGCTGTTTTTCGGAAGGGGGAGGGGGGGGGGTGGCTACATTTCCTACTGCGATCATCTGCACTTAGACGTTGTTTCCTTGTTCTGAAGACAATGGTAAACTCCTGAAAGTATAATTGCTTAGAAAACAAACCTGGGGTTGATCGCAACGTCCTGCAAATAACATGCAATTAATTAAACAGAAGTGTAAGCAGAAATCACTGTTATGTGACGTCGCTTGTGGCTTATGGGGAGTGAACTCGGGATCACAATCCCGACGTGTCAGGGTTCGAAGTCAACCGTAGGCGTTCTGGGAACAGGTCGTCGTCTTTCATTGATTTTACACAATGGTATGAGCGACTCTGTCCAGAATGCAGTGGCAAACTTTTTTTTTTTGTTTTTGTTTTTTTAGCATATCCTTTACAGGACTTAGCTGTCAACACCAGCATCTTTCAGCTGTATGTTGATCTCTTGGCAAGATTACGCTCAGTAGTTTGCCATTGCTTTCTGAGCGGCCGGCTCAGTATCCCGCAAGTCACGAGCGGGGGTCGAACCGCGTCAGCTCTCGCTCCGCTACGAGACTCTGCGTGATAAACGGGATTACAGAGAGAAAGTGTTGTAACCCCACAGCCAGAGAGACCGGCAGTGGCAAACTAGTGGACGTAAAATTGTCTAGATCACAATACCTACTGGGATTGATTGCGTAGTCCTGTAAAGGGCATGCAGTAACATTCACTGATGAGTCTTAGATAATACAACGTTAGAAAGAGGTTACTGACATGTTATATGGAACCTGCTCTGTTGTATGACAGTAAGTTTCGGAATGTGAACCAGCATACTGGGAAGAGCGTGGAGACAACGAGGATGTGGACTTTGAGACACATGCTGCAAATACCTCGAGTGACTAACAGGCGGTGCCTTGGAGAGGCCAAGGAACAGGACAAGCAAAAATTACATTCTATCAAATGAAGTTAACGTTTTGTGCAATAAGTCACTGTCCTTCTCATCTCATCTCATCATGTTCCTCTTGTACCTTGCGGTGTCGAGGTGAAGTATAAACTTCGTGAGAGTGCCCGGTTATGGGCTTCGTATATCGACATTCCCATGGATTCTGTTATTCCCTCCATCCAACGTTTACGTGGTCGGCCTCTTCCTCTGTTTCCATCTGGTCTGTACATCATTGCTTGTTGTGGCATGCTGTTGACTGGTAGCCTACTTGCATGGCCAAACCATTTGACTTGCTGCTTTCTAATAAAATCTAGAGCAGCTTTAACCCCTACTTTAGTCCTGATTTCTTCATTTCTGATCTTATCTCTTCTTGATACGTTGAGTATTCTTCTCAGAAACCTCATTTCTGTTGTTGTGATTTTTCTTTTCTCTTTTTCTGTCATTGTCCAGGTTTGGCATTGGTAGCACAGAGTTGGTAGGAAGATTGTGTTGTAAAGTGCCTTCTTAGTAGTTATTGATACATGTTTGTTCTTTAGTATTGGTGCCATTTGTCCAATGAGTTGATTTGCCTTATTGCACCTATTTTCGATCTCGTCTTCTGATCTGCCATTTGATGATATTATACTTCCTAGGTACTTGAAGCTCTTTACTTGTTTCAAGGGATGTTCGTTTAGGTGAATTGTTGCTGTTTGTTCTTCTTTAGATATAGTCATTACCTCTGTTTTGCTTGTGCTAATTTTCATGTTATGTTCCCTACACATTTCGTTTAGACTATTCATGTGGTCTTGTAATTCAGCTTCTGATTTTGCTATTAGTGCTTGGTCGTCCGCAAACAGGAGTTCTCTAATGGTTAGATTTGCAGATGGTTCTTCTTCTGTGTTCTCGTCATGCGGTATTCTTGCTGTCTCTGCTTGGCTGGTTTCTTTACATATGTTGTCTATATATGTTATGAACAAGAGAGGGGACAGGACACAACCTTGTCGTACTTCTGTCCTTGAAAGTTAGAAAAAGAGTTTTTGCATGTTACAAAGAACCAGTTTTAACATAAAGCTGCGAATCCTGGACAATCAGTAAGTAAACAGATGAAAAAAATCCCCGCAAGCTTTGGAGATGTGGTTTTATAGAAGAATACTGACAATTGGACAGCCAAAATCAGCAATCTGGACATTTTGAGGGAAGATAAGTCGCAGACACAAAAATCAGAAAGAGGAAGTCATCGTTTTTGGTCACGTTATGAGAAGACAAACAAAATTTTAAAAACTAGAACATGTAACAACCGGAAAGATTTGCCGAAAGAGATAGAGGATTACAGCGTGAGAAGATTCTTGTCTTGTGTCATGGGCGGAAGGGAGCCAACACACGGATTGATCCTTACCGTCGGAGATCGCAATTTGTGGAGGGTCATGATCGCCCACGCCAGCCGACAAGGCACTGGACGACGATAATGATGATGGTACACAATCATAAGAAAGAGACACAACTTATTTGATCATATAATAACAACGAGGTGCATCGCGATGACTGGCACGATCGGCAGAGGCAGATCGATAGAAATGATGCTTCATGGCCCAAGACAGCGACTGACCGATATAAATGATATTTAATAGTCTAAAGAGACGCAGACCGATAGAAATGATGTGTGATGGTCCAAGACAGAGTTAGACCGATATAAATTATGTTTGATGGCACAAGACAGGGACAGATCGATAGAAATGATGTTTGATGGTCTAAAGAGAGGCAGACCGATAGCATTGATATTAGATGGTCCAAGACAGGCGGGGAACATCTGGCCCTGCCGAAGCTACCCAAAGTTCAGTAACGAGCTTTATAGAGAGTGACACATAAATCTGGTAGCAACATTATCGATACCAGCTGACATCACACGCCTCACCAAAGAGAAAGCAGTTCCTTCCAGCACATTAAAGGCGAGTTAATTAATGTTTGATCAAATATAGCAGAACATTCTTTAAAATTTTGATAAGATTGGGCGGCTCGTGAATAATGTTATAAATGTCCAAATGGCGCTTGGCAAAAATAACTGTTCTCGTCCCTGGTCTAAGACGATAGCGAGCCATTCTGCTAATTAAATTGATACAGCATACCAAGGACCGAGATCCGTAGATATTAATAATGCCTGCGCCACTCCACAAGGCTCGTAATAATGCCGATGATACAATTAAAGTTCTCTTTAACTTGTCACAGTTCTTGCTATGATGATGATATTGATTATTATTATTATTATTATTATTATTATTATTATTTATTAGTATTATTATTATAACGCTGACGAGCGGGTAACTATTATTATTATTATTATTATTATTTATTATTATTATTATTATTATTATTATTATTATTATTATAACGCTGGCGAGCAAGTAACCAGGCGGTTAAGATACGGGTTTATCATATTTAGATGCAGGTTTATCACATTTAGAGAATGTGTTTTCAACCGTCAGCAATACAAAGTTTTCAACCGTCAGCAATACAAAGCTGTTCGTTTGTCATGAGTCTGATAGAAAACCCAAAGGTGGCATCATGCATCCCACGCGGCGAATGACATAGCAGGCTGATCTGACAACCGACATTCCCAAGTAATCCAGCCGCACCATGACATTATACCCGGCATGATGGCTTCAGAGCTGGAGGCAGGGAGACCACGGAACAGATTGATTGATGGTGGTCCTGAAGACCGCTTACAGGGACAGAGCCACACGGCATGAACGACTACACACTTGAGTCGACAGAGACAAATGCCATACCACGTCTAACGTTCATCCAAACACACTTGCGTACTCACACACGTGCACAGCGGTAGGACAACAGCGAAATTGCCAAACGACGCACTTCTCAAAATCGGGTACCATTCCTCCCCTTTCTCTCTCTCACTTTCTCACTCTCTCTCTCATACTCTCAGAAACTCAATTTCTCCCACACTCGTTCACTTATAACCACACTCACACGTTCACACGTTTGCTGACAGTCATTCACCCTCACACGAACTCAAATGATAAAATGATAGATGTATGACAGACAGACAGACAGATCGAACGAACGAACGATAGATAGATAGATAGATAGATAGATAGATAGATAGATAGATAGATAGATAGATAGATAGATAGATAGATAGATAGATAGATAGATAGATAGATAGATAGATAGATAGAGAGGAGATAGATAGAGAGAAGATGGATGCGAACAGGCAGACAGATCGGAGGATTAAGATGGCTATTGAAACAATTCCTGTTTTATTTAATACCGAGAATGTGATTAATGGTAGTAAGTTGATAAACAACCAGGCACGCATGGCCCAAGCATCTGTGCTCCGACATATCTGTCCCTGTCTCTCTTATCCCATCGTTCTGCCTGAAGCACGTAAAACTTGTGGCTGCTGCCTTGCAACGGTCGATGTTCAGAGCCGGGCTGGCTGGTGGTGGCAGTCGATGGTGAGGGCACCGGTTGACGGCTGATCAATATTGGATCCGGCCAGCTGTAGGTGGAGATTGCCGGGGTTTGTTGTGTGACTGCCACCGGTTGACATTTCCCTCTGTTCACGGGGAGCTGCCCGTTGTTATTGATTGACAGAAGTGGCATGCTGTCTTTTACTCCGTCCGCTGTTGGGTTTGTCTGCTTGTGTGTATGTTTGTGTGTTCAAGCTAGGCTGCCATCAGTGTGTCGTTATCAATATTTCTATTACCTCTCCCCCACCGCATATGGGGTGTGAGAGAGAGAGAGAGAGGGGGGCACGCTCCGTGGCGAAGAAGTTACAGACGCAGTTCGTGATCCCGCATACCCGCGTTAAAACAAATGCGTGCGATTTGACAGCAGACCGCGTTGCGTTGGTTTTTTACGAAATGGTATGGGTGCCGGTCGTTCAGAAAGCAATGGCAAACGTAAGCAACGGAAAATAATGCTGGTGTTGACTGCACCGTCCTGTAAAATATTTGCAACTAACTTTATATATATATATATATATATATATATATATATATATATATATATACATATATATATATATATATATATATATATATATATATACATATATATATATATATATATATATATATATATATATATATATATATATATATATATAGAGAGAGAGAGAGAGAGAGAGAGGATATCTACAAATGCCTACCAGTAGACCTGTATCTGTATTATCTACTCGCTGTCTACTTTCCCTCTAGTCAGTAAATCTATAAATGATTTAACAAAAGCCATTCTCATATTTACGTACCTAAAATAAGATACACCCAGAAAAGGGCACTGTCCTGGCATAAAAACATAACACCGTGGTTAACCGAATTGTGGCCTGGAAATGCTAATGCCCCAGTGACACATGTCGTGTTTAACTGTATTGAAACGAAATAACGGCATACCTAATACTACTTGCTACATGCATAACCGCATTGAAACACAATGACATATTTAAATTTACGTGGTACATGCATAATTGCATTGCAACGAAATAACGACATACTTAATATTACTTGGTACATGCATAACTGCAATGAAACAAATCACCTGTATGTTTAATTTAAACACAGGAAGTCAGAAAGACTACGCTGCACGATTTATTGACCGGCATTTTTCACCGCATCTCGCCATGTGCATACTGCATAATTATATATGAAGCGAATAAATGCATTATACTTTGGCCGAAATTCTCAAAACACATAGTCACTGATATGGTTTGAATGTAGAGCATTTTATTATCACCACGGTAATCGCACATTTAAAATAAAATCTTCCTGTATGCAGAAAGTTGGTTGGAACCGCTTAATTGCCGCGGCTTTGATGTATTTAAGTAATTGTTTATTGTTCGTGGAATACAGTATACGAAGCCCGTCTTCGTGGCAAAGGTGTTACGGACGCGGTTCGTGATCCCGCATACCCGCTTTCTAAACACAGCTGCGCAAGATTTGGCAGCAGACCGCGTTGTGTTGGTTTTTTACGAAATGGTATGGGTGCCGGCCGTTCATAAAGCAATGGCAAGATACTGAACGTAATCTTGCCAAGACATTAACAACAGCAAAGAAATGCTGGTGTTGACTGCAAACGTTCTGTAAAGGATATGCAACTAACTTAACAATACACGAAACGCTTCTTCTTTGTAAACTTTATGGCTGCAGTTTAAACGATCTTGAGAGATGGCCTAGCTTTTAGTTGTATAACGTGTCAACTGCACAGGGAATCCCGAAGACTGACTAACTTCTTAATGTTACCCGTTTCTTGGATAATTGCAGTGAAATAAACAACGGGTATATTTAATCTGACTCAGTGTTTCTCAACCGGTCGGGAATTCCCCCCTAGGGGGGAATTTAAAGGTTTCCTTAAATTAAGATTATTTCAAGATATCGTTAATACAAGAACCGATTACTTGATATTGTTTTTCCCTCCATACTTTACGGTTCTGTACTTCTCGCCCTTCTGAAATTCGTGTTATAACGTAAGTAGACCCGCAAATTACGTTTTATGTAGACGTCTAGACTTGTTCTAGTATGTGTTATTAAATTTAGCTTCCATGTTTACGTATGCTATGTGGGGGTGGGGGATTTATAGGGAGGAAATACGAAAGGGGGAATGACATTCTGAACATATGGTGAAGGGGTGCATGGTCAAAAAAAAGGTTGAGAACCACTGATCTAACTGGTTATTTGAACCGACGACTACGCACCAGGAAAATAAATAGATGCCCAGTCTTTAGCAGGCTTTAAGAAATAGGGATGGCGTTCTTCCTCTGCTGAACAGTGCAAGTGTATTGATATTGTATAGTGTGGGTTCTCAGGTGTGAAAAGTAAAAGTAGAGGACCCTTTTATACGCCCTGACGTGTAGTTGGCATATGTTGATATTCTTAGAGAGCAATCAATACTCGATGGGTCTCATCTCATCTTGTTCCTCCTGTACCTTGCGGTGTCGAAGTGAAGTATAAATAGCGGGAGAGTGCCCGCTTATGGGCTTCATGTATCGATATTACCATGGACTCTGCTATTCCCTGCGTACATCATTTACGTGGTCGGCCTCTTCCTCTGCTTCCTTCTGGTCTGTACATCATTGCTTGTTGTGGTATACTGTTAGTTGGTAACCTGCTTGCATGGCCAAACCATTAGACTTGCTGCCTTTTAATAAAATCTAGCGCTGATGTGGGTGATGTGGTAAATATCACGACAGGCGCCTTTACTTCCCAGGACATTTCCATGTACCTATTTTAGACTTGGTCGAGCCGTGAGCCCAAGTCAAGTTGAAACACAAATTCGCCCCTATGGAGATTCGAACATGTGAGCGCCCAGTCGACAGGCAAGCGTGCTAACCACTGCGCTACTGTGGTTCCAATGATCATGTGTAGGGTGTGGTAACAATACAAAAGTAGTATTTATTTTTCTTCTTCTGCGTTCATCCGTTGTGTTTTTTTCAGATGTAATTGCATTGTGCCTGTTTATTTTCGCCTTTAGGCCGATACATCCGACTTCTGCGGTCATTTGTTGACCTCGTTAACCTTCCCGGGTCAAAAGTAGTACACGGTAGCTTCAAAAGCTTCCCGGAATGTATTTATTGTATCAGTGACAATACAAACATTTACACTAAATTTCCTACAAAATAGTTCTGTTCAGCGACTAGACACATTTACCAACGCTCATACAGCTGTTGAAAACATTCCTAGAGCCGATTCTTTGCAGCCTCTCTCAACTGTATTGTCGTATTGTTGACATTTCAATGCCAGCTGGAGGCGAGGAAATCAGGCAGCTTTGGGTCGGGAGGTTATTTTTTTTTTCCACACTAAGTCTTCTGTCAACAGGAAGGACGCTTCAAACACGCTCAGTGATTTGGTTGTTTGCCTAGGTAAGCGGTTGTTAGCTAAGTGGATCATCATCTGCACTTAACACGACATTCACGGAAACGCTTGTCCACTTTAAGGCTTGTTAATTCAGCACTGCGGTATCCCCATTTCTTCTTCTTCTTCTTCTTCTTCTTCTTCTTCTTCTTCTTCTTCTTCTTCTTCTTCTTCTTCTTCTTCTTCTTCTTCTTCTTCTTCTTCTTCTTCTTCTTCCTCCTCCTCCTCCTCCTCCTCCTCCCCCTCCTCCTCCTCCTCCTCCTCCCCCTCCTCCTCCTCCTCCTTTTCATATTCTTCATCCTCCTCTCCCCCTCCCAATTGGGATATGAACCCAACCAACCTACCCCAAGCCTTTTGCTATATTCTGCAGTTCCCTCAATGTCTGCCCAATATTATTCATCTCGGTCTGTGATTATCTTCTTCTTGTGTGGTTAGCTCTTCAGCTATTTCGTTCGCCCTGTGAGTTCACGAAAGTTAGTGAAACACACAATTAGACATAGGTTGTCTGACGATTATAAGTGTACATCACATAAAGGAACCAAACTTACTTCTTTCAGCTCTGGTGGAGAGTAAATGTGTGGGTTACGGGTATATTACGTCAGCAGAACACTGTTTCCTCAAGGTCACTACCATTTTGTAAAATTATGCTTTTCCAAGAAAGATTACGAACCCGGGGTTGGGGGTTGGGGGGGGGGGGGGGTAGGTGGGCGGTGGTGTTGGCAGTTGCTGTCACCCTATGTGATTGAAAGAGTTAAATGTATAGTTTAAAAATATACAGCTAGGTGCATGTCTTTTTAATGAATATCGCAACCAAAGCCATACTGTTTTTTGTTTTTGTTTTTGCTGTTTGTGATTGTATAGGTAGTTCGTTTAGTAGTTTGCCTTTGATTTTTGAACGGTGTGTTAAAATCAACGCAAAACGGCCTACTTGCGAATCGCTTGCTGCCGGCGTTGCGTCCGGTATATGGGGATTGTTTAACCGCGATTACTAACCCTGTCAAACATCTGGAAGTCAAAGACACTTAGCAAACACACGAAACTTAAAATCTTCAACTCTTGTGTGATTCCAGTGCTGACGCATGGATGTGAAAGTTGGAAATCAACGGTAGCTTTAGATAAAAAAAAAATTAGACAATTTTGAGAACTTGAGTCTTAGAAGAATTCTAAACCTAAACTGGACAGATTTCAGAACCAATACGCAAATAAGACAAGATATTGTATCCAATTTTATAAGAAAACGCCGTTGGAACTACATCGGCCATGTACTCAGAATGGACAAGACAAGACCAATCCCCCATGTGGACACCGGTAAGGAAAAGAAAACGGGGAAGACCAAGAGAGACTCTGCGTAGAACCATCATCAGAGAACGGCCAAATAAACATACAAGATCTACAACAGGTAGCAGCGAACCGCCAGGCATAGAGAGCCGTGACTTCTGCCCTATGCGCCGCCTTGGGCTCAAGAGGAAAGACTGACTAACTAACTAACTAACACTAAACCACAGACACCAACAGTTAAATGTCTAGTAGCGTTGAAACAAAAGTTGATGACAGGTTTGTTGTCATTCTTTGTGTTCATTATGTTGATGACCGTGAATGGTCTATTGTCACATTCAGTCTCCACCTTGCTCTGAAAAGTCGCAGATAAGGGATACCTATCAACAGTTTGTATGATCTTCCTTACACTTCTGTGAAGTTCTTACAGACTCCCCCTCCCTCCAACTAGTGGTCCAATTATTTCCCTGACCGTGTGAGTGGGCGTTTTTATTTATCGCTGCTGGCGCGTCACATCTTTCTTTCTCCAACTTAGGTTGCTTCATTCAAGAAGATAATTACTGCAGGAGAGATGGAGTCTTATATATAATGATGTCTGGAGGGAGGATTGAAGACAGGATAAGTCTGTCTTTGTCTAAATAAGAAGGTACAATGAAGATTTGGTGATAGAACCGTTAGAGTAACGCTGGGTGGGAGACCACTACATTATCGGCCGGAATCAATCTATCGGTCTATAATGAGAAAGTAAATGAGACGCGAGTGCTTACTTTACTTCTTTTCTGTAGGAAGAGTAAGCACGGGGAACGCAGCGTCTCTATTTCTCAAAACTGTAGACTAGAAGATGAGGGATGAAGATGCAAAGAAAGTCAAACGCGTGCCTGTGTACAGTATGCGCGACAGCATGGTTGTGTTTTGATTTTACAGTGTGTGTGTGTGTGTGTGAGAGAGAGAGAGAGAGAGAGAGAGAGAGAGAGAGAGAGAGAGAGAGATGCGAAAACTCATGGTTTCGACAAAGAAGAATCGTATAGGGCCGCTCCGTGGCGAAGTGGTCAAGCCGTCTGACTAGGGCTCCGAAGGTTGTGGGTTTGATTCCGGGTTGCGTCCTTCAGTTCTCGAGTGCATTTTTTCGGAGACTCCTGAGGGTCGTCGCTGAGAGTTACAGAGTTTGTGCTTTGTGCGACACTTTCCTCGCTGTGGAAAGAGACTGAGCCATATGGGATAAAACCCGGTGCAATGAAGTCGACCCTGTCGAGTTTTAAGCGACTTTTTAATATGTATGTGTATTCAGTATGTGTCACGATATAGTAGATGCCGAATTATTACTTTATCCCCGGGGCAGACCTACAGTGCATGTCTTGTCACACGTAGCATGTCAGGCAACAGAAGCCGTGGCAATGTGTTGCTGAGTGTGTCCTTGCTTAACAGCACAAGTGCCTGGGAGTTCAGCCCACAGTAGTGGCATACTTTCTCCACGATCAGTACGACTTTGAGTCGTCCTCGTAAAACGATACTGACATGCCTCCCAAGATAAAGGTGACTCGAAATATTGTCACTCAGACCCCGCGTGTGCCGATCGAGTCATGGGAAATACGGGTCAAACCATTCTTTCTGGATGCCTGCTTTTACTTAGGTTGTTATGAGCTTTTATGGATTGAGATGATCGATCCTCTTCCGTGTTATACTGCTTTCCCGTTGAGTAGAGCCGTACTTATATTTTATAGAAGGCGTAGGTTCAAGTCTGGCAGGCAGGAGAACCCACTACCTAGCTTGGGTTGCGTTGCTTGCCTACAGGTATGGAGCTAGATCATAACCAATCCCCGGTTCAAGTTGGAGAAGAATGAATAACTAGCGCAACGGGGTCCAAGCAGCGACAAAAGTAACAACACCTGGGAACTTTGCTGATAAACATCAGTGATTACATGAACAAAATCGGAAAGATAAAGTTTAACATTAAAAAGCTATTTAGTACTATTTAAATAACAATTTAAAAGTAGTATTTAATATAGTTGTATTTGTGTCTTTCGTTTGAATGTGCTGATGACGACTTTGTAATCTCAACGTTCATTCAGTCACTTGTGATTGTGCGTTTCTAAAGCTGACCCTTTCCACTTTTTGTGTTTTGAAAAATGTATTAATGATATATTTGCAACTTTATTGCATTTCAAGCCATTACAATAGATCGCGTCTCTAAAACAAAGGGTGACCAGATTTCTATCTTTTTTTCTGATCCAACCCAATGTTCGGTTCTTTATATGCCCATCATCATCATCATCATCATCATCATCATCATCATCATCATCATCATCATCATCATCATCATCATCATCGTCGTCGTCGTCGTCGTCGTAATCACATGTCCTGCCGATAGGCGTCGGCGATCATGGTTTGCCATCTAAAAACTATCATCAGAATATCAAATAGATCTGTCTTTGACACATATATATATCATGTAACCAAGGCATCCATGTATTTATCACAGCGGCGTAACCAGGATCAATAGTTGCGAGGGGGGGGGGGGGGTAGGGGGTGACGGGCATATAAACGCGTGCGATCCTAGACTTCGGGTGAACTCCCAGGATGACTTTTACCGCACAGGTAAAATAGGCGTCATTTTCACCTTGCGTTGGTTTTCATACAATGGTATGGGTGCTCGTCGTTCAGAAAGCAATGGCATACTACTGAACGTAAACTTGCTATGAAATCACAAACAGCCAAAAATGCAGGGTTTGACTGCGACGTCCTGTAAAAGAAATGCAACAAACTATGGGATTCTTTACACTTTTGTCAGACAACACATTTCTGCTGCCATCATGTTTCTCGGATTGTCTGCTTAATGCCCACGATTCACGCGTTATTGGCATCTGTTTATTTTATCTTCACCTCGCAAACGGCACTTTAACGGCGATTGTTGTTTTAATCTATTCTAGGCATCCGATGTTGTGACTACCCCAATATGGTAGAAACCATTAGCCTATTATATGCACATAGACAAGACTAATGCTTTCCAGGACACGCGGGTATAAGCGAGAACAAGCCAGCAGATAGGCTTGCGGGCTGGGGTAGTGTGTGGAGCGGACGAGCAGATAGGCTTGCGGGCTGGGGTGGTGTGTGGAGCGGACGAGCAATGGACCAGACTGACACCCTGAACGTCCTCGGGGAGGCAGGACAAGTAAATAACTCAAGGAATGGATGTTCTTCTTCTTCTTTCGTTCGCTTGAAATATGTCTATATCTGCAATGTCGTCTCTTGCATGAATTGAACTGTTTTTTTCAGTTCACACAGTGGTCCATAGAGTTTATCTTCCACTGTCGTCTCTCTAGGCCAGAAGGTTTGCCTAGATATGTTATATTTTGGGCAGTCTTGGAGTATGTGCTCTGCTGTCTGCGACGCCAATCCACATGTGCACATGGCTGTTTCACCAATCTTGAATTTTGTATACATGTGGTTGCGTAATCTATTGTGTCCTGTTCTGAGGCGCAGAATAATGACTTGTTCTGGTCTGTCCATAATGTGGTAGTCATCTTGAGCAGGTTTTGGTGGCTTTCTGACTGATTTGATCATTCTTTTCTTTTGGTGGTATGTAACGGGCACATCAGGCTGTTCCTCTTTGGCTCCTTCCTTAGCCAATTGATCAGCTCTGTCGTTTCCGGGTACTCCACAGTGGGATGGTATCCACTGTATGGTGACTTTATGC
Organism: Cepaea hortensis; assembly: GCA_963921405.1. Lineage (NCBI taxonomy): Eukaryota > Metazoa > Mollusca > Gastropoda > Stylommatophora > Helicidae > Cepaea > Cepaea hortensis. The sequence continues at coordinate 33,253,460 of OY992883.1, read as the reverse complement.
TGACTGCTAAGTTCAGAAAGTAGTGTCCTTAGTACTGGCAATTTCCCAGAGAGGAGCGCCTCGAGTACTGATTTTGCATCTGTTAGTAGCACCACAGGTTGTGTACCATTGCTGTTATTTAGTAATTTCTCTGTTGCTATCTTGATTGCCTCAATTTCGGCATCATAGTTATGGCAGTACTTTCCTGTCGGTACTCTGGCTGTGTCCCTAGTATTATTTGGGTATTCTATGTACACTCCCGCTCCTCCATTTCGAACAGCATTTTGTGCTGACCCATCTGTGTAGACTCGGATCCAGAGGTCCTGTGGGTATTCTTCATCAAGGAAGCTGAGAGTGGCTGTTCTGCGCTGCACACTGTTCTGTTCTTCCTTGTCAAATATTCCTCTCACTTTTGTCTGGATTTGTAACGATAGTCTATGCTCATCTTTCCATGGAGTTCGCTCTGGAATAGTTGTTAGGGGGATACCAACTGTGGGCAGATCAGTGGTTTCTCTGCAGAGTCGTTTGGCCTGGTGAATAAAACTACTTCTTTTCAACCGCCCCATAGCTAGGTTTTCAAATCTGTTCTTCATAGGGTGGCCTGGCAAGCTGAGGAACTTTTCTGCTTGTATTAGCGTTTTCGTATCTCTGCGCTCACTCAGTGCCTGTGTCCTCCCCATCTTCTCCATTTCCACTATAGGGGTTGATCTCATCCCTCCTGTGGTGACTCTAAGTGCTTGATTTTGCACCTTGTCCAGCTCTTGTAGTGTGGTATTTGATGCTGAACACCACGCAGTTGACCCATATTCCAGGTGTGGTCGTATGCTCTGTTGGTAAACTTTGCTAAGTATTTTCGTACTGGCTCCCCATGTGGTTCCACTTAGCTTTCTCAGGATGGCTATTTTCCTTCTGGCTTTTGCTACTGCTTTGTTGATGTGCTTTCTCCATGTCAGCTTGCCATCAAATGTTACTCCAAGGTATGTTGGTTCTTTATCTTCTCTTAGGGGTGTTCCATTTATCTGGATGATCCCTGCCTTTTGTTTTGGAGAGAGGGTAAATAGGGTGGTGCTGCACTTGTCAGTGTTTATGCTGACACACCATCTATTTGCCCATGCAGCAAATGTATCTACAGCTCTTTGTAGCAATCTGGTGGCCACTGATGCATATTCATTTGTGCTCCATAGAACCAGGTCATCGGCGTACATTGCCGCTTTAATTCCATGCGGTAGGTGAGCAACAAGATCATTGATGAAGATTAGAAAAAGTGTGGGGGACAAGACTCCACCCTGGGGGACACCGTGACGCAGTAGTACTTTCTTGCTCTTGAGTCCGTCTATCTGTACTCGGGCTCTTCTGTTGTGCAAGTATGCTTTCACCCATTTGTACATTCTTCCATTGACTTTGCAGTTTCTCAGTTTCTTCATCAGACCTTCTTTCCAGACTTTGTCAAAGGCTTTCTTCAGATCTATCCATGCCGCAAGCACCAGCTTCTTCTCTTGGAATGCATCCTCAATTTCTTGAGAGAGGTAGGTTGTCTGATCTTCCGTAGAGTAGCACTGCCTAAAGCCAGCCTGCTGTGGCACAAGGATGTTTTTACTTTCAATGTACCACTGCAGTCTGTGATTGATGATGCGCTCCAGTGTTTTGCAGAGACAGCTGGTGAGGCTAATTGGTCTGTAGCTAGAGGCAATGGAACCATCTTTCCCTGATTTTAGGAGGGGTATCATGATTGCTTCTCTCCAGGCTTGTGGAACACTGCCTAAGGTCCAGCTGTTATTGAAGATCTGCAACAGCTTTGTTTTCGCCTCTGTTCCTAGGTTCCTGATCATTTCATTGGAGATACCATCAGCTCCTGGTGACTTTCTCATTTTCAGTTTTGATATGGCTAGCTCCAGTTCGCTGATTGTGATGGGTGCCTCCAGAACCTCATGTACTATTTCCTTCTGTCCTGTATGTTGTCGTTTCTCTCGAATCTCTTGTTGTTTCTCTGGACTATTGCTATCTTGTGCGAACGAGTCCGCAAAATGGTCAGCTGCTTGCTTTCTTGTTAAGATTTTTCCATCTTTATGTAGTGCAATTTTTGAGTTTCTCCCTGTGCCCTCGTCATTAAGCTGTTTTATTAGCTTCCACAATTTCCTTGTGTCTCTTTCAAAGTTCAGAGACTCCGTTTTCTCCTGCCAGCTTTTCCGTCTAGCCTGCAGCTTGGCCCTTTGAAATTTGGCTTTTGCATGCTGGAATTTATTGTGGTGCTCTTGGCTGGGTGTGGCCTCTGCTTGCTTTCTACACACTTCAACATCATTATGCAACTGTTCCAGTTCACTACTCCAGTAGGGTTTATATTGTTTACGGGCTCCTCTTGGTACTGTTTCTCGCGCTGCCTGTAGTATGCATTTCCCAAACTCTTCAACTGCTTTATTTATGTCTTTCTCAGTGTTCAGGTTTCTAACCAGTATGCTGGTGCGATGCTTGTACATTGCCCAGTCTGCTTTCTTGTAGTTCCACCTCGAGAGGGTGCTGCTTTCACTTACAAGCTCATTTTCTACGGTTAGAAAGACTGGCCGATGGTCACTGCCACCAAGTTGTTTCCCAACAGTTCGTGTAATGTTCCACTCCAGGTCTGGTGAATGAAAAGCCAGGTCAGGTGTAGTTGTAGAGTGCCATGATCTCGAGTAGAAAGTATGTGGGTCAGACGGCTTGTTAATCAACATGAATCTATTCTCATCCTGCCAGTCTTCCAGTCTCTCTCCTCTCTGGTCCATGTGATCATAGCCCCAGCTCTGCGAGTGGCTGTTGAAATCGCCACACACAATCATTTTTTCTTTTAGTGGTAGAGTGTCCAGTGCCTGTGGGCGGTCACTTGGACAGTAGTAATTGATCAGATGTAGATCTGTATTACCTGTCTTAAGTTTAAGTGTCTGATACTCAGCCCCTTCCATGTAGACTTTGATTTGGGAAGCCATGATGTTATTTCTTACAAGGGTCAGTATCCCACCTTTTCGCCTGTTCTTTCGGTCAGATCGGTAACACTGGTAGCCTCTGATTTTGAAGGCTATATTTTCATTGAGGTGAGTTTCTTGCAAGCAACATATGCTTACTTTTTCTTGGTCCAAGATTTTTTCTAATTCTATTTTTTTGTTGCTGACTCCCTCCGCATTCCAGTGCATTATTTTAAGTCTTCGTTTAGTATGGCCAGTCGTCCTATTCTCATGTCCCCTGGCTCCACAGGACATCTGAGAAGGACCTCCAGTAGTTGGGGTTGGACCCTTTCGAGACATAGGGCCCGGCACTGCACCTGCCTGGGGGTCCAAAGCAGGGCGAGCACCATAACGATTAGCAGTAGTCGACATATTCCATTTTGCGTGATTGCGTGGCATCCTGATTTCTGTGGTGCGCCTCTTGGCTGGTTGCCTCCGTCTTCAGCACCTTTCTTTGCTAGAGCAGACTGTGGTCTCACTCGAGTGTAGATGTGTACGTGCGCACACACCTGTCTGCGCATGCATGTACGTGCATACACATCTAGAGCATACTGGTTATTTTCCGGCGCCAGAGACTCGCCGTCGCCCCTTCTCCTGTTAGTTTAAACAGGTCCGCCACGTGAAGGCCAGGAGTTGGACTTTTGCTGCATAGGTTATGTATTCACGAGCCATTGAGGTATTTGAGCAATGTTGGGCGCTCACCCCAACACCGCGCCTCGGCTACATACAGCAACATTTGGAACCCAGGAATGGATGTGATTCTGCAACTTTGAGTAGACTGCAAGAACATCATGTCAAACGGGGTGAAGCTAAACAAGAATGCCACGCGGGGAGCCAAATAAGAATACGTGGTCAACCAACGCAGAACTGGTGTCGTCAGTCGCTAGACGCATGGGGATATTCTGAAGATGAGATCCGAGCACTTATAGACCCATAGTTCTGTGTGCAGTGAGAAAAATCTGTTGACTAACTTGACAGACCTAACTTGGATGACATGTTAGTGCCTGCACAGACACAGCGGCACGGTTTTATAAAACGTGTTAACCAATTATCGTTATTGTGGCTTTTTCCTTCCCTTCAAAGTCATGTATCAGTTTTACTTGTCATTAATTGATGGATCGTCTCCGCGACAAAGGACTTACGGACACCATTCGATTTGTCAGCAGACCGCGCTGCGCTGGGTTTTAACGAGTTGGTAAGGGAGCCAATCGTTCAGAAAGCAATGGCAAACTACTGAATGTAAACTTGCCAAGACATAAACAAAAGCAGTAAAATGCTGATGTTAACAGCGATGTCCTGTAAAAAGGATATGCACAAAAAATATATATTCAAAAATCGACTTTATTTGACTCAAGACAGACCGTCCCTCTTGTGCCCTTTGCTGTGGCAGAATGGTTATTGCACAGTCTTGCCAAGACTGTGGGCTGGGTTCAACTCACAGCTGTAGCTGGGTTATTTTTCCGACCAGTACGACTCTCAAGCCGACCCAATCTCACGAAAAAGGCATTATTTGGAAAGGAAAAGCATCTGGTCACCCATCTCATTACGCTATGGCTTAAAATATATCAGGACATCCCCGGCTGTATCCGGCAAAGGACTACCATTACAGTTAGCTACTCTTTTATCAAGTGGGGGTAACCAGTCCTCTTAATTTCCACCGTGTCCTTCCCAAACTCAAAACCCAGGTGCCTATTGATTTTACTTGCTATCTGGGATCGATTTCACAACACACGAGACAAACCAGCGTGTGGTCAGTTTGTGGCACCGTCAGAATTGTAAGAGCAGAGATTGACTGAGTGTGTCGCTGTTGTTTATAACATTGCTGGACTTGTTCATTCCCAGACCGTGTGAGGTAATTGATCGATTAATTTTCAGTTGGGGAACCAATTACTGGTCGGTAACTATAGTCTATAGCTTTCGATTGTTATGTTGTCTAGCGCGTTCTCTAGTCTCTACTTCCTTCTTCTCACTTCTATGAGCGCAAACAATACATGGAAGTTTATTTTTGAACTGTGTGAGGTAGTACACGCTAGTAAGTTGTAACTCTGTAAAGGTAGTCCCACAGCAAGTACAGGGTGTATTTTTAATGACTGGGGTTTTGAAAATATTGCAGTTCCAAGTTGTGTATTTACTTTTTATGTTGCGTGAGTTCACAGAGGGCGAAAAACTTGGAACGGCACTATTTTCAAAAACTCCAGAGTCATTTAAAATACACCCTATATACAACCTTTTAGGTGGGAAGTGTTGGTGCTTCGCGTATTATAGATATACTCCGACAGTTGTCTCGTACCAATTTGTATGAGATTGGTTCGATTCCCAGAGCTGTACTGGTTGGAAACATTAATCTGCTGGCATTTAAACCCAGCCACTGTACTGTAGATAGTTAAAAGAAAAAATATATATATATATTTCACCAATGTTTATTAGTGTGTATTAATGAATGCGTACATATGTTTGCAACAACTATGTTACAATTGTCTGGTGTTTACAGTAACTATGTTACAAGTGTCAAGTGTTTCATACCAATATGTTACAAATATCAAGTGTTTAAAAACACTATGTTACAAGTGTCAGTGTTTAACAACAGTATGTTACAAGTGTCAGGTATTTATAGCAACCGTGGTGCACATGTAACATATACATACATCCACTATGTTACAAGTGTTATATGTTTACAGCCACCATGTTACAAGTGTCAGGTGTTTACAACCGCTATGTTGCAATTATCAGATGTTTACAGCCGCTATGTTACTGGCATGTTGCAATTGTTGGGTGTTTACAGTCGCTGTGTTGCAAGTTTTAGTGTTAAAAACCACCACGTCGCAAATGGCCAGTGTTTACAGTCCGAATGGTAGTGTCAGATGAGCATCTACACCGTGGGACATTTGCTGAAGGAGAACTGCCACCTGTGAATTCGCCCTAAATACCACGATACCGATTCTGTATTGACTATGATAACCACTGATCATAGAAATACACACTTATGTATTGGATCAAATTGATAAAAAGCAAGAGGTGAGAATAAAATATAAGAGAACATCTGTGCTGTGGTACAATTCAAAGTTACAGGTACATTGGACTCGAACCCGACACCTTTAATTGAAAAAAAAACACAAAAAAAAAAAAACAACAACAACTCCACATTGGACGCAGGAAGGACATTGCCGCGACAGTTATCATGTCCCCCAAAGCAATAAGTTAATTGGTTTGTATCATAGCTGGTTATTTACCGAGTGAAAGCAAACGCAGCCTTGCTGTGTGTGGGAAAGTTAACAGACACGAATCTGTATATTTACTCAAGCGTCGACTTGCAGACGACGGCTAAAATTCACGTATCGACCCATGGCTGTATTGGGTGTGTAGAATACGAGGTCTGTGATACATTTGTGCACGCCGCAGCCATGTTAAGCTACAGGAGAAATCAATCCCGGGTATTGATTAGTACTCACAGAAGACGCTTGTATCTACGCCTTGTTATATGTTTGAATGGGGTTTTTGAAATAATAATTGCATCTGAACGTGTATAATAGAAAGAACTTGTAGGCAGCAGTGATATGGTTTTTGAGACGAATGTTTCGAATATCTTGGACGGCCACAGTAACCGACAATAGTGCCAGGAGGTTAACGAAAGTAGAACACAGCTATAGGCAAGAGGCAGTGTTGTTTGGTCATATAATGAGAAGAAAGGCATTGGGGAAACATGACGATAGCTGGACTGACAAGATCAGCTGTAGAAGAGGCCGAGACAGACCGAGAGAAATGGCGCTTGGTGGTCTAAACTGAGGAATATCATCAGCAGAAGTGATAAATGGTCCAATCATCACGTGATCTCGGCTAGCTCCGCCCACTGGCTAATTATTAACTCCCTTCCTTTCTTCTCGTATTCTTACTGTTGCACGTTATTTTCAGTGAACACCTTTTATCTTGTGTTCTGCATTTGGTGAACCTGTTAATTCATGACTTGAGGCTCGTGGCAAACACCGGGGACCGAGATCTGTGGCGAGGCATGAACGCGTGCATCATTTGACGGGACACATGATGATAATGATTAATATGCAGAATAAACACAGTAACACCCCAGACACATTTACAGATGCCCGTCTCCCCATGGATACATCGTCACGGTGTAGTTACAGACCGATCCAGTCAAACCGTGGATTAAATACTTCTATCGTGGTTGCGGCCTTGTGGGAGCACGTGTACACCTCGGAGGAGCAGATGGAGCACCATGGTCTGGTAAGAATGAGACAACGAGGTGTGACGAGGGGATATGGCCGACGCTCGGCGCTCGGAGGAAAGGCGAGACGGACATATAATCAGATTGCTACTGGAACTATTAGTGTTGGAACTCTTTGCTGGCTGCTGAGGATGGGGACGGAGCGCTTATGGGAATGTCCTGAATGCTGTGATGTCGGTTCCTAAATCAATCAATCAATCAATCAATCGCATCCATTCACACGTTCCATTCACATCTGAGGCACCGCGAAGTGTCCTAAACCAAGCCTTCGTTAACTGGTTGTTTCGTCTGTTCTTGTGTGATCCGAGGAAAGGCGAGACAGACGCATAATCAGATAGCAACAGGCGACATTAACATTAGGACTCTTTGCTGGTTGTTGAAGATGAGGACGGAGTGCGTATAGGATTGTTCCGAGTGCTATGTCATGTCAGTTTTGACTCAGCTTAACCCTTATTGTGCGTCCACAGTTAGTTTTACATTGTGAACAGGGGACAACACATTGAAATAACATCTATATCACGAGGTAAGGATAAGTTCGTCGCATCGATGTGTGTGTGTGCGTGCCCGCACGCGGGTGGCAATAGCCCCACGATGATCAGCCACCTTTTACATTCATGCTAAACGAACAGTAATGAACGTAAAAATTTATGGCATCCACTAACTTTATTACACCAGCCACTACGGAAATATAATAGATTAGCTACTGTTTTTATTATAATATTAATGAGGTCAGAGTGCGAAAGGTTAATAATAATAATAATCTACACTTAAAAGTCAGCCCTAGGCAGTGTTTTTAATGTGCTCCATTTCCATAGTGTGTGTTGCAGTATCTGATGCTCTTCAGGTCAACGTAACCGTTCGCTGGTGACTTCACACTCGCATAACCACCACAAGAAAGTCTGTGGAAGACTTCAAACGCCTGGAGACGTATAATCCCCACAAGAAAGTCTGTGGAAGACTTCACACGCCTGGAGACGTATAATCTCCACAAGAAAGTCTGTGGAACACTTCACACGCCTGGAGACGTATAATCCCCACAAGAAAGTCTGTGGAAGACTTCACACGCCTGGAGACGTATAATCCCCACAAGAAAGTCTGTGGAAGACTTCACACGCCTGGAGACGTATAATCTCCACAAGAAAGTCTGTGGAAGACTTCACACGCCTGGAGACGTATAATCCCCACAAGAAAGTCTGTGGAAGACTTCACACGCCTGGAGACGTATAATCTCCACAAGAAAGTCTGTGGAAGACTTCACGCGCGTGGGGGTGCATCGGGTATATGGTGCTAGTCCTACATTTATAGAGACCACTTGTGGGGTGATGTGGTCAGTACCATCCGGCTGGCTTTACCTCTCGGGACATTTCCTGCTACTGATGTTAGGCTGGGTCTACCGGGATCCCAGATCTATTAAACATGTTGAGTTGACCTAAAAACTGACATCCCTGTACTCAGAACATTCCCATACACGCTCCATCCCCTCTTTCAACAGCCAGCGAAGAGTCACACTACTAATCGTTCCCACGGCTATCTGATTGAAAGTTCTCCTGGTTCAGTTAAACAAACCCGCCTCGATGAAGATTCAAATACATGGCCGCCGGGACGGTAGGCAGACCTGCTAGACACTGAGCCACCACTGCTCCACCAGTGCGCCCTAATGTACATGTCATTTCTAATTTGCCACCAAGCAGTTTCCGGCTGTGGGTCAGCTATGTGATGGCGTCATCACATTTTGCTGGCCAGAGCGCAAGAAGGGATAGGTGGCCAGTCTTTCCTTCATTTTGACAAGCGACGAGCCCTGGCGTCAAACCCGGGTCCTTCTGTGCTCATGATGTTACCAGCATAGTTCGCTATCAACTTGGCCAGTGCGGACATATTTAGGATCAAAGAGAGCGGCACCAGACAAGCAACCGTGGGATGGAATGTTCACGAAGCTTCACGACCAGCCCATGGGTTTTAATATATGGCGATCATATAGGACCCGGCGGTTTTATCTTGGGCACCCCGGGATAGAAAAGAGAAGATGCAGCGCCATATCGGTCGCATAGTTCTTATTTGGAACTGAGTAACCAGAGCGTGTATATTTTATATTACATGGATGCAACGATCATCATCATCATCATCATCATCATCATCATCATCATCATCATCATCATCATCATCATCATCATCATCATCATCATCATCATCATCATCATCATCATCATCATCATTCAGAGTCGATGTGGTTTAGAGCTTCCGACGCGGGCCAGTGTGGCCCGTGCAGATCTGGTACGTTTCGCGGTCTGACTATGTTAAGTTTTTTTTTTTTTTTAAATTAAATAAGAAAATAATAGTTTATTCCTCCTCTTTGATTCTGGGGTAACAGATCGGCAGTTTAGTCTTTTTTGCACAAGGGCGTATATCTCAGACGCTGCGTGTTCACGTCGCGAACGTTAAAATCCTTCGGCTGTTAGATACGGAGGAGAGCAGGCCGAAACGGCAGCCGCACTGGCCAAGTTGACAGTTATAAAATCAACCCCCTTAAAATAATATTTATAGCATGTATGAATCTGGTATACACATATGTGGATCCTTGCTGGTGCTGCGGAGTTGGTGCACTGTGCTGGAATTCGCATTGTGTGATCTATGGGAGGAGACTGGCGCTCTTTTAGAGATGTCCTGGTGGAAATGGGAATTGGGGAGGGGGGGGCCTGAGGTCCTTAATCAACTTTTCAGCATCATCATCATCACCATCATCACCACCACCACCACCACCACCACCACCACCACCACCACCACCACCACCACCACCACCACCACCACCACCACCACCACCACCACCACCACCACCACCACCACCACCACCACCACCACCACCACCACCACCACCACCACCACCACCACCACCAC